>JAECWT010000228.1:5052500-5773358 GCA_018150885.1 Drosophila tristis
AGGACAAAATGCATAAGACAAAGTTACTAAAAGTGTTTATTACATTTTATTCAATAACTCAGCACAAGTTGCAGGCAAACACAGTTCTAGAGTAGAAGGACGAAAGGAAGGAGGAGCAGCGGGTGCGGGAGCGGGAGCGGGAGAGCTGGGGGGATTCTTGAAGTTACTTTTTGAAATAATAAAATTTTATGCATTTACTTTTGTATGTGGGGGGGCTTCTTGCTTTCCAGGCCCCCCCCCCCAGAGAATTTATGTTGATTGCAGTCCTGTCCTGGTCCACACTGTCCTGGCCTGTCCTCTCCTGTCTCCTGTCGCCTGTCCTGTGGTGTCCTATATGTGCGCGTGTGTGCGTGTGTGTCCTGTGTCCTGGCCAATTAATTGCCAAGCATTTCATTTTCATTGCCGTTATTTATGATGTGACCACAAATATTTTTCAAAAAGGCATTGATATGCCACAAGAGGGTTTTTATTTGTCCCTTTTTTCCCTTCCGGTTTCCCCTTTGCTTTTTTGTCTTTTCCATCTACGGATTGTCCTGCCCCTTTTTTCCAGAGTGGAAAACAGATCAGATATTTTATGTTAATAATAAAAACTATGAGCCCCCCCCACCCCCCGCCCAATGCAGTGCTCATTCATATTTATTGTGTGTGTTTATTGTATTTTACTTTGTGTAAACTAGTTTTTTGCTGGCATTACATAAATGCCAAAAGTGCCACAGCGGGTGGGGATTTCGGTCACAAACAGCAGCGGGCAGCGGGCAGAGGGCAGAGGGTAGGGCAGAGCAGAGCAGAGAAAAAACTAAAACCGAATCAATGCCAACTGCAGAAGGAGAGAGTATACGGATCCTATCCTATCCTATCCTATCCTGTCCTGTTCCTCTTCCTGATCCGTTGCGAAGGACAACCTTTGTGTGTCATTTTTCTCTTTGTTGCTGCTTATGCTCTGGCTGGGTATTAGGATTGCGTCTGCATAACTTTGAAGCTGTGTGCAATTAAATTCCGCTTCATCCAAAAGAGAGTCGTGGTCGGAATTGGTTTCATACTCACTCTGACACACTGCGGGACAGGCTTAAGCAGCTGCTTGCTGCCAGGCAATCGAACTGGGAGTCTGTGTGCGCCATCATTAGTTTTTCTTTGCATTCGGCACTCAATTGATTGATGATGTGACGCGGGAGCAGAACCTGCAGCAGAATTACCAGCAGAGGAGTAGAACCTGAAAAGGGCTCACAGGTGCTACCCACCGACACAGTAAATTAGCATAAACATCAGTGGAAGTGGTGGCAGCTTTGGCTTCTTGTTTGTAGTCTTTCTTGCTTTAGTGAAAATCATCAGCAGAGTTTCTTGCTGGAAAATATCGAATAGGCATGGGAAACCCAACCGATTGGAGCCTGTAGAAGCTTTCTGCTGGCATCGAATAGCGCTGATTAAAATTAAATGCCCAATAATTTGCGGAATATTGAATCAGTTTTGCTTCACCTGCTGCTCAGCTCACCCGCTGGCCCACTGACAGTCGTGTGTGGCTGTGAGCTGGAATTCACAGACACCACACGGCCGCCACACAGAATGCCAGCACAGTCCACAACCCATGACCCATGCACCGCGCACCGTGCACCAGGCACCCCCCCCCGTGAGTGGCGTTGATTTAGAAATTTCCTTGGCCCCTGCATCAAAATCAAATCAAATCAACGCCTACAGCGCAGTGAATCGATAGCGTATCCATGGCGAGTGCTAATGCAGTTAGTGCAACTCCAGATATAGCAGCACTATTATGTACAACGTGCCCCGTCGCCTCTCCTCCGCCAATGTGGCACTTCCACAGCCGCTGCCAGTGATTGGGGTGGGGTGGGGGGGGGGGCACAAGAAGTGCATTTAATATTTGCCTCCATCGACTCCATCGACTCCATCGACTGCATCGATGGTATTGCCTTCGACCGAGCAGCGTTTCACCTTTTGTTTTGTGAACTTTAAGCGAATTTGTTGACTCGATCACAGAACAAAGCCAAACAAGGCAGGACTCCCAGGACGAAGGCTGCAGGATGAAGATGCCAACGATAAAGAAACACAACGCAAAAAAAAAAACCAATTGAATTCTATTGAGTTTTGGGACTGGCAATCACATACTCGCACACGGCTGGCCCGTACACACGCCCAACGCCGCCCACATATGCAAATAGCTTTTGACCCCATACCCATCTTCATGCCCCATCCCCCCTGCAGTGGAGGCAGCCAGAGAGAGCTCAGGATTTAGCTTAAGGTTATTTGACTTTCGGTCTCTCTCTCACTCTCTGCCCCACACCGCCACACACACACACACGCAAGTCGAGTAGAAGTATCTCTGGGAGACTTGCTGGGGATGTTAACTTTCTTTTAAATTGTTTCTTGCACATTTCGTTGCTTGTCTGTGCTCTGCTCTGCTCTGTTCTGCTGTGTTCTGTTCTGTTGTGTTCTGGTCGGGATTCTGGCCTCCTTATTGATATTTGCTTGGCATTGTATTGTTACTTGTTGACTTTTAACTTTGGACAAGCCTCTCGATGCACTTCACTTCGATTACCATCCGGATTGGATCTTGCATAACAAAATAGATTTTAAATAATTTTCAAACTGATTTGTGATTCCCTCTCTCTCTCTCTCTCTCTCCCACTCTCTGTTCAGCTCCTGCCCCTGCCACAGATGCGCCGGCAGACACCGCCCAGCGCTGCAGCACCGAGGACTGTGCCCTGCCCTACTGCTTCTGCTCGAAGGATGGCACACAGATACCTGGCGACCTCGAGGCCGAAAAGGTAACTACAGATACTCGTTGTACCATAAAGCGGGGGCGGCATTTATACATTTATTCTATGTGTGTGTGTGTGTGTACAAAATACGGCTACAATTGGATCGAACTCGTGGCCATTGAGAGGTGTCCAGGGTATCACAAGGTGCTTTAAGTAGTCAGAGCAGAGCTGCGCGTAAGAGCAGACGGATTGAAGGGCTTTTCCGTGGAAACTCCAGCCAGAAAAAATGACTCATCAGACTTAACTAACATTTCTCACAGTCTCCGCTCCTCGCTCCGCTCACCTACAGACCATCCCTAGGTCGAACCCTGCGGAACCCTTCAGTGGAACGGCTCTCTGCTACTTGTTGGCTCTGCCATTTTTCCCATTTGCATTTAAGTGTTAATTTGCAAGGCGATAAATTTCCAGTGCATTGACAGCTTTTATTTTTACGACACAGAACTGGGGCTATGGCAGCTGTGGATCGAATGGAATCGAATCGAATCGAATCGGCAACGAAATGCTTTGGATTGGGGATTGGGGATTGGGGATATATACAACGCTCTCTATATCGTTCACAGTTCTCAGCGAGTTCTCAGTTCACGGGAATGGTCTGGGCTGGGCTGGGCTGGGCTGGTCTGGGCTGGTCTGGGCTGCCTGCTGCCTCCTGCCTCTTGCCTGCTTGGGCCATGGTCATAAATCTATGTATTTGCATTCGGTTTGCTCTTATCGTCGCTTTGCATAAGGAAATTGTGCGCTTGTACTCGTCGTACTTTTTGTCCAGCGCGCTCTCTCTCTCTCTCTCTCGCTCTCTCTGTCACTCTCTTTGCCTTGTTGTCCGCTGCCGTGTTTGTCCCTGCCATATTGTTGCCACTGTTGCTGCTCCTGTTGATTCGAATATCCTGTTTAATAACTACGAGTACACGCTTTTGTTTATTTGGCCAAGAGTTATGCGCTTGCTAGAGGAGCAGGAGCAGGAGCAGGTGCTGGTGCAGGGGCAGTGGCAGTCAGTAGACTCCTTACTTTGGCTTTAAGCAATTGATTCTGCTTCAGTCTCAACTGAATATGAAACTCAATGCATATATACATGCATTTAGACAATTATTCTGCAGTTCTTTTCATTCTTTGCAGTGGAAGTAATACGTGTGTTTGTCGCATGCCAATTTATTGGCAGTTCAACCTCCATCAACAAAAAATATTAATTAAATCTTTTTCTTGCACTAAGCCCCTGTTTTCCTGGCGTGTTTGGTCTGAGATATTCCTGGCACACAGCTCAGTAGTATTCGTACATATGTTCCGCAATGATTCCTGAAGTGAAAAGTGCGATTTGAAAATGCAAAACCCTAAAAGAGAGATGCAAATTCCTTCTCTTTGCTTTGTGCACTTCATCGTCAGAGTGTGCATTTTTGGTTCCCTTTATTGGGCTGATGGACTGATGCCTCAGCCCAACTTAGAGCTATGTTCCACACCCTTCCGGAACTTGGGCAACTAGCAAATTCCTGGCAGGCCTGCGTTGCCAGAGACAGGCCTTTACGGGGAACGTGAGCATTACGTATACGTAATGGCATTACTCCAAGGGTTCCAGCCTCTCCCCATCCCCATCCCCATCAACACACAGCATCCTCGCGTTGGTTGTTTTTTAATGACATCATTTGCAGCGCGCTCTGCTTTTAAATTATTTGAATATATTTCCCACTTTTCCCGCATTAAAAGCATCCGCGCAAAATCAGTAGTGCATTTTTCAGCCTCAGTTCAATCTACGGGTATGCGTATCCTTCCGGCCTGCCCTGCCCCGCCCCGCCCCGCCCCACCCCGCCCGTGTGCTGGCCGATTGACAGACAGTTTGTAGTGCACATTAGTTGTGGTTTCACTTGCATAATATTCGAATACCTGAATCAACCGACGCATTGAATGCTCTATGGACGGGAGCTGTGCATGCCAGAAGCATGGGCTCCAATAGGCATCGCTAGCCGCGCCGAGCAACCCCTTTTGCAGGTGCAGGGTATCGTTTGGCGGCACAAAAAAAGGCGGCACAAACAAATATAAGTTGAAAGCAAAGCGGATGTTTATGTGGCAGGCAGCGGCAGCGGCAGCATAAACGCAAATCGCAGACAAACAAACAAAAACACACACACACACAGATGAGAGAGAGAGAGATATATAGGCGCACAAATACAAACAAGGCAAGTGGAGCCACTTAATTTTCGAAATTGAAATGCTTGTCTGTCCGCTGCCATCCCCATGTCGTTCCGTCCGCTCTCCGGCCCTACTGGTTGTAGCACTGTGTGTGTGTCGCTACATCTGTGTATCTGTATCTGTATCTGTATGTATGTATGTGCGTGTGTGTGTGTGTGTGTGCTTATTTAAGTGTTATTAGCGCTTACATGTGTTCCCACCAACAAGCGGCAAGAGGCAAGCGGCAAGCGGCAACCGGCAGCGACAGCGGCAGCGGCAGACCCCAAAACAATTCCATTTGCTGACTGAATCTTTGTGTCTATGTATGTATGGTATGTATGTCCTGCGTACCTCTGTGTGTGTCTGTGTGTGTTTTTGTGTGTGCGTATCCGTGATTCGTTTGGCACTCTCTCTCTCTCTCTCTCTGTGTGTGTGCGCACATAATTATAATTAATATCATCTCAATTAACCGCAAACAAGCGGTTAATTTGTGCATGCCAAAAACTTGCTTTGATTTGGAGTCGCGTCGCGTCGCGTCGCACCACGCATCACGCATACGCCGCGTATGCCGCCGCCACAGCCAGGGCTTTTCAGCTTCGCACTTCAGCAGTGCCCCCCTCTGCCCACTGTTACACGTCCCCCTGCCCTGCCCTGTGATTCCTTTGCTGCCCTTTTTTTAACCACTTCTTTTATTCGTGTTTTTTTTTTTGTCTGCCTTGGCATTTCGATTATCGTTTCGCTCCATTTCACAATGTGCGGCCAATTTCCGCAATGCAAACCGGATATCTAGCCGCCGAAAAAAAAGTAAAGACATTCACATACCCTTTCGGGCCGTGGGACCATAACTTTTCAGCGCCGAAATGGACACTTAGTTGGCCACTAAATACAGTCAAAGCAGCGATTCATTGAGTTATCAATCGAGGAAGAGGCAACAATACAAACGACTCCAACGGGCATAAAGTGTATGGGTGGATGGGGATGGCTGGCGGGGTGGGGGAGCCCCCTCTAAGGAAGGGCTGAAATTGCGGCTGGCAAACCGCTTTTGCTCAATTTGAATTCGAATCGAATTTGATTTGAGAAAATGAAATGAAAAGATGGCACAGTGTCAACAAAAAAGTTTGTGCATGGTGGAATGGAGGAGTGCCTCAAGAGGTGCCGTTGCCAGTGCCAGTGCCGATGCCAGTGCCGATGCCAGTGCCGATGCCAGTGCCGATGCCGATGCCGATGCCTAGTGAGTGCTGGATGGATGGGATGGATGGGGGGCTGGATTGCAATCAATGAGCCGCTCAATTGTCGCTGCGATTGAGCAACTGAGCTATGCAAATATTCCCCCCAATCATCACAAGCACTATCGCTCCCCAGCGTGCCTGGCAAACTTCGTTTTGCCACCGCCATCCTGCCACGGCCTGCGAGGGGTGGCTCGGTGGGTAGCTGGCGTGGCTGCCATATTTGCTGAAAGACTAAAGTGCAAACTTGAGTCGCATTAGGCGAAAATTATCAACGCACACAGAGAAGAAGTGCAGCAGCCAGGGGGACGAGCTGGGACTGCAACGACGGGGGACTTGAGTGTCTCAATTCCCCCATCACTTTTATGCTCTATTTGATTTGGCCATACACTGCCGAGCACTCGCAGTCTCCATCATTCCCATGGTCTTGCATCTAATCAGCCCAACTAGCGGTTGAGAAGTGTGCGTGTCCTTGGGCTTTTTGCTACCTTAATCGTGTCAACTTTCATCCCTTAAGGAAAGGTTTTATTGACAACCGATTCTTAGGCAATGCAGTCCATTTTTTTGCTCATTCGAATAACCAAGATAGACCCAATTTATAATAAAACAAGAGATTATAGCTTCAATAAACTACTATAAATCACTTATGAGGGATTCCTTTCTTCCAATCCAATATGGAATCCATTGCTGCTCCATTCCATTCCATTGCATTGCATTGCATTCCATTCCTTACCGTTTCAAGCTCTTTCTCGCTCTTTTCTAACACTTTCGAACCCTCCGAAAATCTCTTATTCTTTAGCACTTTTAGCAGCCCGCAGCAAATCAGTTCTGAATAGGCTTCCAACCGATTTGTTGGGTCGCCAAACTTTACAAGACTGAGCAGTTTCCCCACAATCTGTGTGTGTTTTGGAGAGCCTTGCGGCAATAGGTAATAGCCGACAGACGATTCAGCAATATGGCAATCGCATAAAGTTCGAACTGCCTCACATTGGTTGGCCACACTTTCGTCCTTGGACTCGCCGAAAAACTTGGTCCAAGCTGGCAATTTTATGATTTGTTTTAGCCCTCTCTAGCTATCCCTCTCTGCTCGTCTCTCTCTCTCTCTCTCTCCCTGTCGCTCTATTCGGACATTCATTATATTTGCAATAATATTTTTACTTCATAATTTGGCGAGAGCGAAAAAAGTTTTGCAGTTGATTTGCACTCATTTTGCGGAAACGCGCCTTTGAAATATGCCTTTCAATAAAGCTCTCGACCGACCCACCGACCAACCGACCAACCAACCACCAAAGGCAATAAGAAGATTCATCTGAGAGTGAGTGTGGGACTGGGAGTGGAAGTGGAAGTGGGGCGGCTGCGATGCGATGGAAACCAAATGAAAAACCAACCAACGGATGAGAAACGAAAGCAAAGGAAATGCTGTCAAATCGAAGCGAAAATTTCAATTTCAATGGCTGTCGAGAACCACACCACACCAGAACCTCATGCCAAGCATTGTGGCTGCTGCTGGTGCTGCTGCTGGTGCTGCTGCTTTCGGAGACGACTCCGCCGACATCTAAGCCGCACTTAAGCCGGATCGCCGCGCCCGATGCCGATGTCGATGCCGATGCCTCGAGTGTTTCACGCCTCTGCATAATTTTGCCAGCTCTGTCCAACACTGGCTGCAGTCGACTGGCCGACTGGTCGACTGGCCGTTTGGCCGTTTGGCCGTTTGGCAGTCTGGGGTTAGGTATCATCTCCACATTAATATTGAATTTGTACAATAATCCTTTTTATGTGTCCTGCAATGAGCGTTAAGTGGATTCTTGCCGCCGTGCCACACGCCTTTATTGCCAGCTCTCTCGGTCGAAATGCATTTTGGATTTGTGCTCAACCTTAAGCTCAACCTGTGTAGCTGCTCCATGCATAAAACCAGCTAGCCAGCTGTGTAGAACCTCCCACCACAGTTCGCAGCAGTACATACTCTACTACAGTCGGGGGGCTGCAGCTCAGTCGAATGTCTGTGCTGAAAGTTGAATGTTGAATAAGTTAAAAGACCTTTTTGCACCCCCCCTTTATCACTAAAGAATTCGCTCAAGAGGTGGACAATCAATCGATTAGGCTGCTGAATATTCCAGAATATATTCCCAAATATTCTAGAGCATCCCTCCTTGGCCTAGAGTATTCACACTTCGTGTTCGCCCTCTGCCCGCTGCTATTGCCGGCTCCAGATTTTCCCCTGTTTTTATGTATCTTCATTTCGTTGGCTTTATTATTTTGTATTTTTCCTTTTCACTTTACCGCATTTCCAGCATTTCTCAGAGGTCTTTGATTATGGAATTGCACTTAAAGTGTTGCAACAGCAGCGGCAGCAGCGGCAGCGTCTTCTTGGGCAGGGGGTTCGCGTTTCGGGTGCCAATTTTGGTAATGGAATTTTGGGTTTGTTGTTGCTCTGTTGGATGGTTGTTGCCTTCGTTTTATTGATAGTTGAGTATTATTTGAAATTAATTTGTTTTCGCTCGTTTCTGCCGCCGATGCCTGGCTGGCTGCTAGCTGGCCACATGCCCCACTAATTATGTTTAATGCTCAAGTTGCAAGAGTCAAAAGTAGGCAATTGGCATGGCACAGTGGGTGGGTGGGGAGGGGGCACACAGCTGCTGGAAGTGCGGAAAAGTGGAAAAGCGCAGCCAGGCGGCAACGTAGACAGGAAAAACAAACGCAAAATGCAAAACCTTCAATTAGAGCTGCTGCTGCGGTTCCAATGCCATCCCATGCCCCGCTGATTTTGAGGTCGGCAATCCTCTAATTGGGAACGAACCTCAGCCCCCTGCACCACACACACACACACACACACACACACACACGGCCATAAGTGTATGTGCAAAGGCTTATACTTATGTACATCCACACACACATATGTATGTGCAGATAGAGGCAATGTAAATGAGGCACCATCACATAATTAAGAGATTTTGCTCTCAGCCAAATCGACTGACAGGGGCTGACATAATGATGCCAACAGCTGAGAAGATTTAGCTGCAGAGCTGTGGATATTTATTTATTATTATATTAAAATATGTATAGATTATTATGTTATATATTTGTTTCTTATCTCTATCCCGCAGGTCCCACAAATCATCATGATAACCTTTGATGGTGCTGTCAATCTGAACAACTACGATCACTATACGAAAATCTTCAATGGCAAGCGCAAGAATCCCAACGGCTGCCTCATCCGTGGCACCTTCTTCCTGTCCCACGAATACAGGTGAGTTCTATGCTGTTCTGCGTTCTGTTCTTTCGGTTGTGCTGGCTCTGGTTGCAAATTGAAGTTTAATAAGCCAGCTGGGTGGCAGTCAGTGGCACAGCCGAGCTGACACTTGACAATTGATGTGTTGCCCCAGCAATTCTCTGTTGTCTCTCTGTCTCCCGTCGCCCGTCGCCCGTCGCCCGACTCCCGTTGCTGTGCTGCTCGTTGCCTTGGGTTGACAGCAATTTTCCAAATGCACATTATTTTGGCATTATAATATTACGCATACGCAAGGGATGCTGCTGCTGCTGCTACTGCTGCTTCTGCTTCTGCTGCTGCTGCTACTGCAGCGACAAAACGAACTAACGTCTTGCTCTGCAGCTCTCTGAGTCTCTCTCTTTGGAAAGTTCGGGGGCACAGAAAGTCAAGTGTTGTGTGTAGTCGGGTTCTGTTTGGCAGACAAAGTTTTTGTTCAAAATACTTGTCACATACTTGCCAGGCCCCACAACGCAACACCCATCCGCACACATTCCCCCCCTGCGTTCAGCCCCATGCGAGCATGTTAGTCAAGTCCTACCCTGCCATGCCTTTGCCCTGCCCTGCCCTGCTCTGCTCTGCTCTACTAATTGTTGTTGATAAATTGGGGCTGACAAAGTTATGTCAACTGCAAAATGAATTTTCGCCAAAATATATGAACTACATTTTGACAGACTTATAAAAACGACAGGCACACACACACACACACACACACATGCATATGCACACAGGCAACACTCAACAAAGTAAAAGCCCAACAACAAAATGAAGCAAAGGAAAGAAAATGATGAAGGAAAAGCAGCTACAATACAACGCCAGCAGTTGCAGAATGTGCGAGTGCGAGGGTGAGTGCGAGTGTGAGTATATAAAGCGGCAGAGAGTCGTGGATAAAGACAGTACGAGTACGAGTACGTACGTACCCACAGCAGTGCATGTGGGGGGAGTAGGGAGTATCTTCAGCTACTCCCTGCAGTAGAGCAGTAGCTGTGGCAAGCGCAGCAGCTAAAGACAGAGGCAGTGGTCGTGGCAGTGCACTGGAGGCAGTCGGCATGCATTGCCCAAAAATTATGTGAATGCTGCAACAACAGTGGGGAAACGGCCCCAAAAACCGAACACACACAAAATAAGCTGGAAAGCAATTTTAGCAATTGAATTCGTATTCAATTTATTTACTTCATAATCACAGCACACAAAAATACAGCATTGAAAAATTCCCTCTCATAACTAGCTCAGACAATATCTTAGGGTTATAAATATAAAAAAACCGAAACAGATAAACATATAGAAGAAGATCTGCAAGATATCTAATGCTGTATTGCAGATGTTATTGAGCAGCTGAGATTTATTAGCCCATTTATCATTCCATGAACCCGATTACTCATTTATGTAGTGAAAATTAAATACTAAAATCCAACAGATCGATCCTTTGGGTTGAGTCAAGCGTAATATTCCAGTTAAACATAATTTATTTATGTTTTATTTCATATGTATATATTTTGAAGTGCAGCTCCTAAAATCAAAAATCAAAAATCCTGCCTCATTCTGCCATGGTGCAGATGTGGGAATAAGCCACATCCCTGCCATTGCCATGCCCCAAAGAGTAGCACGGCTGCCCAGGACGGAGCGGGGCGGAGGGAGTGCCAAAACTAAGTGAGCGGCAACAGTCAAAAAATTTGCGAGCCGAGCGTGAACGGCAAAAATCTTGAGTGAAGTTTAAAAGCTTTTTTCTACTTTTGCACCACAACTCGGAGGAGTGACAGCCGGGCTGGGTGGCAGAATGGGTGGTGGGGTGGTGCGGAGGGTAGGGGAGGGGAGGGGGAGGGTAGGGAACCAGTTTTGAAGTTGAATTGAAATGCGCTGAATGGCAGTAATTGCCTGAATATGTTACACATGCACACACATGAGTGCGCTAATCGGACTGTCACCGTGTTCCCAATATCAATTTCACCTACTCTTACTCCTACTCTTACTTTTGATCTACCATGGGAACTATCCCATTTACCAGCCATACTAGAGGTCGGTTCCTGTGCAGCGATCTCCGTGAGACATATTTTTCATTCATAGAAGTGGATGTGCAATTGTGACGGTTCTGCTTCCAATTTTCAGAGTTTCATGTACATAAAGCGACTGAACAAATCAGGGAAATCAGATGAAATACTATTCAAATAGCAGAACAAATCCAGAAAACGTACCAGAAAAAACATTGTCGCTTAAGTCAATAATTTTGTAAGATTTCCTCTGTCGTCGGGTCTTTTTTTCCAGCTCTTCTATCGTATTGTCATGGCAAGTAAATTGTACAGACCTTCCCGGAGATCTCCCACTTCGATTCTGCCCAAGAAATCGTGCAAAATATATCGCATGATATGTCATGCCCCTCCAAGAGTCTCCCAAGGAGACTTTCCTTGGCTTTATTTTCGTTTCGTTTTCTTGAGAATCCAGCGATGGTGCAAATGAGAACGACAGCTCTCAGGTCTGTGCATGTATATGTTTATATACTTTTGCTTTTTTCGGGCGAATCATTTTTATGCTTCTGCCTCGGAGAAATGGAGAAACGGAGACACACTTTTCATTTTTTTTTTTTTTTGCTCCCACTCTCAGCCAGCCCGCTTTATGCTGCAGCCCCATAAATAGTGGTAAACTTGCAACTTGCCACAGGAACAAGCCGAGCGGGTGGGGGGCGAAGCACAAGACGGGTGGCAAGAAGATGTGGCAAAAGAATCATCTGCCTGCTCTCCAGTGCGGAAATGATTTAATGCGCTCGGCAACTCTTCAGCTTTTAGCTTATTTTGTTAAGATTTTTATTCTCAATTTGTTGTTGGCTTTTGTTGCAGTTGCTGCGATTTTTTGCTGTCTCTTCTGCCGTTGCCGTTGCTGTTGCTGTTGCCTTTGCTGCTTCTGCTCCTGCCACATTTGCCTGGGGAATGATGATTTCTGATTTGGCATGCAGAGATCCTGTTGCCACTGCCACTGCCACTCGCCCCAGCCTTTCCCCCACCACCCAGTTGCCGCAAAGTATGCAGCGAATATTCTCTTTTTTGTTTACGGCCGCTGAGGCAATTAGTTTTGTCAGTTCTCTGCACAAGCAACAAAAAAAGAAACAAGAAACAAAAACCAAAAAAAAAGATTGAGAGACGAGTTGAAGTGCAGCGGCGAAAGAGAAAAATGCATATTCTCTGTCATTCGTGAATGTCGGTGGGTGCTGCGGTTCCTTTTGGCACTCGCCCCGCACCGCCCCCGCCCCCGCACATCATGCAACATGCATCATGCATGCATCATGACCCTTTTTTTTTGGGTGCGGTTTTGCGGTCAGCAATTGATTTAATTTGTACCAGGAACAGCAGCGGGGAGACGGCACCATTTAGTTGGGAGTATTCGGCAGCTGGAAGAAACAAAAGCCAGTGTTAATGGTTCATCTACAACTATGTGGCGCCAAGTTTCCGTAGTTGTATTTGCATTTATTCCTAGCATTATGTGATCTGTGATTTGATCTGATTGCTAGGGGAATGTTCTTTAAATTGATTAAATGATTCAAATGAAAAGGAGCTGCTCCTCTTTTTAGTAATAAAGCGGATATGACAATCATTGAAGTGAATGGAATGAGTCATTAATTTCAATATTCATATTATTTTTTAATATACGAATAATAGAAGGAAATAAAAGTACAGTTGAGGCTAAATGCTTGCGCTCGTAATTTCGCGTTTTTCCGAGAGAGACTTTGGCATGGATCGTGCAGGTTTGGTTCTCTCCTCTCTCTCTCTCTCTCTCCCACTGTTATTCGTTCTTTTATTGGCTCTGTTAGTTCTACAGACTCTGCTGCTTTCTGTGACAATTATTGAAATCGGGTCCATGGAAAACATGTTAAAATAAATAAAATCAAAGAAAAGAAAACATAATTTCTTAGAATTACAACTTTTACTGCTTAGCCTCTGGGTAAACACAACACCATAAAATAAATGTTTCATGTCTAAGCCACAATTTCACCCCTTTTTTTCTCTCACAAATAAAAGTATCAGCACCTTTCGTCGAAGATGCATCAGTGATGGATGAAACAATGGTGGCAATGGGTGGCAATGGGTGGCAATGGGTGGCAATGGGTGGCACTTCGGGCATGCCCAAAAAGAAATAATCAACTTCAGTGTGGAATATTTATTGCTTGGCCTGGGGATAAGGCCCCATATTTTATTTGCATTCTTTCTATTTACTGCCAGACTGACTGTTTTCGGTAGCTGTGTGATTCATTCCCTAATTGCTCGACATCGACGAACTGCAAACAGAAGAGGCTCCACCCCACCCCAGCCCAGCCCCTAGCTGGCTGTGGAGGATTCCAAGACGGAGTCGGTTGGTCGGTCGGTCGGTGGCCCAGCTGCTTAGAATATTCATTTCAATTGTCATTGCCAGCACGTTCGCCACGGCAACTGGGAGCAGCTCGCTACGAAAGAGCAGCTAACTGGTGGAAGTTGCTCCTGAATCCTGCAGGGGCTGCGGGGCTGCGGGGGCTGCAGGATGAACGGGTGTGTAGGGTGTAGGGTGCGAGCTGTTTGCTATTTATACGCCAAAATGTCACTGATAACGAACTTTCCTGCCATTGAATGGTGCTTCCTTCTACTGCTCCACCTTCAGCGTTTGGTTCTGCTGCTGCTGCTCCTGTAGGTACTCCTTCTCCTTCTCCTGCTGCTGCTGGTGCTGCTGCTGCTGCTGCTGCTGCTGCTGGTGCTACTGCGGCTAAGAAAACAATCAGACAATTGCCACAGGACTTTGTACACTTTTCTGACTGCAGGCTAACAGGACTTACGCACACACACACACACACACACAGAGAGAGAGAGAGATACACACACACACACACACACACTCTTATGGCTTTGAGACAATGCCAGTTCATTTGTATTTGGCTTTGGCAAACTGCACAAACCCAAGGAAAAAATTAAGAACAATGTTGAGGGAAAACTTTTTGCGCAGCATTTTAATTGCACGCAAAAACTTTTAACTAACTAACAAGCCGAAAACTAGGCAACACCTCACTGAGCACACACACACCCAGCCACACACACACACTCAGACCTGCACACACACCAATACACAGCAAAGCAAAGGCGAATGAAAGAATGATATTTGATGCGATAGCTTTGGATACCCTCGAAGCTCACTTGAAAAATCTCTGATTGCTTTTATTATTTGTCTGCTCTGATTGTTCCTAGCCAACCCCATATGATGTAGTTAATGAATTATAAAATAGGGATGGAAAATAGCAAAATGCTGCCAGTTCATGCGGGATTTCCATTTCCCAGATTAAGCTGGAAACAAGCAGATATTTTCCATTCAAATAAATAATCAAATATTACCTATTGAATTAGGTACAATTTATCATTGCAACCTTTACATTTTATCCAGCCTTCATTTATCTGTGCACAACAGAATGATGACCCTGTGCCATCTGAAACTCCGTAACTGGATACCCCGTCTGGAGTAGGGTATCCCAGAGATGGAAGCGACGGAAAAAGAGTTTGGTGGCAATGGGAGAGGCAACTAAACAAAAGCGACTTGGGGGCCAAAATCTAATTTTCAAACATTTACGTTTTAATTTTACTTGTTAATAATATGCGAACCGAGCCACTCCGCAGCACCTTCCGCTTCAGAAATTCAGTCAAAAGAGAGGGAGGCCGAGAGACAGGCAGGCAGTCGAAGAACGAGAAGCAGAAGGAGAATGGTAACGAGATGGAGGGGGAGAATGAGAGAGCATGTGTGGGAGAGAGAGCACTCACTGAATAAACATGAGCGACTTTTGTGGTCTGCTACGGACAAAACGAGATTGAAATCGAGTCGCGTTATGCTCAGAGCTTGCTGGGGGGATAAACTTTTATTGCTGGCAAACTGGCCACGCCCCCACTCTGGTCGGATCCGACTGGGCTCTGACTCTGAATCTGCGTCAGTGCTGGGCCGGGCCGGGGTGGGGGCCACCTGAACACCGCACACAACTTGCGGCAGCAGCTGCCTTAACTATGTAATTATTTATTTTAAATCGTTTTTTCTCCGCTCTCATCTTTCTGCCGTCAAGCGAGAGAGCAGTGGCGAGGGGAGTGGCGTTAGAGGTGGCAGCCACCTTCAAGGATGGGGTGGAGGATGGTTGGAGAATGGGCGTGGCTATTAGTTACACTTAAATGGTTTCCCACGGGGCTGATACGCAGATTGCAGGCAAATATTTGCATCCGAGGTGCCAAGCATTTGTCGATATCTACTCCATCATATTGTGGAAACTACATTCTGATATATCCATTGAACAAATGCCCTTAAAATTCTTCAAAATAAACACTCGGAATTCTTTTATTGCTTTGCTGGTACGCCTGGCTAAACAATCCATTAACCACGAGGATTCATTAGCATCCAAGTCCATTAACTGACATTCAAAGCCACTCGCATTCGGCTTGATTGCCTTGCATATTTCATGGGGCAGTCTGTTTAGTCCCGATGGCCGATGCCGCACACACACACATATCGATTAGGGGCCATTTATTATGGAATCAATGAAGCACAAGCTGCAACCGCAGCAGGGCCATAAGAGCGCCAAAGACATTGTCGCAGCGTCCAGTTACACAGGCCCTCAGATGCATATACTTACTCGCACTCGTGTATAGATAATTGCCTGTGTGCCTTGTCGTTTGATATTGCATCTGGCGTGTTGTTTGCCATCGCTTGACCTCATAGCCGCACAGGCGGCCAGGCAGGCGGACAGACAAACGGACAAACGGACAAACAGACAAACAGCAAGGAGACACAAAGCAGAGAGGGAAAGAGAGATGGAGAGAGCCATCAGCAATTACCAAAAGGTGAACTTTGACACGCGTAATCAACACCTTGACATTTTGCAATTCCCAGCATGCCCCAAGCCCCAAAAGAACCAAAATCTGTTTAACCTCCCTCTCTGCGACAGCCTGTTCCCGTGCCTGTGCCTGTTCCCGTGCCTGTGCCTGGTCCTCGTTCTCGTGCTCGCTCTCGTCCTGTGGCTGGTACTTTGTTGTACCTCTTGCTGCTGCTCGACTAAACAACTTTGATGTTCCGGTTTCCTGCCCCATTTCGCTGCGGGCCCAACACACGCGCCTCCACGAGCACACACACATGTACATACGTATGTAGAGGGCATGGCATGGCATGGCATGGCTGGGATCTCGGGGGGGTAATGGCTTCAGCGAAAAGTTAGCTTTCCATTTTCATTCCGGTCCCGTTTCGGTGGCTTAATATTAATAACGTGAAGCGGCAAGGCGGCTCCTGAGACACTGGCTAACCGACCGGCCTCGGTAGCCGCAAGCCAGACACCACACAACTTGCCCAAGCTGCCAGGCCATGCTACTTACCCCAGCTGCCACGCCCACTTATCGTTACCGAGCGATGCTGCAATATGGCCAGGAAATACAATAGAATTGCGAAAGAATGGAAATAGAATAGATGGAGTAGAAAGTGTGAGCCGAGGAGAGCAGAGGAGAGGTGTTACTGGTACTGGACAAATGGTTTATTCTAATGTTGATTTGATTCATTTATGGCTGATAGTTTTGCAGCCCGTAATACGTATGGGGGGCAGTGCAGTGGGTCGGTTTAAAAGAGATGCAAGTAAAGGTGGAAATATCAATGAGATGTTACCACTGTACTCCGCTCTGAATCTGCGTTCTCGTGCTCAACTCTCTGGCCACTGTTGTAACCTTCTACCTTGATGCTGCCGTCCAGATGCTGAGGGAAATTGTCTATGCCTAGAAGCTGCCGCAGAAGCGTTAACGTCGCGCGGAGGTCGCGCGCGCCTGATGTTGATGCTGATGCTAATGTTGACGTGGCCATGCCCCCAGCCCACGCCCCGTAATGCCACTGACACCACACAGAGGGAGATAGGGAGATAGAGAGATAGAGAGAGAGAAACAATAGCGACAGCGATGCCGACATCCTTAGCTTTAAACTTTCTAAATGACCTGAACAACTTTTGAGCAGCTGTCTGTCAGGGTTTGCAAGTTTTAAGTTGCCATCAAAAAGGCAAAATAAATAAGTGGGAGTGCTACGGTCGAGCAACCGGACTAGAATATACCGTTTATGGGGCTGCAAGTGGCAGAACGAACTCTCCTCTGTTGTATTATTCTTTGCAGCTCCGAAGCACAAATAATGGTGCATGATATTGTGGAAATATTCACACACTTAATTCGATTTGGAGGAGGGAAATTATCCTTATTCCGCTGCCTGTTACATACCGTCTCACAGACACAGCAAGCCGCCGTTCGCGACGAGTAACGGGCATAAAAACAGAGGCCGCAATACAGACAGAGCGAGCGAGAGAGAGAGTGAGAGGAGAGACAGAAAAAGAGATGGCGAAAGATGGCAGGTATGAGGGCGCTGGGAGGAAAAGAAGTTTCATGCATGCAAATTCCGCTTTAATTTGCTCCAACTGTTCGGTGACATTGTTGGGGGTCTGTGTTTCGTGTGCCGTCCTCTGGCCGGGCTTCTGGCTTCTGGCTCCTGGCTCCTGGCTGCTGGCTCCTGGCGCTGCCTGCACTTGGCCGACATTGCGTATACGCATTGTTGCTTTGTCCCGTCAAGCTCCTGTAATTGCCAGGATCCGTTTCTGTTTCAGAAATTCGCTACTGCTGCTGCTGCTGCCGCTGTTGGCTGTGGATATTCGGGCCACTCTGTGTGGGGTTTGTCTCATTAGGACACACCCTTTGATGGCAGCTCTGCTACCTGCTTAATAGTCGTCGACTTAAAGCCCCATTTTTCGTCAGTGGGCTTTGCCAAACTTACGACTTTGCATTCAACTTTGTAGTGTTCTTTGAGGACTTCGTTTGAGGGATAGTATTGAGGGATAGTTTGTTGCTACTTGCGAGAATAGTTTACCCTGTCCCTTGCCCTTTTACCCATCCATCTTCATATCGGGGTAGTAATAAATCAATAAATGAACTTGGGCAGTAAATCATTGCCAAAAAGGCCAGGCAGCGGCAGTTGCAGTTGCTTGCATTAATAAGAAAACAATAGCCTACCCTACCGATAATAAGTATACGTTCCTGTGCGACATGCGAACTTTATTGGAGTCCAGTGAAATTTCTCTGTGAAATTCGGCACAAGTTTAATGGCGGCTGCTGCCCCACTTGTTCGCATCCCTATTTTCTATATGCACATATGCACATATCCCCTGTTTCTGTGCATCTTTCCGTATCCGTATCCGTATCCGTACACCTCCCTCTGTCCGAGCAGTATCCCCTGACTCTTTGGGCCGGCCTCTCCTGCCCCTCCACTTTGGCAATTGGTTTAGATCAGTGAGCTGTGCAACGTTCTCTCTGTCTCAGTCTCTGTCTCTGTCTCACTCTTTCTGTTTGCAATTTGGTAGGAAAATATCCGTAACGTTAATACTCGTACCCGTACTCCTACTCCTACTGCCACTCCTACGCCGTATGTAGATGCCGCCCGGGCTAATGGTTGTGTGTGTGTGTGTTTGTGCCTGTCCATTGCACAGGAAGCAACCTTGGCCTATCCGTGTGTGCTAGAGTGGGTGCTGGAGTGGGTGGCTGGCTGGCTGGCTGGCAGTGTGGGCTGTGGGTGGGTGCTTTGCCGGACCATTCTCCCCCCCAACCCCTCACAGTTTTGGTGGCTTTTCGTGTTTTTCTTACTGCAAATTGTTGATGAAGGCTGGATTGTTGTTCTGGTTCTCGTTCTGTTGCTTGTTCTTGTTCTTGTTCTTGTTGTTTGTTGCCGGCATAGCTGTTGTCGACAATGATGATGAGTCTTGGTCCCTGGCCCCGTGTCGTGTCTGTGTCTCTGCCTGTGTCTGGGTCTGGGTCGAATGCCCAACTCCGTGTCTGGTGTCTGGGCACTGCAGCCTGGACAGAGCCGTGGACTGCATGCAAAGGATATTCTTACCAGCAACGACGAACAGAGAATGACGACAACGACGAGAAGGAAGACAACGACAACGACAACGACTCCTAGTATGATGATGATGATGATGATGATGATGACAATGTCGTTGATGCGAAATAAAGATAACGGCAACGTTGACAATGACTATGACAACAACCCAATGACACTTTAACAGCTCTTGCAGGTGCCCTCTCTTCTGTCGCTCTTCTGTCGGTCTTCTGTCCCTCTTCTGTCGCTCTTCTGTCCCTCCCCTGCCCGTGCATGTGCATCCACTTTGCCCAGCTTCAATCCGTTTGGGTCTATTAACTTTCGGAATAAACTTGGGATTAAAAACGAGAGATTTCGCCAGACATTGAGGATTAAACTACAGACGAACATAGAATGCAATTACAGCTGGAGCCGGCCTGGAACTGCAGCACAATTGACAGATGGAACAAGGATTGGACACTGAGAAGTCCATCAGATTTGGCATAGGAGTTTCCCACGACAAGGGGCCACAAAGGGCAAAGAGTTGCCATGATATTTTGGCTTAAATTTCCACTTTTTACTCAATTTATTTTACATGGAAGGGGATGAATCCCTTGAAGGTTTTGTGTCGCTCGATTGGATGGACATATCATATCATATCTGCCATTAAAACAATTAATTCTGCTGTTAGGGTATTAAGTCCTGCCAACACGTGTGTGCAAGAGCAAAGCTTTATGTGTGTGTGTGTGTGTGTGTGTGTGCCTTGCATTCTTTCTTCTGTTTTTCCGTTGTCTACTTTTATTAGTTCGTTCTTGTAATCACTAACGCAATCCACAACATGCTCTGGGCTGCACCCATCCACATCCACCTTCAGCCTTCCACTTTCCACTTTCCACCTTCCACTTTTTTCACTCTCTTTATATGCACAGCTACCCACCACCCCCCCCTGTATAACAGCACCCACTATCATCTATACGACTCCCCTGCGCACCCACCCCTCGGTTATTGCTTAACTGGTGTTGATAATAACGATGATCATGGTGGGAGCAGCGGAGGGGAATTGGGATTGGGATTGGGAATGGGAATGGGATTGCAAACGGGAAACGAGAAACGAGAAACGAGAGAACCGAGAAACAGGCAGCAGACAGCAGGCCATAATTTTTCCATGTGAACAGTCTCTGTACACGAGACTGCACCACCGAACGTATCCCTGCCAGCCATGCCCCACTTGCCAGCTTGCCAGCATGCCACTGCCTAACCCTTCCTTTGAGGATGCACTTGCTGTGGCCTTTCCCACGTTCACTCCTTCTGTGCAAAGTCTTGGGCTCCGCTATACCCTTTTCGGAGTGGGTATATTGTGCTTCTCACTTGGAGGATATACAACGTAATAAACACATATTATTGGATCAGCCACCGCTTGGAACGTCCTGGAATACATTTCACACATCCAAACAATCCCATCCAATCTGCGGATCTCCTCGGATTCCTGCATGTTATTCGCATCTTTGAGAGTATATAAAAAACCTTTGAATCTCTGCTGGGCTTTGCTTTCTGCTGTTTTTTTTTTGTTGGTTTTTTTTTGGTCTGTTTTTTTAGTTTTTGGTTTCTGTTTTTTTTTTGTTTTGTTTTGTTGTGTGTTCGGTCCCCTCTCGCATCTGTTTTTTCTTTTGCATATTTCTTGATGAGTGTGTAGGAGCTGTCGAAGAGCTTTATTGAAAACGGGACAAAGGAGTGGCGGCGGCGATCCAAGGAGGAATGGGTTGGATGGCAGGAAGGGGGTTATTGTTTTTATGCCTTCGCCAAAGTGAGGCAAGCTCGTTAGGCATGGTCATGACACACACACACACACCGATACAGACCTATGCACACACACACACACACGCACAATATGCTCTCTCGGCATGCAAATGAAGTTAGTTTTTGGTGCAAGGCAGGCACAGGAAAAACAACAAAAAGCTCATTGCTATGAACACACTTTTGCAGGCAGCCAGGCAGCCAGGCAGCCATCCCCATGGAGCTAGCGATGCGTGCCCCGCACTCCTGGAAACCCAAGACCCAGAGCAAGCAGCACCGCCGCCGCCCCGTTAGCCAGTGGATTCGTTAGGCAGGCCAAAAACAGCAGCCAAGGAAGTCAGGCAGGCGGGCAGTCGAGCAGTCGGGCAGTCGAGCAGTCGGGCAGTCGAGCAGTCGGGCAGTCGAGCAGTCCGGCAGCCCGAAGAGCAGAACCTGTAGATTTGGCTTTTAAAAGCACATTACAAGAAATTGCATACGTATTGCCTTCTCTGGGCAGGCCAGAAGGAACAAATTGAAGAAAAACAGAAAACAGAAACGAAATATTGCCAGTCTCGTACCGAATTTATAGATACCCTTGCAGATGCCTGCAAAAAACAAACGATAAATAGATAAATACATAATAGAAGCTGATATGGGAATAGTCAGACATGCCTCCATCGAGTTGTGTGTGTTTTTTTGGGCGACATCTTCATTAGGTTTATTTCCATTCAAAACAATTTATTCGATTTTATTTTATTTATCATTTGTCGCAATTTCTTCAATTGACAATTCAATTTCCAGTGGAGACATCGATCCTGGTAAGCTTCTGCCCTGCGATTCAGCCCACATGTTCCGACTTGCAGCGCTTCTCCCTCTGCCAGCCAGCCAGCCAGCCAGCCAGCCACCAGGAGAGCCAACCAAATCGGCTTTGGTTATTTTTGGTTTCCTTTAAGACTTGCTTCACCCTTGGTCCCCTCCTGCCCCTGTGTGTGTGTCCGTGTCTGTGTCTGTGCTGTGTGTGGGTGTGTGTAATCTTACAATTTCTAATCGTTCAGATTACATGTGTTTCAGACTTTTTAAATGCAAATTGAACTTGTTAGCAACCGCAACACAGAGCAGAGGCCAAACCACTCAAATGCACACACACACACACACAAAGATACACATCCTTATGCCTGCTTGCATGTGTGTGGGAGCAGCCATTAAGGAAAAAAATTCAGTGTGTCGCAGCAAGAAAATGTAAGAGCAACAAAACGCTGCAAAGACATTGCCTGCCCCTTAGCATTTTTTTTCGTATAGAATTTATGTAACGATTCTGATATCCTGCATTATCCTATAATTATCATGGGAACAATGGATCGATCCACATCGGTACATCCCAGAATGCTTCTCCTTCTTGGCAGCTTTGAGTGAGTTGTTGGCGCTGCCACACTACAGCCCGCACGTACTATGGCAGGCGATGGCGGCGGCAGTGGGCTCAGGGCTGTGTCTCAGTGAGCGGTGCAGAGTGGGCCGTCATAAACAATGCTGGTTTTTTGTATTTTTTGTATTTTTGTTGGAACGGTGAGAGTGTGGGGCGTGGGGGCCACTAGCACTGCACTTTGTCTTTAGCCACTCGCGACAAGGCCAAAGGGAAATTCATCAAATGTGACTCTGAGTGTGACGCACTTCTACCACAAGCTCTTGGCCCGAAACTTGGCCCTCTCCACCATGAGCCACACCCCACCAACCGTTTTTTTTTCCATCCATGTCTTGGCAGTTTTTCCTGTGCTTTGTTGCCTATTTTGGCCCATGCCTGGCCAACTCTGTTAATTGCTGCTGACATTCGTGCTGGGCCAAGGCCTTTTCTGCTCACCTATTACATGTCACGAGTGAATCTGCGTGCCTGAGGGTGTGTGACTCTGTGAGGAAATGTTTCACATGATTTTAGCTTTGCAGCAGCTGGTCACACCAATCCGTTTGATGTTTGTTGCGGCTTCTTTCAGATTCGTTAGCTGCGATTCGATGCCCATAATATTCCGGCTTGCAATTGTTATGCCATGCCACATGAATGAATGTTGGGACAGCACTGGTACTCGTGTTGGTATGCTTTTGTCATACTCTTTGGCCACACTGTTTAGGCACAGCATCCGTCAAAGCATTGGCCGCATCGGCCAACCCCTGTAGGTCCGTCTGTCTGTCTGCCCGTCTGTTTGTCTGTCACATTGTTGGCAACACTGTTTGCATGACTTTCTTGTTTGTTGGTTGCTCTCTCTCTCTCTCTCTCTCTCTCGCTGGCCCCCTTGGCATGTGTGTGCGTGTGTCTTCCCGTGCAGTTTGCCTTCATTTGGCCTTGGCTTCAAGTGCAGCTCAGTGGTGGTCCTTTTGCTTCCTGGTGCCTCATCTTTCCGTTCTTCTTTTTCTGATTCTGCTTCTACTTTGGCTTCTGTTTCTACATCTCCTTCTCCTTCGTCCAGCTGTTTGTCTAACAATTGAAATGTCATGCAATAAATCTACCCCACACACACACACACACGCACACACATACGCATACGGATATGCCCATATGAAGGAGGGCAGAGAGAGCTTGGGCGCCCCATGCTCAGGCCCAGCCCAGGCTTTTCAACAACTTTTCACATTTCCACATTTTTGCATGAACTTTTTGACGATGTCAGATAGTTTTGTGCCCGTGCGCCATTGTTTGAGAGTGCTGCTGCTGCTGCTTCTGCTGCTGCACATCGAGAGGGGGCAGGCCTCTATGCAACGGGCGTGGCTGCAACGCCTACGGTGCATCAGCATCAAGTGCGTCAGCAGCAGCAGCAGCAGCAGCACCACCACCACCGCCAGTACCACCAACACCCAGAATAACTGCAACTACAACAACAACTACAACGGGAACCAGAACGAGAACTCATCGCATTCATTATGATTTTTAGTTTTCGTATTCGTTTCTCAATGGGCACAAGGGGCAGGCCATGGGCCCCCAGGAACGTCTGTGGCAAGGGCTGTGTACGTATACTCGGGTGAAAAGTTTGACTTTAGGGCGTAATTTCATTGCAAAATATTTGCACAAACACAGAGCCACACACAGGCA
Organism: Drosophila tristis; assembly: GCA_018150885.1. Classification (NCBI taxonomy): domain Eukaryota; kingdom Metazoa; phylum Arthropoda; class Insecta; order Diptera; family Drosophilidae; genus Drosophila; species Drosophila tristis. The sequence continues at coordinate 5,076,615 of JAECWT010000228.1, forward strand.
CGCCAAAGAGGCAGTGAGAGGCGAGTGAATGCTTAATAAATGCTATATACATTCATGCAACATTTTCCTTATTGTTGCAAGAGTTAACGCAGCAGGGGAAGGAGACAGGAAAGCGTAAGGCCAACTGCAAAAAAAAATATAGACAAAACATTCATAATTTTATTTGCATTTTTTATTCGTAGTATATGCTCAGTAGTATATTTTTCCATCGCTCTTTTCTCCAAACTATGCACAACTCCGTATTTGTTCGTATTGTATGGCTGCAAGCGTCCTCTCCCACTCACCCTCCTTCAGCACACAGATGCACAAACAGACAGCGGGTGAGTGGGAGACACACACACACACACACACATGCAAGAACATGTTTGGCTTGTACTTTGCCTTTGCATTGCATACTTTTGTGCGCAACTTTTTGTCCATTTAAAAGGCGAGAAATTTGTCGAATTGAGCAACAATGCGAATCGAAGTGGATACCGGGCGAATACCAACACATTCCGAGTAACAATAATATTTATAATTAGCATTCAATGCAACACAAACTTAAATACAAATATTGAGAGACGCAAAAAGCAATGCAATAATTCAATTAAATCTAATATATATACATGACATGAATTTATTTAAAGGTTTGGTTTATCTGGGTAATAAGTATAGCATCTTCTGTGTCTACAGCACCAACTTAGAGGGCATATATTGGCCTGCCCACCCTGCCTTCTTAGGGTATCCACACCTCGTTGTTACCGCTACCCAAACGACTGGGCTTGCGTCTATTTTTTAAGCAGTTTCTCAACACTCACCTGACACCTCTGCATTGGCCATACCTTTCCGCAGGCTTCCTCACCCCGTGCATTTTTGTTTGGTTTCTGTACAATTCTTCTAATTGGCAGATACCTGAAGTGTGTGAAAAGGGTTGGCTGCCGGGTTGCTCCATGCTCAGAACTCAGTTAGTTTCGAATTTTCCCAAAAACTATGCTTGTCTACGCGTCCTGCCATCCCCATGTGTGTGTCCTCTTTTGTGTTAAGCCATCAAGTGTGAAAATGATTTGCTAGCATTTGGGCAAAAAGGCAACTAGCACACATTTCTACCGCACTGTTCGAGTAAACAGTGGAGGAAGTGCAAAACATTAAATTACAAATTAAAATGCATTTTCTTTGTTAACTTTTTGTTAGCAAGGGTTTTTTATATACGGTGCCCTCCAATTAGGGGAGTCATTTCCAATACTACTCTTAAAGGTGCTTTACGTTTTGGTTTCGTGATGAGACTGCTTGAGGGAGTTCGTCGACTGCTTCAGACAGTTATTAAGCAGTTTGGACTCCTTAAGACTGCTTAAGACTGCTCACACTGCTTGCAGCAATGACCTACTTTTACTGATTTTTCGCTTCATGCAAATCTTAAATGAAAGCTACGAAGACAATATGTAACTTTAATGTTGAATATTTTCTGAAAACGAACTCCTTTCCTTTCGATTGCAGCAACTATCAGCAGATTCAGCATTTGGGCTATGCCGGACACGAAATCGCTACCGAGAGCATCTCGCAGCAGCAGGGCCTCCAGGACAAGGGCTACGAGGAGTGGGTCGGCGAAATGATTGGCATGCGTGAAATTCTGCGACACTTTGCCAATGTGTCCGTCAACGATGTGGTCGGCATGCGTGCCCCATTCCTGAAGCCCGGTCGCAACACCCAGTACAAGGTGAGTTCGTTGAGGTCGGGACCCCCGAATGCCTGAGTGCCTGAATGCCTGAGTGCCTGAATGCAGAAAAGAAATGCAAACAATGGGAACATCAATTGACATGCAATTTTCGATTGCATTTCCTTGAAATCAAAGCCACAGAAGATCTGATCTGAAAACACAATCGAAAAGTGATTCATTTAAAGCGGTCTGTGGCTCCAATATCAATGCCAATTCCCCCCCTTCCACTTGCCACTTGCACAACATTCAATCGGAATTGAAAATTTATTCAATTGTTGACGCCATTCAACAGGCAATTCCAATTTCAGTTCACTTTTTCGGAGACCGACTCCCATTTAAATGGAATAATTAAACTTAAAGCTGACACACAATTTGAGCAACGTTCCATTTTAATGATTTTATAATTAATTTATGCAGCACCAAGAATGCGGCAAGAATCGACAGAGTTTTGTTTTTGGAGCTGCTTTTATCGAAAAGATATTGGCATCCCCACCAAAGTCTAGGGAAGATCTAAAAATTATGCTCAAGTTCAAGTAAAATTCCAAATAAATTCAAATAGCGAATTTCGAGCAGCGTTTATTCATTGATTTGGCTTTAAGCTGAAATTAAGTTCGAAGGGAATTCGCACGAGGCAGTGTGGCAGTGTGGCAGTGAGGCAGTGTGGCAATGTGGCAGTGTGGCAGTGGCAGCCCTAGCCGTAACCTCAGCATGCCACACACGCACGTGCAAAGGCTTTGACTGAAGCGAAAGTTTCTGCTTGACGTGACATGACATGACATCAATGTCACAACACATATATAACGGTTCAAGTGGCCCATTATGTGGCAAGCTCTCCCTCGGCCCCTTGCACGCTGAAAGGAGTCGCAGGCAGGCGAAGCCATATCTTAAACAGGAGATCTGTTTATATAATAGGATATGCTGGGAGTGACACACACACGCGGCCATCAGCAGCGTGCCTGCAGATGAAGATGTGTGTGAGTCGATTGAATGATGGATCAACCTTCCAGCAAGCGTGTTACCATATCGACTGATCCCATTTGTTTCCCCTCCCCGGTACAGGTGCTAGAGGACTTTGGCTATATTTACGACAGCTCCATCACCGTGCCACCAGTAGCCGTGCCCGTGTGGCCCTACACCCTGGACTACAAGATCTCGCACGAGTGCAAGAGCGGTACATGCCCGTCGCGCACCTTCCCGGGCGTGTGGGAGGTGCCACTGAATACCCACTACGTGGAGGGATTCGAGGGTGGCCACTGCCCCTACATGGATCAGTGTGTGCTCCACAATCTGGACGAAGAGGAGGTGCTGGCTTGGCTCCAAGAGGACTTCTCGCGCTACTACGAACAGAACAAGGCCCCCTACATGATGCCATTCCACACGAACTGGTTCCAGACCAAGCCCCTGGAGAACGGCCTGCACAAGTTCCTCGATTGGGCACTTGAACTGTGAGTATTACAAGCCTACATCGACATCCACATCCACATCCACATATCCCACAGAAGATCTAGTATTCTGGAAGAGAGTCAGGCAATCGACACTTCAATGCCTTGAAAATGTTTCTTTTTGCATCTGCATATGGTGTGTCCTGTCCATAGATATATTTCAACTGATTTGAGCGCTATTTTCGCTTGGAGTTTCAACCAATTTTGTTATATGCAGACGGCTCACAATTTTTCATAAATTTATATATCCTTTTGGGAGCAATTTTTTCGTTTCATTGCTGCGTTTGTTCTGTGCTGTGTGTTTTTTTTCGTTTGGTGTTTTCTTAATTGAAAGCCAACTTTTGAACACACTCTCTCTCTCCATCTCCATCCCCATCTCTCTCTCTTTGTCTCTCCATCTCTGTCTGTTTCTCTGTGTCTCTCCATCTTTCTCTGGCGCGCCCAGACACACACACACACATGGGGCAGCTGGCGTTTCCTGCAGTGCACTTCCGATTGCCGCTGGCAAGTTTTATATTCAATTAAAAACAACAAAAAAAACAGCCAAGAGAGATGGAGAAAGGAGAAACGAGAAGCAGGAGCAGGAGCGGGTGCTGGAGCTGGAGCAGAAGAAACCCCAGTGAAGGGGGCAGAGAGAGAGCAGCAGCAAAATTGGCAATTGCCATAAAAATTGCTTGTAGAGGCGGCGGCACATGTTGCCCGTCGACAGGTTGAGCCCCGGACGGAGTCCACCGTACACGAGAGCCCGATCCAACGGGCAGTCACTCAACCATATGCACAACTCTCGCCGGAATCTCAGTCCAGCTCTCGCCCTCTCTGCGTCTCTCTCTCTCTCTCTGCTTCTCTTTGACTTTCTCTCCGGCCGACAATGGCGACGCTGCGGTCAGCGTTTAAAAAAAATCATCAGCAACAGCAGACGCTGGATAGCGCCCGGACCCACCCATGCCCTGCAACCGACCCCTGAATCGACTCGACTCGACCCGACTCGACCCAGGGTTTGAGGATAAGGAGCGAAAAAATCGCACGTTTTAATGAGAAAAGTTTAATTTTGTTAAAGTTTCATTTTGAAAAATATCAGTGGAGGCCCAGGCCCAGGGCCTGACTGAGCCAAGCATGCAGAGCAGGACCCAGCCTCAGCCTCAGAGCAGGAAGCAGGAGCTCAAAACAGGAGCCGGAAAGGGAGTAGAGGAGCAGCACCGTGTACAGGGAACAGGCACTGGCACAGGCACAGGAGAAGAGCAGGCCAAAGAAAACAGAAAGGCCAACAAGGCAAGAGCATTAGAGGTCGGGGCTAACTAAAAAGCCATGTTAAAACGCACAAAAACAACATAAGTCAGAGCCGCCAAAAGAGACAGCCAAAGCATAATAGAGAGAGAGTCAAAGAGAGGAGGGGAAAAAGAGGGACAGAGCGAGACAGAGAGAGAGGCGAAGGAAGAGGGCGAAGTGGCAAGCGAAAGTGGCATACAGCAAGCGTACACCAAAACTTGCTTAATGAAGTTATGCTGATAGAATCGCACTTTGTCAGCGCCCCCCGCGTCATCGACATCGCTCCAAGGAGCTACATCCGCCCCTTCCTGCTGTGTTCTCTGTGTGTGTGTGTGTGTGTCTGCTACGGAGTATATGTATGTGTGGCTGCGTGTTCCAGATGGAAACATTTAACATGCTGGATTGGCTGAGATAAAGGCGCCACTGGCTAGCATCAGTATTTCTGCACCTACAATTATTGGTGAGGCAATAGGCATAGGATTCGCTTGGGCATAGGATCGAATGATTGCGCTGCAGGTACGGGGAAGATGTCAAGCGGTTCATTAGAGGGTGGGCCAGGCAGACTGTCGTTGGGCTGCGTATGATCTAGTTCGGTTGGATTCGATTGCTTGGAGTTTGACTGACATGGGAGCGACTTACATGCTCACAGGCCTAATGGGTGTAGGTTGGGGGGGATATACTATATAATGAATGAAACAACACGAGTTCCAGTCCCTTGCTTGTCAATGGCAACTATCATTATTTTTTTCGCATTGAGAATGGGAATGGGAAGCCACAGCAATCAGACGGATTAAAATGCCCTTTGTGGGGGTAACAAAACTCAACTTTTTACTGTTGCCAGTTCGAAACCCAAGAAATGTTAACTTAATTTTCCACAAAATGGCAACACACACGCACACGCGTACTTGTGCTCGTGCTCGTAAATATCTGCACTTTCCCTCGCTCGGATTCGCACCTCATGCATTAGCTTACGAGAGAGAGGGAGAGGGAGAGGGAGAGGGACAGGGAATTTAAGAGCTAGAAAGATCTGCTGACCCACCCAGCAGGAGGGGGACGAAGCTGAGTACTGCCCCATAAATGGGGGAATGACGAGGAGCTCTCTAGCAAAGTGATGGGGGGTACGGCATACGGCAGCAGCAGCAGCAGCTGCAAAACTATTTCTCGCACAATTGTGCGAAGTTTTTAATTAGTGTGAATGACTTTCAACATTGCGTTGGTGTTCAGAGGCTGATGCTGAGCTGAAGCTGAAGCTAAAGCTAAAGCTAAAGCTGTGGCTGTTGCAGGCTTTATGTAGTGGCGGGCGGCAGGAGAAGAGAGGCACGAGGTGTTGCTGTAGTGTTTGCATGGAATGCCTGAAAGTGCGTGCCACACCACTTTACTGCCATTAGTGGGAGGAGGCGCTCACAAGAATGCAGTAAAGTTTTCTTTTTTGCATCAACTTTCCACTGCCAGTGCCACAGGCTCCTGCCAGCCACTGTTCCTCATCATCATTCTGCAGTGTCCAGTGTCCACCATCCACTCTCCGGCTGTAGCACCATCCATTTGCAGTGTCCGTTGCCTGACACCTGTGTGCACTGACATTTTCTTAAGCCACTCCGCACCAGACCATAGACATAGAGACATAAGAAATATTTACGTACTTGGACTTCAATCGCTTCTTTTTGCTTTCTCTTGTTCGTTTCTCCAACAGACCCGACGTCTACATCCTGACGGTGACCCAGATGCTGCAGTACATGACCGATCCCAAGGAGCTGCGCGACGTGAACCAGATCGAGTCTTGGAAGTGTGACAAGAGCGTCGCCGTGGCCCCAAAGCCCTGCAACATCTGGCAGACATGCGCCCTGCCGTTCAAGATACCCGAACAGAATCTGACGGACACCCGCTATATGGAGACCTGTCGCGAGTGCCCCAATGTCTATCCCTGGCTGGGCGATGCCGGCGGCACAGGCGTCCAGGGTCAGGACAACTACATCTTCTCGGGTGCCAGCGGCGATGAGGCCGAAGATGACAGCACTGCCTAGACTAGAAAGTGTTTCAATCTTTCCTCCAAGCCCCCAACCCCCAAACCCCAAAAGCCCAACCCCCAACCCCAACCCCAAACCCCAAACCAATCTCTTCTTTTTCTTCTCCCCCGACCTACAGCTTTCCCTCCTCTTTTCTTGGCTGTTTATTTTTTGTGTTTTTTTTTTATCGTTTCTCTTGTTTCCCTTGTGCTCCCAGTAATTTCTCACACACACCCACACATGCCAGTCATGATGATCCAATAATGAGCTCCTCCGCTCATTCATTTCCACGTTTTCTGCCACGCCCCCAAACCCCCTTCCGCACCCCTTTCTTATACGTATAGCTCTTAAGCGAAATTATGTCAGATTGTTCTTAGTTTATAAGCGACAAAATGTATGTAAAACAAATTTTTTTGTATGAATAAAATGATTATTTCCAAAAGAAAACAAAAACAAAAACAAAATAATAATAATATTAATATTAATATTAAAACTAACTGCAGCAAAGGAGTCGCAAAGGCTGTACTTATAGCTGGGAGAGCAGCTTAGAGCAGTGGCACGTGCACGCACACACTCAAATGTTCTGCGAATCATTGTATTGGTGCCTCACGTGCACCTTTTGCTACACCCATTAGATAGGATCGTGCTGACCCCCGCACCTGAACGATAAAATACACAAGAAAATATATTGCAGAGCCGGACCCGTTTTCTCCGTGGCTGCCAGGCTTACATGGTGCTGGTGCTGCTGACCCACTCAGGGCATTGATATTTAGCAGCTCTCTCCAGTTTCGACTGCAGGCATCTGGAAACTCCAGTTCCATGGTGGCAGTGCATGTCTCAAAGCTTTTGTTGCGCTCAGTCTCCGTCTTCGGCTGACGGTTTTGTAGTCAGTCTTTGCCATTTCCTGGACTTGCTCCCAGAATGGCCTGCGCCAGCAAACACTCTTCCTGGCATTGCTCAGCGTGACACAGCAGTCGAAGAAATGTTGAGCTCAGTCGATGAAGACTTCTTTTCCTGTACAGCCTCGAATTCATAATCACTTGGCGACTGCTCAATGAAGGTCTTCAGTTCGATGGCAGACATAGGTGTCGCGGAGCTGTCACCGTACTGGCTCTGCATCCTTGTATGCCTGCAGCCTCTCCGTCTAAAGACCGAAGAGGAGATTACTTGCGAGTATGCCAATGCACCCGCGAATCGCATCCGTGTCACGTATCCAATCCACATTTGCGCTGCTTCATTGGCCTGCGATCTGCGGTCTCGGCATCAAACATAACAGCCATTCGCACTCGCACTCGCATTGGCATTCGCATTCAGTGTGGTGCAGCCAGCCAGCCAGCCAGCCACCAGCTACGGGGAGAAGCATAAATACGACCAACAAATTTTCAATTACTTGTTTGGGATAATATTTTCGGGAAATGCAATTTGTCTGACTAACTTTATTCATTCATTTTGGGGGCTAGAAGTTGCTGCAAGCACACACACACACAGATGCGCTCTCTCTCTCGCACACAGACACACAGACACAGACACTTGTTCTAAGCAAACAGCAGCAATGCATGTCCTGCTTCCTTCCCCCCCACCCAGCCAGCCAGCCAGCCAGCCAGCCAGCCCAGCACACAGCCTCCACCACATGTGTGTGTGGTGTGTGTGTGTGGTGTGTGTGTGTGAAAGCGCCTGTTTGCTTGTGTTTGTAGTTTTGTTCCGAAAAACAAAACTTTTGCAAAACGAACAGAACGACGACGAACAACGGACAGAGGTAACAAACACTCATCTGTCCCCCATCTGCCCCGCTGACGGGGCCCGCTCTGCCGCCCGTCCAGTGCTGGGCAACTCCAGCTGGTTCCAGCTGGCTCCAGGGACACCAACAGATTGCAATAGCCGAACAAGTGATGGGCACTGAGTAATTACAGATATAAGCAGACGCAGTGGGCAACTACTGGCCAATGGGTAGCACTCAAGATGTCTCTCAGGGCTGCAGGTAGTTGCCGAAATGTGAGTGCCAGAGATTGCAAAAGGCCAATCCGTCGTTTGGTGGCCTGTTGATGCCTGTTCCTTGGCTGCCATGGGACTGGGAATAGTAGCAGGAAAAGCTGTAACTGGAGCACTCAATCCGCCTGCTGCATGGAACCAGTTCCGAACTAGTCAGCCTGGAATTGCTCAACACTGGCGCGAGGCGAGCGGCGGCGACACTGGTGGCGGATGTTGTTTGTCGCGCTTTAAGCAATTCGCCTGCTGTCCCCTGTCCCCTGTCCTTTGTACCCTGTCCTCCGCTCGCTCGAGTGTTTATGTGTCTATGTGTGTTTGTGTGTGTGTGGTGTGCGTATGTTCTGTGGGCATGGCCAGGACACACCTACGCCCCTACGCCTTCGCGCACACACAGCAGGCAGAGCAGGCAGCTCGCGTGTTCCCTTTGATGCGCGTTGCACGTTTTTTAGCCCCCGCTTGAAATTGTAAAAGTTTTGTGATTTTTTCGCCGCCCTTTGGGCGCGCATTGTCAGCATTGTTTGGCTCATACTGCCGCCCCTGCTGCTCCTACTGCTGCTGGTTGGTGCCGTGTCTAATTTCTGTTTTAAATACATAGTTGATATCGTTGGCAAAAGTTGCAAATTGTGCTTTTGGCTGCTGCTGCTGCTGATGCTGCTGCTGCTGCTGCTCCATCCACTGCCAGTGCCACTGCTAACTATTTTGAATAATGCATAAATGCAATTTGCAAGTTGAATCGAGTGTGGTCGTGTCCTTTACGGTGTTCCGGTGAACCCGGTCACACTTTTGGGTCTCACGCGAGAGTCACATATGGCGCCAGCCGGACGCCAGCCAGCCGGACGCCAGCCAGCCAGCCCAATGCCACTACCCTTACTCTTACAGTGATTTATGTGGTCCGAGTCATCGATTGCCAGTTAGCATTTATGGCACTTTGGGGGATTGCCTCTGCTTGGGGCGACCCTGCCGGACGGATGGCCATCAAGTGTCCAGAATCCAGAACATCGCTGGCACTTGCTTCCAGGCATCGTTGGGTCGGAATTGTTTCAAATGTCTGGCGGCCGGAGAACTCCCACATTTCATTCGATCCAAGGAACCCCTGACGCCTAGAGCCTAGCGCTAGACTTATTTCGATTCTTTCCTACTACTTATTGAACAAGATGGAACCGAACGTCGAGGAGCAGCCCTTCCAGACTGCGCTCCCAGCGGCGCTCTCTGACAAGAGGGGCTCGCAGGTGTCTGAAGCTTCCTGGAGGGCCGCACAGGCCGAAGCTGTGCGGGTCGAGAAGGTGCTGAAGTCGAGGGAAAAGGATGTTGAGGCACTGCTGGCGGCCATCGACGAGAGGGACAATGAACTCATGGCCACGGCCACCAATACAATCAAGAGGACGACAAAGGCAAGGAAGGACACAAAATCCACGAAGAGTAGTTCCTCCAAACAGTCTCAGCGCCGGGTGAAGCTGAGCCACGGCCAGAAGCAGGTCCTCTTGGCACAGGTGACGCGTCAGATGCGTCTATCGCGTCAGAAGCCAGCGATTATCGATGTGGGACTGGTGCTGCTGACCAGCGCTCTGGTCTCCTGCGCCTGCCTGTGGGAGCAGGCTGCGCTGCTGCTGTCCAGCTGCCTGCTGCTGTGGCCACTCTTTTGGTCCATTGCCCTCGCCACCTGCGGCCGCGTGATGGGCACAAAGCTCGTTGGATTCGTCCTCTCGCTGGCTGCTGTCGTCGCCACCGCTGATGTTTGTCCCTATTTGCCAGTGGACTTGACCCACTACACCGTGGTCAGCTCCTACGATGGTATCTTCATGATATCTTGCACAATCATATCTGCCCTCTCAGGCATCGCGGTGGCCAGTGCCGCCATGCGCAGCGCTTCGGGTGCCGTGGGGCGCGCCATCCTGTGGGGCTTCCTGCTGCCGATAGTGCCGTTTGCCAACCTGTTGTGGATCCCAGCCACCGAAAACTGGCGCTGGAACGAGTACTGCACCGATCGGACAGTCAGCAAAATGCTGGCTGCACTGGACGTGATCTTCCTGCTGCTGACCATCGGGGTCATCCGCAGCGAGCGCAGCTCCGATCACGGCACGGTTTCTTTTCTAACCACTGAGGAGCTGAAAATAGTTCGTTGCGACACATTCAAGTACTACCGCGAGCACCACGCTGCCAAGCATGCAGATGGAGACAAACGAAAGCACAAGCAGCGTTTTGCAGCCAAAAAGAGTAAGGTGGGGGCAGGAGGCGCACAAGGCCCATAAGGCTTAGCTGCCTCAGGCGTTCCCCCAGATAATCCGTTTTAAATTTGTTGGTTATAATGTGAAATAAAGGAACCCTTCGGCTGTCAAAACCATTACGCATTACGAGCCACTGCAGGCGTACACTCAGCGATCAGCTTCTAGGCTTATATACTCGCACCATTAGTCAATCTATGACCCGAAGCGAAGCACTGTGCAGCCTTCGGCCACTGCAGCTTGGTAAATCAATCAAGGAAAATCTTCAAAAAGTAATTGAGAGCACGGTGCTGCGACGCCTTGAAGCTTTATAATAAATTGCCAAAGTAAACTTTGATTCTGGTGCATTCTGGTATGCCATGTAAAATGCTACACTTTAAACTTATTTGTGGATCGATCAGGAACGTTTCAGAGTCATTTTGGCCACACATAATAATATTAAATTAAATTAAATTAAATTACATTTTTAATCTAATATAATTTATTTTTAAATTCAACATTTCTGCATAAAACTTTGACCAAACATGCACAGGAATAAATTATTAACTTAACATTTCCATAGACAAACTCTTGAAAGTATTACGACATCTGACTAATGAATGGAATATATGGAATCATAGTTAGTATACGGCCCTAATATTTGCTTTCTTTTTCATTTTTAACTGGACTTTCGTAAATATTTCCCAGACTTTGAGCGATATTTTTGTACATGCTCTTTGAATATTCCTTTGAACTATGCTACAGGCGCATTTCGTGTTTCGGAGTCGCCTGGCCTCTAAATCGAGCTAAGAAACGTAGGCCACAAACGTCCAAGTTGTAAATGTAATTACACATTGTCAGTCTTCAAAAGGTATTTAAGAACAAAACAAAAGAGCAGAGGAAATATTGGGTTTTCCATCGATTTATTGCTTCAAATGGCTTGGCTATTGGTCTGCTCTTGGGGATCTTGCCTTCGTGTTTAGTCTGTAATGGGTCGTTTGTCGAGTGGTGATGCATCCTAAAAGTAGGCACTGTTCGTGCATCGCAATAGTATAACAGTTCTACTGGGCAAGGGGGAAACGCAGCTATAAGCTTTTAAATATATATTTATTTAAAGCTTACTGCACTCGAATGCTGCTGAGCGAGGGCAATGACCGAAGATGGCCCGAACGACAAAGTTTCGACCAAGCATTAAGGGTATCAAAAAAATGAAAACCATAAAAAGGGAAGAACTGATAGGTCGGCACAACGCCCTGAAAGCAAAGACAGGGGACACACTGTTCGGCAAGAACAGCTGATCAAATGTCAGGGGAAGCCTTGACAGGGCCTCCTAAGTAGTTTCCGGGGCAAAACTCTTTCTTTTATCTTCTGACGATCGAAGCGTTAAGTCATATTTTCAATACCAGTGCGAAAAAAAAAAAAAGAAGAGGAAGACCATATTCCCCCAAGAACGGGGCCACTATCTGATCAGCAAAGGCTTTTGGAGCCAGACAGCAGCCACGATCTTTTCTACTACACCAAAATAAATCTATGCAAGGTGCCATACCGGGAAATGGGTAATTATTGCACCAGTTTCGTAGTTAGGGTTATATCCGATTCCCCACCCCGCTTATATGTCTTTCGGCTTTGTGCTCTTCTGTTTTATCTTAATTACCGCAGAATGGCACCTAGGCTATAGGCTGCTACATAGCTAGAGGAGAAAGCTCTAAAAAGAGAACATCAACGGCAACCGCACGAGAGCTGAGCGCAAAGCTGCAGTAAGCAAGACAGACTCTAATCGGCCGCAACGCTGCTGCTCCCGCCGGGATCACGGTGTGACACCCTCGATCGCTAAAGGGAGCGGAAGTCACCGGACGTTACCGGAAGGGCACCAAACTCATCGGAATATACTTTCTCTACCGCGGAATGACTGATTCGGCCAACTAATGGGAACCATAACCCAAAATTGATTTTTTTTTCGGTGTCTGTGCGTGTGTTAGTGAGAGTGGGCAGAGCAAAGTCAAAAAAGAGAGCCTTGGTTAGGAAGTTTACCTTGGTATAGTGTATATTAGTAAAAAAAAAAAGAGATTCCCAGTGGATAATCTGTAACGGGGCGAAAAGAAAGATGTGCGAAGTGAGGTAACAAAGTGCATTAAAAATCCCAGTAAAATCATAACCTCCCAGTGTAGTGGCTCCGACGGCAGCAGAGGGCTAAGCTCCCCAAAAGCTCCCTGAAAGCTCAGTTCGCTCTCTCTCTCTCGTCGTTTTTTTTCGTTTTTCTTTCTCAGCTACAGGTGGAACCTAAGTCTCGACGAAAGATCTTTCGGCGCTGGACCCGGTAACATATGTGCATATGATCATGTAAGTGAGAATTCGCTATAACTTTGCCTGGCCAAAGAAAGTTGGCTTGTGCGGGTGAGAGTGAGTGTCATGAGCGCGAGAGCGACATGAAGTAAAAGAAAAAGCTCGAGAATATGGAACATACGATCCACACGGGCATTAAAGGGAACCGCAATAAAAAGGTTGTGGATTATGTTTGGCCGTGAGAATGGGCATGAAGACACCTGTGGTACCCCGTACTTGCACACAATTCTTTTCCCTCTGATGTTAGCCTGATTTAAGTTGAATATTTACTATATTACTATTACTATATTACCTTATATTATATATTATTGTTAGATCGTATTGCATATTCATTATTGGGTTTATTATTTTTAATTAATTTCCTATACGCATTCCTAGATCTAAGTTGAGGGTGCTCCCTATTACTCTCCCGCACGTTAGTGAATTTTCGACAGCTGTACTATGATGAAGAATAGATATGCCTAGATAACTACATGGGTAGAACCTGAAGTACCATGGTGAAAGTTAATTTAGTTAATAAAAATAGCATTAGTAAAATGAATTAAATCCTTTTTTTGTTGGACCCATGCCTGTCCCGAATGCCGCAGCCTGATGCCTGTACGATTTTGGGAGGGATCCCTGGCGACCAGCTGGCTTATAGGGGATCATGGTAGGGTGGGCGTCCGTGCCGCTGAGCACATGCAGCCCAAGATCGAGCATCGCCTGACCGCTATTCCCCCTTTTCTTTGATGTATCTCTTCCGTTAGTGTTGGTTTGCTGTACGATAGTCTTCCTTTCCCGTTCCCTTCCTTTAGTACGCGAATTTAGTTTCTTGTTTATTTGCACCAAGTGAGAACAATAACTGACGGCCTCTTCCTCAAAACCCACCCCAGCCGACCAGAGAAAAGCCGGAAGCCATCGCGTACCCCGCTCAGTTATTTGAACAGCCCCTCTCACCGTTATATGTTACAGATACATATATAGATATATTAAATAGAATAAATAAAGAAATAATGGCGCCCAACGTTGGGGCCCGAAAGCGGCTGGCCAAATTCCGGCTTGCCCCAATCCACACATAGAAGCAGAAACAAAGTCTATAACAGCTAAACGACTTTCTCAAACCCGGTAGTTGTTGCTATGTTAACGTAACGAAATAGCAGGCGCGCTCTTAATAGAAGCCGACAGGTGGACCAGATCTAACAGCGGCGTGGAGAACGTAGCTATTCGTGGTCATAGTAATGGCTTTCTATGATTTCTTGTGGAACGGATATGCTTGTTTCGCTTTGGAATTAGTTTTTTTGTGGACTTGATCTACAGGCTACCGGGAAAGCGAGCATATAATTTTCATAAGGAACCGGGTTCCGTTCGAATTATACAGCTTGGCTGGAAGAAAGGAATATTATCAGTCACATTGATGGCCTTGCCGCTAGCTAATTAATTCGAACACTAATACCATTGGTACAGCAACAACTTTCTTTGAAGTTAGTTTGAATCATCTTCATGGTTCCTCTAATGTTTTCCTTGTATTTCATTTTTCCTACTCCAAAACCAAGCAGTGAGGTGCAATTCATATGGGAACTGTCAGTTGGGATGACCATTAGTGAGTTCTCTTTGTGTTTTGTGTTACGGTGCACTATGTCCGATGTTTTATTTGAAAAATAGTGAAAATCCTAGCACGTATGCAGCCTCGAATCATTACGGTTACGAGTAACTCGGTATTCTCTCGCCAATCGAAATCGGATGTTTGTGGAATTCCTGTCGTGGTGGTTAACCACGGTATAGGCCCTTTCAATCCGGCCGGTATCATTAAAGTTTTTGTATTTTCTTTCTCCTTGTGTATGTTCGATGCTATAGGTAAAATAGACTGTGAACATGAAGGTTTGGGTTAGGGTCCAACTATTATTATTGTCATACATATCTTTTTTAATTAAAGTTTTTGGTTTTAGATCAAGCAAATTATTACCAATTTAAATACAAATAGAATATCAAAGATTAAGAAAACGCATTAATTACTTTTCGGATTTATGGTAGTGTAAAATAAAACAGCTAGTTAGTATAAAACTAAAAGTCACAGGAACATGTTCCACGCCCAAAGCGGGTCACAAAGTGAACAAAGATTAGATATTAGTTTAACTTGTGGGATTTGTGTAATTGAAATTGAAGACCCAGCGCAGTGTTTTAAGTCTGTGTGTAATCATATCTTTCATATTGGGTGTTTTAGGAATCGGGGAGGAGAAAAAACAGTCTGCCCAGTTTGTTTTGCGTATTTGGGGATTCCAGCGCCTAACTTGGCAGAAGAACTCGCTTCCGCGCAGAGCTCTAGATCCCAATCAGAAGCGAGCAACATGCCTAGGACAAGATCGCAGGTAATTCCTGTTCCTGAGGGTACAGAGCAGCAACCGGTCGCACAGGCAGTAGACCCCCAATTATCAATCCCGAGGATAGGCAGGGCATATCAATCCATGATGGACTAGCGCAAATGACCCAATCGCTGACTCAAGCAATGTCACAGATCGCACAAATGGCCCAAGCCATGGGGCAGATGACGCAATCGATAGAAGCGGGTTTCCAGCGATTAACCATTCAGAGTATGACCCCAAGGACACACGCGGAAATGGGAACGCAAGCTGAGGCTACACCCCAGACCTTTGAACAACTGTTTCAAATACCTCCGAGAGAATCAGTAGGGCCGATGAACAATGGTGGCATTGAAGGGCGATCCCCGTGGGGATCCCAGGGTACCTCGGAGTTACGACCAGACAGAATAAGTCAAATCATTTCCAATTGGAAGCTACGTTTTTCGGGATACTCGTCTATGGGAGTGGATGATTTTGTTTACCAGTAGAGGCTCTTACTAGGCAGACTTTAGATGGAAATCTGGAATTGCTTGCTCGATATGCCAGCAACCTATTTGAGGGTAGCGCTAGCGAGTGGTTCTGGCGATATCACAAAAGTGTCGCGATAGTAACTTGGCCTCAACTAAGTTCAGCACTGAGAGCGCAGTTTAAGGACGGCAGAACCGATCTGGAAATTCGTACAGCGTTATCGCAGCGAAAACAGAAAGGGAATGAAAACTTTGATGCTTTCTATGAAGCCATCATTTCAATAGCCGATAAACTGGTGCAACCCCTGACGGAACCAGCACTGTTGGAAATCCTAAGAGCTAATTTGGCGGCGGATATTCAGCACGAAATTCTGCATGTGTCGATCATGTCGGTGGCGCAGCTACGGCATGTAGTTCGCACTCGCGAACGTTTTATGCAGTCGTTGACCAAGCCGGTTACGCCAAGTCATCGGCCTGATCCTTCTTTTCGACCACGAATAAGAGAAATTGCAGTAGCCATAGATCAGGATGATGACGAAGAACAAGATGAAATGTCCGAAGACCTAGAGATTGCTGCTGTATCTCTCTTATGTTGGAACTGTGGAGTGCATGGTCACCGGTACCAGGAGTGTGTAGCAGAACGCAAGGTCTTTTGTTACGGCTGTGGTCGACCAGAAACTTACAAGCCATCGTGTAATCGATGTAATGCAGCAAAAAACTTAAAGGGGCGTGCACCGTTAGTCAGTGCACGCAAACCAGTAGCTTCCCGCGGTACGAACACCGAACCATAGTGGAACCGACTAGTTCCAAACTACCAGATTTTTCCGAGTTTCCAGATGGATCTCAATTACCGGATGTGTCAAAATTAACAGAAATTCCATTGCATCTTCGGGCTCCGATGCAAGCTAAGGTGGAAAAAAAATCGATAGTCAATAGGTCGAGACAGCGTCGACTGCAATATCGTCAAAAACAAAAGGCAGAAAAGCGAACTGTACTCGCATCAATAGTTAACGATTCCAAGGATTGGCGACCGTACGCAGAGGTGAATTTATTAGGCAAAACCGTCACAGGACTAATGGATACGGGGGCCTCGATCAGCTGTATAGGGGGCACTTTGGCGGCTGAAATTCAAAAGGGAAGTTCAATCTACAAGCCTATTAAAGCGTCGGTTAGCACAGCAGATGGCAAGCATCAACCAATTATTGGACGACTTAATACCACTATTCGGTTTAGGGGAGAGTCCCAGGCAGTTAGCTTGTGGATTGTTCCATCTTTGTCGCAAGATTTGTATTTAGGGATCGATTTCTGGACGAAGTTTAACTTGCTGCCGGCCTTTCTTTCTAACAAAACCCTTGGTGCGACCATCTCAGGCGTGATGCTGGAGGATCCGAACCAATTGCCTCTGTCAGTACAGCAGAAGGTCCAGTTAGTCGAGACGATAAAGTTGTTTCCTTCATTTGCGGAGAGAGGGCTAGGGAAAACGACCTTGTTACAGCATGATATCGATGTGGGAGATGCTAAACCCATCAAACAGAGACACTATGCCGTCTCGCCAGCGGTCGAGCAACTCATGTATACCGAACTTGATAGAATGTTGTCTCTGGGGGTAATAGAAGAGTCGAATAGTCCTTGGTCCTCGCCAGTCGTTATGGTACGAAAACCTGGCAAGGTTCGGCTATGTATCGATAGTAGAAAGCTTAATGAAGTGACGATTAAAAACGCCTACCCAATGCCTCTTATTGACGGGATTCTTAGTCGGCTTCCACGAGCCGAATTCATATCAAGCATCGATTTGAAGGACGCGTATTGGCAGATCCCTTTAGAAGAAAGGTCACGGGATAAAACTGCATTTACTGTGCCGGGACGACCTCTTTATCACTTCACCGTCATGCCGTTTGGCCTATCTAATGCACCACAAACAATGTGCAAGCTGATGGATAAGGTTATTCCTTCTGCGCTGCGGAATGAGGTATTTGTGTACCTCGACGACCTATTAGTCGTTTCCGATTCGTTTGAGAAACACGTGAAGGTTCTCACCGAAGTAGCGGGCCGTCTGCAGCAAGCGGGTTTGACAATAAATGTCCAGAAATCACATTTCTGCCTAAAAGAAGTCAAATACCTCGGACATGTCATTGGGCAGGGCACAATTCGGACGGACCCTGAAAAAGTGGATTCAATAAAAGAGTTTCCTATCCCTCGGTCTCTAAAGCAGGTGCGGCGTTTCTTAGGTCTCACAGGGTGGTATCATAAGTTCATCAAGGACTATGCAGGATTGGCCTCGCCAATAACCGATACGCTCAAGCAAAAGCTAAAGTTCAAGTGGACCGAAGAGGCCCAGAAGGCCTTTGAGTTGCTGAAAACAAAAATGTGCGAAGCTCCAGTTTTGCACAGTCCCGACTTTAAAGTGCCGTTTGCGATCCACTGCGATGCCAGTCATACTGGAACGGGAGGGGTGCTCATGCAAACGGATACTGCTGGCAACGAAGTTCCCATTGCATTCATGTCACGGAAGCTGAACCAATGTCAGCGTAACTATTCCGTAACGGAAAAAGAATGTCTGGCAGCCGTGATGTGTGTGAAGAAGTTTAGGCCATACATAGAAGGACAGGAGTTTTCCATAATCACAGACCATGCGTCCTTGAAGTGGCTTATGTCCCAAGCGGACCTAAGCTCCAGGTTAGCCAGATGGGCACTGAAGCTTCAGGGTTTCTCCTTTAAAATCTTCCATCGAAAGGGATCGCAGAACATTGTTCCGGATGCCCTGTCTCGGGTCTTCACTGAAGATCTGTCAACTATTCAATTTGATAGCGTTATTGATTTACGATCCCCTCAATTCCAATCAGCTGACTATCAAGACATGATGTCTAAAATTCGGGCTAACCAAATGCGATTGCCTGACGTGAAGATAGTCGACAACCTTATTTATCGGCGAGCTGAGCATGCCACGGGAGAACAAATTGCCGACGATCTATGTTGGAAATTGTGGATCCCAAAAGGATTAGTACAGGAGGTGCTAAAGCAGGCTCATGAACACCCATTAGCAGCTCATAGTGGGATAAACAAGACTCTTGAGCGACTTCGTCGTTATTATTATTGGCCAAATCTCGTGACGGATGTGAAAGAGTTTATAGGCAGCTGCGACATTTGCAAAGGTAGCAAGCATCCAAACCACACTTTGAGACCGCCAATGGGGAAGTCAGGTGAATCACACAGGTTCTTCCAGAAGCTCTATGTGGACTTTTTAGGGCCGTACCCTCGCAGTAAGTCCGGAAACATAGGCATATTCGTAGTTTTAGATCATTTTTCGAAGTTTCCGTTTTTGAAAACGGTCAAGAAATTTACGGCGGAGGCCATTACTCCATTCATAGAGGAAGATCTATTCCATTGTTTTGGCGTTCCGGAGGTTATAGTGTCGGATAATGGAGTGCAATTTAAGTCGCACCGGTTTAATGAACTATTGCAGAAATACGGCATTAAACATTCATACACCGCGGTATACGCTCCCCAAGCAAATGCCTCGGAAAGGGTCAATAGATCGGTGATCGCAGCAATAAAGGCTTATATCAAACCCGACCAAAGTAATTGGGATGAACAGATAAGTTCGATAGCATGTGCATTGCGATCAAGCGTGCATGCAGCCATAAACAGTAGTCCGTATCGGGTGGCTTTCGGTCAGAATATGATTACGAGTGGCTCTGCCTATCCATTGCTACGAAACCTAGGAGTTTTAGAGGATCGGTCGTTTGCATTTGATAGGGGAGACTCATTCGACCTCATTCGCAAAACGGCAAAACAAACCATGCTGAAGCAACAGCGTAGGAATGAAAACACGTATAATCTGCGAAGTCGCGAGGTATCGTTTCAACCAGGGCAGGAGGTATTTCGGCGAAACCATCAACAAAGCAACTTTGCAAAGGGGTTTAATGCAAAACTCGCCCCGACGTTTGTAAAGGCAAGAGTAAGGACAAGGTTAGGACATAGTTATTATGAATTGGAGGATCTTCAGGGTAAATTAGTCGGAAAGTACCATGCTAAAGACATAAAACAATGATAGATAGAATTAACTCTCCAAACGAGTATCACCCTTGGGAGTATTGAACCCCTAAGTGTGATTTTGGCAGGGGGTGTGTAATGGGTCGTTTGTCGAGTGGTGATGCATCCTAAAAGTAGGCACTGTTCGTGCATCGCAATACATAGCTAGAGGAGAAAGCTCTAAAAAGAGAACATCAACGGCAACCGCACGAGAGCTGAGCGCAAAGCTGCAGTAAGCAAGACAGACTCTAATCGGCCGCAACGCTGCTGCTCCCGCCGGGATCACGGTGTGACACCCTCGATCGCTAAAGGGAGCGGAAGTCACCGGACGTTACCGGAAGGGCACCAAACTCATCGGAATATACTTTCTCTACCGCGGAATGACTGATTCGGCCAACTAATGGGAACCATAACCCAAAATTGATTTTTTTTTCGGTGTCTGTGCGTGTGTTAGTGAGAGTGGGCAGAGCAAAGTCAAAAAAGAGAGCCTTGGTTAGGAAGTTTACCTTTGGTATAGTGTATATTAGTAAAAAAAAGAGATTCCCAGTGGATAATCTGTAACGGGGCGAAAAGAAAGATGTGCGAAGTGAGGTAACAAAGTGCATTAAAAATCCCAGTAAAATCATAACCTCCCAGTGTAGTGGCTCCGACGGCAGCAGAGGGCTAAGCTCCCCAAAAGCTCACTGAAAGCTCAGTTCGCTCTCTCTCTCTCGTCGCCCTTTTTCGTTTTTCTTTCTCAGCTACAGGTGGAACCTAAGTCTCGACGAAAGATCTTTCGGCGCTGGACCCGGTAACATATGTGCATATGATCATGTAAGTGAGAATTCGCTATAACTTTGCCTGGCCAAAGAAAGTTGGCTTGTGCGGGTGAGAGTGAGTGTCATGAGCGCGAGAGCGACATGAAGTAAAAAGAAAAAGCTCCGAGAATATGGAACATACGATCCACACGGGCATTAAAAGGGAACCGCAATAAAAGGTTGTGGATTATGTTTGGCCGTGAGAATGGGCATGAAGACACCTGTGGTACCCCGTACTTGCACACAATTCTTTTCCCTCTGATGTTAGCCTGATTTAAGTTGAATATTTACTATATTACTATTACTATATTACCTTATATTATATATTATTGTTAGATCGTATTGCATATTCATTATTGGGTTTATTATTTTTAATTAATTTCCTATACGCATTCCTAGATCTAAGTTGAGGGTGCTCCCCTATTACTCTCCCGCACGTTAGTGAATTTTCGACAGCTGTACTATGATGAAGAATAGATATGCCTAGATAACTACATGGGTAGAACCTGAAGTACCATGGTGAAAGTTAATTTAGTTAATAAAAATAGCATTAGTAAAATGAATTAAATCCTTTTTTTTGTTGGACCCATGCCTGTCCCGAATGCCGCAGCCTGATGCCTGTACGATTTTGGGAGGGATCCCTGGCGACCAGCTGGCTTATAGGGGATCATGGTAGGGTGGGCGTCCGTGCCGCTGAGCACATGCAGCCCAAGATCGAGCATCGCCTGACCGCTATTCCCCCTTTTCTTTGATGTATCTCTTCCGTTAGTGTTGGTTTGCTGTACGATAGTCTTCCTTTCCCGTTCCCTTCCTTTAGTACGCGAATTTAGTTTCTTGTTTATTTGCACCAAGTGAGAACAATAACTGACGGCCTCTTCCTCAAAACCCACCCCAGCCGACCAGAGAAAAGCCGGAAGCCATCGCGTACCCCGCTCAGTTATTTGAACAGCCCCTCTCACCGTTATATGTTACAAGTCCTCACGATAATTGACTGAAGACAGGCGGGGTCGAAGGCGACGAGTGCTTGGTGGTGGTGCTGGCGCGATGAAGCGCTTGCTCCGATTACGCGTATTCATCGGAACCGGTGTATTAGTCACAACCTTCAAATCGTCCAATGTTATGATTTTGCGACCGGCACTTTTTGCCTGGGCCTGGGCCTCCCGGAGTTTATCTCTGGCCTCATCTGCAAATGGGTTGTGCTAGATCTAGATCTGTTTCTATCGCTTTCACCAAGGTATCACTTACTGAGAGGCATGGCAAGAAGAGAGCTGGTCACCTCGTGGTTTGCCGACATCTCCTTCCACTCCAAAACTCCGTCGAACAGTCGGCTCATCCGGCTGAAATAATTTTCAAATTCTTCCATTTTGCAATCAGAAAATTCAGCTTTAGACAAACGAACACTGACTTTTGATATTATTTCGGAATGAAATGTAAACGACGGATTGAAATATAAACCACAGGTAACTTGATTGTTCAAATTTGCAAATCCATGCACATACGATATTAGGAAGAGTGTAAACATCTTTGTGTTTTCTGTCAAAATTGGTTGAAATAGGTTCTCCTTAAAGCTAATATATGTACATAATGGAAATAGTAGGGCCGCACGTCACCACTTCCAGGAGTGTTCTTTTGCACGTGCTCAAAAAGGGTTAAGGGGTATTGTTCGCAGCAGAACGCCATCTGAATTACATTATATCTCTACCTCTTAAGTCACGCCATTGAAGTCACATACTATTATTTTTAAATACCATTGTGAATTTCTCACCACTAATCTATCGATAGTTTTATGGAAAAGTTCGAGAAGTAAATCACGCATTACAAGCAGTCTAAAGGCTCTTTTGGTTTTTAATAATGTTTATAAATTGCAAAAGGGGCCGAAGTGAGGTGCAAACTAGCATCTCCTCAAAACAGGTGCTCAAAACGCCAATATCGTCCATATCCGCCTTAAAGGAACGGCTTCAGGAAGAGTGGGCTAAAATTGGCCATGAGTATACGACAAAAATTATAAAAATATGCCAAAACGTCTTGCCGATACCATAAAAAATAATGGGTATCATACCAAATATTAAAGTACGTTTCTTTTCTAGATAAAATTAGTTTTTTTTAATTATATAAGATAATACCGAATATTAAAGTAATGCAAATTTTGAGTTTTTTGTGTTTTTGTATGTTTTTGCTATTAATTTGAAATAAAACCCTAATATATGTACCTCTATGAAAAGGTAATATTACAAGCTTTAATATACCATTTTTCAATTTGTTAGTTTTATACATTTTATTCGCGTTTGAAGTTGAAAAAAAAAAACCGAATATTAATGTTATCCACTGTATATTGGATTTGTGGTAGACGCAGAGAAGGAATCAAATCCGACCCCATGGCCCCAGAAGCGTCTCACACGTTCCTTCTCGTTTTTATTATGCATCTGAAGTTTATCTAAAGGCTTTAAAATGGGGCACGACAACGTTCGCCGGTTCCGCTAGTATAAATATAAATATAAATAAAAAAGGTTTTTTTGTATGAAGTCCGCAGATTTAATACCGGGGTAATAAAAGTTATAGAATTAGTATACCACTAGCCGAGACTTGGCCGGTATTCTGAGGTTTGTTTTTAGTTCATTTTTATGGGTGACTGGGGGGGGCAAGCCCCTGCGCACTCGCTTCGCTTGCTCACAGAACCCTTCACGCATTGCGCATCCTAATTTTGCATTCACACTGAAACGGATGGGAAAATATGAACTGTTTAAGTAATAACAAAACATAAATACCCTCAATGGACCGCGAGCTATCAAACCTTCAAGTGCAGAAACAATTATGTCACTACGGATGAGAATATTCAACGACCCCAAACTATTTTACATAATAGATAGACAATAACAAAGGAAAAAGAGATCATAAAAATACCAAAAATATTCCAAATACTTTCACTTGTGTTGGTTTTAATAGGCTTTCACTTGAAGGCAAATCAAATTGTGCTTTCAATAAATACAGCAAATAATATGCTAATTAATTTTGTTGTTTTTTGTTTGCGGTCATTGCGGTCCCTCGCATACTGCATTATATTTGAGTCTGCCGTTCTGGCTGCATCTTGAAGAGTATCTGCAGGTTAGGCCTTGTCTTTTTTGTTCCCTTCCATTCTCCAAGGAAGCCTCTTTGGCAACGATATTCTTGCGATATGGACGCCCCTATCTCTTTCTCAATGTCACGTGCAAGTGCTTGTATGTGCAGGTGTGCGCCTTTGGTTTTATTTGCAGTGTGGGAGTGCGAAAGGGCAGTGGGCTAATTGTTAAGCGGCGTGTGACTTTTCCAGCCACAACTCTCAAGCCGCTCGTCACTCACACACACACACACACACAGACAGAGAGAGAGAGAGAGTTGCATGCACACAAATGCAAAAAGTGTCACACGAATATGATGTCAAGAGCGTAGCGTAATTATTGAATTACTCGACCTGCCCCACCCTGCCCGACCATTCAAAGGGCAGTAGCACAAAACAAAAAAAATAAGAGTCAGGTGCCATCTGGTCATATTATGCAACATAAAGTGGCAACTTGTAAATGTGTAAAAATGGCTCTTGCAACAAGGGGTTAATACATATGTGTATGTCGTGGGTGGGTGGGTGTGTGTGTGTGGCGCACATAACAAAAAACCAAAACATGGCCATCCTCTGTTGCCTGACACCAACGCCATGGCATGCCAAACAGAAGCAGAGAGACAGAGAGAGAGAGAGAGAGCTACTCGTACAGTGGCAAGACGGTAACTGGCACGTCCACACACACACCCACACACCCACACACACCTGTACACCTGCACACCTGTACAAATGTACCTGTGTGCCTCCTACCCACAAATGCACCTGCTCCGGGCATTCGTTTATGCGGTTAAAGTAGTGGCAAAAGTAGTAGCCACCAGCAAAAAATATAACAAAAAAAAAGAAAATAGAAAACGAAAAAGAAGAGCAACAAAAAACACACACAAGTAACAAGGAATTGGTGGAGTGTCTCGACATGGCAGATGCCCATTAAACGGGCGCCAACGACGGGAGAGGCTTGTGGAAACCCCTTTTTCTTTTTACAGAACTTACTCTGGATGAGTGACACTTGACTGTATCTGTGATGGTTATTGTAGAGCCACACAGCTTTCAGTTTAAATACCCAAATAGCCAGAGGAGCACTCAATAAGTATGCTACGAAATATCCACCAGATGGGAACAAATATACCCATATGCTGTACAAGTAGCGTGAATAAAAAACCCAACGCCCTACCTCCTGGCATTCAACATTTCAGCAGCGCCCTTCGATGCGTGGGTGTGGGTTTCGGGGGGTTGGGGTGTGTATAGCGCGTGCCTTTTGGCGTCCCTGTGGTAGCTGTTGCACACACTGGCAGCAAGCACTTGTACACTCTCGTACACACACTCGGACCGGGGACTGGGGACTGGGGCACACGGCACTCGTCCAGGCTGCTCCTCGCATTGTGCATCGCCCTGTATGGCATTGCAGCGCATATGCATACGAGCATACGAGCATAGCAGCATAGAAAGAAATGTTTACCTTATATTACCGCTATGCAGTCGGACCAGACTCCGCCACTGCCCCACTGGCCCATGCAGCAGGTGGAGTAGTTGGTGGAGGAGATTCGCTCTCGGAAAACTTTGTCATTTAGTTAGGTGTAAGTTAGTTTTTTGGCTTAGCCGGGCAGCCAGCAGTAATGCTGCAAACACTTTAAACAGAGACCGAACGTGGCCGGAAGGCGTGAGGCATGCAGAGTGGCAAAGGGGCAGAGCGAGAGTGGTGGTGCATGGCAAGAAGGGTGTACCACATGGAGTTACCTTAATTTAGTGCAGTTTGCAAAATGTGCGTACGTGTAGAAAGAACCAGACACCAGGCACACACACCATCCATTGGGAAGACTGAAGTTAGTTGGGCTCCGAAGTTGACTCTACATTAAATCAAACACTTGGCGAAACATATGATCAGAAAAGTTGCTAAAATACTCTTCCCCGTGCACTTCCGGCGGAGTCATGGCAATGAGGCCGGCAATAGGGAAATGACTCACACGTAGGCGAGGCTGAGGACGAGGACGCGGACGCGGACGCGGGCGAGTAACGTACTGAAAGATTGTTCCTGTCAGCGGTTTATAGTTTCACTCATGAACATGAAACACTTAATGGATTGCCAGATGGATATATTCAGCACAGATTTTGCAGAGTGCTCGTAGAATGATGTGGCGGAGGTGGCTGCTGTATCTGCTGAAGAAACTCAGTTTTAAAGTGTTTTCAGCTGCTTTTGCACAGCTCCTGGCAGCCACTAAAAGTAATAGTTAATGGGGTAAGGTGGTAAGGGGGGGGGCTACTTATTCCTCCTCGGAATTAACAACAATAAATCATCAGCTTTGGGGACTAGCGAATTTTATAGTTGACAAACGAAATCTCTTTCGCTCATTTACTATCCGAAGATACATTTGATACAGGCAGGACATGACCCACCCCTCCCCTACAAGCCCCACAAGCCCCACAAGCCCCACAAGCCCCACAGCCTGCGACGATTAGCATTGCGCCTATTGCCACGCCCATCCAAGCGGAGGTAGGGGCGTCACCTGAAACACTTGGGGCCATGCTGATTATTTTCTACTTTGCGACGTTTAAAGCGGGCTGTGTGCGTGGGGGATCGGGTGGGGTGGGGTGGGGTGGGGTGGGGTTGGGTCGGGCTCTGTGTGGCATGTGCCTGTGTCAGCAACAGCTCAGCCGCGGCAGGCAACAGAAAATCGATTAACATGGCTTTAATGGCCGCCGTCCCCACTCTCTCTTTCGCTCTCTCCTTCCCCGCTCGACGGCCTTCCAGGATGATGTTGACAATGAGATGGGAGAGCTACAAACTTTTCCACGCTTCAGAGGCAAATCCAAGGGCCGCCTCCGCCCACTTCCGGTGTAAATGAGACAACATCTGTGGGGGCAGGGACCGTCTTTGGGTGGCATTAATTGTGACAGATTCGAGCTTGAGCCACGAACCTGATTTCGTTTTAAAGTTGGCCTTAAAGTGCGCCACCCGAACGACACATTGATGCGCTCGGAGTCGCAGGGGGGCAAAGTCAGAGGTTCGAGGGAAGAGACAGCAGATGGGAGCAGATGGGAGCACAGGGCAATTGTAATTGACTTGGAATCGCTTTGGCATCTGCCGTGCGGCCGCAGTTGTCGGCTAAATGCAATTTAATTGAACCGAACACTGAAAACCACTCTCAAATCAGTAATAAGCCATATTCTCTGACTGCCAGCGACATATCCGACATGCCCGACATCCCAGACATCCCAGACATCCCCGACATACCCGACATACACACTCTATCAAAATCCATCAATAAATATTTAAAACAAGCCCCAACTGAGGGGTGAGCTCGTCCTGTAATTTGTAGAATCCTATACCGTGCTGAAAATATATCCAGCTGAAAGCAACAACAACAAGTACAGAAAAACCCCAGCAACAATAATATTTGTAAATCAAATTTTCCCACATTTTCCGCATACAGGTGTGCGTGTGTTCGCGTGCGTGTGTGTGTGTGTACGCACCCCTGAACAGCTCTAATTGAAAATGCAAATTACATTCGAACACGAAAATACTCGTAATTATAAAACAAGAAGGGAATTGAACACGGGATAGCCGAGGCCTTTAACACTCTCTGCTCATGGCTAATCACAGCTGCTAATTGAGCAACTACTAGAGTTAAGTACGGATCGAAACTAAAGCTCAGGCATGTGCACTATCCCAGCCAGCCAAATGGTGTGCTGATCCGTGCTTGAGACCTCCGAAAGTGATCCATGCTCGCATTGGCAAGGGTATTGCAATGAAAAAACAACAGCAAATGCAAATCAAATACAGGAAACAACATCGATACCGTAACCTATTGAATTATTGTTGCAACCATAAGGGGCAGGCATCTTTTTTCTACATGCTCATCGTTTTCTTTGCCCCACTTCGGTGGCAACAAATTCTTCTTTGGACATAAATCCAAATTGATTTCTTGGAAATCATGTAGCGTATTAGCCAAGGACTAGCCTCGACTGAGTGTAAACTCATAAAGCCGCTCCAAACTTATCAGCATATTCAATGGAAATAATCCAAAACAATGCCTCTACCGCATTCCCGTATGCATGTGCATATATATTCATATATGCATATGCCCGCCGTACATACATATGCATATGCATGTATATCCCATCCGTAGTAGTTCTAGTTCTGGTTTTGGTTCCGTTTAGGCCTTGCTTTTTGACAAATTGGCATTGTGGCGCCCAGCGGCAGGGGCTGTTCGGCTATATAATTCATTACGGATGCAAACATTTGGTATGCACGCACTCGACATTTAAATGGAGTGTGCAACAATCGATCAACGAACAGGGGAGTACCCTGCGAAAAGGCTGAATATTACTGCTTGCTAGATGTCTGATGTCTGAGTTGAGTTGTTCCCAAAAGTTCTATTAACTATAAACATCTATAAATATCAGCAGACTTTGAATTTCAAATTTAAATTTAAAAAATGTATAAGCAGTGAAATTTTACCGGTAAGCACTGCTTGAAGCGGGTATCATCAAAGCAGAGCTTAATTCCCTGCCCTGCTTGCCCATTCATCATCCACAAGTTTCCCCTGCCTGATAACCGTTCTGAACTGCTTTCATCATACATACATCATACATTCCATTCCATTTCCCCTGCCACAGCTTACAAGTTCACTGCTTGCATCATACATATGTACATACATCCCCACTAATATTTTCAGGGTATTCCGCCACTCGAATCCAGTGAATCGAATCCAAATAAAACAGCTTTCCAAATGTCAACGCAATATATTTATGCAGAATTGATTTGACAACAACATTGCCGAACAGCAGCAGGCACCACAAAATTGCATAGTAATGAATTACACCCAAATACCAGCACAAATACACCCATAACCCATGAACCAACAATAATAATAGCCTGTTAATGACAGGGGTTTTGTGGTGGGATTGAACACAAACAGGCCCAGCCCCAGCCTCAGCCCCAAGCCCCAAACCCCAAACCCCAAACCAAATGCCATTCAAAATATACTTAAAGGTACACGGGGGCCACAGGATCATCTTAAAGAAGATTTCAACATAATAATTATGCCATTAACCTAACACATGCAGATGTACCTATGTACATATGTACATATATGTATGTATGAGCAGCATTTAAATGTACAACGTAGTATTTACCAACACTTCAGTTAACCAGCACTTGAACTCTATAAATTCAAGAGCCACATACAGGTGGGCTGGTAATATAATGAGAAACGAGGAATTCCAGAGGTTAATTTTGGTGTTTTATTCGGCCTTCCTTTGTCTTGGGGGCTTCCGTGAACCAAGCACGTGCGCCGTGTGGTTGCAGCTGTGGCTGGTACCGGGTACCGGGTACCTGGCGCTGTTTGTCGTTGCACATGGAGGCCCCCTGTTCCGTCCGTCCTACTCATAAGTAGGTCCCTCAGTGCCCAAATACCCAATGCCCAATGCCCTCTGCTGCTGCTGCTGCTGCTGTGGCTGTGGCTGTTGCTGCTGCCTCCTGTGAGGCGTGCGTGACTCCATGCCTGTTTGTAGTTTGATTTAGATTGGCTACGACTAGGGCTACGAGAGACGAGCACACACAGCCGGGAACATCAACGGAAGTTTAGCGCATTGCAAGTGGAGCATGGAAATCGTAGGCAAACGGAAACACACCACCAGCACCACCAGCACCCTGCCACCCCAGCACCACCCCGTGTAGCTGTCGCATGGAAGGAGCAGTCGGACATATGCAAATATATGCACATGTCGACATAAGTACATGCAAGCCGGCGCCGGCCACCAAATGAGGAGGCCAATGGAGTTGATAGAACCAACTAAGATGCCTTCATTCGTCGCCCAGTAACAGGCAGCACAGCCCAGCCCAGCCCAGCACAGCACAGCCCACACTCCCAGTTCTGTCTCCATGCTGTGCCTTCAACTCGCTGAATAAACATCAGGCTCCATCAGAATGGGGAACCAGCAGCAGCAGCAGCAGCAGCAGGAGCAGCAGCAGTCTAGCCTGGCCACCAGCTGCGTTTATGCGTGCAGCCTGAATGCGATCAAGGGGCAGATTTATTCTTTGATGGTTGGTGATAGCTCAGAGGGCTCCGTGTGAACATTGTGGGCACAGCAGGCAGGCAGACGCAGGCAGGCAGCTGAAGCGTTGAGGTCACTGCAAATGCGTGACGCGTGAAAATTCGTCAAATGCAGGCCAACTGACAGAAGAGACTTGGCCGAAAACACTTTGCTGCCGACCCCCCAGAGCCCCCAGACCCCGACCCATGCCCATGCCCACAATTCACTCTCCACTCGAGTGGCGTTTGCCGTTGATGCTGCTGCTGCATCTGCTGCTTCTGCTGCCTCGTTGCTTAAATATGCACAAAGAGCCACGCATGGCCAAAAGCTCGACAAGAAGTACTTGGGAATGGGAATGGGACTGAGGGACTGAGGGTAAGGTTGGTGGAGCTGCGTATCAACTGTTTAAGCAATACACAAGGCAAGAAAAGCGCAGCCGGGACCCGTGACCCGGGACACTGTGCCATGAGCAAAGGCATTCATATGGTAAGAAGGCGATTCACGCCACTTGAGCTGCAATTAAAATTCGACTTTCTGATCTGATCTGATCTGGTGTGGTCTGGTCTGAACTGAACTGACAGCTTAATCGGATTTAATCGGAAGCTGACAACCCTCTGGGGTGCAACCCTAGACCCGAATAAACACCCAATAGAGCAGCAGAGCAGCCCTTTTTGTCTTTGCTTAGTTTATCAACAAATAACTTTCTCTGATAATTGAACGAGTTGAGTTTGGATTCGGGACTATCATTTTCATCATTTTGATCATTTTGTCATTTTAATTGCTGCACTGGCAAAAAGGTTGGCGAACCAATCAGCGACGTCGAATTGTGGTTGCCACAATCCTTTGACTTGATTCGCAGTAAGTTTTCTTTTGCGATTCGAGCCACATGTTACTCAGAGACGTTAGGGCTCTGCCACAGATCTGCTTGGTGAGCAGCCAACGATGCCACCCAAGAAACGCATTGCAAGAAAGGCGCCGAGCGATTGGGGCAGCCAGTCTCCGCCGCCGCCGTCACTCTCGCCGTCGCCCGTTCGGAAGCTGTCGATAGGCACCCAGACCGAGACTCACAACAGTGTGGCGCCCAGCCGTGTGCCCACTCGCCCCAAGAAGGTCACCAGCAAGGACCAGATGAGCATGATACGCCGCGGCGTGCGGAGGGCCAGCGAGTTGACCTATGTCCAAGCGCCAGCAAACAGAGAACGTTACATCACCGCTCGGCCAGGCGTGGCCGGGGATATTCCACCGCCATTGGCCAACGAGAAGGCTTGCCAGGCCACACCGCCGGTGCTCAAGGAATTGCAGATCAGTGCTCCGGGGAATCCCGTTCTGTTCGAGGTGCTGAATATTCCCGAGATGACGGTGGAGCAAATGCGCAAGGAGCGCATCCACAACACCGAGGTGAACCGACTCAAGTACCTGATGGACATTGTCAATGCGGATATGCCGCCGCATTGGATTGTGGCCTCGAGCATGTGGCGGGAGATTGACTACCTGGAGGACAGCATTGAGGCGTACCAGAAACAGTTAACCAAATAGAAACGAAGCACAATCCACACACACACAAAAAATACCAAACAACAAACAACAAACACCCATCGTCTGCAGAAGCCCACAGTCCCGTCGTGTCCTGTCCTGCTTGTGGCCTGCCATAACCATAACCAACTGAATTGGATGTGGACAAACTACATCCAAGCCACCAATTTACACGTTCCACTAACTCACATTCACACATTGACAAATTATTGTGACTGGCTTCTTGATGTATTAAAATCCAAGCAGCTGTACCTGTTATATGGCCAGATTGGATTGGATTTGATCGCTGGCATGTCCAAGGCAGAGTAGGGATCCAGTCTCCCAGCAGACATTCGCTCTTCAATTGCATTTGCAGCATCCACAGTGCCCTGAGTCCTCGAATGGCATAGCCTTGGTATACTCCGACTGAGTGCCACAAATATCAAGCTATTTTAATTTAGGTGCGCCTCAATTTATCGTATGTCTCACATCTTGTTTTGCCTTATCACAAGCTGCTCTACAGAACATTCTTTGGTGTAAAAATGTCGTACAATAAGCTTGGTCTTGCGAGGGGAATCGACGCCTGGTTTACCCACAGAGCTGGACTCGTGCGCGTCGATTCGATCGATTGCCATCAGTTGGAGCTGCCAAATCGAAGCTTTGCCATTTGTACTCTTCTGCCATATATATGTATTTATTTGTATAAATTAATGATCTTTCAGCGACCCTTTGCTTTGGCACTCGCTTTGGACACACATACGAGTAAAAGGTACATTTGTTGGGTCATTTTTGGGGCCAAAGTAGTACGTACATATGCGGTAAACACTTTTACATGGTAGATATAAGCACATCCGTGGGTATATGGTGCATGTTAAATCAAAACGAAGGCCTCTTCTGCCAAAGAAGTAGCTGCAGTGGGGGTAGGCACGAACAGACACACATCCACACATAATACGAGTACGAATACAAATACGAGTACGAGTACGAATACGAGTACGAGTACGAATGTAAGTATATCCATATCAACATGCATGTTCCGACGACAGACGACCATAAACAACACACAAAGACAGTCCACAGATGATTATTTTGCGCCTTATCGGGGTGCAGGCAGGCAGCTGATCCACAAGCGCAGAAAAACAGGTTCTCGTCGAGTCGATCAGTGTATGCCCTTAGGTGAGCTGTAGGCCCATGGATCGACCACTGCTTACATGAAGCAAGCATTCGATTCCACTGGCAGAGCAAGCAGACTGCTTGAATGAATGGACCGCCTGGTGAGGGTACAACAAAGAAGCAGGCCATGCAAGCAGAGCGCAGTGCTAGCCCAGCAAGCGGTGCCTCACTCTACAACTGCTCGGGACAGCAGCAACATCCACGACGAGAACAAAGAGCTGACAAAATGCCACGCCCAGTGCTGCTGATACACGGAGGAGCTGGCGACATTCCGGACTCGCGCATCGCTGGCAAATTCAAGGGCATCAAGGAGGCGCTGCGCTGTGCGTGGGGCAGCCTGGTGCCCGCCAGCGGGGCGCAGGGCAGCGCCCTGGACGCCGTCGAGGCGGCCGTGCGCAGCATGGAGCTGGACGCCAACTTCAATGCGGGCTATGGCTCCTGCCTTAACACCGACGGGCAGGTGGAGATGGAGGCAAGCCTGATGGAGGGGCGAGAGCTGCGCGCCGGCTGCGTCACCCTGCTGCGGGACGTAATGCACCCGATCACGGTGGCGCGTCGCCTGATGGAGAAGCAACGGCACACGTTCATCGGCGGCGAGGCGGCCCAGGAGCTGGCCCTGTCCACGGGCAGCGAGCGGCTGCCAGCGAACGCCTTGGTCACGGAGGGGGCCCGCTTCACGCTGCAGCAGTTCAAGGAGCAGCTTGCCCAGGGCAAGGATCCCTTCTTCGCCCGCACCGAGCTGGCGGCTGAGCAGAAGACGAAGACCGACCCCAGCGGGGAGACGGTGGGCGCCGTGGCCATGGACCAGGATGGCCAAATTGTTGTGGGCACCTCCACCGGCGGCATCACGGGCAAGTGGCCCGGTCGCATTGGAGACACGCCCATCCTGGGCAGCGGCACCTATGCGGACAACGCCAGGGGCGGCGTCTCCACCACCGGCCATGGCGAGACAATTATGCGCTACAATCTGGCGCAGCGCATCCTGGCCGCCATCGAGCACAAGGGCATGTCCGCCCAGGCGGCGGCCGAGCAAGAGTGTCGTGAGATGACCAAACGCATCGGCGGCACGGGCGGCGCCATCGTTGTGGGCCACGCCGGGGATCTGGGCATCAGCTTCACCGCGCAGCGCATGGCCTGGGGCTACATACAGGACGACACCATCTTCTACGGCATCGAGGGCCAGGTGGTACACCAGGAGCCGCTGCTCCCTTAGGCTCACTTGAATGCTTCTCATTTAATGGCTCAGACATTCGTCTAAAAAGAAATCAGAATTACACGTGAATAAATTACTAAAGATACGCGTCTAGCATCTAAATTACAACAAAACAAAAAAAATATAAATCATACATGGTTCTACTACGATAATATACGTATGTAAATGGTATCCCTAGTGGCATTACATTTTGCTTGTTTGTTTGTTTGTTGCTTTTGTTCCATATGCGGGGCGGACATGCTGCTTGCTTCGCTTTGTGGCAGTCAGTCCCTGTGGCCTGTCTATAGCAAGCCTTTTAATCTAGTTCTAGTTGTAGTTGTAGTTGCAGGTAAAGCTCAGTTATCTGTTCACACCATGAAACTGCTGCAGCGCGGGCGGCGCAGAGTTGATCGTCGTTTGTTGTACAGGAAATCTCAATGTGAGGCTATGGCCTAGCCTGGGGGCAGGAGAGCGAGAGAGCAGCTTCGGACGCGCCTATAATCGTTGTGTTAGCTAGCTGTGGACTGCCTGGGGGGCCACGTCACGCTGCGATTCGTGAGCCTCGGTGATGCCGTAGCAGTGCTTGGCCGTCGCGTCACGGTACTTGTTCTCGTGCTCCACGGAGTGCGAGTTGGTGCGACACTTGACGAGGCACAGCTCGAAGTGATCCGCCACGCTAGCATATATGTATTTGGGTGTGTGGGCCGCTTGCAGCACCAGTTCGAGGAGCGGCTGCTTGTCGGGATGCAGGCAGCAGGACACGCAGTACTCGTACAGGCGGCAGCAGTTGGTGGTGGCGTTGCAGGTGCGACAGCTATAGTAGCCGATTCCGGGCATCTCCAGGTTGCAGCAGCCGCTGGGTAGAGTCTGCTCGCGCAGGCACACAAAACCGCGCTCGTCGGTGAGCAGTTGGCGGCCCTGCACCGAGTTGCGGCAGCGCAGCTCCGGGTCCTGCGTGCGATTGATATGCTGCTCCGGCGCCAGAAGCTGCTGCGTCCAGAGGAGCGGCCGGGTGCGCTGCACCTCAAAGTCGTCATAGCGCAGACCACTAAAGGCGCCCTGCTGCGGGAACTGAACGAGATTAGTTTTCCACTGTCCAGACTGTGCCAGTGCCACTCACCCGATCCAAGAGGTTGCCCCAGATAATGCACACCAGCAGCAGCAGCACAAGGATTATGTAGATGATGCGTCGTCTCAGCAGGCGTGTAAGTGCGGCTGGCCACATCGTATGCTAGTGACCGCATCCCAGCGGCACACCCAGCCCAGCCCAGTCCAGCCCAGCTACCAGAGTCAGAGGGCCCACTGTGACGCCGACTGTTCGGCTTCCTCCGCTTGCTGCTGTTCTGCGACAGCTCTCCACTGTCCCGCACCCTGCATGCGCATTGGGTTCAGTTGTGCCGTGTCCTGTTTCTGCTGCTTGGGCACGTGGTATCCTGGCCAAAACAATTTACGCGTCCGTTGCAACTAGAGGTATCAATCTAGGGCACTATCGATAGTATCGATATTTTACTGCTAGCTTGATAGTTTCATTGTTCTTTCATTGATACCGATAACTGCGTTTCATTATTTCATTGATACCGATAACTGCGTTTGTGGCGCTGCCAGACTCGTGCAATTCGTTGTTGCTGCGGGCTGCCATACCATGATATCTTGTGATATGATATTCCTCAATTTTTATATTCAGTTTAATATTACTAGATAGTTGGCCCTCTCAGCCCTAAAAAAAATCATTTTAGCCAATTCCTCAATGAATTTTTTTGAGAATTGGCTAGTTTTCAGAACTATTTTTCACTGAATTTTTTACATAATAAGGTTCAAACAAGAACGGCCAAAACATAAAACGTATATGTTGACTAAATGTGACGTCATTGTTGCTTGTCAACCAAGTTTCTTCTAAGCGTATGGACTTTTGTATACACTAATTCCTCAACTTTATGTTAAATTTGTTGTTCCAAGCTCCATTGAAGCTTTAATAATGATTTTATCCTAGATTGACATGTTTTTTCCTATGCCAGAATCAAAATCAAATGTGTAGCCTGAGATATGCAAAAATGGCAGCACTGACGACATTGGCAGCGATGCTGCCAAATCAGCTCTTTTCCAGTCAAATCTAACATTTTTAGAAACAACAACTTTGGCATTTTTTCTAAAAATAAAGCTAGACCTCTACAATTTTGCACGAATGCTTGTTAGACTAAACTAGAATTTCGGAAAACAAAATTTTGTCTTTTGAACCACGTCTTCTTTCCGCCCCCATACTAACAAAAACCCATTTATGTCGTATTTATTAAACAAAATTTTTTTGAATCATTAATTATGGTAAAAATACTTAAACATAAGCTTGAGCTTAAAAAAATATGTATTATTGATTGTGATTTTTTTTGAATATACTTTCCCTTACATTTGGCTTTATTTTTCGTTTCAACACATTACAAAAAAAGCTAAAACTGATAAATCTAGCGGGAAATAATGGCAGCACTGGTCTACACAGTTAATACATAGGCTCCCCGAGAAAAAAAATCAGGCCTGTTAACTAACCTAGACATTTCTTTGACCCTTTTCTTTCTCCCCAGCCCTACGACCTATAGCTGGCGCCTTATATGCAGTAGCTCGATCCTAAAATGACCGTTGGATGGCGCTACGGCTTTCCCCTCTGTACGGATCCAAGCGTTACATATGCTCACACTCGACTCACATTGTCCATCGCTTACGTTTAAGCCTTACGTTTAAGCATTTCTATCCCGCAGGAACAGATACATATATCCAATATTGCGCGCTCCACAGCGCCTACAAATAAACTATTTCTGCATGCTTTAATAAAAAATGCTTAATTAAATTATAATATGTTTATTTTTCATCGGTATTTTTAGAGTCTTTTAAAAATGAGAAGGTATATTTCGGTATATTTCTGAGGGTCGACCGGCTCATAATTGGAACGCAAAATCGACTAAGTGGGCCTTCGGTTTGATTCGAACCTTTGAGCAATGGAAAGGTATAGAAAACAGGCAAAAACGGCCAAGCAAAATTACAAGATTCGCACCTCTTTAAAAAGCTTTGTTAGGTTTTTTTTTTCTTACCTTCTTCGCTTAAACCTCATATTATTAACAATTTTATCTCATATTGATAAGTCCTTAAATTCAACCAATCTTGTAGAAAATTTATGCATCTATCGGATAAAATTATTTGCTTAGGGCTGAGAGTCCCAACTAGCTAGTAATATTAAACGGAATATCAAAATCGAGTAAGCTATTTTTTTCTCGGTTTCTGAGGTCACTCGAAAAAACAAATCAAGTGAAATATTTATTTTCCTTAATGTACATTTGAAAATGACCGCCAAACTCCATTTATCGTACAAAAATATCGATATTATTCGATCTCAATTCGTGGAGAGTTTTCAAAATTTGCTCTCAATTCGTGGAGAGTTTATGTTTATGTTTTTTGTTTGAACCTTAATATGTAAATAGTCCAATAAAAAGGACTTCTGAAAACTTGCCAATCTTGTAGAAAATGTATGTATCTATCGGATAAAATTATTTGTTTAGGGCTGAGAGTCCCAGCTAGCTAGTAATATTAAGCGGAATATCAAAGTCGAGGAATATCAACGTTGAATGCTTTGAAAAAACAATCGATACTATCGTGACAGCTCTAATAATTACTAAAAAACCATTGAAACCATATCGATACTATCATGATAGTCTTAAAACCATCGATGGTAAAGGCCATCTTTGGTTTGACACTGTTACTTGAAGCCGACTTGTGTGTGTGTGTGGTCGGTAGAGAGATAAAAGCAGAGAATAGGCATCGCTGCGATCGAAAAAAAACCCAGTTTGAATCGATGCGAAAACAGTTGCTCAAACCACAGATACGAAGAAACAATTTAAAACATTACAGTAGGCGTGCGTGTAACGGGCAACAGTAAATTTAAACGTAACAGCGTCGGTCCCTACATAATAGTCCCCCTCCCCCTACACACTGTCGTTAACCGCATCGCTTCGCATTGCGCATTACGTTACGGCAACGGTTACGTCGTGCGTGCCTGCCTCTCGTCTTTCTGTGCGGTGGCGTGTGTGTGTGTGTGCGTAAGGTGTGGTGTATATAGAAAATCGATTGCAATTGAACCAACGCCGAAGCGTAGCAGCAGCGTGTGCCGTTAGGATTTTTTCCATTACTAAAATTTCTGCGCCGTGCTGGTTTTTTTGTTGTTGTTGTTGTTGAATTAATCCACCAGCCCCCCACCCAACAGTTTTCTGCAACATATCAAATTATTGTTTGAAATATTTTTTTCCTGTGCCACCCGCTTATCGGTGATTGCGTGTGTGTGTGTGTGTGTCCGTGCGTGCGTTGAAAGGAAAGAGAGAAGCACCAAGAACGTAAAGTACGCAAACTTTATAGCTCTCTCTCCTAGTTTCGTTCCGGATCGAAAATGGATAAGCCAACAACAAAAACCACAACGAACACGGCTCCGGCTGATGCCCAGAATGAGGCAACAGCAGCGGCAACACAGCCAAATGCTGGGTGTGGCAGCAGCACCACCACCAACAAAAGCAACAACAGTGGTACAACCACAACTAACGGCACCAGCAGCGGCAGCAACTGTAATGGGAATAGGAGCCACAGCAACGGCGTCGCCTTGCAGCGTTTATCATCATCGACTACAACAACAAGTGTAAATGGAAACGCCACAAGCAGCGGCAACGGAAGTGGCAGTGGCTCCTCCACCAACGGTGGCATGCTGATTAACCTCAATATCAGCACCACCACCGGCGGCAACTTTGCCGTCAGCGTGGAGCCCCACATCAACGTGGAGAGCCTCAAGAAGATAATCGCCAAAAAGCTGAAGGTGGCAAAGGATCGCATATGTCTGCTGCATCGTGAAAAGTGAGTAGTGATCCGCCACTAATAAGGTTTTCAAATCCAAACCTAAACCTACTTCAACCCTTCTGCGACTATGTCGCCAGGAGATAAGTCTCCTCGCGAAGCTTAGCGTCATATCTCCTGCTGAAAAATGTATGGGAGGAGATATGTCGCCAGGAGATATGTCGCTATGCCATTTGGTCATACAGTTAGTTTTGATTCTCCTTCTCCTCTCCTTCTATTCCGTCCACCCACTGTCTTTTCAGAGGTTATTTTTTGTTGCTGTTATAGTAACTGTCTTTGATTATCGTTTACTTGCGTTCTCTCCATCTTTCTCTCTACTCTCTGCTTAAACCTGCCTCTGTCGTTCTTTGTTTAGTGCCTTTCTTCTGCTCGTTCTGGCTATTATTATTATTATTGATATAACCTCCAAAAATCCACTAAAAAAGAAACAAAAGAAAAACGTTTGAAGGGTTAAAGTGTTATAACAGGGGCTTGGGAGGAGGGGGATTTTGCAGTGCAAATTGATCTACACACACATGCACAAAGAGAGCCACACACATAGGCAAAGCGATTTCATAATCAATTTGTTGCTTATTCAAAACAACGCAAAAGACAGAGACAGCGATAAAAAGAGAGAGCAAAATAACAACAACAAGAAAAAAGGGGAAAAATGTGCGGCACATAACACGAAACCGGCAAAAAAAATACAAAAAAATGAATCAAACAAAAACAGAAAATGCAAAACGAGTCAGTCTGTCGACGTGTGTGTGTGTGTGTGGGGTGAGAGAGAGCGCGAGCGGATAATGAGAGAAACAGACATAGTAGGAGCCGAGCCACCAACTAGTTGAATAGGGTGTGGGAGGGGGCGCGCAGTGTAAACAAGAGGCTACTGTTAAAGCGTGATGTTACGTGTAGCAGCTGTTACAGTTGTGTTTCTAATATCTATTCCTGTTGTACACCTAAGAAATTTATATTCCTAATCAGCATCAAAGGTAGAGTTCCTCCCGATTTCTATTGTTATTCTTGTGCATGTCTTTCTGTCTCTCTCTCTCTCTCTCTCTCCCTCTCTGTATGTGTGGGATTCATTCCGATTCCTGTTAAGCGTAACTATTATTGTTGTCAGCCTGCTGTTAATGCCTCTGTAAGTGCACTGTTAAAAGGCAAACACTGCTGATTCTTGCTCTTCGTGTGTGTGTGTGTGTGTGTGTGTCCTCCGCGCATTACAGTGGCTTCTCTTTCAGTACGTACGTATGTATGATGGCAAGAATAAAGCATGCGGGTTTCTGCCTGTCTCCTCCGAGACATACGAGACAGACAACTGTACTCAGACATTGTGCATCCGTCTCCCTATCGCACCTCCCTCCCTTAATTTATCATTTTCTGCAAATAGATTTCTAATTGAGAGGGAGATATGTATCTTACTCCTCCCTGCCTCTGGCCATTATCTTGCCTTTGCCTGTCGCTGCTTTAGCTTTTGCAGAAAAAATCTGAAAACTTGACTGATAAGAATTTTTGCTCCTTTCCTCGCTTCATTTTTTTTTTTTTTTACTGTGTTGGTGTTTCATCTGCTTATTCTTTGTGCACTGATTCTGTTGCTTCTTTTCTCGCTTTTCTTTTCTGTTGCCTTTCTTTCTTTCTCTGGCTGTCTGTCTGTTGTTGCATCTGTTTTATGCCACTTTACAGCAAACAACAAAATCAAAATGGGCAATGGCGTCACGGTTGCTTCTCCTTCTCTCTCTCTCTCATCCTCTTCCACTTGAAGTTCCCTTCGTTGTTCATCTTTTAATGCTCCCTGCCAGCGTAGCGTCGGCTTGGGCAGCGCTGCTAACCGGCGCGCCAGCCACATGGGTATGTGTGTGCGTGGTGTGTTTTCTATACGGCTGTGTGCATGTATGTGTGTGTGTGGCTGTGGAGGAGATTTTTTGTGCCTTTGTTCTTGGTCTCTGGTCTCCCTTCCTCTTCATCAGCTTTTGCTTTTGCCTCATAATGATGCTGGGGACCGACAGGCTGCGCTTATCGGACACAGAGGCAAACGGACTTGGACTTCTCTTTGTTTGAATGTCACACACAACTCACACACATGCATCGTTAACTCGTAGATGAGAGGCAGCCATAGAGATGCCACCCCCGCATGGTGTAGGACTGATAACTGCAACAACAGGAAGACGCACCCACCACCAGAGCGAAAGCAGCAAAGTAACAAGGCTAGGCTTTCGGTGAAAGCTTATTCACACCACCAATGTGCCGCCACACCATCGCAGCCACAGCCACAGCCACTGCCACCACCAGCCCAGAAAAACCCTCATTTAAGCACCAGCTAGAAGACGCGCAGCAACTTGGGGAAATATGTAACTAGCCAACAAATGAAGACAATGTGGCACTGGCACACATGCATGAATGGGAATTTCTCTGCGAGAGTCATATTTATTATAAACTCACCACCGAACGAAACAGAACCGTAACACAAACCCAAACACCACCAAACACCAAAGCCCAACCCAACAGAAACCAAAAACCAAACCCAAAATGAAAAACCCAGCCTAAACCAACCCAAACATTCCTCATGAATATTGCCATGTGGGAAGAGAAGAAGAACGTGGCGAAGAAGGAAGAAAAGAAGGAAAGAAGTAACAGAGAACAGAATGAGAGATAATGAATATAATGATAAAAAAAAGGCAATGATCTATTCCATGAACAACCCTTTAGCACATGCTGAAAGAAGTCACCATAAATAGAGATGAAAAGGAAATCTTTAAGCTAAAAGAGTACTAGAATTAACACAGAACTGAATTTAGAACCATGTCAAAACAATGTCTGGAACAAATCGATGCCTGCTAGTAGATTTAAGCGTAAAAACTGAAAAAATGTTAAAAAAGAAACACCCTAAAGAAGAGATTCACAGGAAAGTATATCCAGGAAAGAAAATCTAGCATATACCAGAGGAATATAATTCTCTATAAGATCAAGATCAACAGAAAGTAGTATTTATATTTATGTACATGCATACATATGTATGTATACTGCACTGCACAATGCATAGACGAGGAAATACCATATCAGAACAACAAAATTCTTATAGATTAGATTTGCTTGCTATCAGCCTCGCCCTCGGCCTCTCCCTCGCCCCGCGTACCCACCATGCAGCAGCAGCACCACCTCTTCTATGTACCACTACCGCGTACTACCGAGTAATTTGTGCGGCGCACTCTCAAGGTGTTTGGCTGTGTTGTGGTGTTTGTGTGCACTGTTCCAGCTATGACATAAGCTATAGGCACCCCACATGTTACCTTAGGGTTCTTCAGAGAGAGATATGTTGTATACGTTTTATTGTGTGTGGCACAAAGCAGCTACAGCGCACACGCTATCCAGCGTGTCTACAGTCGCCGCTCTCTGTTTTGGCTTGGCCCTGGGATCGCCGGTGCTGGTGCTGAGTGCTGGGTTCCGCTGCTTTTATTATCAACAGTTTTAATTTTAGTACGAGTAATTCTCTTCGGGTTCTGATTCTGCTTCGGCTCTATTCATCAGCAATGGCTAGAATCTGCGGACAACCTTTGAAGTTTCATCTGAAATAAAGTTTTATTTATTCCTTTGATACATTTGGTCCGCCTTGCAGGGTATCAAATGTATCCACATAGCAGCATAATTGAGGATGGAATGATGTTGAGGTGGAGTACGGATGGGTCGGGTCTGTCTCCTCTTTCACTTCTGCCACTGCCCTCTGCGACGTCATCAGTTAGCGGCGCGTGTATTTATTTTTTCTCTTTTTCTGCTTTGCTTTTTTCTCTCTCTCTCTCTCTCTCTCTCTATTTTTCTCTGAGGTGGTGAGTTTTGCAGAGTGTTGGGTTTCGTGGTACTTTTTATTGTTGTTGTTTCTGGTGAAGCGTGGATTACCTCCCACCACCTCTGGACAGACATGAGCCAAGCAGTGTTGAGAGGGGCTTCCTTTCCCTCCTGAACTTGCAGAATCCGACAGGTTCCTCCCGTCCATTCCTTACTGGCTTCGTTTGTCGCTTTGTTCATTGAGAGCTCCACCCCAGCCCCTCACCTTTAGGGTGTACAAAAAATAGTTGCTGCGTAGTAATTTTTGTTTAGCCTGTTTTTTTTTGCGTTGTTTGCCGTTGATTAGGCAGCAGAGCAGTCGCAGTCGCAACTCGTGCGAGATCTTGTTTGGGAAGCGTGCCCGAGACGAGACGATGCTTTGTTCTGCTGCTGCTGGTCTCCTGCCGTCTCCCTCTATCAATCTCTAGCCTGCTAGAGAGAAGAAGAGAGAGGTTGAGCGAAGATCAGGTTACACAAGACCTTAAGCGGCGGACTGGGCTCTCTCTCTCCCTCTCTCTCTCTGACTGCCTTTCAGCCCCTGCCCTTTATGGCAAGAAAGAGAGAGAGAGAGGGGCATACCCTGCACTACATTTCTCGCTTCTCCCTCTCTGTCTCTTTCTCTATGTGTTTGTAAGCGAAAACTCGTTTAGTTTCTGGGAAAGTAACACCAGTCTGTCTGTTGGTAGGTGGTCGTGGAGGGGAGGTGGAGAGTCACTGAAGCCATCACCTGGTGCCCTTGCTCCTGTCTTCTTTACCCGCTACCCACTCACTCGCTTTGTCGGCCAATTTTCAAGCCCCACAAGTGTGTCCCCGCACCCTCCCCCCAACCCTTTTCCCTTCTCGACTACACGCTTCTTAAAGGGTCGTCCATCATTTGCTTATGGCTGCCCTCCAGGCTTTCGCTTTACCCTTGGCTTGGTAGGGCGCTAGATGGCGCCACGCCCCAAATGGTGATGGGTCTTTACTGCTTGATCTACTGCTTACTTGCTTGCCTGATGGTACCTGCTCTTTGATACCCTGCATTTGCATGCATACCGAGATTCATGCAGTATAGAAATTGAGTAGGAGGTAACCAAAATTAAACAAACCACAGCAGCTTCTTTTTTGGATTCTTTTCTATCTGAGACTGCTTACACTGCTCGATCTACTGAATGATTACATTACTGCTTGCTTTCCCCATCCCGATGAAGAGTCTGCCTTTTAACATATCTTTTTTTACCCATTGCGTTGTTAGAATAAATCTCTCTAGGCTTAGGGGCAGGAATAGATGCTTGCCACATCCATCGCATGTTGCAACAAAGTTGCCAAAGCAGCGCTGTCTGTCAGCCGCAGCAGCCGCTACACATTAAAAATAGAAATCAGCAAGAGAGAGAGAGAGAGACAGATAGGCAGAATATGGTTTGAACGGTGAATGGAATTAGGAATAGGATGGGAATGGTGGGAGTGGGCGGTGCAGAGTGGGTGGTTTCTCTGCTGATGCTCTGCTACTGGGGGGGTTGGGGCGGCTTTTTTAAGTTTATTTAAGGTGTTCCGGGGGCTGTACATATCTCTGCGGGTATTTGTGTGTGTGTGTGGTGTGTATCTGATAGATTTAAAAATAAATAGTGGCCAAATCGGAGCTAACGGCACGTTTGCATGTTTTTGCACAGGCACAGAGTGGTGTATCTTGTATCTGGCAGATACATCTTTAATTGTGCCAAATTGCA
The DNA here is from genome assembly GCA_018150885.1 of Drosophila tristis. NCBI lineage: Eukaryota > Metazoa > Arthropoda > Insecta > Diptera > Drosophilidae > Drosophila > Drosophila tristis. The sequence continues at coordinate 5,120,564 of JAECWT010000228.1, forward strand.
TGCAACAGCAGAGGAAGCAGCCGCATATGTATATGTACATACATATATACCATGTACACTCGTATGTTTTGTAGACTCTGCATCCTATTTATGGAACAGAGAAAGACACCTTCTTCTTGGTAGTGATGGTGGTGGTGGTGAGGCTTTTCTTTCTATTGCGTCGCTGATGGTGATGATGGTGCATTGACACCACCCCACAATCCAGGCACGAACCACCAAACGTCGTCTCTCGGGAAATGAACGCATCCCAAATTGGTTTTGTTTATGCAAATTCAAATCAAAATGTTGCTCATAAACTGTGAACCACCCTCCCATACAATTTGTCACCTACCTACCATAAACACCACACACCACCCACCACCCACTAGCACCCCTTGGTAAAAAGTCTTTCTTCTTGATCTTTCGCCTTTAAAGCGAAAATAGCCAAAAAGTCAAAGACAAAAGAAAATACCATAAGAAGAAAGAAGATCGAGTCTTGATTGTGTTGAGCAGGACCATGAGGCATTATCAGTATTTAATCGAATCTGATGATGATATTCCTACTTGCTCGGAAAGCGAACAAATCGTTGTCATGTTCTGGTCCACACCACACCTCACCACACCTCACACCACCCCAACTCAACCCACTTCTTCCATGCGAATAGATTCTTTGAATCTGGTTTTTTCATTCATATTTACGGCTATGTTTTCATTCTGAGCGAGCCAGAGCCAGAAAGAGTGAGAGAGGGGGGAATGAAACAAGTTGGGAATGCGCTCTTTGAGTGAGGATATCCGACTTTGGGATTCCCTTCCTTCATTTCAAAGATGATTTAAAGATCTTTATACATTATGCTGTATGCTACATTTCTGTGATCTAAGAGTGATCCTGCCTGCACCTGCACCCGAACATAACATACCCATTCTGCATTGACATTCAAGTGGCGGGGTATTCAAGCGCCGCAGTCGCCGTCCCAGTCGTTAGCGTCATCGGGTATTTACTTTCAATGAACAAAAAAGAACAACAACAAGAATCAACAACTTACGCCATCAATAACGTCATTGGAGGGAGAGAGAGATAGAGGAGCACGCCACTCCACTCCCTGTCCCTCTCCCCTGCCCACTCGCATGCAGCCTTCAAACTGGCGTTTAAACGTGCGCTCTCTCTCTCTCTCTCTCTCTCTTCATATATTGATCTGCTGCGGCCGGCCGGCAATTGTTGTTTGTGCAGTGTAGTCTGCCGCGCCTGCATTATGCCTCTCTTCTTCTTGTTCTTGTGTGTTTGTGTGTGTGTGTCTGTGCTGCTGCTGCTGCTGCTGACTGCGTGCGCACTGCAGTGTCCACAGTGTGTGAATATTAGGTGATTTCACATGTTATTTTAGCGAGCGAAAGATTTTGGGAATCAACAAAGATAAACGACTGTGGACTGCGGCAGAGGGGTTCGAAATAATGCCTCACCCTTACAGTTTATACACCTTGTGTCTGCCAAATCGCAAATCTCTGTAGATTCTGCTCAGTCTCGCTCGCTCGCTTGCTCTCTCTCTCTCTCTCTGTTTCTACCTCTCTCTTTCTTTCCATCTATTTGCATTTTCAATGTTTGCCCTTTCGCGAAATGCCTTCCGGTGGCTGCTGCTGCTGCTGCGTCGTCGTCTATGCGGCTTGTCAATTTGTTATTACCGCTAAACTGTCAGCAGCGGCAGCCGCATCGCTTTCTGAATCAATAGATTTTTTTGTTTTTGTTTTTAAAATTAGAATCATTTGTGGGCGGCACTGCTGCTGTGGGCGGCGGCATTTTGTTATATTTTGTTTGCCTTTTCTTCATCCTCGTCTTCGTTGAGACTTGTTTTTTGCTATTTTTAGTTTTTTGTTTCGCTTTTTGCTGTGATTGTTCATTGTTTTGTGCAGGCCCCCTCCCCCACTGCCCCGCTTCCCTTTCCCTGATTTCTTTGTTTAATTTTTGTCTTTGTTATGGATGCTGTTTGCTGCTCTGTCGCTGCTGCTGCTGCCACTGCCACTGCCTCTGCCTCTGCTTATGCAGCCGCCGCCTAACAATTTGCGCTGCATGCCCTCTGCTGCTGTCTCTGCTTCAGTCAGTTTTCCTTGTTTTTTTTTTGCCTAAGCCTCTGTCTGCACGCTAATGCGTTGCTACCCGTTACACGATACCTTATTCACCGAAGCCTTTGCAGCGGATGTTTTTAACATTCAATTAAAACCATCCCCTAGAAAAATTTCATCGGTTCCGACTGAATTTTCATGTAAACACCAATGCAAATAAGGAAAAACACTAACCAAAATAAGTGACGTTGGAAAAAGGGTATTGTGGAAGAGTATTGTGAGTGACATCAAGCTACGAAGCTTGAGGCCGCCTCCGTCGGATGAGGCACAGCTTCCCTCAGCTGTTTCCATCGATTTTCCCCAGCAGATTTTCCTTTCCCCCTCTCTCTCTCATTCTCCTTTTAACCCTATTGCTGCAGTGTGTGCTTTTTACAACTCCTCCCCCTCCTTCTTTCCTTAACAAAGGCTTAAACAAAATGCTCTTGGGGTTTGAGGTTAGGTGGAATATAGAGAGAATGAGAGATGAAAAAAAAGACAGAAAGAGTAAGAGAGAAAAAGCGAGCGAGAGATATGTATAGACACACACAAACACACACACGGAGAAAGAGAGGCACCCGAGGAGCATATGGTCAATGCCAGTTTTTGGTTCTACTCCTCGGGTTGGTTGGACAACGTTTTAGAGAATATTCCACCATCAGCGCAACACCCCTATCCCCTCCCCTCCCCTCCAATCTCTACACCCCCTTCGCCATCTCTTCCCTTCCGCTTTTCCCTCGCCTCTTTCAATAGCTTTTTGGGCCGGAAATGAATGAAAGTCATCCGGTTCCAGCGATGGGCTTTGATGGGCGACCATCCGCCCGCCTGGTGGTTGCTGCAACCCAACCCCAAAACCTCAGGGATGAGGCCATGGCTGTGATGTGAGAAAAAAGCTTCAGCTTCTTCTGCCAAGTGAAAGCTGAATGGAAATGCTGGAAATTGGTGTTGCTACTGCTGCTGCTGCTAACAACCAAACACCCACCCATTCTGACCAAGTGGGTGGATGTGCCTGTGGCCGTGGCTGTGGATGGTGCATGCATCAAGCAGGCTTCCTTTTATGGGTGTTCCTGGCAATCAGAGCCTGGGATTAGTTGACTTTAAAGTAGCCTCTGCCCTAGGGGTGGCACGAGGCGAGCGCAGGACACAGGCCCCCCAAGCAAGCAATCGGGGGATAAATATATAGATACATACATACATACATAGATGGGGATCAAAATGGTTTAGTATCTGCAATAAAGGGGCCAAGAATATACACCACAATTTCGATGTATCCAAAAGGGGAATTGCTGCCCGTTTTCACACGAGAGAGCGACACAGAGACAGGCAGACAGAGACACAGAGAGAGAGAGAGAGAGAGCTCATAGATGCAATGTATGAAATGATGGAGGAAAACGGATTGAAGGATGCATAGATATCAGAAATAGCATTTAGAATAGAAAAAAGAGTATACGCTTTGCGGATTTCTCGACCTCTATTGATGTGGGAAAAGTAGCCCCAAAGTATCTGAGATGTATCTACAATGTATCTTGTAAGTTCTCTTTGAGAAAGAAGCATCTACTATTGTTTCGGTTATCACGTTTCCGTGTGCATATCTGTAGCTGTAGCTGTATCTGTAGCTGTTTCTGTGTGTCTGTCGCACTCAAACAAATACGAGAAACACTTCCTCATATCTTTGGCAAATATTTCGTCAATGGTCGGCGAAAATTCTTCAGATTCAAGATTCTGTTGTCGTCTGTGTTTGTTGTCTAATCAACAATTTCTTGTAGAACGCGTTTGCTTTTCTTTCCTCCACTTATCTTCCGTCCCCTCCTCCACTTGATAATAACACGAAATTGAAATTGAAATAGTAAACAATCTATAAACAAAACAAAGAAAAAAACGAAATTTAAAGCCAGATCTATTAAAATTGTCCCCTCCCTCAGATTTCCATGGGTATGGTGAATAAAAGGGGTCGATAAAGTTGACCAAAAGCGAACGAGGAGAGTTCTCTTTGGTTGGATTGATTCATTAGAAAATGTTGAAGGTCTAATGAAAGGAGTGGATGCTGCGCCGTGCCGCTGCTGTCCAAGGAAACGCAAGGTGTGGGAAGAAAGGGAATACAGAAGGGAAAGGAAAATAAAGATAAAAAGTATAGAACAGAAAAGGGTTTTGTCTACTTTTTTTGTTTTAGTTAATTCTCAATCAGGGTTTTCTCCGTGTCTTGCGGTGTCAGTGGGAGTGTCGGGGGGTATGGGGCTGGGGTACAGTTGCCCTTGAGCGTTGGTGGAATTGGGGGGATGGTCGTATTCGGCTTGTGCGTCAAAAAAAAAAAAAGAAAAGAACGTGACGCTAGCAGAACATTTAAGTGCGCCACTGACGCTGCTGCTTGCTTTCTTCCTTCCTTCCTTCCTTTTCTTTTACTGCTGGCCTTCCTGCTACTGGCTCCAATCTACTGCTTTTTATTCTGCTTCCTTCTACTGCTTTGCCTCTGCTCCTGCTCCGTCACAGCTCTTGCCGTTGCTGGTGGAATTTTCTCAGTACCCAGCTTCAGTTTCGTCTCTCTTTTCCTCTCCATCTCTACTTCTTGTTGTTCCTTTTTGAGGATAGGCCTACCCTTGTGGCCACCGCAAGAGAAAAACACACACACAGAGTGAGAGAGAATGGGATGGATAGATACATAGCTGAGAAATCCCTTATATATGTACATCTATATCCTTCTTCCTTTCGCATGTTGTACATATTTCTAGGCACTAAACCTGATAATTTACGCAGCAGCAGTGGCAGTGGCAGTGCCAGTGCCAGTGCCAGCCATGTGTCTGTGCCACAAGGTGGTGGAATTTAACGACAACAAAAGGGGCAATTCACTTGGGTTTCCTTTTCGGTTTGAAATTACATTCTGGCTTCTGCCTGAAAAATGCTCTGAGAGGTGTAAAGAAGCAGCAAGCAGAGTAGAGTAGGGGATGCAGTGCCAGTGCTTGACGCAATTTACAACGCAAACGAAATTTAAAACTAACCCCAACTCGGGGGACCTCTTCAGTACCTGCAGATACAGATACAGAAAGATTTTAAGCCGAAAGCTACACCCAAGATAAAACCGAAATAATTAAATGAATTCAAGACACGGCAAGCTCGTGCAAGCCATGCGAATATTGGCAATGCCAGCAATCACCGACAATGAGAAAAGTATCCCTAGAAACATCAGATATTTTGAGCCTGTCTGAATGCTAAGACTAGCTGCTTTCTGGCCACAACTCCTGCGGTTTACACTGTTAGGGAACTCTTTGATTTTTACAGTTTTGGAGGAAACTCTACAGTTTGAGAAGCCCTACCCCTCCTCCAACTTCATTGGGCCTGAAGCCAATTGAATTTTCTATTCCCTTTTCGGCTTGTATTTTCTCACCTCTCACTCCCACTCCCATTCGCTGTCTCTGCCTTCATCTCCCACTCCTTACCACCCCCACCACTTCTGTCTGTCTGCTGTCTTGCTGTCTGGGCTGCCAGGCCAGGCCTCGGCCCGGGCCACGAGGCGGCGGTGGCGGCGTCAACGGCTCGTCGTTTGGCCTTCGTTTTGCGTCAGCGTCAGCGTAACGTCGCGTCGCGTCAGATTGCGTCGTCGTCGTCGTCGTCTGCCTATTGCGTAAAAGCAGCGACGCTAGCAGAGAGCCGTTAGCAGAGGCAGCCACAGACACCCCCGCAGACAGGGACGATGTCTAAGCGCACACACATACACAACTGGATACAAATACACACACCCTTTTTCCTGTTAGGCTTTAAAAGAGCTTTTCCCTGTATTATTTGGGCAAAAGAAAAACAAAAAGAAATAAAGGAAAATCAAAATTAAAGCTGAAATTTTGGGGGGAAAAAAGTCCCTCGAGTCACTCACACTCCTTGCCTGCCTCCGCCTCCGCCTCCTCCTCCTCTCTCTATCTCACTCTCTGCCTCTCTTTCTCTCTCTGTCTCTGTTTCCACTGTGGTGAGTTTCGTTTTGTGGCCATAATGCGGCTGCCTGACAATATTGCAACATGTGGCTGGCTCGGCTGACCGTTTGCACTGTTTGCAAAGAAAAATCCATGGAAAAGAAAACGAAACTTACGTGAAGCTTCTTACGTTATGTCTCTGCTTACATTATATTATATTATATTGGCTTTTACGGTTAAACCTTTGCCTGCTGCTGGCTTACGCGATGCGGTGCTTTGAAGCTTACGCTATACGGGGCCTGCCTCTGCTTCGTTACGTTATGCGTGACGTGGCGGCATTTGCAGCCCCTCCTGTTTTACTGTGTGTGTGTGTGTGCATGTCCATGAGCTTGCGTGCAACATTTGCTGCCACGCCTCTTTCGTTGACCCAATTACGGTTTTCGGTGCCGTGCAGCAAAGCAGCAGAAAATCAAGCAGCAGCAGCAGCAGCAAGCGCGCGCTAACCCGAAATCTTATCAATTCATCAATCATGCATGCAGTCATTAAATGCGCTCTCTTCGCTTCGTTGCGTTGCTTTTCGTTTTTACGTTTCGTTGCTGCTCTCTTTTTCTCTCTCAATCCCGCTCTTGTTACCGTTTTATGTTGGAGTTGCCGGGGTTACCGCATCGGAAAGCAAACTCTCTCTCTCCGTCTGTCTCTTATTTTACTCTTCGCTGGAGCATAATTACAGTTAAGTAATGTTATGCTCTCTGCGTACAGTTACCTCTCTTTCTGTCTTTCGAAATGGAAGCTGTGACAACTGCACCTCCATCTCTTTCTCTGAATCTCTCACTCTCTCTTGTGCATGCCCACCTGTCGGCAAGCTATGCTTTCCCTACCCCCCCCATAACCGCATCATCTCATCACCCCGTACTGACATATACGTATTTTTCGTGTTCGATTTATGCTCGAAATGGCTTACCTCTTGACTGCCCCTTTTCTGTTGTGGCTTGATTGGGTTGGGCGCCTCCTGGTGCGTTGCTAGCCAAAACAAATGCAGCTCTTTCTCTCTCTCTCTCTCTCTCTCCCTATATATATATGTGTATATTTATTTGAATAGATTTGTATATACATAAATATGGGCAACCGACATCGACATTGATTATACCTGAAGCTCATACGAATTATAGTGGTGTGTATATGCATACCTGGGGCTTCAGGGCCATGAAGGCAAACTACTTTTCGACGAGGTTCACCATTTCGTTAACCCTAGAAGAAAGCTTAACCCCATATTTTTTTGCAATTTGCTCCTAAAACTGATTTGACCCCAAAAATACCCTAAAGAGGGCTGTAAACCGGGGTCCAAGGACTTCATTGATCCTCCGATATCGAACCAGTTTTTTTCGCCAACAAACGTGCCTGTAATATCTCTTTAGTGCTTGAGAACTCTGAAATATGATAGAACCGCCACCAAAAAGTCGTACCTGTACAATATTATTTCCGAAATTCAATTCCTTTGTAGGTTTCTCGCATTTAATTCTCAGATAATCCACAAATCAATTTGATTCCTTTCTAAACAAAATCTCTGGTTTTACTCTGGGCCACACAATTCATATGAAAAATGGCAAAAGCAAACACCTACAATTCCCAGGAAAAACGCATAAAACACACTCCCATCCTCCTGGCTGTATCGCAGGCGACGTTGCCAATGTTACGATCCGATCATACACGGCACACAAGCCACACAGCAGAGATAAACACAGCAGACAAAAGCTAAGCATTGCGTCACCCGTAGAAACGCAGACGCAATTGTTTATTAAACAATTCGTGCCGATCCCCCCCTACCACTCCTACTCGGGTTCCCTGGTGGCCCTCCACCAAGCCCTCTACCCCAGCTGCCTACGCCGCCGCCTCTTAACCGTTTCTTACATATCTTTATTTATTAAGTTAAACAGAATTAAGCGAATAGCCAAGCAGCAGCTGTGTTGTTTATTTGTTGCTGGCGGCATTGCCCCTACCTTCTGCCACAGCTACAGCCACCGCCACTGCCACTGCTGTTGTATGCTGTTTAACACCTGATGCTGCTGCTGTAGAGCCCGAAATTTCAGGTGAAAAGTGTCAACAGTGGAGTTGAACCGCCTGGAGTTGCGGCACACGTGAATGGACACTAAGTTACACCGAATACTCAGCTTCTTATACTGCCATACAAGAGTGCATTGCTGTGAGACATAAAGAGTGTTCGGAGGAGCCAAACGACAGCTTTTTTTTTTTCAATTCATACTGTCTAAAATAATAATAATAATCCGAATGTATCATAAATCGAATAGATACAGATACCATGATTATTCTTAATCATTCTGCTTTTACCGATTTGTTGCTTATTTAAATCTGAGCACAGAGCACAGAATAAATACAGCAAGAAGAACAGATCGACGGGTATCCGAAAGTAAAACAGTAACAGCCGTAAAATCGCCCCTCCTACTCCCCAAACCCCTCAGCTCTGGGGGCAAACCTGTAAAGTGCTTGAACCTTTAATTTTTTTGCTTGTGCGCTTATAAATTGTCATTTAGGTTTACTCTCCTACTCCTCCGCTTCCCTTCCTCCTTAGCCATCTCCCCTCCTGTATTTATGTATATTGTTCACATATATTGTACTCGTATTGTATTCTGTGGATCAGAGTGCAATTTGACAATTTGTCGCATTTCTCCTGTGGTGTGTGTGTGAGGGGATTATATTGGAAAAAAAAGGGGAAAAAGCTGTTGCTTAAGTTCTAAAGAGCAGTGAGGAGAAGCAAGGAATGGCGATGAGTTCATTCTCATTCATTCTTAAGTTGGGTCACACTGTGCGGCTCCTGTGTTTGCGCATACCTTAGATAGTCAGAGAGGGTTTGGCAAGCCTTCAGGGCGTGTGGCAACGCTGGAGAGTAGTGCAACAGCACTACTCAAACAGCATGGCAATGAAGTCTCGCAACTAAAAACTGAATGAATCTACGAAGAATCAATTTATGAAGATTGAATTAAAGGATGAAGAATGAATAAAAGGATCATGAAAAGGATCATAGAAGAATCGTTTAAGATCCCAAACATTATGCAGTAGAATGCAATCTCTGCATATATCCTGATGAGCCTACTCTCTTATGCTCTCCTTCTCTTCGGTGTCTTTCTCCCCCACCTTTTGTCATTTATCAAGCGAGATTTCTCAGAGATACAACCGTACACATGTATCTGTATTTCGATAATTGAAATGCAACTTTATTTATTGTTCAAGTGGCAAAAAACGCATTGACTGTGATTTCTTTGCTTTGGTGCGCCTTCTTCTTAATCTTCCACCTCCCTTTCCCCTGCAATTATCCTCTGTATTCTCATTCTGTTTTTTGCCTGGAGTTATTATACCCTTTCAAAGGGTATTCGAACTATGCAGAAGAAATCATGCACACACATATATCTGTATATATTCTTGATCAGTCTTTAATCGCATCGGATCACTTGCAAATGAATGCAATAGAAATTATCGTGTCTTTATATCACCATCAAATTGAAACCAAATCGGATAGATATACACAAAAGAGCCAATCAATTTGGAAGTGTAGCAACTGCTTCGCCACTGCCGATCTGTCAGATTTCTCAGATTTTTGTCTCGAAAATGTCTCAAATGTCACTTGAAATTTCATTACGCATGCGCGCGAGTGCTGACAGCAGCAAATCTACGCCTGCCTCCTCCCTCTGCCTCTGCCTCTCGCTCTTGTTCGCTTTCTGTTGTTTTTTTGTGTGTGACTGTACTTTGAAGTGTTTTGATTTCAGTTGTTTCTCAAATTAAAAAAAATCAACATCAACAATTGATAAAAGCCGAGGCACACGCCTTTTGTTGCTTCTAATTCTATTTATTTTCTTTATTAAAACTCTTCTGTTTGTATATTTTTGCTGCAGCTATTTCTTTGAACCCATTTTTTCATATTCTGTTTCGATTTCCCTTCTTCTTGCAGAGAACTACAGGATGGCACACTCAAAGATCACAACTTAATGGATGGTTCCAAGATCATTTTAATACCAAATGTCGAGACTGGTTTATTGGTAAGTTGCTTTGACTTTAACACACGAATTTTGCGATTAATATTCATCGAATACACGTAGGATAATGTATAATGTTTAAGAAATGGAATCAAGAAACGACAGGATTTGATTGACTTAATAAATAAAATTCTAAGCTTAAAATGTGGATTCAAAGGGTGGTTGGTTCACTGAAGCTTCATGTAGGTCTCACGATAAATGGTGGCACCTGTTCAGTTTGGTTTTACTAACCAGCAATACCGGAGAATTCCGTAACTCGGAGGAAAATAGACAGGCGGACGATAGATTGACTCCGGCGGTTAGACAATAGTTGGGACTCCTTTGCAGTTATCGATATTACCTTTAGTGCAGTCATCGTGTTAGCAGCCAGGATTGGCTTGCTTTTAGTGAGAATTTAATCCCTAATTTAGTCTCTCTCTTTTTGGACTTTTGTGACTAATTCTATTCCGAATTCAAATTCGTATTGGCATTTGCATTTGCGCATTCTACTCGATTGCTGTTGATCGTTCTCATGTGTTGTCAGTTGTTCGTTTGCCAAAAGTTGTTTGACATTAATTAATTTGAATTTCTTTGCATATTTATTTTATTACACACAACACACACACACACGCACACGCACAAGCACAAGCACACTGGCACACAGACATTTTGTTGGTCGTTTTGCGATTTGGTCTCTTAACTAAACGGGTTTTTAGCCCACTTTCGGATGGAGTACACACACCGCAAGCGGCAGGGGCAGGGGGCTGGGCGATGCAGGCCTTAAATTAACGACAAATTCCAACTCAAATCGAAATAAAACTAGATTGAAACCTTTATTTTTGTTCGGGTTTTGATCGCTTGACACACAACGATGCTTCGTCGTTGGGTTTCCTATTTCCGACCATGGAAACGTTTCTCTTTCTCTCTACCTGTATGTTTGTTTCTCTCTTTCTACCCTTTGAAGGTTTCTTTGTGTCGCTTCTTTGTGCGTTTTAATTTTATTTTTTTGATGAGAAAGTTTTTGGCTAAAATGGAAAATTTATGCGACAACCAACGCCATCTTAAAGGTCAAGTTTGCATTTGTATGCGCGTCATGGCTCTGGTTTTGCCCCTCCCTCTCTCTGTTGCGGCAAGCAGTGCGCGTAAGCAGTGTGTTTGCATGGCAACCAAAGTGGGAATACGGATTATGCTAAGATAGTTGGAGAGAGAGATTGAGTGGGGTGTGGTGGGAGGGAGTAGTACAATCTCTCTCTATCTCTCTTGGCTGCCGTCGTATTCTCTTTTTCTCGACTCTTCTCTGCACTTCTTTTTTTCCCACTTTATCTTCCACTTGTGCCCTACTTTTGTGTCGTGTGTAGTTGCGGCACACACAACCGTTTGATGTACCGTTTACCGTTTGGAGTTATGAGCCCCCGGCCAAGTCCATAGATCTCTTGGCTCTCTGGGTCCATTCTCTCTCTCTGCATTGCAAAATATGCTATGTACTGCCTGCCTGCTTGCTCTGACTGGAGCCCCTTCCTACAGTGGCAGTGCCACATAACCGTTGATCGTCCGTCTATCGGTTATTGTCTATGCCGTGTCAATCGCCATAAATCTTGAATGAGACACTCTTGTCTCTGTCTCTCTTTATCTGCCTCTGTCTCTCTTTATCTGTCTCTGTTTCCATCTCATCATGCCCGGTGTTGTGACATTTTTATTCGCAGTCGCAGCTTTAGTTTCGGTTTATTTTGCTTTATCTTCAACCATTTCCTCCCTGTCTTCCACATCTTTGTGTCTTAATTCCCTCAATGTTCATGGGAAACGTGTGAAATTGGTTTACTTCATTGCAGAGAAGATGCGCGAACATCAAGAAGATGATAAATTAAAAAAGCATGGGTGCAAAAGATCCCAACATCTTAGAGCTTCCAAAAAGTCCAGACTTAAACATAAGGAATAAGGAATTGAGAAAGCTTGAAAGGAAACACCCAACGGCACATTTAAAATGATGGAATAGGTAGAATAAATCGAAGAATGTGATTGTTAGAAATTAGAAACACTTGGTTACTCTCTTGGAATATACTTGGAAACACGGAATAGCTAAGAGATATAATGGGAAGGTTACACAAATCCCCCCGATGTAAAAATGGATATTGGAATATGGAAGTGCATTATGGTATGGAATCAGTTGAATGAAACGTGGAACCATTAAAACATACATATAAAAGTCCCTTAGATCCAGTGATTCCCCAGTCTGGAAATGAAACAGGAAACGCCTGAAACATTACATCATATACAGCATCATTAAATCCCCGATACCCACAAATAATGGATAAAGAATGCTACTTTGTTATTGAAAATTTAGAATGAATCAGGGAATCCCAAAGACTCATTGGATTGGAACCCTCGAAATCATTGAAAATGTAACCAAATTCGCAGAAATATTTAAAATTTCGTCGGAACCCCCGCTCCCAGGTCGATTTGTGGGGGGAGGCATTTGTTGGCCATATTTATTGCATTTCATATTGCATTCAAAGCACACTTGTAAACGTGTGTCTGCGGCTCTGTGTGTGTGTGTGTGTGTAAATATATAAAATTTCATGCAATTTTCGTGATGTGAACAAAGAAATATTTTGGCGTGCACGAAAAATCCATAAAAAAGATCCAAAGCACAAAAACAGAAGTTAAATTTACATACATACATATGTACACAACGTTCCCATACATGTGTGCACATAATCAGCACATGTGAAAAATCGAGAAAACAAATGGCAATAAAAAACCCATAGAGAAACAAATGAATATTGCTATAATTTTGGGAAGATCCTGCATAAGTCTGCAAATGGATAGGCGACCAAATGTAGCTAAATTATCCCTGTTTCACATTTTATTCACATCTAATTATTCCATCGATCACCGCTACCGACAGCTTTACTTTCCTAGAAAGTACAAGCCAAGCACCAGAGCCACGAGGCAGGCCCCAGAATATTCACCGAAATTCAAATTCGAGCTCCTCTTCCGCTGAGGTGGAGGGACGGGACGGACACTTCTTTGTCTCTGGCTGGAAAGTCAATAAAAAAAAGCTGATTAAAATTTATTTACAAAACGAAATGAAATTGCAATATATTCGTGCAAAAAAAAAAAACAAACAAAAAATAAACCCAGACACAAAAAAAGCGAAAATAAATGTTTAAATAGCCAATTAACAATTTGCGTCTCTTTGGTTGTTCTTTCTGCTGCTACTTGTGCTCTTTTCGGTGTCTCTGTTCTTTTTTTGGGCTTTGTTTTGGTTTTTAATTGTATATCATTTTTACTTGTCAATTGTCGAAGTTCAGGGCTTGGGGAAGCTGTCTCTCGGAACTGCAGATAGGTGAGAAGTCTGCCCCGTTCCCGCAAGTTTGGTGTGTGTTTCATTGCCACTGAACAGGTATGACCATGCTAGTGGAAGCTGTTGGAAAAGGTGTGACCTAATGCATATTCCTTCGCCCATTTCATTATCTGCATATTTTTTTTTTTGCATAAATTCTGTAAGCTGGAATCGATCCTCTTTTTGGAAAGAAGGTTGACCATGCCATGATCTGTGATCTGTTCTCTGTGTGACTCATGATATTTTGAGTTTTTGCCCCCTCATGCCATTGCCTCCTAATTAACGCCAAAAAAGAAAACAAAAAGAAGAGAAAAACACTTGCAATTCGGTGGCAGGCTGCTCGTCTACCCCGTTGTAGCCGCCTACCACTCTGCGAAATGTGTGTTAACATGTGACAGGTGAATTCGATGGAGACATTTCTATCTGTCTCTCTCTTTAGGCTGAGGCATGATGAGTAAGCCAAAAGGTGACCGCCAAAGTATCTGAGTATCAAGAGGTATTCTCGTACTCCTTTCCATTTCGTCTAAACAAAAGAAAGTAAAAGTATCATCGTATAAATAAACGAGAACATACCCCCTAAATATAGTGGTACATATTTATATATGTAGATATGGCTATAGATGCGAATATATGTATATGTATCTGTCACGACATTTGCATATTGCTCCAATTTTATCTTGACACATTCTGTCCGCCCCTCACACAGATATACACAGACACATCTGTATCCACAAGCGAACAAGAGAAATGAGAGAATTATTTCAGCTGCTATTAACAGTAATAATATTTTGCAAAGTTTATTATCGCAGCGCAATGCACTGCTGCAAGAGCGGTAGGAAGATGAGAGGAAAGCGACAGGCTATATTCCTCCTCATCCTTCTCCTCCGATATAGTATGTATATATAAAATATATAGTCATCATTCCGCCAGATGATGATGATGTGTATGGTATACATACATATATGGCATGAGTGGGTGCTGTGGGTGGGTAAGTCTACGATGACGAAACTTTCGATTTTGCTTAGTTTTCTATAAATACGAATATTTATTTACACATGTTTAAAGGTGTGTTGCGAGGGGGTTTTAAGCAAACCAAACAATATTAGATGGGAGCGCTGGAACAGGAACGGGGGAATAGCTTGAATGAGAACACTGCTATGCTGTACAAAGCTTTCCCAAAGCGGAAGGACATACTTAAATACTGCCCTAAAGCGGCAAAGGAATGAGTAATTCCATTATGGACGTATGGTTCTCCTTCACAGGAGCAGTCTTTAATTCGTTCCCACCAAAGAGCGAAACAGGTGGCCATGGAACTTGCTGACTGGTCATATGAAATGGAACAGAGAACAATCTATACTTTATGATTTTGATAATGATTATGAAGAAATCTTCTTCGACTCAAATTGGACGACACTTTCTCCCATTGCTGGCTGTTCTTTCTTTTTGGCACCACCAACAACCGATTGACCGACGCAGTGTGTGGGTGGCAGACACCACCATAACCAACCGAGTGCAAAAGAAATAGAAAGGAGATCGGAGGCCGCAATATTCCGAATCATCTGTCGAGTGGTTCCGTTCCGTTCCGATTCGTTTTTATTATTTATGCCATTTTAATGATGCGCTGGCGTTTACCTGTCAAATTAATTACTTTTGCTTTCGGTCTGGCCTTTTGGACAGTCGCAGTCTGGTGTCAAAAATTGTGTCGGGAGGGGGAGAGTAGGGGGGGATGTTGCATAGATTTATGAAAATGATTTTTAATGGAATTAATCGCACAGAGAAATGCACAGCACCAGCACAAGA
Source organism: Drosophila tristis (assembly GCA_018150885.1). Taxonomy (NCBI): domain Eukaryota; kingdom Metazoa; phylum Arthropoda; class Insecta; order Diptera; family Drosophilidae; genus Drosophila; species Drosophila tristis. Next base: position 5,135,695 of record JAECWT010000228.1, read on the forward strand.
CAAAAGCCGCAGACAAAGGGCGCTCGCTGGATTCTGATGATGATGATGGCAGTGGCAGTGAAAGACAAAGCAACAAAGATGGAACGAAATGGTAGTGGAACAGTGGTGGTGGGATGCTGTTATGGCTTTGATGGCTCATAAAAAGTGCCAAAAAGCCAAAGACGCATTGAACATCTGCACAGATATACGGATATATACGCGAATGACGGCGGCGGGTTGTAGGTGTGACCAGACCAGACCACAATTTATGTGTCCTTTGTACACATGTTTGTTTTTTGGGCCAAGAATCACACAAGAAGATGCCAGAGAAGAATGGGAATGAGTTGGGGGGGAGGATGATGAAGGATGTGGACAGGTTATTAACCAGTCATTTTTGTCTCTTTGTTATTTGCCCTTGCTCTGGGAGAACATCTTCTGAGATTAGATTTCTTTTTGATGGAATCCTTGTAACATGCATCAGGGATACATTCTTTATATATTTTATTCAGGAGTTTTTTGTTTGCATCTTTATGACTGCCCAAAGATGATCCCTTCATAATCATCTTTATCATTTCTCATCCCAGATGCAGCATAATCTTTATCTCCATCTACACGATGATGTGTCAACAAGTTGTTTATGGAATGGAACGGAAATACACAAGAAAGAAGCAAGAAAAAAATATGAAATAACTTTGCTCACTTAATTTCCGTCAATTCCGGTTTATCGGCGAAGTCTCTGCCACTTGCTCCATCTGCAATCTCCCCATTCAGTGAATCGGATCCAAGAGATCTGCAGAAAAAGTGTGCTGTTAGGCGGATGTGCGAGACACGTCTTGAATGAATGAGGAGAGAGATGACTGTACTCCGATGACCCATTCCATTTCATTCCATGCCAGAAACTAGATATCAGAATTCTCCGATTGATAACATTCCGATCATTCTCTCTCTCTCTACTGTCTGTATCTTTTCTCTGTTTGATCAAAAGTAGATAGATACAAGTATTTGTATCTGTATCTGTGTGTACTATACTGTATATTCATTTATATTTATCATTTCTGTTGAATCGATTCGCAATCCCAGAGCTATTGCCATTGCTATTGCTATTTCTTTGCATTTTGTAGGGGAACGGACGGACTGACCTGTGGGAGGGGCTGTGGGTTGTCTGTGTATGTGTGTGTGCTTTTGCCATTTACAAATTGCTATTATTAGTTGGCTTTAATTGCTTTTGGGGGCATGAGTAATAATTGGCCAAGGAATTCACTTGTCGCATTCGTTGTTCTCCCCCCTTTAAGTAGTATTCGCTGTAATCTCTTTTTATTGGAAAACGTTTATAGTGGCGCTGTTGCTGCTTCGTTGTGGCTGGCGCCTTGTGATTCGAATCGATTCGAAGTATTTTTTACTCGATTGCACAGAAAGTTTCCCATCATTAAGGTGATATGAAAAAAGCAAAGACAGAGACAGAGTGCAAGAGAGAGAGAGAAGAGAGAGATCCGTATTGCTCCTGGGCGTAAATACAGATTAATTTAAATGCACCGAGAGGGGAACCTCTCGAATGATTTCATTCCACGCGGGCGCTGCGCTGCAATGACACATACGTTCCACAAACAATAAAATAAATGATTAATAAAACAGCCGGCACAACTATACATATATTTGACTTTTGATAAACTTATTTTTAAGCCGAAAAACCAATGGACAAAACGAAGAAAACAAAAAACAATACCGGGGTCCAGTTCCCCTTAAACTGTGAAGTGGCGGGCGGCGGCTTGACGCACTGCTTGTCCAGATAATGAAGGCAAACAGGGGGCGACTGGGTCTGGCGCCGGTCTTTGTCTTTGTCCCCGGCACTAGTGTACACACTATAAAAAAAGAAAGAGGCGCAACTAATACGATCCCCCCCGGCTGCACCCTTCCGGCAAAACAGTTGTGTTCCTCTCTTATCAAACATACAGGCTTGCGCAGCGCAGCGACCAATTTAAATTTGTTACAAATTTTAAAGTGCGCTGAAAAACTTCCATTGGAATGGCAGGCAGGCCACAAAAAGCTACGCAATAAAAATAATTTCATGGTCAGCAAACACGAACGGAACACACATGTGCCCAGTGCACACACAATGCAAAAACCCACGCACACAGACAGCAAGAGAGAGAAACTAACGCAGAAACAGACGCACAAAAAAAAACCAGAGAGAAAAGATTGCTTTGTCCAAAAAAATAATGTATGCATGTATGCATGTGAACAAATTTGTGTGTGTGATTTGCGCTGATTGCTGCTGATCTATCCAATATGCAATCGATGATCAACAGAAAAAGGAGGCACAGGAGGCCTGTGAAAGGAAGCCAAACTATGGCCAACAGCTGCAAACTGTATGTCACAAATTGGAGCCATGAGCCACCAAGCAGTGCAATATGTAGTTATACTGTTATACTTGAAGTAAGCAAGCAGTGAGTAACTGATGGAATATTACGAGTCGGTCGTCATCGTCATCTCTTTTCTCCTGAAGATGACGGAAATCACTGGTGAAGCGTTTAACCTAAAGACAGATCTCATGATGATAATAGTTATCTGATTTTTGGCACACACAACAACTAATGCCAACGAAAAAACCCTCTCTAAAACCGGTTCTAACACAGAGTTACATCCAAACCAGCAAAACCATAAAACCAAAAAGACGAACAAAATACAGAGAAGAAATAAAAAATCCACTCAATTTGCACAAAGTTAATAAATTACAGCATTGCCGCCTGCCTTTGCTTTGCTTTGTTGCTGTTGTTTTAAAATTTTAAAATTTCGATTTTGCTGCTGTCGACGACGCAAACGCAAACGCAGACGTTGGCGTTGACGCCGACGCTGACGCTGGGGAGGTGACGTAAGTTGCGTGCGACGACGTCAGTTGACCTTGGTACAGTTAGCCAGCGGCAGCCATGGATACAGTCACAGTCACAGTCGCGCGCAGCAGCAACGTCACCAAATAGGCCTGAACCCCATTGACGCTTTCTGGGCCTCTGGGATACCCTTTCTTGACAGAAGAGAGATCATGGTCGGATGCTTGAAGGAAGCAGATGAAACTAGGGAATATCTTGGATCTACTAGGTCCGAAGTTTTATCTCTTTCTTTCTGTACAATTGTATCACGATCGGAAAATAGCGAATATCTTTGTCTGCTTCAGCTTCGACAGTAGAATTGATCGAGATTGCAGGAGATGGATGTGGATGCTCCCATCTGCAAAAGAGGAGAGTATCTAAAGTTTCGATCTCACCGAAGAATTGCCTCTTATTGGTTGTGTTTGTTGGTTGTTGGTTGCTAGGCCACACTTTTGGGGGAAACTTTTTGGTAGGGTTGCATAAGGTCTGCTGCTGCGTCAAATGTGGCAAAGGGAAAGTAGCTACATACGTACCTACATCCATATACTCATATGTACATATGTATGTCCGTATAAACATCGTCATTATCGTTTTCCATCTGAGCAGAGTTTCAGTTGAGTTTCGTCTTGAGCTTTTTGTCTTCATTTGAATATTATTGGGTCACTGTGTCACAGAGGCAGAGACCCAGAGCCCCAGAGTCAATAAAAATAACCCCCAAGCGGGGCTTTCCCTCCCTCTCTATCCCTCTCTCTCTTACAAATGCATGTGGCAGATACATATATAATTATACATATGTATGTGTGTATATCTGTATCTGGATATATGGTATGGAAATGATTAATTAACCGCAGACCCCAGCGTCAAGCCCCTGAGTCGCACTCGAATGCCCCTTTTGTTTTTTTTGTGTTATTTGTGGAGTGCGGAGGAAGGGGGCACAATGAAATTTCTCCTGGAAGAAGGATCAACGAAGATCGAGCGCACAGTCAGTGCAGGGATCTCTGCGAGAGATCGTAGATCAATCTCTGGAATGTCCGTCCAGGGGGATTTCACTGTAGTATGCGTTACTGTTGCTTTATTTGAGTAGAGAAAAGGCAACAAAGGCAGTGCATTGAATCACGTAGTAGAAAAAGAGCAACAAAAGCAAATATTATTGGGTTCTGAAAATGTGGGGGGTTCGGTTCTGTTGCTGGAATGTTGCGGTGTGGCAGGAAACGGGGAAGGAAAGTATGAGCACAACCATATACAATATATATGTACATACGTATATTCCACCGCGTACCGAATTCTCGTTATGTAACCTCAACTCACCTGCACAGAGCAGGAAGCAGGAGAGAGATAAAGCAGCGCGCCAGAGAGAAACACCTGTTAAACAGTTAGGCAAGCAGTCCACTGAACAGTGTTGCTGGCTGGGCAGACTGTTAATCAGGAGGAGGATAAAGCAGTCCAATCAATATAATCCAAGCAGTTAGTTTCCCGTTTCGTTTCCCAAAGATCTCCCCAAAGATGTACAAACATAACTAATTTTCTATCCTTTTACTTACCTTACCTTGCCTTTTTCTCTTGCAGGCCCAGCGTCCGGAGAACACTGTGATGCAGGCCCTAGAATCGCTCAACGACTCGCAGGTCAATGACTTCCTCAGCGGCAAGACTCCGCTCAATCTGAGCATGCGCCTGGGCGACCACATGATGCTAATCCAACTCCAGCTGAGCACAGTCAATCCGAGTGCCGCCACTGTGGTCTCCGCCTCGGGCGGAGGTTCTGTCTCTGCTGCTTCCGCTGCTTCCGGTGGCAGCTCCTCATCCACCAGCTCCAGCTCCAGTTCCAACGCGGCGACTTCTGCAGCCGCCACCTCGACATCCCTTTCGAAGGCCGGAGGCGGCTCCTCTTCCGCGGCCGGATCACAAGCAGTGTTTGTGGGAGGTGTTGGCTCCTCTAACAGCAGTTCATCATCGCACACCCGTGCTCGCCCTTCCGGCCAGCGCCTTGGGAAGATCGGCCATGGCCACGTGCACAGCCATCAGCATCCGAGCCTGCATCACGGCTCCTGGCACGGCCACGGGCATGGCCATGGGCATCACCATCATCATCACCACCACCATCACCATCACCACCATCACAACGCCTCGGCGGTGGCCGCCGGCACCAGCGGGGGCATGTCCTCGCTTCGCAAGATGTTCGTTGAACTTCCCAGCTCCAGCCCCAGCACCAGCTCGAGCTCGAGCTCCAGCTCCAGCTCGGGAGGGGGAGGATCGAGTGCTGCCACTGCCGTTGGTAGTCACCGGGCCGGACCGGGGGGCAAGCAGGAGAGCCAGGGACAGAGTCAGGGTCAGGGCCTCGTCAATGCACCCGATCTGAGCAAACTGCTGATCAAGGGCGGCATCCAAAACATTGTCAAGAGCTTTGCCCTCAAGGAGACTACGCGCACGACCGTCAATGGATCCTCTGCAGGTGCCGCTACCGGCAAGAACCTGCTGGAGCAGTCGCCCATCAAATCGCTCTCGAATCTCGTGTCCAGCCCCATCAAGATGACGGCCATCAAGAACATTCCCTCGGGCTCGAGTTCGAGCTGCAGCTGCAGCTCCATCGCGTCCCCGGCCACGGCACCAGCCTCCACATCCAGCTCCGCCTCCGCCTCCGCTTCTTCAGGACCATCAGGGGGCGGGGTCTGCAGCAGCAATAGCTGCCAACAGGATCCGATAGCCGCCAAGCTGACGTCGTGCCTCTGCACGCGGCTGGCCACGCCGCCAGTTGGCCAGACGACAGGGGGATCATCTGCGGCTGCTGCGTCCACTGCTGCCCCTGCATCCGCCACTGCTTCTGCCACTGCCCCAATGTTACCCAGATCCAACAAATGCCCCGACAGTTGCATTGGCTTCGCTGCGTCCCGCTCCTCGGCCACGGCGAGCGGCAGCAGCAGCAGCGGCAGCCTCGGAGTCACCTTCTCTGGTAACTCGATGATGCACAAGACGGGCAACAACCGCATCGCGCGCTCCAAGCACCGCCACTTCCATAGCCACAGCAGCCAGAATCAGTTCTACCAGCAGGCGTGCGTTAATGCCGCCTCCTTCTCCGCCTCAGGCTCGGGATCGGGATCTGCCTCGCGCCGCAAGCAGGAGCAGGCTGGTGCAGCGGCACCCACAGCTCCCACAGCAACAGCCCCCCAGGCCACTGTGTCAGCCTCCTCAGACCCGGATGAGGCATCGCTGGTTGTGTCCGACACCCGGACACTGGCCGAGGCATCGCGCAATCTCACCCAGACGCTGCGCAAGCTCTCCAAGGAGGTGTTCACCAACAAGATCGATCTGTCCGGTGCCAGTGTGAGCAGCTCCAGCAGCAGCAGTGGTGGCGGCTCCTCGGGCTCCGGCGGCAGTGGTGGCAGCCACGGGGCCGGTGGCTCTTCTGGGGGTGCAGGCGATGAGACGCCCAGGAAGGGCGGCTCTGGGGCCGTCATTGAGTCGATGAAGAACCATGGGAAGGGCATCTACTCCGGCACCTTCTCGGGCACCCTCAATCCCGCACTGCAGGACCGCTACGGTCGCCCCAAGCGCGACATCTCGACGGTGATTCACATTCTCAACGATCTGCTGAGTGCCACGCCCCAGTACAGCCGCGGGGCGCGCATCAGCTTCGAGGCACCCAGCGGCACGGGCGGTGGCTCCTCCTCCAGCGGATCAGGTTCCTCGTCTGCATCCACCTCCTCCTCTGCAGCAGCAGCAGGAGCTGCAGTCAGTGGACTGCATCACGGATCCCGCGGTAAAATTGTAAGTGAAGAAAAACCTCAACCTTGCCATTGAGACAGTGAAAACTAATCGAATTCTCCCGCAGTACTCATCGAAGCACCACAACTGCGTCAAGTGCAGTCGTGCCCACCAATATACGGCCGTGTCGACAGCCTTGACTGGCGGCTATTCGGCATCGAAGGCATCCGCCGCCGCAGCAGCAGCCGCAGCTCTATCCTCAGCCTCCACATCGTCCAAGTCCGTGCATAGCTGCTGCCTGCTGGAGGGCAGCAATGCCAGCGGCAGTTCAACGGCAGCATCCATTCACAGCAATGGAAATGGGAACGGCTGCAGCTGTCGCTATCGCCTTGTGGCCGGTGGGGAGGAGCGCGAACGCGAGAAGGAGCACACGTGCCAGAAGTGCACCCAGGAGCTGGACAACCTCAAGACCAAGTCGAAGATGGACCAGCTGCGCCTGGTCATGCAACAGCACAAGCAGAAGCGCGAGGCGCGCAAACTCAAGAGCGGACCCTATGCGGTCAATGTCAGCAATGCGGCTGCGGGGTCCAGTGCAGGCGCTGAGGCTGCCTCCGTGGGCGCTGGCGCCCAGTACAGTGCAGTGAGCGCCCTGGTGGCCACTGCTGCCCAGGGAACTGTCGGAACAGCAGGAGGCACTGCAGCCGGAGGCGCAGCAACAGCAGCAGGGGTTGGTGGAACCACCACATCAACAACAACGACAACCACCGCCACAGCCACAGCAGCATCGGGGGCCAGCAGCGAGGTGCCGCCCAATCACATTGTGGAGGAGGTGGACACGGCTGCCTAAGCAACCTCCCAACCTCAACCTTGTCCTATTTGTTTAGCATTTACTAGTTTATGCTTGAAGTTTGTTCCACAAGCAACAACACACAATCCACAACAACACGATGCAAAATAAGTAAAGAGAAACAGAAACAGAAACAGAAAGAAGAAAGAGCAAAGTAACAGACTAGAAGAGAAGAGAAAAACTTAAGCTTATAATCATTTAAATATGAATTTAGTGTATAACCAACCGATCCTTGTCCTTGTGGATGCTATGATGCTATGTTATGACATGCAATCCACCATCCCTCGTTGCTCTTCCAAGTGGAGCCCTTCCAACCAGACTGGCACGGAGGGGAGAGAGGATTGGAGCTGTTAAATTAATTGTAAGAAGTGTAATTGAGAAACACAAAACCCGAAGCAGAAACACAACCACACGATGAGAATACTTTAGAAGCCACTCCTCACCCAGGGAGAATCCAGGGAGAATCGAGCAGCTCGTGTACTAAATCATATATGTAAATGGAATTTAGTTAAATTTGTTTGTTCCATCTGAGGGAAAACCTTTTGAGAAACGCCGCTCTACACTCTAGTAAAGATGGAGTGAGGAGAGAGAGAGGCAGAAGAATCTAAAATGTTAAAATCTGAACCCCAGAGAAATTTAATGAAAAAATGGAACGCACGTAATATTACATACCTACATATACATACATATATATATATATAATAGTAATTAAAGTAACCGAAAGGAAGGAGAAATTCAAAAGTGAAATTCGGAAATCATTGGATAAATTATAGGATATATCCATATCCATATCCACACAATGCAAACACAAAGCACGTGGCAGCAGGAGGAATTTTGGTGGGACTACAACATCCACAACAAAAAACAAAGAACCAGAAACTAGAATTTACTTTAAGGACACACGCACACACACACACACACACACATGGCTTTGGCAGCTTTATATTCAATATTATGTTAAAACTTAAACACGAGAGAACTAGGATCGATCGCTTTAACCTGATTTGCCTTAATAGAAAATCGTTTTTTTTTCCCCGCCTTATTCTATATATATATTTTTTTTTTGTTTGTTTCTGGATCACGAAGATCACGGACATTTGTGTTTAAAGAAATCGTAAACGGAAAATCGGATAGAATGTGGTGGTGAGGGTAGGGCGCCGGATAATGAATTGTTCTGCCCAACCCATCCACCCATTCAAACAGCCACAACACACACACACGACAGACACACTATTACTATTGAATTAGTTAGTAAGAACCTACGTATGTTTTTCTATTCTATTAATTTTACCTTTGAGAGCACACAACCCTAATGCTATATGTATAATCTGTAGTCTTTGATCTATGGTCTATGATGACGATTCATTATCGATTGCAAGTGTATCGTAGTTTATTTTGCAACAATTTTCGGTTGCAGTTGCAGTTACGGATGGAGGCAACGGACTTATCAGTTAATCACCTTGGAATATACACATACTATATACATATTATTGGATGCGTACCCTAATTACTATTTTTTTTTGTTTGTTGTTCAACACTTACACTCGTACTCTTACCCGATGTCATCCCATGCAGATGAATAATGCAATTAGTTTTAAGGCAAGTTTAACTCTTGATTTTCGATTGGAGTACCGATTCGATTTGATTCGTCTTTTGGGCCCCCCTCCGCCCGAGTGCACCCACCACTGCAGCAAAAGCAACTACAACAAGAACAACTACTTTTGATTTCAATAAATGTTTAGTAAATGGTTTAGTTAACTAATTTGTTATCTGTTTTATTTATTTCATTATCGTTATTATTATGGATTTTTAATTTCAGTTTTCAGTTCTCTTCGGTTCAGATAGAGCTGCATATGTTTTTGGGACGCTGCCTTTTGTTGGAAACTGTACTCAGAACTGTACCGTTATGATGTGCAATACACAAACACACCCACCCACACACACACACACACACACACACACACATGAGAAATGTTTCTTACGGATCGATTATAATTTGATTGAAACGTTTTAGTAATTAATTATGTGCCAATTGCAAATAGAAAACAAAACAAAAAGAAAGCATATGATACTATATACATCTTTATACATGTATGAAAACCCTAGTGAGAATTGTAAATTAAATGTCAAGTCCCCTCCTAGCCCCAACCCCACACACACACACACACACACAAAAGAGAGAAGAGAAGAGAAAGAAAGTGAAGGAAAGGAGACAAAGACGAAGTGCAGGAGCAGGAGGAGCATCGACCAAATTGAAACATTTTATCATTAAAACATAACAAAAAAAAAACAAAAACAATATGTACTATATGTATGGTGGTAGTTATATATATATAAGTCAAACAAATTATGTGCAATTTATACAGAAATATGTTTCCACCCTTGTTTTCAATGTTTTCACTGTTTTCTATCTACCCCTAAACTATCCATATGTATATCTCCATATGCATAGGTATAGTACGTATCTATCAGCATATAACTAATTAGCAGTTATAGTAATTAGCCCTAGGAAATACATAACATATGTATGTACCATGTAAGTTCTGTGTACGATAACAAATCTAGGATATAGGAATGAAACAATAGAAATATTGGCATGGAAGGAAAATGACAATGGAAATGGAAATGGAATGTGGCGGAACTGTGAGAAAAAAGATGAGAATCATCATTCGAATCATGGAAATGAGGGAAATGGCATGGTACTGTACGGGCAACAAACTTTTGTTCAGATAGGATTTGGATTTGGATTTGGATTGATTAGCGGACTCGGTTGGATTATTTCTCAGCATATCTGCGTGAATTTCTAACAAAGTACAAACACACACAAAAACTATGCGATTTTTTTTGTATATTTACATACATATAACATAGTGCAAATATTTATACAACCACACACTCGTTCGATCACCCATTTACCTTCCCACAGCCCCATCCACATCCCCACTACCCTTTCCCTTGACAAATTTCGAACCCCCTAAACATATGCGCAACATTTGCTGAAACACACAAACGAACAAAATCTTTAAAAAATTATAAACAAAACAAAATGAAAACAAATTTAAATTGTAATCTAAATTAAATTAAATTTTTGTCGCATTTATTTTGCATAGTTGAAATTTATGAAAATGGAGCCCTTCCCACAAACCAAAAATGAAAAGCGCACATCGAAGGCATAGGCCATCCATAGGGATGCATATACAAACATACATACATACATAATATATTTTTGAACTGACATTTTGCGTCTTTTTTGTTGACATCGTTTAAGTCTAAGATCAGCCGAGCTATCGCGGAAGGCAAACAAAACAAATCGATAAATTAATTAATGGAATTAGCAAAATTATTTGACGCCCTTGAGCGGAGGAGCACAGTTGAGAACATCTGAAACAACTGAAAATCACAAATCACAAATGAAGTTTCTCCCACTCACGTTCCACGTTCCCCAATTAAATATTGACAAAAATATGTAAAAACTCACAAGAGAGAATCAGTTTCAGAAGATCTCTATGTGGATGGTAGTGGTATAATCCCCTAGGTGTTAAGTGGTATAGAAAAATTTTAATTCCAGCATCAAGAGTGCATTCACACACACAGACACACACACACACATCACATCGGATATGCATAGGCATATAGACATACTTTTACGATATGTATCTCATAAGGCACTTCACTCCAAGGAGTGCACAAATTAGCAGAAATTTGCAATGTGCAGACAAACCAACAAAGTTCTATCGATTGTAACGGTCCACACATGGATTGATGGATAGATATGATACATATACAGTATGGTATGGTATGGTATGGTATGCATCTCTGTTGTCACTGTCAATGTCTTGATAAGATGCTTAGCCACAGTTGACAGATCGTAATATATTATATACATGTATTTTTTTTGCGTATACAATATACACACAAACATATGTAGAGGGGAAACCCTATGGTTAAGATAACATACAATATAATAAAAATAAAAAGAATTTTCGTTTGCCATCACTTTTGATTGTTGTGTGTATTGAATAGATGACCGTGAACCTATACATATACACGCAAATATACATATATCTACATATATCTATATAAATACGAGTATATATAGATGTACACAGTTTGCCATAGCCGAAATCGGAGAGACGAACAGGAGCAGACCACACCATTGCATGTATAAAACGATACAAAGTAAGAAAGCGAAACAATGCAAGTAAAAGTAATCATCAATAAACATAATTTCCAAACACAAAAGAAAAAACACTAGATGGAGGAGAGTACTATTTTTTGGTTGGGAATGCCGGTTGGGATCATCAACCGGAGATGCACAAAATTTGCTATCTTCGAACAAAGGAGCTGGAATGCTAAACCAGGAGAGTTCAGTTTAATCTCTCCAGTTAATTAAAAGACATTATTGATGTTGCATCAGAATTGGGTTTAAGCAGAAGGATTTCAATCAAAACTAATCCACTTCAATCCACTTAATTTGAAAAGAATTGCTTGGAATTCTTGAATGAGAGCATTGAATGATTTTTATGTATTGTAATCAATGGAACGCGGCTGAAAGTCCGCTGAAATCAATTGAATGCGATTGAAATAGAAGGAAAGCAAGTTGAAGCTGATTGAGCTAGGTGGATGTAGATGGAATCTGGTTGATCTAGATTGAATACAGCTGAATTCGATTGAAGTCGGCTGAATTCTGCTGAAATCCGAATTGATTCGGCTGAAAAGTAATACGAAAAGGTAACCAAATAAAAAGTTGGTCAGTAGAACTTAACTAATAAAATGTCCATTTGCCCTGACACCCTGACAAAAAACATAAACATTACAGATTTCCATATATGTACATTTTTCCCGATTCTATTTTCTATGTTTATCGTAAGTTCACTAATTTAACCAATTGACATATTATTTCATTTAATTGGATGTGAAAAAATATTCAAATAAGCAAAAATACACTATTTCGGTATTTTTTTGTATTTTTATAGTTTTCCACTAGAAATTTCTCCAATGAGAAATACGATTCTTTTCAAGAATTCTTGAATTCTTATAGGAGATAATAGCAAAATAAAACATGTAGTAAATTGTTACCACAAAGTCTCTGAAACACATTCAACTATCTAATGATTGAACAGTAAATTGTCCAAATTTCGGCTAACGGTAAATTTTCAAACGTGTATTGAGAAGGGACTACAAGGTTCAGAATATTTTCATAAGGACTCAAGGTACATTATATACAAAATCAAAACTAAGTGGAACAAATTTGAGCATTTTATAATCTCTGCGCTCATCCACTTTTATACGCAATTTTGTTACATATCATGTAATGTATGGTGTAAAGTAATGTATAAGGCATGTAATGTCAAATGTATTGTAATTGTAATGTAATGTATAATATTAGAGATGAGATGTGTTTACATGTGGAATGGATGACCCCCCCACACACTACTGCATTAGTGCTGCAATACATAGTATAGAGTTTTGGTTGAATGGGTTTTTTCTTAGATTTAAGTCTAGTTTCCTTTTGCTAAGTCTTCTCTTAATCCAGTATAGGAAGCATACGATGGGCCTTGCTCACGAGTCCAACATTCCAGTGCAGTGGGTCAAACGACTTCACTGACCAGGATGCACTTAATATGTAACTTTTATAATTTCATTAGATCAAGGTGTTTATGAAAATTAAATTTAAAAAAATGAATTTTTGATAATATTTTAAGCATTCTACAAAACATCCATAATACAAATCAATATTTTCCGCACATTTTGCGAATTTTCCGAATTCATTCATTGGAATTTAGTTTTCAATCTTGTTGATGACCTTCTTTCTTTCTTTCAGAGACACAGAGCAGCGCCACGAAGGCAAACACTTCTCTAGTAGATCCCGGGCTCACTGCTCAAGGGTGCATGTTTGAAAATGTACAATATGTTTTATTATTTATTTCATTCTAGTATTTACTATGATTTACATATGTACTATGTGCAATATATTTGATAATTACATATGTACGACGTATCGCACCCGGATCTCTACGCGATCAATCTAAATTTTATTCTCACATTTGTTATGAGATATGGGAAAACATAGAGAGAAACGACGATCGTTAGTTATGTTCCAATGTTAATTCTTGCATTTCGCATATCCATTATCTAATTCGAATTTAGAATATTTTATCTGTTTCCATTTTTCCGTTACATTTGTTTATTCCGGTACATCTGTCTCTCTCTTTCTTTTTTCACACCAACGCCAGCATTTCACTTCCCACCGCCAGGTGGCGCACACTGCACGGGAAAGAAAATGCATGTGTGTGTGTGAGAGAGAGAGAGAGAGAGAGAGACAGAGAGAGAGAGAGACAGAGAGAGAGAATGAGAAGCATTGGAAGGGGTAGCGCAGCCACTGCAATGTGGCTGTTTAGCGATTTAATACCTAGAATTAAATTTCCTAGCAGCTTTGGTGAATTGGGATATTTTTGTTTTGGAATTTTGTTTGCTCTGCATATCTTCAAGAATTGGCTGATAGTTGTGCCACAAAATATAAGCTTTCTGGCATTTTTCTGCATATAGCATCCAATATGTTGATTGAGTTCTGTTGAAATAGGTTGAAGTGGATGGAGCTAGGTTGAATTGTATGGAACTAGGCTGAAGACGGCTGAAACTGATTGAATTCGATTTGATGCAACTAAAATTGATTGAAGTCGGTTTAAAATGTTTGTAAATGAGAAAACAATAGACATAAAAAACGGCGATTTTCGACTCCTTTTCTCCTGAAGTATTGAAGTTTATGTGTTCGGCGTTTGAACTACAGGTTGAGCTTTATTTCAACTATCTTGCGTTTATTATCGGTGTATTGATCACATTTTGTACTTTTAATCGACATGGAGCTGCTTCAAACAATAATCGTAGGTGGGCTGTCGTTTATTCTGAATTTCTTTTAAGGGAAAATTGCAATGAAATATGAATTGCCCATATGAAATATTCAAAACAAGTAAAATCCATTCATTTGAATTCAGTTTCGAATGTTGTTTATGGCTTTCATTATGCCGAATCACAGACCCAGAGCAGCCAGAGCACCTATAGATTCCGGGTCTATCTATGGGTTTTCTGGGTTTTGAGGTTTGTCGTATTTTAAAAACAGTAGATGCCACAGATTTTTGTTATTTTTGGAAGCGGAAGCGGTCAGGACGAAATCAAAACTTTAACACCTGTAACAGTGTAATATCACAGGAGTTTGGATACGAAATTTGGTTGCTATAGCTCTCAATGTCTCTGAGAATAGACTCACGGGAATGGACAGACGAACAGGCGAACATAGCTCTATCGACTCGGCGGCCATTGATGCTGATCAAGAATATAAAAACCTTATGAGGTCGGAAATGCTTCCTTTTGGGTGTTACAAACATCTACTAACACTACTGCTAACAGCTAAACAACTAATATTAGCCCTTGAATAAGGAGGATATTGGAACTTTAACAGGAGACTCTCATCACCGTCTATCAGATGACATCACCTCATGAAATTGAAACTAGTAGAGATAGTCTCTTGTAGATTCTGTAAAATAAAACATCGGAACAGGTGAATGACCAGGGCTCTATGGTAGGATATCTCAACATTGGGGGAGAGAAACATTCCCAACCCACAGGATGTGAGAAAAAACATTTAAAAGCCTCATAGAAACCTAAGAGCCCCTTCCACATTGCTCTGCTGACTGATCAAACAATGATCGAAATGCAATGAGGCCATGGTAATAAAAATAAGAGCCACGCTTAGACCGACAGACAGGGCTTGTCGTTCTGATCGATAATACTTGTACTTACATTTGTATATTCTGTGGCTTCGCAGATGCTTCCTTCTGTGCTGAGCTACTCCTTTGCTTGTTATACTTACATATAAGTGACGACACGTATTTATCTATCACTCTTAGCTCTTACTTGAGGTGGAGCTGCTGCTGCTGTTTGCTTTTGACGATTTGGTGAAAGAGTCTGCTAGTCAGGACCAGTAAGAGATGCTTCATGCAAGCGCAACTTTTGAAGGGGTCGAAGCTTGAAGCCCAAATCATTAGTCTGGATTTCTAAATTAGCATGCTCAAGAGGCTAAACTCAAGATTCAAGTAATAGTCATAGTATGTAAATGAATCAATTAAACAATATGGTTGAGGGACATGGAAACAATACCCCCAGGACTTCGAATGATCATTAATTGTCTCACCCTTAAGGCATCGTGAAGAGCAACATTTTTCTTCGAGTCAGGTTAAATATTTTTTCTAATATATCAAGGTGTCTTCAGTTCCAATTCGTAAGACCCGCAAAGATATGGGAGCTCTGTATTTCTACTGAAAAATATGGAAACATATTCAGAGTATTGGGTGCCAGTTATTGCCCCCTTCGTCCATGGCAAGGCCGAGCCGAAACCCAATCTAACTCTTTCCAGCGTTCAGTGCATTGATCGTAAATCGATGATTTCATATAAGATACGGGGTATACTCGCTCATCGATTATGGAAGGCTGTACCATTAATAATAAAAATTATGGGGCGTTTACAAGAGGTTGTCATGACAGTCGTCTGACATTTATGCAACTTTACGAGAAGGAGGACAACGGACTGGCATCACATCAGATTTCCACCCCGCAAGGACGGCGTTGAGGCGCTGAGGCGCTGAGTCGCTGGTCGCCGCCCAGCCCCAGACCGAATGACAAGTCTATCAATTTTTCACACACTCCTGGCGACACCACTAGAAGGGCTGCCAAAGGGCCAACCCAAGACGGACTGGGTGTCGAGGGATGTCGACGTCTGGGCATTTTCCGAGCGATTAGAAGGCCTGCCTGCCTCCTCCTGCCCCGCGACAGGACAGTCAAGGGGTAGAGCTCATCAAAGCCCATCAAAGGCTGAGGGCATGCAAAATGCTGGCTTCATTGCACAATTTTCTTTACCTTTCTGCGTGCGATCTTGGGTTTTTGTTCGCTGCATATCGAATACAATAATTTTTGACAATTTGCGAAATTTAAACGTCATGAATTGCAATGTCTTAAATTACAACATCGATAACCCTTCGCTGGTTCGCTTGGGATCTATCTGGTATTCGGTATCTGGTATCTGGCATCTGGGATCTGGGACCTTCGTCCTTCATTTATTGCTGATCTTTTTGCTGTGCCCCGCGGAACTTATCTGAGAAGTTTGCATCTGTCATCCCGGGGCATCCGATTCGAGTAAAGTTTTGACATTGGCTCACTTAAATGTTGTCAACAATTGCAGACGGAATCCTTTCGGTAGTGTGGCCTGCGATTGGGCGATCTTTGTCAAGATCGGGCTGAAGAAAGTTGCTTGATAATTACTTGAAGTTGCCATCCCGCCTCCCCCTCCTTGTGCTGTGCTTGGCCCAGTTTTGATTTTGTGACTCGTCATCCGCTGACAGCTCAATCAGGACAATATCTTGTGACAGCGCTACAATCACCGCTCCGAAAAGTGTCGCGTCATGCTTGGCCAGCCGCAACAAGGAACAACATCCACATCCCAATCCCCATCCCCATCCCCCATCCACAACGAGAATGTCCCGAGATTTACATGACAAGTCAAGAGATGGGATGGGATGGGATGGGCTGGCATGGTCTGTGTCCTGTGTCCTGTCTGGCTCGGGTCTCGCTTTGTGCATTTCCATTATGTTCCTTTTTTTTAAGGAGGAATCCTCCGAAATCCTCCAGTGCAAGGCGCTGATCGAACCTGGTAGTCGGCCCTGGACAGATGTCAATCAAATGAAATTAACACATCATCATTGGAAAAGGTACTTGCGAGTGGTTTTTTGTTTGTTGCAGCTCTGCTTTGGGTGCCCCTGGCCCGCTCTCAGTTCGGGCTGGGAATAGAGCTAGAGTCTTCGATTAGCCTGGGGCGGGGGCACGGGCACGGGCGAGCTTGTCCGGCCCCGATCCCGGGCTCGCTGGTTCCCCGGTTCCACGGCTCAGCCGGTGGTGGTGGTTAAGTCGCATTAGGCGCTAATGTTTTTCTTTTCGATTTTGGCGATTTTCGCTTTCGCGATTATTGCGGTTGATTGCATTTAACAGAGCTGCGATTTTAATACCCTTCACATGGGGTATGCTGTTTTTTTTCCAGCCTAGGATGAAGCGCCTTCCGCGACGAAAAGTGTGTGCAGTATTTTAGAGCGGGATCCATGAAAGAACCGATGTAGTCATGTCCCATTTAAATATATTTTAATAGCAGATATTTAAATTTATTGCTGTTCATATTATCCAGATGAAATTTCCCATAGATACGTGCTGGTTCAGTCTGTGGGGATCGGTCAACTGTATGAGGACGTAATCCTCATAATAAAGCCGACTTTTCCACGAAATATTCAATAATATCCGTCAGGGTATGTAAAACTACGACCCATCCAAACTGGTCTTTCCTTGCAGTTTTCTTTTTTTTTTTTGCATGAATTGGAAGCCCCTACACAACACACACACACACACACACACACACACAATGGCATGGAAATGCCCGAGGTTGCGATGGGTCTAATGGGATTATGTAATATCATTAATCAGCCGAGTGAAATCGGAATCGGAACTGGAAAGCTGAGGCATATGACATGTGCCACCTTCCACTCAACTCAACTCAACCCACACACAAATGCCGCGATGGAGGGAGGAAAACAATGGATGTGGCCAGGAGTAGTGGCAGGGACAACACAACCCCCATTCCCATTCCCATTCCCATTGCCATTGCCATTCCAATCGACACGCGCTGCGCTGGCTGTGCCAGTGCCAGTGTCTGTGTCTGTAATTATGTAATTACCGATATGGAATACCGATATACCGATAGACTTTGACCAGCGCATATCGCACTAATTGCATTAAATTGTCCAACACGACAACGATCGCTGACCAGATGACGCTTCCCGGCTCCGCACCATATCGTCTCATCCGATCCGATCCCGATCCCGATCCCGATGTCCTTCTTTTTTGTTTTATTTTTTATTGATACTTACACACGTGCTTACGCCTAGTCCCTGACCCTGTCCCTGTCCCTGTCCGTGTCGCTGTCGCTGTGCCTGTCTCTGCTTCGCATGAAAGTTGCTTGAACTATTTTGATCGGTTTACATTTAATTGGTCATGCAGCGTTTTGTCCGAGCGCACTGTAATTTCTTAATTTTCGAGCTCGGCTCGTTGGCATTCGTCTGATAGCCGCATCATCGGGGGTGGATTGTGGATTGATGTCGGATGGTACCCCGAGGCCTGTCCGGAGATGTTGCATGCCTATCATGGCACTTTCAACCAGGTGCAGATAAAAAAGTACAGCGATGCACTGATGTTTTTGTTTGGTGTAAAATGGGAATAAGTTGGGTCGTGTCAGGGGTGCAGGCAATGGCATGCGGAGCCTCTGAGGGTTTCCTATTGATTGCTTAATCTACGCTGCTGAGTGGGGACTTTCCTTTTGCATCATTTCAATATGAGCTGAGAACTATCGCGCTGATACACTGCGAGTACACTCATCCCCCTACTCTTCCCCTCAAAACACTCCAAGGCATTCCGTGGAAGTCCGCTTCAATAATAATTAGTACATCCAAATGTTGCAATCAACGCTGACCATTTAAAAGTATATTAAATACTTATTATGCAATAATAAAAGTAACAGACAGCGGCACGAACCGCGTCAGGGGAGAGTGGCCCAGGAGGAAGAGAGTGAGAGTGAGACGGAGCGCGTAATGTCTCTCGGTCTGCAGGAAGGGAGTGTCCTTGTAAGCTAATTATCCATGGAATATGTTGTTGTGCGTCGTTCCCTCATCGATATGGAAATTTCCTGCCACCTTGATTGACAACTGATCTTCATTCCTCGCTCGCCCTGAGCCCGCTGATCCATCTGATCCCTTTGTTTTCGCGCAAACACACTCATAAATGATGTTCATGCCTGGAGAAAGAAAAAACCGACTGCATAAAAAAAGGAAACATTTCCCACGTAACCGAAGAGCGGACCAAAAAACTCTGCACCCTCAGAGATCGCAGAGAGAGGCAGAGAGGAGAAAGCAATGTTGTTGCAACCATAGCTAACAAGCCTGTAATTACTCGACAAAGATTGTTGCCATGTAACACCTTAATGGACTTAACGTCAGGGCCCTCAGGCTCAGGGCCCTGTCTCTGTCTCTGGCTTCGTCTTGTCTTCGCCTCAGAGTTCTGGGTCCGACTGACGTGACGGAGTGACGTTACCCCCCCTGGCCGGGTAATTTGCATAAAAAATTCAGAAATACGGAACCCAAAAGCGAAAAAAAAAAAAAAAAATGGAAATATGGAAATTAAAAATGAAAATCCGTGACCGTGGCGAACGAGAGCGAGCGAATCCTTTTTCGGGCTGGTATTTTGACATGACATCGTGGAAATATTTATTTGTCATCGCCTTGACAAAAGGATTAAAGGCAATCATATTTTACGGACACGGAAATCCATGTTGCACATCCCGGAATTAGCATAGGTCCAATTGGGCAGAGCAGGGCCGGCGGAGAGGTGGGGAGAGAGGTGGAGGGCCGGCAAATATTTTGACACCCAGTCCCAGACAAAGACAGTTCAATTATGAGCACACGAAGCAGATCAGCAGATCAGCAAAGAAAGGGTTAAGGGGTTGAGAGTCTGAGGTTGGGATCGGCCCAGGGACAGGCAGTTGACCAGCCGTCAACCGACTTACACGAACCGAATACAATGCAACAAATCTGAGCTAAGTCGACTTAGGCCCAGACAACGACAACTGCGGCAAGATCAGCGCACATTCACACTCTTTTCAGCCACGGCTGCGTCTTCCCCTTGGGACAGCTGCGCTGGTTCCTCAGTTACTCAGTTACTCAGTTCGTTATCGCTGTCCCACATCGGGTGTCCTCACTAAATGCAGCAATTAACTTAAAGACTACCTCAAGACATCCTCATCGCAGAGTCTCGGTGGGAGACACTGAGCGACGCTGAGCGAGGGAGTCAGCCAAGCGGATAGTCCAAGTCAGCCTCTAATCGCAAGTAGTTGTACTTCCGACAATTACAGGACGGGACGGGACGGGACGGGACTGGACAGGACGAGCAGAAGAGCTAGGGCCCAGTTCTCTCTGTGGGGGAGTGTGTGAGGGAATGCGGTAATGATTGCGGTTAAGTTCTGCTCCTGCTCCTGCGACTGCTTTCTCAGGGTCATAGCTGGCTGGACATCCGTGATGTGCCGTGCCGTGCCGTCCCATAATTGGTTTTCCATATGGGGGATTTTGCTCAGCTGAGCACTAACAAAAAGCCAGACTCGGGGCTCCTCCAGCAGCAACATCAACAGCAGCAGTAGCAGCAGCAGCAGCAGCAGCCGCAGCTCAAAGTCCGTCGCCCTATGGGCAAAGGGATAATAGGCGAGACGTCCGATTGGCCTTAATCTCAGTAGCAGCCACGGCCAGCTGCCTACAACCACCGCACTGAACCGAGCCACACCGAACCACATTGCACCGCCAAAGACATTGACATTTGCTCTAATTTAGTGAGCCGGACAGGAGGACAGGAGAGGAGAATACGTTTTGGGCAATTTTTGCGAAAAGGAAATGAAATTGGCTCATCTTGTGACCGGTGAGTGGACAGATCCTTTGTTGCAGTCCGGCTGCTGGAAGGTTTCGTTCCGTTCGGTTCGGTTCGGTTCGGTTCGGCACTTTCACGCTTCTTAGACTGGCATCCTCACAGCGTGTGGAACGTGCAGCCATGCCAGAGCCTGAGCCTGAGACTGAGACAAAGACTGAGGGGCCAATAAATCTGCGCAACGATCGGCCACGCATCAACTCTGACAGGAGCCTATTGTTCCCCCTCAAGAGCTCGTGAGCCGCTAGACGAATGCAGATCACAACGAGAGTTCATCTCGATTGCCGCATCGGGCCATAAAACCAGAGGCGCCAATTGCGGTGGTATGCAAAGGAGGCGCCGCCCAACTAAAAAGAGCCGATCACAGCGGTTTACTCTGCCAAACAACTGTCCTGTAAACTCTTTGCTTTCAAGAATATAATATGCATAATACCAATTTAATATAATGGAAAACTTCTGAGCTCCTGCATATGGTAGGGATGTGCTGTCAGAAGCTTTAAAAAGTACTCATTGTATTTTTATAACCGCACTCAAAAAGCGTTAAGGGGTATATTAGATTAGATTTGTGGTAAAAGTGGATGTGTGCAACGCACACTCTGCCCTGTGCAATGGGCGACCGTTGCGGGGAAGACGCATAAGTATATGTAGATGACAGATGTAGCAAAAATATGTAAAATATTTGAAAATTGTACATAAATCATAACCTCAAAAATTGATATACTGACTGTAAAAGTAGAGTCGCGTCCAAAGAACACGTCACACGTTCATTCTCGTTGTAAATGTAATTACACATTGTCAGTCTTCAAAAGGTATTTAAGAACAAAACAAAAGAGCAGAGGAAATATTGGTTTTCCATCGGTTTTTTATTGCATCAAATGGCTTGGCTATTGGACTGCTCTTGGGGATCTTGCCTTCGTGTTTAGTCCTCACGATAATTGACTGAAGACAGGCGGGGTCGAAGGCGACGAGTGCTTGGTGGTGGTGCTGGCGCGATGAAGCGCTTGCTCCGATTACGCGTATTCATCGGAACCTGTGGATTTGTCACAACCTGCAAATCGTCCAATGTGATGACTGTGCGACCGGCACTTTTTGCCTGGGCCTGGGCCACACGGAGCTTATATCTTGCCTCATCTGCAACAGGGTTGTGCTAGATCTAGATCGGTCTCTATCGCTTTCACTAAGGGATCACTTACTGATAGGCATGGCAAGAAGAGAGCTGGTCAGCTCGTAGCTTGGCGACATCTCCTTCCACTCCAAGACTCCGTCGATTAGTGGGAAAAGTTTGCTGTAATAATCTGCAAAACTCTCCATTTCACAATTTCACAATCCCAAATCACAAACGAACACTGACTTTTGATATTATTTCGGAATGAAATATAAAGGAAAGCCAACTTGATTTTTCCAATTCTCAAATCTATGCACATACGATATTAGGAACAGTCTAAACATCTTTGTGTTTTCTGTCAAAAATGGCTTAAAATTTTAACTTAAAATAGGAACTCCAAAGATTGATTATAAAGCTTATATATATGCATCGTGCAAATATAAAAGTAGAGGCGCGTCCACGGAAGCGACTCACACGGAACGCGTTATATTTTTTTATTTAGCTATTAATGTGACTTTCCATTACATTTTCTCTTTATGAAACTGCTGAGCTGCCAATAAAGATTCCGTGAAATGATTTAAAAATATTCAATATAATTATGATCCGATGCTCTTTCTCTGAGTGAGTCCCTGTTTAGTGGTCAAGGACTGCCCATTCTCTGAGGTTTGAATAAAGATATCCCATAGTTGTTCAGTTCTACAACAATATCTTTCATTTTGGGCCCCACCTTTGGTTGTTGTCGCCCAGCTATCCGCCCCATAGGTACATACTTTTTCGGCACTTTTTTAAGTGGGTCGTTGAAGCCATTCAGGACCTTGGCCACACCCAGCAATTAGAAGGGGCCCAACCTGGTCGGTCTTTCAGCCGCCACGATCTGTTGCAATCTTTTTTTTTATTCTTTAAGTGTGCAAAACTGTCGCACATAAATTTTAATTAACTTTATTTTTAATTGTTTCAAATTTATGAGGGGAGGGGAAGAGGCAAGGACATCTTCTGCTGCTTGTGATGCTTCTTGCGCTGCGTCTTTTGTGGGCAGCGAGGCAAATGACAAACGAACAAACCCAGAAATGCAATCATCTTGGGCTTGGGCAGCGTAGGGTAGGACACGGCACCGAACACACACTCGACTAGGACCGCGATGCAGGGATCGGCGAGCCCGAGGATCCCTTTTTCCCTGCCTGTGGGACTCTCAATTTTTGCTCTAAATTATTTGCCATAATTTCAGCCCGTTCCCTGCGCCCCTTCCTCGTCCCCTTGGGCCGTGCAATTTCTTTAATTTTTTTTTTTCGCTTCTCTTTTTGCCCACTTCCCCCTCCCCCTGCTAGCATACGTTGGGAAAGGCATGCGGCACGTCACTCAGGCCGCATCCTTTCCTCTCCTTTCCTTTTCTCCGCTGCTCGCATTGTCGTAATTTACTTCTGCTTGTTGGATGCTGCTGCTGCTGCTCCTGCGGCTGCTCCTGCTGCTGCTGATGTCGCTTTTGCAGCAGACAATCTCCCGTTGTGTGTGTGCTCTTCATTATGGCATCCATTGTCTTGTCTTGCGCGCTCGCACTCGCTCTCACTCGCTCTCGCTCGCTCTCTTCTGCTGCTGCTGCTGCTGCTGCTGCTGTCTGTTGTCTTGCTTTTGCTCATCTTTTGGCTTGCTCTCCTTCTGCTTCTCCATCTCCATCTCCTGCGCTCTTTATTTTTTCAGGGTCACATCAAGTCTGCGTCGCTCGCTCTTCCACTTCCACTTCCACTTCCCCTCCTCCGGCGCTCCTGTGGGCTACAATGGGCAATTTCAGCACAGAATTGCGTTCGTTTGAAAATTGTCTCGTATTTGACAGTTGACAGTTGGTCGACTTTTGAGTTGGAAAGTTATGAGCGTAAACATGGCAATGGTCGGGTCCGCTATTGCCATTATCCTTTATGTACCCATGCTGCACACAGTTCTGCCAACTCATGGCAGTCCCCCCCCCCTGGGAACGAGACGAGACGAGACTGCCGTAGGCGTTAGAGTGTTATGGGATACGCTCGGATGAGATTATTTCTGGCCAAAAAATAGATCACAAAAAAGTTATGAAATCAATTAATCATTTTTTGTGGGTTCCGTACCTCCCATATGATAATACGATTTTACCATTTTTCCATGGTCCCCACAAATCCGTTAATGAACTCCTGTCCTGTCCTTTCATTCTCCCATTCTCCCGATCTTTGGCCATTGGACAGGCTGCCGCCGGATTATAATTCTGGCAAAAAGGCGAAAAAGTTTTGCAATCAATAAATCATATTTGTGGAAAATCAAAGCCACTTTTGGTTCCGTTCGCTCAGGCTAATATGGTCGGTCGTGTTCTATTTCCCATAATCTTCGCACACAGCGGTTAATGAAGTCCCGAACATTTCACTTACCCATTTTCCATTTCCCCTTTTTTTTTTTTTGGCTATGCAAAACGCAAACAAAGCCGCGCGACACACATTTGATACACTTTGGGCCTTTTTGAATAAGTTTTTTTTTTGTTTTGTTGGCGGCGGCGGCGCAGCAAATCAAATGTCAATAAATTTCGCACACAATGCAAAGTAGAAACGCATTAATCACATGCAACAACAGTGTGCTGCAGGATCAGAGGAGCGCTAAAGGGCTGCATGCGAATAAATATGCAAAGGTGAGCGAGCGAGAGGAGAGTGTGACATGGCATGGCGTGGCGTGGATTTGAGCGAGCGAGCGAGCCAGGCAGCGAACCAGAGAGAGAGAATCGCCAGGTTTATGCTCCATTGAGCATTGCCTTTGCCATTGCCATTGCCATTGCCATTGCCATTGCTCAATGCAAATGCGAATCGCTCATGAAAGGCAAGGAGTGAAAGTCAAGTGGCTCTTCGTGGACGCGCCAGAGCAAGGGCGAAGGGCGAGTAAACACGAGAGAAAGACTAGCCGCGGGGCCGAAGCTCTTGATACCCTCACAGATGGCATTCGTGCGAAATGCAACAGACTAAAGTTTGGTTGGGTTATCTAAGGATATATTTTTCTTATTTGCGGAATTAACAGCTGATGCAGACTGAAGAAATGACGCGGTTACTTGCTGCCCTGTACGCAGCTAGCCAAATTCACAACTGCCTTTGCAAGGGTATCGAAGTGCATGCGCATTGCTCTGCTCTCCTGCAGGCAATTTGCATAGCGATCGTGACTTCGGGCAGTCCTCGGCTGGGTCCTGGGTCCTGGGTCGAGTCCTCGGCTGGCTCTCATCAGGCCCCTTGTGTTCTTGTGCCCGTTAATTAAGCGTAAAATCGTCGCACACCAAAAAGCGACAACAAAAGCCGACGAAAATTCAAATTAAATTTGAGTGGTTTTTGTGCATTTCTTTTCATTTAGATGAACTCGTATGCTCAAAAACCGCAGAAAATGCGAGGATTATGGTAATTTTGCCGGCGAAACGGAGCGCATCGGATCGGAGAAAACGAAGACAGTTCGGGACAGCGTTCGGCCACGCCTTGTTAGGAAAGGATGCTCGTTAAATCAAATTAATCAACACGTTAGGCCCGAGGCGACCGGGGGATGGGGGATCCCTGCGCATCGATCGGCTTCGATCATTTTTGGTCGAAAAACTCTCTCAAAAACCCATTTAATCCCTTTGTGCGGCTATGTAAACAGCAATAACTCAACGGCACAGAAAAACCAACGGAGAAATCCTCGCGCCAAGGGGACACACGAGACGCAACGCAGAGCGCACGGAGAAAAGAGGCAGAAAGTAAACCAAAATGGGATTTCGCAGGGGAGCAAAGAAAAGAGTTGAAAAGTTGAGAAATTTGCAGCGGTTTCAGCCCGGGGCTAGATGGGACGGGGCAATTAATTAAGTAACCCTTGCAGCCTTTGTGCTGCAGGCACAAAGCCGATCGAAAGATAGTCAGTCGAAGCAGAGCAAACAAAGAGAGCGAAGGATAAGCAATGAAAAGCAAACAACTTTCACCGCAAAAAAAGAGTCGAAGGAAACGTGCGAAATATACGATCCTCGCTAGGATCCTCGCAATCTTTCAGCAGTATATCTCCGAGAAAGATCGCAAATAAAGAGATCAGTGCGGGGACAGAGGCAAGCGCAGAAATGCCCGGGGAAAGTGGTTTTTCTCCTGGCTGGCTGCGTCTAGATCCAGACCCAGATCCAACGCAAGGATAACCTCCATTGGTCACGGATACTTTGAGTGATCGCTGAACCGATCGATGAACGAGACCTGAATCGTTGTCTGAGATCGTTGCCTGTCCGCTCTGATGATCCCTCACATGACTGTGCCCATCACTTGAAGATCACTTCCATCTCACTTGAAGATCCCTTGAAGATCACTTAGCGATCACTTCACTGGCGGTTCGGTGGCGCTTAAGAGCCCGCAGGTCGGAAGCGTTTCGCCAGCCCCGCTCAAGTAGACCACGTCCAACAGCTGGTCAAAGGTCACACATGTGGGCAGTTATCGCTGATCTGTCATCAATAATTTAGTTCTGTTTATTATTTCCATATTCATAGTTTTCGGCTCTCCTTGAATCGATCGAAAAACTGATCTGGAACTTCTCCTACGAAGGCAGACCACTCGATCTGGTCTGTGCAGACGTGGGAAACTATTGGTTTTTCGCTTTGCTCTTCAATTTTACTCTATTTTAAAGCTGAAAACTCTTTTGCTTGTTGGTAAGATTTATATTTATATGCGCACCAAAGAATATCAATTTATTTAAATAAATTACGAGTATTGGAAATAGTTCTAGTACTTAAAGGCAAGTCTTACGATTAATAAAGCGATCAATATTCAGTTGAGCTTTCGTTTTGGCAGACCTTATTTATTTATGGAGCATATCCAATCCAAGCATGGCTATTGCATTGAGGGATACCTGTAGAGATTTCCATTCCTCGGTGTTAGTTCAACTTGTACGCCGAGGCTGTGGGAAATTGTTTTGCTTTGTGTCAAGCAAAGTCGAAGGCACTCGAAAGCACTGAATCCGCTCGCAGCATAAGCCGCGAGCTTCTTTTTGTTTAAAGTTTTTTTAAGATACCTTTGAGTGCGGGAATTTTTGCTGCAGTGCAGCTCCGATGTGCGGAGCCTTGAACCTTCGCTCGCAGCGTTTGTAACGTTTTGTAGCGTTTTCTAACGTTTCCTCCCGGAAGTGGCGAACATTTTCAATTATGGAAAAACGCGAGTATACTCGCACAACTGTCATTTGCGGCCGCTAAAGAGCCGCAATTAATAGCTGATGTGAGACAAGTGGCAAGGAGGAAGGCAGGAGCTGTCGCAGTCGCAGGAAGTTGTTCAATCTACGTTCTGTTTGGGACGGCATCGTCCGGGCCTGGCTAATTAACGTGGGCCCTGGGCCCTGGGACCCTGGCACCCTGGCACCCTGCGAACCTGGACAAGTGGCGAAAGGGCCTGTTGCTGAAGCTCTCGCGACCCTCGGTGACATTCAAATGCGGGCAGGGGAAGGAAACGATAACTTCCTTGAGCGCGGGGGAATAAAAGCAAATTTAATAACTGAACGATGTCTGATAGGGATCTAGACGTCATTTCGGGACTGCTGAACCGCACCAGGAACAGCACAGGGAGGTGGGCAAGGAGCTGGCTAAGGTGTCGGTTGGATGGCATGCCGGGGAACAGCACTCCCGAAATTTGTGGAGAAACCAATGCCAAAGGAGCTGAAGCAGCGCAGACAGTGAGACAGTGAGACGGAGAGACGGAGAGACAGAGAGACAGAGAGCCAGATAGAACACTGCCAAAGAGAGAGAGGCAGAGCGTGTGAGTCCTTGGCCCGGCAGGGTGCGCTTGCGCAACAACCCCTAAGGACGCGCGCGGGGTATAAAGCGCAGCCCTCGCCCCGTACCGCTTCAGTTTGTCAGCGAGAGCCGTCGAGAACAGTCGACAGAGATCTAGGATCGCAGCAGTATCTTTTTTTTTGCCCGAAGCCACGAATCTACGAGCCCAACCATGCTGAAGTGGACCGCCTCGGCCCAGCGACTGAACGAGCTGCCCGCAGCGGAGGAGCTCCAGCCGCCCAGCCACACCAGGAGACTGCAGCGACGGCAGCGGCGCGAGCGGAGGGCCACGATAGCCAACAAGGAGAACGTGATGGATGTGGGCTTCACCTCCACCCCGGTGCCGGCGGTGGTGCGGCTGAGGAACAGTCCCCTGGTCCTGGCCCCGCTCAGCGACATACGCAACGTGACGCCGGAGCAGCGCTCCGCCTCGCCCCATCTGCGCCAGCAGCAGCAGTACCAGCGGGTGCAGAGCGTCCACTATGCCAGCACCCTGCCACGCTACGCCGAGGAGTACTCCCCCAATGGGGCGGCACTGCTGCTGCCCAGCGGCCAGCACCTGGCCATGCGCGGACTGGCGCCCCTGGACCCCTTCCTGGAGCAGCCCCGCTACATTTCGGCTGCAGGGAACAAGCAACAGCAGCAGCAGCAGCAGCAGCTGAAGAAGCGCAAACTGGAGGCGGACTTTGTGGCCACCATGGAGGTGCCACCGGCAGCAGTCCAGCCAGCGGCCCAGCGTCCCAGCACACCGCAGCCGCCATCCTCCGACCAGCTGGGCGACCAGACCCTGGACAAGCTCATCGACGCCATCCTGGACTCCGCCTGCAAGGCCGATGCAAGCGCCAAGAAAAAGCCCCGCCGCTCCACCTTCAATCTGCGGCGCCGCACCCTGGTCAAGCAGCAGCTGGAGTCGGACTGCGCCGTGATGCTGTCGCCCTCCTACGCCGCTGGCGACGATCCGGCCAGCGATCTGAGCTTCGGCACCCTGCCGCTGCCGTTCAGCCAGCCCCTGGCACTGGTCCCCACCCCGGAGCCAGCCTCGCCAGTGACGAAGCTGCCACACCACGTTCTCCTCCAGATGCCCACCCCCACGCCCACGCCCGCTCCAACACCCCTTCCCGCTCGGCTCCAGCCAGCCACTCTGGGCGACAACACCTTCTGCCTGGAGACGCCGGTGCGGAGGCTGAAGCGCGGCAGGGAGCCACAGCCGGCGGCGTCGGTGGCCAAGGAGTCGCCGCTGAAGCGCTACAAGGTCGATGAGCGCAACTATTTCGAGGTGGGCCTGGCCCTGCCCTCATCCATCTATGTCTAAGGAGCTGCGAAAGAGAGAGAGAGAAACAAGGAGAAACGGAAGCAAGAGACGAGAGCAAACGAAAGAAAACGAGAGAAAACGAGAGAGCCGACGCTGACAAACGGGGGAAAAACGCTTAACCACGACGCTTATCTAGTTCCTAAGCCTAAACTAAGTCCCATTCCTGTACATACGCATTGCCCCATTATTTTACTCTCCTCCTAGGTAATTTATGCCCATACCATTTTTTTTTGCACGCTGCTGTTATGTAGTTTTCGTATTCAAGCCTTTTTTTTCATTATTTAATTTTAAACAAATATTTATGATCGTCTTTTAATATGCACAAAACATTTTTTTTTCTTCTAAATAAATTACAATTCTATTACACAAATTTATTGCCGGATTAATGGGATTTTTTTTGGATGTAGATTGGGCCATTTATGATTTATTTATTTTCAAATTTCAAAGATTTTATTTGATGCAGGATACGATTTCGCTTAGTGTTGGCATCTTTTGGGAACCTTTTAGAACTTTCTGCAGCTCAGGGCTCTGCGTGAGCAGACAGAACCCATCCAGTAAATTCGATAAGTGGCCCGACATCAGTCTGGCTCTGTTATTGCGGGCTGTTCTATTCGAGATATTCGAAATATTCCACACAACGTTGTGGCGTAAGTGAGCAAATCCAAGCTCTAAGACTGGGATCAATGGTGGCTGAGTCGAAGTCTGGCACAAAACTGTGCTAAAGTCCCATATTTACGCAGTTGCCTGACCCACCGATTGGCTTTGCTTGTGCTGGAGACCCAAACAAACAACAGCGAGGATGAACAGCGAGGAGCGTTGCTAGATCAGTGATCAAAGAGGTACAGGTACAGGTATATTCGGCCAGCAGGGATAATGCGGATCAGCGCGGTCTGGGCTCAACGCCCCCGTAGAGCAGCAGCAGCGGCACCAGCGGCACCAGCTGTCCAAATTCCCTTGTTTGCAGCCTCATAGTAGCTCGTGCGGCGGGCCAGGCGACACACAAGACAGCGGACAGCGGACAGGGGACAGCGGACAGGGGACAAACAAGACAGAGAGACACTGCAAGCAGCACATCCACATTCTTATCCACATGACACTTGTTAACACTTTGACGCCCTCGCACACGTTTTTGGCACTGTAACTCGATTTGAGTGCGGATCGGATCGGAGCGACGATCCGGTCCGGTCCGGTCCGGTCCAGGGTTAGGTAGAGGCCCCTGGAAGCCGCCTAATCCGCCGCTGGTGTAACAACCTGTGCCCATGACCTGTCATCGGCTCGAGCATTCTTGTGGGTTTGCCCCTAATTTGTAGACCATTTAGACTGCGATATGTGCCAGCGACGGGCCCCGATACAAAGATAATTGAATTACATTTTATTGTTCATATTCTCGGCTCCCCCTCATCAGCGTTTCCCATTTAACATTTTCCATTTCCCGGTAACCTGTACCGCTTCCCGTTTCCCTGGCTGCCTGCTGCCTGCTGCTGGTTGCACTTGCTCTACGTTCTATTCCTATCCTGATCCGCTCCGCTGCCAGCTGTGCTCACCCGCATCGTTAAACCAATTTTCTAATGTCGCTGGCGGGCCACACCCCTTTCGGGTAACCCTTCCCCGATGCTGGCCCAGAGATGAGACGAATTTACATTTCTTGGCCGTGACCAGAGTCATGTTTCCGTCTTCGCCTTCGCCTTCGCCTCCGTTTCCTTTATTGCTCTACGCCTCTTCAACTTCCAGACCCAGCTCATTTCTTGCTTCCTTTGTTGCCGGCCTGTGCGTGTCACTTGCTTAATCGATAAAAATTTAATTAATTGCTTGTAAAAGTGATAAAAAAGAAACGAAAAATGCCGAATGAGGTGGGGCAAAATGTGTACTGCAATGCACTCAATCGACAGCCGATTCTGTGAGGCGCTCTCTGTGTTTGCGGTTCGCCCATCTGCCACTCCCTCGCGCCCGCCAGAGCCGCAGAGCCGCAGAGCGTCTCAGAGGCTCAGCCTCCGCGGGCTCACCCTCAGCGTATTCCATCCAACTCCTTCATTATGCAGTTAGTTAATCAACAGCTGGCCGCAAAGAGGAAGTGGCTGAAAAGGATTCGCGAGCTCCGGCTCCGGCTCGGCTCGGCTCGGCTCGGTACGGCACGGCTCGGGGGCAGGACCAGATTTCGCCAGATGCCAAAACGCATTTGCGATCTCGTTTCTCGTTTTCATTTTCATCTTCTTTGTTTTCTTTGCGCTCGTTTGCCGTTTGCTGATTGACAAACAAGACGCTGGCAGTGCCGTGCCTCCGGCGAAATGAATGGGAAGGCAAGGCAAGGCAAGGCACCTTTTTCGCCACCATCCCGCCACGATTCGAGGAGGAGAATCTGCCACAATTGGCACTGGCCGCGGGGCAAGACAAGCAGCAGCAGCAGCAGCAGCCAGAGCCAGAGGAAAAGCGAGAGCACACAGCAAGCTGCAAAATCTCCATCTCCATCTACATATGCGGTGCTCTACGGTGCTCTGCTCTCCAACTGACTCTGCTTACCCCTTACCTTGGCGGACAAAGCTGATGATGCACGTAAGCCGGCTTAGGAGTACGTATCCCGGGCATCCCGGGCATCGCGGGTATCCCGCGCATCCTCGCCGTGTCCTGGACTGTCAGTGAGTGTGTTCCAATAATTGCCAAATATTATGCAAACAATGGGCATCCAAATCGGAACGAAATCCCCTTTTGGGCGAGGCGCCGCGTGTGGCAGCATCAGCCTCGAATCTCGCCAGCAAACCATTAATATTTAAATCCCCCCGCGAACATTCCATTCCTCGCCGAACGGGGGTAGTGCGCGGATCCGGACCACGGACCCTGCCCTTGCCTCGTCATCAGCATAATTATAATTCATTTTCCAGCGAGGCGAGGTAGCTGAAATCTGTTAATGATAAACAAATTTTCCACTGCAATCTGTACGCAGTGGATAAAAAATAGAATCAGTAAAGCAACTGAAAGGGTTGTTGCAACACTCTGTTGCAACGCTGCGTGTTGCTGTTGCCGCAGGCGGTTTTGTTGCAAAAAAAAAAAACCGAACCGAACTGAACTGAACTGAACAGAACTGAAATAAAATGAAATGAATTTTTGCAAGTCTGTTAATTAGCTTAGCGATGGGATCGAAGGGAATGCATTCCCCCTGCAGTGGGATGGAGTGGGATGGGATGGGATGGGAGATCGCATGTGATGAAGTGGGCACTCGAGATGGATTGGATCGGTGGCCGCCTCGGTGTGAAAGTCAAAAGTGCACCTCTGATGATGACTGTGGGCTGATCACCATGCTGCTGCTGCTGCTGTTGCTGCTGCTGTTGCTGCTGCTGCTGTTGCTGCTGTTGCTGTTGCTGCTGTTGCTGCTGCTGCTGATGATGATGAGTGGGCAGTCGCTGGCTCAGATGACTCGGCCTTTTTGGCAGGGTACGGCGACAGTTGGTCCGCGTGGCAGCCGGCTACGTGTACGTGTACGTGTACGGGTACAGGCACAGGGGCACGTGCCGCATGCGGCCCCGACTATGCCGCAGGTCACAGGAGGAAGTCATGCAAATTTTTTTTGCCAGAATGGCAGGGGTTAGCAGTGCCAGTGGCAGTAGCAGTACCAGTACCAGTGCCAGTGGCAGTAGCAGTATATGGTGCAGCCTGCACTTTAACTAATGATGCAACTATTCTTTCGGGCGGAGAGTGGCGGAGAGCAAGCAAGGAAGCTTTCGGAGTCGTGTTCAACCCGCTGTAACATGCTTACAAGGCATCCATCCCATCCATCTGGATGTCGCTGATCCAAAGGGGGTGGGTGACTGGCTGCGCCTGCGACAAACAATGAGAAACTAGAACAGAAGGCTGACTGCCATCGGGCACCGCAGCTCCCGATACCCTTACAGTGCCGCTTCTTTTGGCAGCTTTCGATCAGAGTCGGAATGAGATGCTGGCCAATGGGATAATTCAATGCAGAATGGAGGATCTGAGCAAGGTCTATGCCAGATATATCCATCACTTGGGATCTGCCAGTGGCCGGCCACACGAAGATGTGTCCATTCATAGACTGTGGACAACGCAATACCCTCGCTGTAAGGGCATCAGAAAGTGTGGAATAATATACATAAAGTGGAAAGAATGAAACGCTTCCGGGCGATTACACGCGTGCCACCACCCCACCCCCACTCCACACCACCCCTTCCCACCCCTCCCCGAACTACATATTTGGGTGAAAATTTACATTTTTTTTGTTGTGTGCTGCAGTTGCCGGTCCTGGCTTATGAAAAACAAATATGAACGAGAGTCGAATCGGGTCGAGTGCAGCAGGCGGCAACCGCGGAAAGTGGAAAAGTTGGCCAGGGGAAGGGTGGAAAGGGGAGAGGGGAAAGGGGGAAAATGAAAAGGCAACCAGAAAGGCATTAGGAAAGTAGCTCTCCTTTTTTGTGCCACCAAGCAGCATACACCGTGCACCATGCACCACCACTCTGCCCCTAGCCTACCCCACCCCTACCCCTACCGCCGCTCTCCTTTTGCTCTCGTGGTGTTTGTTGTTGCTGCGCAGTGAAGTGAACAAGCGGAGCGATGTTCGCAGCTTAAACGTTTTGTAAATCGCTGACATTTGCCTGTCACTTTGTCAGTTTGACAGCCGGCGTGGCATTCGCCCGGCCAGGGGATGCTTCTGCGTCCATGGGGCGGAGCAGCACACGAGAGGGGGAGGCGTGGCAGGCGACATTTTTTAACGGTCCTACGCCGCCAGCGAACGTGTCCCGTGTCCCGTGTCCCGTGCCACGTCCATCCGTTCGCTGATTGACATAATTCGCACTTGACTTGCTGCGCCGGCGCGCATTAAGTGAGCAAACCAGAGCGCACGAGCAGCGCAGGGCAGCGAAGAGCAGGAGATGGCCATAGCCCGGGTACAGGACCGCGAACACATGGAGCAGAAGTGCAGTGCCAAGAGCAGGGAACTATGCAGGCTATGCAAAGCATGTGCATAATATCTTGGCATCCAGCAAAGGAACAACTACTCGGCCTGGATATTCTTTATTCTTGCGACTGCATGGCCATGTCCAGTATTTGCCTCTGTGCATGTTTCCTGTTCGCTGCCGTGGACTATTATTTTATTATTGGAACAGCAAGCGCCACAATCGAATCAGCATATACAATCCATATTTCAGCAATCCAACAATGTTTCCTCAAAGCTCAGCCAAAGTCAAACTTTATCCTGTAACTGCCGAACTTCCAAGGCAGTGCTGCATCTCCAACCGAAAGCCTTTTCTTTTGCTGCTGCTGCTTTTTGCTGACAATTTTCCAGCAATATCAACTAACTATTGATAATATCAACGCAATACCAATTCCCCCAGGAAGAGTATTCATTCGAAAATGTACCATTGAAATGGGAAAACCCATGGAGTCTACCATTAAAAGTCGGAATAAAGTGTCGCAATAATATTTTCGAGTGTGCCAGTTGAATGTGTTGCGACCGAGTAAATATTATCAAAATTTGTGCAGTGTAGCAGTCATAACGGGGACTGAAAATGATATGAATCTGTTCTGAAACGGGATCGGGATCGGCATCGGCATGGGCATCGCCATCAGCATCGCCATCGCCGCTGAGCTGCGCTAATCGTCTGATGAAGCCAAAGCACATTTATTTATTTATTTATTCATTTTTTCCACGCACGGTAACATTTTGCTGTTGCACCGTGCACAGTGGGTGACGTGGGCATTTTTGCAGGCACAATTTGAACAAATTTAAATTTATTTAATTAATTAATTTAAATTAATAGCATAAATAATTACAATCAAAGTAAAATTAAATGTTTTAAAAAATAAATCAAAGACTAAGAAAGTTTGTACTTGGAACACCGCTAAGTGAAATTCTCCTGCCGCCTGCCAAATTAAATTTTTCACTGCTTAAACGTCAGCCTTGTGTTCCTATTCCCGTGTCCAAAGAGGCATTCCGCCTGTGAGCTTTCGTTGCCACCACCAAACTGGAGGGTAATCAGCAGACAGTTGCCTGCGTGGCCCACTGTGCCACAATGTAGTCGGATCGAGGCACTGGCAGGATGCCGTTGCGCCTGGGCCTGCGCCTGCGCCGTGCAGGGGGTGAAAGCAATTTTCGGCGTTAAGCTGCAACGGGCAGGGGTGGGGTGGTGGATGGAGCATGGGAAGGGGTGGCGACGGCGACGGCGATGGCCCGGGGGTAATGCAGATTTCTATCTGATGGGCATACAAAAACCGCAGTGGGTGCCAGTGCCACCACCCCGGAAGCCCATGACTCGGGACTCGGTGCTCGGTGCTCGGTGCTCGGTACTCGGGGACCACTTCCACTGCCACTTCCACTTGGCTCGCGTTCCCGTTCCCGTTCTCGTTCTCGTATTTGTATGCGAGTCGTGCAACGTCATTGGCAAAACAAAAGCCGATGTCGTTTATGTTAATTTATGTGCTATTAAAAGCGGCGCGGGGCACTTAACTCGTCATTGCCCCGGGCCTAATGCCCGGACGCCGGCGGCCACGGCGTAGCGCTTATGATTGGGCGCACGTGACGCGACTGGACGTTGAAGGATCTGCCGCAGCCATGGCAAATCGCGGCCAAAACCCACTCTAAATGAAGTTCATTGCTCAACTTTCAGCCTCAAGGCTGCGTAGCTGTGCAGAAGGCATTGAGACGAGTCAACTAATACAGCAGATCGAAAAGTCGAACCAGATTAGTTCGCGCACTCAGTGCAGTATTCAAACACGAGTACACCATGGCCATTGATTGCAGGGGATTAGCCAATCGCGACACTCTATGAACGCACATTCAACTGGCACTAACAATTAAATTAAAATCTGTGCAGATAATGCACATAAACAGGGCAAATGTTTACCTTTCAATGAGCTATATAATAGCTCCCATACGCTTCATATTCGAATAGGATAAAGACAGCTTTACCCACAGGTATGCATTTTTGCAGCGCATAAATCTTCAGTTTATAGACCGTATTCCATCCATACACTAGTCAAGTTGTAGTCTTAACTTTAGTCTTAACTATTATTTCCAGCACTCAACTGAGTTTAGTTACCCACGAAATGGAGGCCCTTAGTTGGCCAATCGAAATGAATGACAGCAGAGCAAACTAGCTGCGACCTCCACGGAGTTCTTTGTGGCCTGTCTGTCGAGTGGCTAATGGCAGTAAAAGGCATTGTAGTTGCCCCATTCGATTGCCATTCGATTGGCCAGGCTGTCGACTATGGTACATGGCGCCGCTAATGAGGAATCGAGATTGATTTAGCCACCGCGACAAATTAAACGGCGCTCGGCTAATGAGGAAACCCTACAAATCGCTGCAAAAAGTGATGGGATGGCAAATGCAGAAGGAAAACTGTTGAAAGGCCGCACGCACACACAGGGGCGCAACGCAACAAAAACGATTTTTCTTACATTGGAAATTAAAAACAACAAAGAGAGCACACAAAAAATGTGTCAAAAAGGCACAAAAAAAAAGCAGAAAAAAATAGAATAGATTTTGTGTTGTTTTTCCTTTCGCTTTTGTTGGGCGCCGTGCCGCCGCTGTTGGGTGTGTGAATCGCAACCACAGTAAACCCCTTGCTAAACTTGCGTTTGTGGAGGGTTTGTTTTTCCTTTCTTCGCAAGACAAACAAAGCATTTTCCCCATTTTTCCCATTTTTTCCATTTTTTGGGTGAATTTTGTTGCGGATTCGCACAAAGAAAGCGAAAAGTGGCAAATGAAGCGTTGATAAAATGCTCAAGTCACGTCATTTAGAAAGTCCGTAAGGATTTTAAGAAGCGAAATTCGATCATAGATCATCTGATCCCGTACCGCATACCACATACCACATACCATCCCATACAGATCCCAGCGGATGCCATCTTTGGCCGGAGCAAGCAGCTGTGGGCTCTGATCTTTTGCTAATTGCTGTCAGAAAGTTCCTAAGCGGTGTAATAAATGTGCGCGCAGTTGTTTATAGGAATTTAATGGGAGAGTTTCACTGCAAAGGTATTGAATGGAGCGCCAAAGGAGGAATTTAAAATAAATTTCAAATAAAAATCGTTTGCTGGTTGCTTCAAGTTATTCCCTGACTTTTCTATAACTAATACGAGTAATAAATAATCAAACACTCTAGTACACTCTCCCTCTCCTGCCTCTACTCCAGTTGATGGTGGCTGCAGCAGCTCGCTGCAGCACTTCATCCGGATCCCACCTCCATGTCGATTCGTGGCGTTGATCTCTTTCCCGATGGCAACTGAACCAATTTCCCTGGATTGCTTAACAATCGATTAATTGGCTATTATTTGGTGTTGGTCCACTACAGATGAGATGCGCTGTGGCCCTGATCTGCCAGCCGAGCCCATAGATCATCTCGGGGACAGCAGCTGCTGGTGATCGGATCGTCGTGGGTTAGGGGCTTGAACAGGGCACGGGCACGGGGGCACGGGCTCCGGCTCGGACTCCGCCTCGGCCTCTGTACCAAACTAATTGCATTGAGTGGACAGTCAACGCCCAGTTCTGGGCCTTACTTTGGGTTTACCGGCTATCGGTGCTAATCTAAAACGTTTCCCCTTCCCCGTTATAGTTTTCTTTTTTTTTTTTTCCGGGTACGGGCAACTGAAACTGGGCCTTTGGTCCGTTGGTCCGTTGGTCCGTTGGTCCGAGCGTGTGTGTGGGCATTCAGCAAAACAAACGTTGGGCTGACCACGTGCCCAGGGCGAGGTGGAGGTGGAGGTGGTGCGGCTGGAGAGCTACATGCTGGTACAGTGACCGCAACAATGGTCGCGTTTAATTACAGTTATTGTCGCACCCTTCGCCTCTCATTTGCATTTACCGGCCCGGCCAACCTTGGGCTACCACGTGCCCACCGCGTACTCGAGTGCGGGCGAGGGTGCAGGGTGAGGGTGCAGGGTGCAGGGTGCAGGGTGCGCACTGTGGTACATACGCGCAGAGCAATGCATATGTCACCTTGTGCCAGGCCCTGCCTTGAGCGTGTGCTAGTGGGCCGCGCAAGTAGGCCGAGTAATTAGCATAATAGTTGAAGCTAAGTCCAGGGAGCATGGGGCTGGGGCTGCGGCAAGGAGCGGCGGCTTCGGTTCAAGCGGAGACAATTGCATTGCCCATTCTGTGGAAAGTGTGCGGGCGCCGGTCCGCAACAGCGACAGCGACAGCGACCGTTTCGTTTAATTTCTCTGAGCAGCCAGCAATGAAATTTATGTAGATTAAATTAAAACTAAAGGAAAACTTCTTCAACAAGCGGAACCAAGAAGCAGCCGCGACATATGGCCACCTACCAGCGAACAGCAAACAGCGACCAGCGACAATTGTGCGGATGAGTTACAGCCACATAAATTTCAAGCAGCTCCGACTGTCAGCGCCCACAGTGTGCCACTGTTGCCACAGAACGGAGCAGAACAGAACGGAGCAGAACCCTTCCTCTAACCAACTGGGCGACACTTAAGATAAAGATCGGTACGGCGACCAACTGACACGCCCTCGGGCCAAGGGCAAGCCCAACGCTTTGACAGCTTAAAGTGATCGCTGGCAGGCGCGTATCTACGGAATTAGGTGGCATATAAACACTGATCTTTGATTCCACAGCGATGCAAATAATGCCGAGACACCATCACGGCATGCACATAAATATGTATCTAATTTGGAAGAATGTTTGGGCAGCTATAGCCGCAGTCAACTAAATATCCCGGATTGTGGGAATCATTCTACAGTCGGTGGTAACTGCATCTTGTTTTCACCGCAGTCTTGCCTGCGATTGGCGTCGAATTCTCAGATGAATCATTTTAAAACTCCATCTACAAATTAAGCACTAGCCTGAAACTAATTTAAAATTATGGTTGATGCTGGAATTTATTTTCGGGAAAATTAGAAAACATGCGACCATGATAAACATCGACCAGTTTTCTGGATTCCATGTGCCAAGATCGAATCGCAAGGAAGGCGCAAAGTTACGCTCTGTTCAAATGAATTGCTGATGATCACGGACCAGGCGAACACACGCTGATTTCTCGCGCATTGACATGCCTCTGCATTCATTGAGAGCCCACAACAAATAGGAGGAGTATAAGGTATCATTTACAAGGTGGCAAACTGCGATGTCTGCTTATCTGTTCCGATCGGCGATCCCAGCGGCGTCTGCTGCTGCCACCTGAAACCCTTTTTCCGTGTCCAGCCGCGCAGCAACTGAGCAATTGGATGAGCAACGCGATGATCATTGCCTCTGATCATTGGCTATTTAGGACTGACTGTGGATGAGGCCCTAGCTGTGCTATGATCTGATCATATCGATTGGGATATCGACATTTATGGCGCATAAATTTCCCCTAACTTTCTCTCGCAGCGGCTCTGGCCAGGCCAATTAAGTGCAACGAATCGGGCCAGGATTCGTCACAGGCTGACATGGATTGCCAAAATTTAAATACGGAACGTCTCATCTCCTGTGCATCGCTTGGGGAGGGAGGGAGGGAATGTGACGTGGGACAGGGAATAGGGCAAACAGGACAGACAGCAGACAGGCAACAGGAGCAGGGGACAGGGGGCAGGGGCAGGGGACAGGGGTGGCTGATCTGATCCGATATGATCTGACTGGCTGGCTGGCTGGCTGGCTGCCTCTGAGTGTCATCAAAACAATGTTTGCCAGCTAGTTTATGAGCTGCGCCTCATTTCTCATTTCTCATCTCATCTCTTTTCAATTTTGCATGTTACCTTTCGCATTTCGCATTTCCCATTTCCATTTCCATTTCGTATTCCACATTTTGGCAGTTTTTCGTTTACCTTTTTTCAATTTCACATTAATTTCTTTTCAATGCGCCGCCGCCGCTTCCATCCGCTTCCCCGTCCCCAGCCCAAGCCCCAGCCCATCAACATTGCCATCGGCATGCCAATCCCCGTTTCATTCCCGATCCGAATCCCGAATCCCGAATCCCAATAGCAATCACTGGCAGAACTATGCAAAAATATTGACCGCAGCGAAATGTCCACAAAAAAGTGGGAAAATGCCATAAAAAGTTAGACAACAATGTTTGCCCAAGCAGGAGGGCTGCCGGGGTAGGCCAGGACTAGGGCAGGGCTAGGGCAGGGGTATGGATGGGGTCATAAAAAAACTAGAAGAAAAACCAACAAACCTATTTCCTTGGTCAAGCGCAACGACAGGGGGTCGAAGTTGATGGCATCTGGGGGTGTTCTGTTTGCTCAAGAATGAGATTACCAGGCTTGGGTTGGGGTTGGGTCGGACTGATCTTCGGCTGATCTCCAGCTGAATCTGTTCTTCACGATCAGCGGGGCACCTCCATTCAGTGTACTAATGAATGGGAGATGTGATTAGAGATCCTCTACGCAAAGTACACGTGATCTCTGCTGAATTTATGGCACAAACTGAGATGCAAGAAGTGCGCTGGAATATTCATGGAAGATTCTCGAATATCACAAATGGCCGATCTTCGGTCGAATCAAAGTAGCCCCACTCTACGCTCATGAAGGTCAATGAAAGATCACTGCAGTCAGAGATCGCTTTGCATAGTCCAACGCAACCCACAATTACCATCCCACACTTTCGTTCCAGGGCTAATGAATGATCATCACAAACGATCGATCAGAGGATGCAGATGGAAGTGTCCGGTCTGTCGATCGATCTGCCACCTACGAGCATCGCTTAATGGCTCATTTAAGCACCTTTGGTCAGGCGCAGCTTGAACCACAGCCAGGGTCTGCCTGCTGCCCGGTAATCATTCAAATGAAGTGCTCTCTGCCATGATCTCTGCCCGTTGCTGGCTGTCTCTATGCCGGGGGCGAGTTGTCAACGAGCACTAATTAGAATGTCAGGCGGCTGAGTAGACCCTGGACAGCTACTACCCACAATCCGGGCAAAGCAAGCCGCACAGGAACGGAACCCACACCAAACCAAACCAAACCACACCACCGCCACCGCCACCGAGGAGAGTGGCGAGAGGAGGAGAGAGAGAGACGCGTTCCCTGCTTGACGGATTGATGGGAATGATTAATGATGTGGCCAGTGTGGCATTGCGTGACAAGTTTGTTAGTAAATTGAACACACACCATGGGTGCGGTTGGTGCTGCCCTTGCAGCTTGCTGCTGACACCTTTCTTCCCTGACACGATTCCGATTCCGATTCCGAATCCGAATCCGTTGCCTCATCATTAATCTTTGCAGCATTGTCAACTGTACGACTGTACTTTGATCCGATGTGGCCAGAATTAACTCTGGCAGCGGAGGCAGCAGCAGCGGTCGAAGATTCCTAAGATTCGCTGCGGAATCGCCGATGATTTCCCACGGCGATCGGCGACTCTTAAATCGTTTTTAATGAAGTTGTCATAAACTGGACGAGATCGCCGCAGAATCGTCATAATGCAGAAGGAACGTCAAAGGAGCGCCCTGAAATGGCCTGGCCGGGGCTTGTGCTGGCCTGTGCTGGACTGTCCTGGGTCCTGGCCTGGCCTGGCCATCGTTATCCCAAAGATCAGCGGTGCGTGAATTTCCAGGACACGATCCCGATCACCGAGCGACCGTCGCTGACCACAGGAACAAACAGATTTTAATGCGAAATCAAAGGGAAATTTATTGGAGAGAGCTGATCATTGTTCGCCGACTCGAATCGACCCTCACGACGTTTGCATATCGCGAGCGACGAGACGAGACGCGACGCGACGCTCCCCCCACTCCACCTTTCCCCCCGTTTCCCAATCTACCTCAAAGATTAATGAGATTTCCCACCGAGTTCTGCAATTTCCTATGGGTAAAACACACACACACACAAATGTGTGTATATTTTTTTATGTTTCTATTCCGTCTCTTTATCTTGCGTCTTTTTGGGGTTCTTTGCTGCGTTTTTGTTGTGTGTTGTTTGTCTGTGTGGATTTTTTATGGCTCGTTTAGTGATTGGTAAACAGGGCGCTGTCTCGTAATTTACATGAAATTACTTCATTTGTCGGGGCCTGGCCGTGGGCCGTGGGCCTCGAACCTCGCCTCGAATGGTCTCCTTGATTTGGGTGTCTTG
The DNA here is from genome assembly GCA_018150885.1 of Drosophila tristis. Lineage (NCBI taxonomy): Eukaryota > Metazoa > Arthropoda > Insecta > Diptera > Drosophilidae > Drosophila > Drosophila tristis. Next base: position 5,177,818 of record JAECWT010000228.1, read on the forward strand.
CGGCCGCCGTGTCAGGTCGAGCAAACAAATCGTGAGAATGCAAATCAGTCAGGGTCTGATCGTCTTCCATCAAAGTCAGTTCGAGATCGGAGCCTCAACTAATCAGCGATCCTTCGAACTGGGGCAGTTCAGTGTGGTCTTCGATCGGCTCTTTCTTGTGAGCAGGCAGCAGGGAGCAGGGAGCAGGGCGGAGAAAGTAGTGGAAGCAGCTGCTGACCAATGGACACGCTCGCAATTAGCCATGAAATTTTCCATCTTGCAAGGACCGCCGCTGTCTTTGTCCTTTGGCGCTGGACAGTGAAAAATCCGCATCCATGTGCAAAATAATTCATTCTGGAATTTGCGAGTATAACCAGGTTATGAGTTATGAATGGTCCGTGGGCTTGGGTCCAGCCAAATGATCTTCGCCGCTCTGTGCCGCTCGTACTACGAGAAGAACACTAATTTAGTTTAACTAAATCGATTTGATGGGCTGCTGCACGACTCTATTTCCGATCAATGATCTGCAGAACTCAAAGAGACCATTGAAAAGAGTCCTTGGATAATTTTGGTTAGCTTTTTTCGCACATAGAAAATGAGTACTATTTATGCAAGGTAAATGCTGCAACTAGGGAGGGATTAACCATGGCAACAGCCTGATTTTTAACGGCTGCTTGTTCCCGCTCTGATTTCTGCTCCGGCTGCATTTTCCGCTGCCCGGCGCAGTGGAGCAGCAGATCAGTGCCTGGGGTCTCGTAAAGCATTATGGCAAATGTCATTCGGAGACTTGACATGCTGCATAACAAGTTCCGCTCCTTTCCCCTCATTCGTTTTGTTTTTTTTGGTTAAAAAAATGAGTTGCATTATTTCGAATCTCATTTTTTGTTGGTGCTTCGCTTTTTTTTCGCTTTTTTAGCTGGCTGTCAAATTACTTGAGGGCGCCGCAATGTCTGAGAATTATTTGTGGGTACGCGAGGAGCTAGATAGCGCAGTTGCAACAGACAGCAGACACAAGACACAAGAGGAGGACAGGGGACAGAGGACCAGGGACGGAGGTCGTCTTAGGACCTTCGGGCACTGCAATGCAGACAACTTTTTTTCTTTACCCCTTTATTTATTTTTTTTTTTCTCCTTTTCTGGTGTTGTATTTTTCGGGTGGATAAACCTTTTTTTCATACTCTTTCTGCCCGAAACCTTTCTCTTTCTGAGCGCTGTGAGAAATGCAAATTCGGCGGCAAGGAGGTTGGAAAAAAGTTGTTAAATTTGTTAGCGGAGCAGAGCAGAGCCACTGGAAACTGGAAAGAGGAAAGAGGAAAGAGGAAAAAAGCTGCACTAATTTGATTTCTTCAAAATGCAGTCTTGAGAAGGGTCTGCCGCTCACCGTCACCGTCACCCTCACCCTCACCGCTGCTGACTGTCTGGGTCTCTCGGTCTCTGTCTCTGTCTCTCTGTCTCGGTCTGACTGTGCTGATGGCCAAGGCTATGGGTAGGAGGGTGATGCCCGTGCTCCGATCTCCGATCTGATGACATTGAGGACCGTTGCCATAGCCATTTTTTGGTCATTTATCAAATTTCAAGCAAAAGCAGATCAGTCTCAGCTCCGTCTCCATCTCCTTCTCCTTCTCCATCTCTTTCTGCTTTCTGCTTTCTGTTTTCTGTGTGTGTCCGTGAAGTGAATATCACAACAAAACAGGGACATCGGAGTCGCTCATTCTGGAGTCCTTTCTGGGCGCGCGTTTTGTGTGCGTGTCTTGTGCCCCGCGCTGTCAATCAAACGCCATCAATGCTGCTTTCACATTTGTACTTGCCTCATGTTGCAAGCCGTCAGGACGTACTCGTCCTGTGCTCCGCTCCACGGTACCTTCACTCTGCATGCTCTCGCTGCATTCCCGTTTCTTCCCACATTTGGCATGCAAATTTAAAGCAAATCCCCTAATCGGCAATATTTATTGCTTATTGCTTACACGCCGAAATCAAGTCTCCGAAATCAAGGCCCCTGTGCAGTTTGCACAAATTAGGCAAATCCGGGCCACCCATATGCACATCCGCATGCGTGTGAGTCAAGGGTTTATGCCTAATGCATTTGCAATTAGTTTGCCAAGCCCATCACGCACCGAAGCAAACCCCTTGCCGCGACTCCGGCACCCAACGGGACCCGAATTGAATTTATAATCGATTTAGATCAGTTTTTGCAAAACTGCCAAACACACAAAGTGGGCCTGCGCCTGCGCCTGGTCCAAATCCACCCCAAAGACAGGCCATCATCCGGTAACCCTTCCTGCCATCAAAACTCTCAGATCCTCGATGCACGATGCCCGTTGCCCGATGCCACTGTTGTTGCTGTTAATTTTGATTTTAATGAAGCGCGAATTACAAAAACATGGAAATCGTATCAATTACAGAGACAAGATCTCTGCCTCTGCCGCAGCCGCAGCCTCTGCATCAGCCTCAGGGTCGGCCATGAAAAGCGCAAACATGGCTTGGGCTTGGCTTGAATGTGCAGAAAGATCATCCTCAATGGGTCAGAGCAGCCATCTGAGATAAAGATAAAGAGGATATTGGCGCTTGTTTGGTGAAGTTTATCTGCTGTTTTATATTTTATAGGGGGAACAGAACTTCAGCCAGTGCTGCCAAATGAGCCACATTTCGGAGAGATCATCTTCAATGGCTCAGCAGCCAGTTTATTAAGCATACAGATTCCCAGAGGCATAAAGCACACTGACCATGCCAGTACAAAGATATGTCCGGCGAGGCTGCAGGCGAGACTGGAACTAGCCTGCCAAGGTAGCTAGCTGGCTGTCGCTGTTCGCCAGCTGAGAGCAGCAAGACACGAAAAGTCAATGGCAATCCAAGTGGCACAATGACATAACAAATCCATCGATATGCAGGATCACAGCCAGCTGCCTGGGACTGCGACTGCGACTGCGACTCTTGACGGACTCAAGGAGCAACCGTTTGTGAAGTGCCCAAGAAGCGGCAGGGAAAACGACTTCCATGAACCAAGCCCCCGCCCCTACCAACACCACCAGCGCCGCTTCCCTCGTACACCCACAATCCTTAAGGAATACGCAATGATAATGGGAATCGCATTGCCATGCGTATTACCATTGAATACTCAATGGGCCGAAAGTTGATGCGAGAGCTCGTAAAATCTGAAGATCGACAGGAGACGTCACATAAACAGTGCGCGCATAAAGACTGCAGCCCGAGCGGCTGCTAATGTAAGGCACGAGACCTCAACTGGGACATGGGACATGGGACATGGCCATGGCCAAGAAGGTTGTCGTTGCCGGCATCTGGACAAATATTTACCGAAGCTTCGCTCGTAAATTGCTCGCCTACGCACAATGGACCCGATAGACCCTTTGCGATCCCCATACCGATCCCTATCCGGATCCCTATCCCGATCCCGAGACCAAGTACAAATCAAAGTGAAAGTAATGACCAGCACAGAGGGAGATGGTGATAGCGACGGTGACGGTGGTGCAGCGAATGGAGAGAGTGAGTGTGAGTGTGAGAGGACTAGAAAGATTGCCGCTGGACAGAGACATTAGGCTACTGTTTTTGTAGTCCCGACTTCTGCTGCTGCTGCTTTGGCTTTTCCTCTCCCTCTCCCTCTCTTTGCCCATTTCCTCAGCGACAATTGTTCCAGATCTTTTTTGGACAACACACGAGACAAATCTGGGCTAAGACACCTTGCGACGTCGCCGTGTGGGTTTCCTTTCTTTTATTTTTTTACAGTTCCCCGACAGCTGGCCCTGGGTCCCTGGCCCATTGTCCACCGTTGGCAGAGGCAAAGCCAGCACGGGGACAAAGGAGTCGTTCGACAGACCGTTTGTCAGGGATTTACCTGCTTAGAAGAGAAATGCAGCGCAAGGGGAAGAGAAAGCCGCACTCAAACGGAAGAGAGGAGGCCCGACTCAACAGGCAGCCGCTCTCTTACTTTCACTCGCTGGCGCTGCCTGCCGGCGAGCGGCTGAAGCTGCTCTCAGTTGCATCGAAATCCAAGTCGAAATCATTGCCTTTACTTGATCTTTGCTTCGTCCGATGAAGGCATTGATCGACTATTTTTTACAATTTAACTCTTAATTGTTTTTTTGTGTATATTTCCAGCACTTTTGATAACTGCGTAATACCCGATTTCTGTATATATCTGCAGAGTTCCACATGACTCCCCTCCCCTGCGCCATTCCTTTGCCGGCCAGCTGAGATTCCGTTACAATCAGCAGCAAAGAGACAAGAGAGCGCTGACGCTCTCTCTAGTCCGCCTGCGCAGTGGTGGATTTCCGAAGTCCGAAGTCGGCTCTCCCGAACGGCGCGCGTGCTCAGTGGAAACATTTTCTAGCAACATTCAACCGGAGTTGGGCAACATTTGAATACCTCTGGAGGCACTTGGGGTATATAAATATATTATGTGATATGTTTATTTTCAATGAAAATTTTTAGTCTGTAATTTTTGATATTCTGTGGATCTGCGATCATAAATAGATCATAAATAATATTATTTTCTTATTTGGGTGTTCAATGCCATCTATTGAGGAAGCAGCTGCAGCATTAATTAATGCAGCTAGGGTACAAAAAGCGTCGATACTCAACCATGGCAAACGGTGTTCAGGCAACATGAGTATGGATCAGCAGCAACATGGCTGGGCAACATGGCTGGGCAACATGACTTGGCGGAGCCGTCGGGGTGGGTACAATGGGAAAAACGGAAGCACTGTGGAATATGCTGCGTCAATCCTCTTTCGGCCGCGGACAAGGAAACAACAGAAATAGTGTCGAACTTTTTTTTCTGAATTCAGAAAAGTAATGAATTAATAAATTTCGTCAAAACCAAACAAAAAAAAACAAAACAAAAAGATATACGTCTAGGATCTTTGGCAGATTTGTTTTATTTGCGTTTGCTCGTGCAGGCTGCACACACGCCACCAGCGGAGACTTTTGGAAAGCTAAACACTGTTTTTTTTTTTGTTCCTGTTTTCAAAATTTTGTGCAAATTTCAAATCAGCAATAAACCGTTTAATTGGCAAATCGTTCGGAGCACGCGCACGGGACATTGTGGGAGCGAGGACTGGGAGAGAGCGAGAGAACGAGAGCTGTGGTGCAGGACACAGGGCGACCTAGTCGCAAAACAGATCAAGTTTCCCAGGTGAGTAGTCGTACTTTGAAGATTAAGCAAACCTGATCAAACGGTCATTCGAAACGGAAAAGAAGGAGACCCAGCGAGTGATCGATCCATCAATTGATCGCTTGATAAGCTCCGGCCCCTGTCCCTGTCCCTGTGCCTGCGCCTGCGCCTTCAATCCCTGCTCGGTTTCCCGTAGCACACCTGGCACACACACACAAAGAAACAAAGGGGCACGCACACACACACGTTTAGGAACGATCGCACCCATGAGGCGGTTGTCGTGTTTGTCTTTGCTCTAGCTCTAGCTCTAGCTCTAATTTTAATTCAGCCAGAAAAAAAGGCTGGCAAGGGAAAATGGGAAACAGAGGAGAACAAAAAAAACCCTAAGACTCTAACCCCTCAGAGACAGAGACACAGAGACAGAGACCCAGATCCAGATCAGGGCGGAAGGAGACCCACAAGAAAGGGGTGGTGCGTCGTCTAATACATTTAATTTGTTGCTGTTTTTTTTTGTTTCTTTTCGATCACTGCCGCTGCTCTTGCTTACTCGCTGCTACCCCCGGGCCGGGGCTAATTCTCCAGGCACAAGTCACACGGAGTGTGAGGAAGCGAGCAAGGCGGAGCGGGGGGAGCGGCAGGAGAGGCAGCAGAAAGATCGCATCATCTTTGGGTAGGAAGAATAATATTTTTTTTGCTCGCCTTTGCCCCCGTCCCGACTGCAGCTCTTGTTCTCGTCTCGTGCAGTTCTGCTCTCGGCTTTTCATCCGTGGGGTGACGTTTATGGATTACATGAAAACCCATTTCCCTCAGACCTGTGTGCCCAGTGCTGTGTGTGTGTGTGTGTGTGTGTGTACAGACAATGGCAGGGATCTGGGATGGATCTTTTGAGTCGCCCTTTTTGGCTTGGCCGATTGCCGCTCTTCGCAAAATGGCATCATTATGCTGGGGCGTAATTGTTGCACGCAGACAAACACAGCCAGCGAATATGGAATAAAGAAGAGACCATGCGCACAAATACAGATACGCGCACAGGGAGCAGCGCAGAGCAGAGCAGCATCCTTGTGGCAAGGACTTGCACATGCCGACTCGCTCAATTTTATGGTCGGCAACCGCAGCGCTTTAAAAGAATCTGTTTGCAAATTAGCATAAGTTTAATTTCAATTTAAATGCAAACCTGAAGTCGCAGAAGCGCGCAAGAACGAGAATGAATGCAGAGACCAGAGACCTGAGACCTGAAGGATAAAGGCAGGCCGAGGGACCCGACTGGACCTGGACCTGGACCTGGACTCAGTGCGGAGTACGTGAAAAACTCGTTTGCCGCAAAAAACAATTTGCAAAATTTCCTGCTTTGTTTGCTTCGATCGCTTGCTGCCTTCATTTAGTTGTTCCCTTGCCGTTTTCTTCCTTTTTTTTTTTGCATCAAAATTGTCTGGAAGTTCCCAAAACACACACAACCAAATAGCCAAGAAGGAAAGAAAGAAACCAGAATCCCCTGATCCCCAGATCCTCTGTTTGCTGTTTGCTGTTTGCTGCCAGCTGCCAGTCCAAACCATGCAACGGAAACCTCAACAATTTTCTGCCACAAAGATCCAGAAAATGATGAGCAGCGCGGGGCTAGGGCTGACCATCCATTGCACAGATAAAGCTCTGACGGACATACCGTCTGAGCAGCATAAGCCAGAGCAGAAACATCTCCGTAGCATTATTCATGTGCCTGGTGCCTGCTAACCGTTCTCTCTTTCCGCCCCACAGCAGGGACATGCCAACCATGACACGCATGCATCGGCACTCCAGCTCCAATGCCGTGGTGGAGGAGACGCGCGGCCGCCGGCGCGACGTTGGGGCCGAGGGCGAGGCCAACAAGGAGAACTTTGGCGTGCACTTCATGAGCAGCCCCTTCGGCAACGCCAGCCTGATCGCCCTGCAGGACTTGAGCAACGTGCACGGCAAGAGTCCGCAGCGGCGCAGCTTCAGCGAGGGCAGTGGACCGCGTCAGGCCACGCCGCAGCTGGCCGCTCTCCGCTGCCTGCCCCGAGCTCCAGTGCTCCCACTGGCTGCTGCTGGCCACGGCGCTGTCGCTGTGGGTGTGCCTGTCCTCGAAGACTCGCAGCTGTCGTCCTCGCGGATGGGCGACACCACGCTGGATCGCATGCTGGACGCCATCATCGAGTCGGCGCGCAAGGAGGTGCGCTGCAAGCACACAAGCAGCAGCAGCAGCAGCAGCAGCAGCCGCAGCTGGCACCACAGTTGCCAGCACAGTGCTGGCCGATTGCGGGGAGTGGAGCGAGAGCAGCGTCCACGAGATGGAGGTGCGCACCCCCACCCACTTGAAGCGGCAGCGGGTGGTGCGGCGCAAGAATCCCCACAAGACAGCCACCACAGCCACCAGAGACGGGCAGAGCCGGAGTCGCAGCAAGAGCCGGAGCCGGAGCCAGAGCAGGAGGCAGAGCGCGACGCCAGTCCAAATGGAGCATGTGCCCAGCACCAAGCGCTGCCTCAGCTTCTCCAGCTCCACGTCCAGCGACCTGGACGACGATGAGCAGCTGGCCAAGCGCAGCTCGCTGGCCTCCACCACATCGTCGCACCACTCGAGCGCTGCTGGCACCGCCGACAGCCAGCGGGGCAGCATAGATCTGAGCATCGTCTACGATGCCAAGCAACGCAAACTGAACGTACACGGTGAGTCCCCAGGCGCATCGATGGCGGTAGGCGGTAGGCGGTAGGTCCCAGTCCGAGCGAGCACTGTGCCCATGCCTGTGCCTGTGCCTGTACCCCAAGATGGTCTCGTAATGCCAATCAAACACGGAAGCACTTGCACTCGTCAGCTAACTGAAGCCTCTTTTCTGTATGCCTTTTGCAGTCATTCGGTGCCGTGATTTGCAGCGTTCGCATGGGACGGGCACCATTTATGCGTACGTCAAGGTGGCTCTGGCCCCCGCCCAGTCAGTGCAGCCGGCCATGAGCTCTGGCTTCCAGCGCACCGCTGTCCATCGCCACTCGAGCCGGCCGTACTTCGATCAGCGCTTCAGCTTCCCCATTCCGGAGGAGCAGTCGAACCAACAGCTACAGCTGGCCGTGTGGCATCGGGATCGCCATTTAAAGTGAGTACGAGTAAGGTCACAAAAACACACACAGTTTGTCTGCCTATATCCATGCCCCGTGCCCCGTGCCCCATGCCCCGTGCCCCATCCCATTGCTACACCCACACCCGTACACAATCCTAATGGATTCGCCCCAGCTCCTGCAGGACTACTGAGTCAATTTCATCTTGAGCCATGTCATTCACCCCCAATGGCAGAGTGGTTGAGGGGGCGGCTGAAGTGCCTGTCAGAGCGCTGAGCACTTGGAGCAGGCAAAAGACTAAGGTCTGGCGTCTGGTTAATTGTAACGTTTTGCTCTGGCCTCGTGGAACTTATAGCGCCTGCTGCATTTCCTGCACATAAACCAACCAACCGACCAACCAACCAACCAACCCCGAGGGCCATATACGAGAGTGTGTTCCATCTCCGTCCACCGTCCACCTTCCACCTTCCACCATCTGCCATCTGGCATCCACATTCCACATTCCACATCCAGGTCATGCGCAGTGGTGTCTGAAGCCTGAAAGCAGCGCTTTTCCAGCGTAGCTTTCGACTACAATTTCTGGGCTGACCTGCGCCGCGGCCCGCCGCCAGTGCTCCAGTGCTCCAGCTCTCCAGTTCTCAGTTGGAGTGCCAAGCTCGCGCGACGCTAAACAGAAGCACCGTGCACAGGAGGGCCCAGCACAGAGAATCGCGGATAAGCACCGAGAAACGGCACCGAGAAACGCTCGGCCTGGCAACGCTCGACCTCCGACCAAACGTAGCGAATGTGCTAAAAAGTGTGTGACATCTTCCTCCTCTGGCACTTGATAATTGCCCGCAGAGAGAGCGTACTTCATATTTATTTGATTATTTTTGTTCGAGTTGAAGGCAGATTCTGTTCGACATCCCATCCGGTGTGCCCAGTGTCCAGTGTCCAGTGACCAGTGTCCGTGTCCGTGTCCGTTTCCGTGTCCGCGTCCTCGTCCAGCCCTCCCCTCCGGGGGCAGGCAACACCAAATTATATAACTGTATGAGTGAGGGCCGCCGCATGGAAAGTGTAGCATAATTTTGGGCATGCTGCTAATCTAATGCGAACAGGAAGTGGCTCTCGCTGTGAGTGTGTGCGTGTGCGTGTGCTGTGTGCTGTGTGTGTGTGTGTGAGCTTAGCAGGAAGTATGACAGACTCGCAACGTGCATGGAGCAAATCCAATTGAAATTCAAGGACAAGAAACTCATTCACCGCGAGAGCAGAGCGCCACTTGACCAGCTCTACAGCTCTACAGCTGTACAGCTCTTGGGTTCTGTGAGTGGCACTCCAACGGGTGCTGTGGTAACTGGTGCTGGTGCTGGTGCTGGCTCTGCCTGCCATTTGATGCCAGATCGATTTGGTTAGCGATTATGCAATGGTCAGCCCACATTACACACGCTAGCTGGCGACACGCGTGCTGGCCACAGAGTCCAATCCTTTCGCTGACGGACAAGTAATTGAGCTGGCCAACTAGCTAAATGGACACCCGGGAATGTCAGCCAGCTGCCATTCCCATTCCCACGTGTCTCTCTCTCTCTCTCTCTCTCCCTGGCTCCCCTGGCTCTCTCTCTCTCTCTCTCTCTCTCTCTCTCGCGCTCTGTGTCGTTCTGTGCTGTCGTCTCTCTGTGGCATGGAGTCTCGCTTCTATTTGTTATGCATGCATAATGTAGCACGCACAGAAACACACACAGCACACACAGCACACACAACACACACATCGTGGCAGCAGAGCAGTGAGAGGGGGGGGGGTAAATGTAAATGTGTAAATTGTGAAAATAGTTGGGCCAAAGGACTCGTTTTCGAGCGCTTTAAGTCAATTTACAAAAACGACTGACGGCTGAATTATTCATTGCCTGCTTTTCGGCTCAGCCTTCTGCCTTCCTGCCTTTCTTCCTTCCTGCCCTTCTACCTTGCCACCTTTCGCAGTTCTGTTTCTGTTTCTGTTTCTGCCCCTGTCTCTCGCTCTGCCGCTGCTTCGCATTACATTTTTAATGGCATGCCCCCATTTCGGCCACTCTTGAGTGGGCGGTCCCCGCCTTGCAGACAATCGCGATTGCAATCGCAACAGCAAAGAGCCCCCCCACCGCCGCCGCCACCACCACCACCACCAGGCCACAAACAACTGAAAAACTTCACTCTACCCGTACTTTGTGTGCTGCCAGGCACCAACCACGAAAATCAATAAAAGTGACCCAAATACGCGCGCCAACTTCGGCCCGAGTGGCCAGTGGCAGAAGAGGCAGCGCTAGGAGCCACAGCTGGAGTGGGAGCCACAGCTGGAGTGGGAGCCACAGCTGGAGTAGGAGCCACAGCTAGAGCAGGAGCAGGGAGCTAGCGCAAAAGTACCATAGATAGAGCCTCAAGCCATTGTCTGCCTTCTAGTCCCATGGCACCACGCAACCACCCATCAAAATTGGCCGGGCAAAGCGCATTTCCGGGCCGCACGGGCATGTGGAATGTGGAAGAGAATGTGACGCCAGCTTAGGGCCGCTAATTGATTTATGTCACGTACGCTGGCCGCTGTCTTCCACAAGACACAGCAGTGGGGGCCACTGGCAGGGTTCGAAGGTGAAGCCAGAGCGGAAGCGGAAGCAAGAAGATTGCCTGACCCGACCCGACCAGACCAGGCCAGACCCGACCACACCAGACCATGCAATCAACGGCTTATAAATAAACCATTGAAATGTCAGTGCAACGTGACGCACAGTGTCCAAAATTGGCATTACACAATCGAGGGGGTTCGGGGCTAGAGCTGCCTTGCCTTCACCCTTGCCTTGCATTTGAGGCGTTGCTGAGGGCTGCCGAAGTATTTGCTACAGATGGATCCCTCGCAGTCGAAGGATCCTTCCAGGGCAAAGGAAAAGGCTTGCCAGTTCTTGGTAACTCCACTTGGGATCTGTTCTTGTTTGGATGGGAAGCCATTGCCTTATTTTTTGATCTTTTTCTGGTCTGTAAACTAGCCAAATCCGGAGACTAGAGCTCAGTCCTTCCGGTGTATGATTTAATTGTGCGTTTAGTTGCCCTACCAGCCTCGTGTCTGGCTGCCACTCACCCACCCGCTCTTATTATCAGCATGTCAGCCCTCCAAAGCGCATACTAAACAAATATCCTCTTTCTTTTTACCCCCAGGCGCAGCGAGTTCCTGGGCAGCAGCACCTTCCCGCTGAGCGAGCTTCTGGCGGAGAGCCACAGCGTGACCGGATCCTACAAGTTGCAGTCACAGTCGCAGTCGCAGGCATGCCTTAGTAGCTGTCGCAGCAGCAGCAGCCGGAGCAGCAGGAGTAGCAGCAGCCAGAGCACTACCACAGCCAACTCCAGGAGCAGCACTCAGGAAGAGCAGCAGCAGGAGAAGCAGCAACCACTGGCAGAAGGATCCGACATGGCCACCAGCACAGCAACAGCAACGGCAACAGCCACAGCCACAGGCACAGCCACAGCCACACCGCAGAAGTCGTCGGCAGCAGCGGCTGCGGCGGCAGCTGCGGCCATGAACCTGGACGAGGTCATCAGCATCAGCATCGACAGCATGGCCGGCACCACGACAGTGGGCCGCGACGAGTGCCTGCTGCAGCCGCAGCAGCCGATGAAGCTCAGCAAGAAGGCCCTGCATCAGCGGGACGCGGACGAGAATCTGTTTCTGCGCTTCCTCGAGCTGGATCCGCCCGCCGACGGCAATGCGAACAGCACCACAAACGCCACCGGCAACAGCGCGGCGAGTGGGGCAGGGGCGAGTGGGGCAGCGCCAGGCGGTGCGGGTGGGGGCGGCGCGATCGCCAGTGTCATCTGCAACGTGAATGCCAACGTGAGCAATGCCAACCACCTGAACGGAGCCAGCGGCGGCGGCGGCGGCGGCAGGCGCCAGTCGACCATGGCCAGCGGCGGCAGTGGGGGAAGCGCGGGCAGTGGACACCGCCCGCTGGGACGCACCCCCTTCACGATGACCCGGCGCCTGACGCGAACCGAGGAGCGGGGATTCGGCTTCTCCATTGTGTGGACGCACCCGCCGCGCGTCGAGAAGGTGGAGGCGGGAATGTCGGCGGACCGGTGCGGCATCCTGCCCGGCGACTATGTGATCTTCGTGGACAAGCACAATGTGGTCACGATGCCCGAGGCTGATGTTCTGAATTTGATACGATCGCAGGGCTCGACCTTGACGTTGGAGATATTCAGAAGGTCAGGCGCGGGCGCCACAATGGCCCTGGACTCGGCCATCACCACGGCCACGGTGGCCGCCACGTCCCTGTCCACACCAACGGGAACGGGCACTGGAACGGGCACTGGAACGGGCATGGCCATGGCAACGGGAATAGGCATGGGAGCAGGTCTTTCCCTGGCCCTGGGCAACTCCAACTCCAATGCCAATGCCATCACACAGCAGCAGCAACAGCAGCAGCAGCAGCAGCAGCAGCAGTCCCGTCAGCAGCTGGTCCTGGGCCTGGAGCGTGAGGAGCTCACCACCTCGAGCACGACGAACATGATGAGCCTGCAGCGGACGGGCAGCTCGCGACCAGCCAGGCCACAGGCACAGCTGAGCAACAATTATTCGCGTCCGGCCACCGCCTGCTCCGGCACCACCTCCTCCATCGAGGCCGCCAAGCGGCGGCTCCATCTGCCTCAGGTCACCTTCAGCAAGGAGGTAGGCAAGGGCGTTTTGGTCTAACCCGAATCCCATTCGCCCCCCCCAATCCTCCTCCCCCAGCTCCCAATCGCTCACTCACCAATCTCCGATCCCAGGGGGACTTTGAAATATTTTTATTGCGTGTGTTTCTCCTTTTCCTTTCCCTTTCCGTTTCCGTTTGCGTTTCCGTTTCCTTTTATTTTTGTTTTGCTATTTGTACATACTTGCAGCCCGATTATCGTTTAGTTTTAGAGTTTAAGCTGTCGCCCTGCTGGCTGTCATTACTTATTATTATTAATCAACATTTTTTTTCGCCCAATGCACCCACCCACCCAACCCAACCCGTCATTAGGAACCCCTGAAACAAAAAACAAAAAAAAAAAACCCTGACAATAAACATTTTTTTTCGACATTTTATTTGTGTGTTTGTCTTATGTTAATTTATATTATTATAGTATATTATTATATTATTTTAATGTTATATTAATTTGTATTACTACACGGAGGGGAGCGCTATAAAAGGGGGTGCACATCACTCTCTCCAATGTGTTGTTGGGTGGTTTCTATTTGCTTGCCCTTCGTTTATTTGCTCCCCGTTTTATCACTGCCATCTAGCGCGCATTTCATACGTACAAATGGCTGATTACACTGCACACACGAGCCCTTAAATTACACAGTAGCAGAATATTTGTAGCCCCCAAGGCCACTCAAACCCGTCCACAGCAAGGCATGCGCCTCATAAAGCGGGTTATCGAGCACTCTTCCAACCAAGTGAAGCGTGCACCGATTAAGCACTTTAGCTTCGATTAAAGTCGATGAGAGTGGCAGATCTCATCGATTTTCATCGAAAATAAAGGTTGAACAACCCTCAACCCGTATACATTTGAAGACCCAACAGATCTGCCCGCACTCTCACTGCCTGGATCACCCGCACTCTCCCTTTCTGTAACTGTCTCTCGCTTGGCCACAACTCTAACCTACATTCTCTCTTCCTCTCCCGCTCTCTCGCTCTCCGCGTGGCCAGTCGATTGCGCCCATAACGGACAATCGACGGCGCTTCCTGCTGCAGCTGATTAGCCGGGAGCAGAACTTCACGGCAGCCCTGCACTTCGGGGTGGATCGGTTTGTGCAGCCGCTGCTGGAGCGCAAGGATCTGATATCGCCGAACGATCACCGGACGCTGTTCCAGAACATCGACGAGCTGCTGCGCATCGCCGAGGACATACTGGAGCAGCTGTGCAGCGGCGACCAGCACCAGCACCAGCACCAGCAGCAGCAGCAGCTGGAGCAGGAGCCGCAGATGAACTTCGCCTCGCGGGTGTACCTGTCCAAGACGACGGCCATCTGTGCGGCCTACAAGAAGTACTGCAACGGCATCAAGCGGGCCGACTGCGTGCTGGTGAACAAGTCGCGCCAGACGGGCTCCGAGTTCATAGCCTTCATCACGGAGCCGGTGGTGCCGCGCAAGCGGCCGGATCTCACCATGTTCATCCACCGGCCGCTGCAGCACTTCCGCGAGATCCTCAAGCTGATGCAGCTGCTGGCCAGCAACTGCCACGTGGACACCGAGGAGCACAAGAACTTCAGCAGCGTGATTGGGGAGCTGCAGGCGGCCTACCGCGAGATCACCGTCAGCAGCGGCCTCATGGAGCCCCTCGGCGAGGGCCGGCCCCTGCTCACGCTCCAGGACCTCGAGTCGCGCATGGTCTTCACCAAGTGCAAGCCCTTCACGCTGGCCGTGCAGGGCCGCCAGTGGATCTTCGGCGGCGATCTGTCCCGCGTCGAGGGCCGCTCCATCAAGCCCTACTGGACGCTGCTCTTCAGCGACATCATCGTCTTCGCCAAGGTCAGCCGCGACCGGGTGCTCTTCATCACCGAGGAGCCCGTGCCCATAGCCAATGTCGTCGACTCCTGTTTCCACATGCGCAAGAAGAGTGAGTAGCGGGCGGGCGGGCGGTAGCGCACTCCCCCCTGGCATTCTATTCTCCAGTTCTCGCTTGACTTATTCCCCCTCGTTCTCCCCCGCGCAGCCACCGAGTTCCGCCTGACTGTCGACCCCAATGGCCGGCTGGCCGAGAGCCCCACCGGCTACTGCGCCCCCGATCTCAGCCGGACACCCAGGCGGGGCGCGCGCCGCAAGAGCCTCATCCTGCGCGCCCCCTCCCTGGAGCTGAAGGCCGTCTGGCAGAACCTGCTGCAGCGCCAAATGTAGGTCATCCGCCCCGCGCTCCACTCGCGTCCTCTGCAGCCCTTCTCATGCCATTTTCCACGCAGATTTCTGGTGAATGCGGCCCTCGGCTCGACGCCCCTGTCCAGCCCCCTGGACTCGCCGGATGTGCTGAACACGCTGGTGCCGCTGAGTGACATCGGCATGACCTCCGCCTCGATGGCCTCGATGAAGCTGCCATCGCTGGACAGCATCAACCTCAAGCAGCAGAAACAGCAGGTGCGTCTCTTTCGTAGCAAGCGCCTGGACAGCGGCGATTCCTACGAGAATCTGCAGCGGCTGGCCAGCGCCGTGCGGCACAGCTGCGCCACCAGCACCACCGCCAGCGCCACAACCAGCGCCTGCGCTGCCACCCAGACGCCGCTGCACTCCCACTCCCACTCGCAGTCGCAGTCGCAGCTGTGCTCCGCCTCGCTGCCCTCGCGCACCACGTCGCCAGCCCGCCTGCCACACGGCCAGGCTCTGGGTCAGGGTCTGGGTCAGGGTCAGGGCCATGGCCATGGCCACTCGAATGGCTCCTGTGGCGGCTCCGTGCCCAATGGGGTGGGCACCACGGCAGCGGTGGTGGCGGGCGGCGGCGGGCCGGGCGACAGCTCGCTGCGGCGCTTCAACACGAACAGCTCATGCCTGAGCAGCAGCGGCAGCCTGACGGGCCACACACCCCACACCCAGACCTCGGCCCCGTCCCTGTCCCTGCCCAGCGCCAGCTGCAAGTGTCTCACGGCCATTCCGGAGGCAAGCAGCGAGCCCCTGCCCCCCTCTGTGCCAGTGCCAGTGCCAGTGCCACAGTCGGCGGCCCCCTCGCAGAAGCTGCTCGAGTTCAGCCTGAGCTCGGTGGGGCGCTCGTTCATCGACGAGGCCGCCAATGTGGGCATCGGGCAGGTGTCCCTGACCACCCCAGAGACGCCCACGCCCAACATTTCGCCCAGCTCGCAGCCGTGCAACTCGGACGCCTTCTCCAATGACTTTGTGCCGCCGGCGGGCGGGCGGGCGAGCAACATACCGCTGGCGGAGTTCGGGGGCTCGTGGGATCTGCTGGAGCTGGACCTGCAGCTGCACGAGGTCAATCTGGATCCGTGCTACGACACGGACGTGGAGGAGTGCATCTTCCTGGGTGAGGGGCGAGCGGGCAGCGATGGCCAGGACCATGCCGACGGGGACAATGACGAGGACAGCGACGATGACAGCGTGGTGGTGGACGATGATCCCTTCGGCATGCTGCCCACCAAGCCCACGCCACCGGACTCCCTGGATCTGTGATTTGACTTTTGGCTACAGACGGACGCCACTGCGACGACGCTGACGGTGACGGTGCCGTCCAATGACGATGACGACGACGACGAGGATGACCCACGAGCTGGGCTCCAGGACGACCCCTTCCCGACCCTGCACAATCTTTGAATCGACGAGCTTAGACCAAACTACCACTGATTTACCCCCCAAGCCCAAAACTCTCCGCCCCATTCGATCTCTCTCTCTCTCTGTGTCTCTCTCTCTCTCTCTTGCTACCTCATCGCTTGAACTGATCCCTCTTGATCCCTCTTGATTGCTCTGCTTCTGCCTCTGCCTCTGGCGCTGCTTCTGGCGCTCCTTCTGGCTTGGGCCAACTGCAACCTCCGGCGCTTCTCATCAGCAACTGAGGACGATCGACCACCATCCGAGCAGTTACGTCTCGGGTTGTTTGCCTGGCCTCTTTGCGCATTGTATATACCAATATATGTAGGTGCATCTACCTGCACACCTGTTGCACCATTCCAGTTAAGAACGAACCCCCCCCCCCCCTCTGCAGCCCTCTGCAGCCCTTGTAATCGTGTTCGCTTCATCCAAGTCGGTTCTGAATCGAGTGTAAATAGCACAGGCAGTTGGACCGAAGAGTGCCGAAGCGCAGAGGGTGATTCCACGATGAAAACAATGTTGTACGTGTAATGTGTAATGTAGTACTTAATTCTTGCATAGTTATACATACATATATATACATATATATACCTTATATACCTACCTACTTAGCGTACATTTGTTAGAACATAGCCGTACCATATAGCGCTAGCTAGTCAAATATACAACTACCTAAGAGCGATGTTGCCATCAAGCAAACAAACAAAGGAAAGCCCCACAGACCCTGGGCATGACATCCATGCACATTTGTGTATCGTATATTGCATTGCATACTCCTCCAATCGCTCCAATTCGCACTCGTAATATCCATTTTAATTGAAACTTGTCCGCCAATCCAACGAAGTGACGAAACGCGAAGAGCAAACCCTAAGGAATTATTATATCTAATGTTAAAGAAATGCTTCCATTTTGTAGCCAAACCGAAAACTTATTACTGTTATTGCTGTTTGTTAAATTCCATTAGCCATTAGATCTAGTTCCACATCTGGATCGGAACCCACTCGTATGCTAAGTTTACCATTAGCCAAACAATTGTTGCCATTTCGATTAGATTAGATTCGATGCCCAGTCCCCAGTGCCCAGTCCACAATCCCGCAACCCCACTACCTTACCCCTAAGTTGCACTCGCAAAGCATTAAAGTCTCGCAAATTGTACAAACATCTTCCCTAGAAACTACATACATACATAGTACATCCCACATGTTTACTAGTACCTAGCATAAACCTATGTCTATAGCTGTAATCGAACTTTGCTCAGTCGCGGGGCTCTTGGCTGGATGGACGGACTGCCACACTCCCGCCACACACTCCATCGATCCATCTGTCGATGTCAATTATCAATGACAAGCACTTTGTTGCCTTCTAAAAGTAATCCCAATCCCAATCCCACCCACATTCATGTTTATCCATCCATCTCCCATGTAGATATTCCAAATATCCAAACAACATTTATTTGTGGGCTCGCACAGTCCCAGTGGGGGGTAAGAAGTGTGTCAAATAATTCCACATTCTATTCTAACACTGTAAAGATAGTTTCTTCCTTGGTAAATATTCTATTTTACTTGTTATTCGAATAGATTTTTGCATGGAAATATTTTAAACTTTTTACCCATCGATGGGCAACGCTGTGCGAGTTTTGTTGGGTGTCGAAGCTGTCCAGCCAGGACCTCTGGCGACTCTTAGCTAGTCTCTGGTCTAATCTATATACACACACACACACACACACGCACCAGTGCACCTGTGCATCTGTGGCAAGTTTTAACAGACTGTGGGGAGGAGTACGTTATCAAGCATACGCCGCGTTGTCTTTTGCGGCTCGGTTTTTGGGTGTGCCTTGAGCAATAAGCAAATATCTCTCTATACACCATACATACATAAGTATATACAGCATATATACAGTATATATATATATATATATACATCTACATATATATATTCATATTCATATTATGTAACCTGTGTATGTACCGTCTAGATATTTTTGATTTAACGTTTTTTGCCACTTTACATAACACGAGAGGATTCGATATCGACTTCGACATCGACATCGACTTCGACTTCATGCAGTTTGAGATTGAGATTGCGATGAGAAACGAGATGCATTCAAATAATAATAATAAAAAACAAAAATGGTTCTTTGACTAAAAACGCTTGTGATGTTCTTTTTATTTCATTAAAAACCAAAACCAAAAAGAAAACTACCAAAAAAAAAAAAAAAAAAAAAAAAAAAAAGAGTAAACCAAGTAGAAACCCACCGAGCACTCATTCAAAACGTTGCCCAATATCGCTCCGCATTTATCTAGAACCTGGTCAAATCCTGTGCTTACAATTAATTGGTCGTTCCAAAGCAAAAACCGAAACAAAACATCAGTTTCCCCAAAGGCAAAAAACCAAACCAAACCAAAAGAAAACAAAAAAAAACAAAACTAAAAACTAAAAACAAAAAGAAAAAGAAAACACACAAAGCAGAAGAAACCAAAATTGATAAATTAAAAATTGTGATGGACTCAATTTTAGTTTTAAGTTCGAATTGCTTCTTCTAATTCTTCTCCAATTTCCTCCAACTTCAACTTCAACTTAAATTTCCACCTCCAATCTTTATCCGCTTATTTGTTGTTGTCGTTTGTACCTGTAACCTGTAACCTGTAACTGTACCTGTAACTGTACATATCCCGTTTACCGCTAACTTTTTACCGTTACCGTTTTACCGCTTTTTTGTAGCCGTTATTCGTGCTGTTTTGTATGCGCCATATTCGTTGTGTTCGTTTTGTGTTCGCCCCAGAACCTTCCCCCTACCCCTCAATAGAGTATCCAATTTTCAATTTCCAAGAGAGCAAAAGAGCAAGCGTTTTTAATCAAAGCAAAGAAGGACAAAGAAAAGTTCACGGTTTCAATCGCATTATTATTTCCGTTCCGTTTCTCCGTTGACTCGATCAAGGATCTCAGCCACAGTCAAAAGCAAAGCAAAAGCAAAACCAAAACCAAAAACTAACCTCAAAACTCAAAGCAAAGCCAAGCAAAGCAAAAAGAGAAACAAAAGCAAAGAAAAAGCAAAAGCAAAAGCAAATCCAAGCAGAAGCTAAAATGCATGAGAAAGAAACCCTCCTCCAACTTGGAAATTTCCAATGAGCCCATCACAAATTTTAATTTGCCAAGCAGCGTTCGGGCAGCAATCGGGCAGCGTTCGGGCAGCGGTGGTGGGTGGATTGGTGGATTGGTGGGGGCAGTGGGGCAGTGGGTTGTGGTGTTCCGGAACCAAGGCCAAGGTAAGACGCGGTCTACAGTCATTTACCTGCCCCAAATTATTTTTGCAGCAGCGTAACAGCTCACACGGCCATGGGCCGGGCCACACGGGTGGCTCGGGTGCGGCTTCCTCCGCCGGCCACGCCCATGGACACGCACACGGACATGCCGTGGAGCAGATCGAACTTCTGATCGACGAAAAGTGCCGCATCCTAAACAAGACCGGCACGCCCAAGTCGAGCGCCCTGCACCTGGCCAACTGGATGAAGGGACAGCTGGACAAGCAGCAGCAGCAGGCGCGACTGGCGGCCATCGCACGCTCCCAGGAGAACATCACCGCCGAGGACGAGCAGCTGATCTTCAACAGCGACAGCGAACAGGACGAGCGCATCACATACTGGACGCGACAGCAGCTCGAGAAGCGCACCAAGGAGCTCAACCTCGCCAAGGAGAATGGCGTGCTCTCCGCCAAGCCCAACTTCGGTGGCAAGCGACTCAGCGGCGTCGAGGAGCTCAGCATGAGCGCCGCCTCGGACATCTACTCGGAGGCGGAGGCGGCGGCCCACAGCCAGATCAGCCAGTCGCATAGCACCACATCGGACAGTCAGGTGAGAGCGCAGCTTAAAAGTATGCTACACTAATTGTGCACACACGATCCACACGTACTCCACATGTGAGCCACTCACAGTCCACAGTCCACACACCTCTAATCCACTTAAGCCACTCGAACCCTCTCAATTCCAAGCAGAAAAAAACCATGAAAATCCCCAGTAAACGCTAATCCCTGCATCCATCTATCTTCCGCTTCATCTCTGCTGATGCTGCTGCTGCTGCTGCTGCTGCTCCACCATCCATCGATCTCTGCCGTATGTAGATCACGGTACGCTCGAGCCCCATTGTGCTGGACAAGCTGGCCGTTTGCCGGCACTGCCACAAGAATTGCCAGCAGAGCGGCGCGGGTGGCGGTGGTGCCGGTGCCGGTGGCGTCCACAACTCCAGCTCCACGCCCGTGCTCCTCTGCAACTCGCTGAAGGTGCAGCACAGCCAATCCTCACCGAATCGATGCTGCAAGCTGAACGGCATGGCTGGGGGATCGGGCACGGGCACCGGCACCGGCACGGGAGCAGGCACCGGCACCGGCACCGGCACGAGCAGCGTGACCAGCATGTCCAGCAGCACCATCACGGGGGAGCTGTCCTCGAAGGTAGTCGCTAGCAGCAGTCGCCGGGAGACCGGCGACACGGAGAGCGACGTGGCCCAACTCATCACCGACGAACTGTCCCTCTCCCAATCAGAGGCCACGGACGAGAGCGTTGGCGCCATTCCCAACAGCAGCAGCAGCGCCGGAGACGGCTCCAAACTACGAATTTTAGAACCTCAACCAACGGCTGTGGCATCGGCGGCATCGGCGGCATCGGTGGCACCGGGGCCAGTGGTGACTCCACCTATGGCCAATGGCCATTGCTCTGGCGGCTCACCGAAACCGCTGCCACCCCCACGACGCACGCGCATCGTGGCCCAGATGTGCCAAGAGCCTGCCCGGCCGCGGGCTAACCAGCAGGTCAAGGCCATCGTGACGATCACGGAGACGGCGCGGATCATGCGCAGCAGCGAGCGCACAGCCCACTCCGTGGGATCGGGCGGATCGGGCTCGGTGTCGGGCTCGGGCTCGCCAGCCAAGTACGCCGCCTGCCACTGCCGCTGCACGCCTGAGGACTTCACGCACGCCCAGCTGTCGCCGGACAAGATGGAGCACCAGACCTGCAGACTGCTGGAGTCGCCCAAGCAGACAGCAACCACCACATCCACGTCCACAGCAGCTGCAGTGACAGCGGCCCAGCGGCAGGAGGATGAGCAGCTGTCGCTGGTGCTGATTGGACTGGCCCAGTTTGCGCCGGCGGCCAAGCTGTGTGGGCAGGAGGAACGGGCTCCAGCAGCACTCCTGCATCACGCCACTGGGGAAGACAGTTGCACCCCTACGATAGCCGTGGTGCCACCCACGCCCGATGCCGTGCTCACCAAGACGAGCACCCATGTGTGGGACAACAGCGGAGGAGCTGCTGGATCGGCTGGATCGGCTGGATCGGCTGGGGGAGCAGTGGCCACCAGCAGCACGACCACCACCACAACGAAGCAGCCGCGGCAGGCGATCATTGAGAACATACCCGAGGACTCGTGCGACGAGTCGCCGTTGGACGAGGAACCCCCGTACAGGCCCATGAGCAACGCCCTGCGGCGCTTTGGCACCATGTCCAGCCTGGAGAAGCTGCCCTCCGACGATCGGATGGACGAGGCCGACGAGCTGGACGACGACCTAGAGCCCTACACTTCGAATGGCCACGACGACAGCCCCCGCAACGACGACGACGACGATGATGATGATGATGATGGGGATGACGATGGGGATGAGGATGAGGATGACGATGAGGATGCAGCCTCGGACAAGGCGCTGGCGCAGAACCTCAACGATTTGGTGGGCTGCTCCAGCTCGACTGGGGCCATGGTGAATGGGGATGTGCTGGCGAGTGGAGCCTGGACCAATCGAGCTGGGGCCTTTGTCTCCGACAAGATGTCCTTCTTCGAGGAGTCGCGCGCCTTCATCGACAAGTACTTGGGTCGCTGGAGCGGCGAAGATCCCCAGGAGCAGCCGCAGCAGACGGCCACCTCCGAGACGGATGAGCAGATGGACGAGTGCACCTCGGGGGCCACCAGTGGCGAGGAGGTGTGGGGCACGCCCACCAGTGGCGGGGACAACGAAGACAACGACATGCAGCTGATCAACTCGGAGAACACGCACTCGGTAAGAGGAGATTCGGATCTCGCGACTCGGGACTAGGCCTGATTGGGGTTCTCCTTGCTGCTTTCTCCTTGCAGTCACCCACCAAGTCGAGCACCTCGCTGAACGATGACGATGACACGGAGCTGATGATGGACGAGCTGCTGATGGCCCCACCGATGACGGCCAGCACCATACGGGGACTGCTGCCACGGTATGTAGGGTGATGTGGCACAGCCACAGCCACAGCCACAGACACCACGAGATACATATATTGTGGAGACATAAGCATACACAGCTGGTAGAGCCACTAGACTAGACTAGACTAGTCCCATAAGCAGCATAAGCCGCAGCCGTAGGCCAGACATAAACCCATCTATCTAGTCGTGTACTCAATATATCGTATCCCATATACATATAGCCAAAACTCTAGAGTTAGTACCTCCATTAACCCTACTCTAACTAAGTAAACGAATTCTCTTCTTTTGTGTATTCCTTTGGACACTTTCTTTCGTAGCTTTTACAGGTGTTTTTACTTTCGGTTCCATTCGTTTCGCCCACACCCAAACAACACCCAACCACATCCACATCCACACCCACAGCCCAATTCGATTCGTATTTGTGTATCTACTCGTACATACTTACATCCATCCATCCATCCATCCCTCCAATTATTCATAGTTCGCTCTCTCTCTCTCTCTCTCTCTCGCTAGTAGTGCTCTCATTTTCGGGTTTAGTTTTAGACTACATATAGTCATAGTCATAGTCATAGTCATAGCCAGCTCGAGGATCGAGGACCAGCGACCAACGGACACGAGAGGGCGGACTGTCTTTGTGTCTTTCTGTAGTGTATCCTTGCATAGCCTTTGATCGTATCTACCATCTACTGTATACTATATTTCTACAATTAAGTTTGCTCTATTCAAAATTGATGCATCATCGACACACACACACACACACACACACACACACTCACACACACACAGACACACACATATACTCTATCGAAAACAAATCGAATCAACCCATCGATCAAATATTGCTAAATTCAAATTGAAATTCGTTTACATACGCCATAACACACATCATACGTATTATCGAATCGTATCGTATCGTATCGAACCGTATATCGTAACCGTATATCGATACATGTCATGCTTAGACGTCGTCTTGAGCCCCTTTTCGAGGAGGAGACCGAGAGCGATGAAGAGAAAACCCAGCAGGACAGCGATGACATCAAAAAGGTGGGTCGTTATTACAGCAAATCCCAAACAAAGCAAAAACAAAAACCAAAACCAAAAAACCGAAAACAATAAAAAATAAACTCAAACTTGCGTTGCGATTCTGCTGCATGGCAACACTGGCGCGCGCGGCGCAGTGGCATGCATGGCAGTGCCGTCCGTCATGGCCTGAAGCAACTGTACACCGCGAAACCATTGAGACAGAAGTCTTCGGTGCACCGAAGCGGCAATGCACTTGCAAAGAGCAAACGCAAACGCAAACGCAACTGCATCTAGTCGCCTCCCTTTGGAGCGATGATCTGCATACATAATCCCACCACCTGCATGTAGCCTAAGCCAACTATCAATTTAGCTATCTGTGAACAACACTCAATGAACTTGAACTAACTTGAACTCACTTTGGTTTGTCTTTCTATTTTTGTCTATACTTTCATATTTTCATATGCCACCACACCATCAACTCCGACTGCAACTCGCTCTATCGCTCAATCGCTCAATCGCTCAATTGCTCATCTACATCCATCGATAAACCCACCACCATCTCCGCACCATCATCAATCAATCAATCAAACAATCGATCGATCGATCAATCGATCCAACTAACAATCATATTTATCTGCATACTTGAACACATTTTATATTATCCAACTCAAATTTGTTGTGTGTAAACTGTACTTTTTTTTGCCTGCCGCCATCTCTTACCCGCTCTCTCGCTCACTCTCTCTCCTTCTCTGTCTCTGTCTCTCTTTGAGCGCTATTTTCATGTATTTGTGTGTAATATAATTAAACCTATTGTTATCGTTATCGTATTGTAATCGCTATTGTTATCGTATTGTTATCGCTATTGTTATCGCTATCGTTAACTGGCCATTATGTGTACTTCACACTTATACATACATACATATATACAAATAGAAAGTCGTAGTGAAATTAGTGAAGCTTTAGCCAATCCTGCAATACTGCGAGCTCATAACCATCAGACGCCTGGACGGGGACGACGACAGAGACGATGACAGCGATAACGATTGACGACCGCGCGCACCGCTAACCGATCACATCAAATTGAACTCCAATCTGCAATCCCCAATCCGATATATCGAAATTCCGTACCGCCAACGCACCGAACCGAATGCATCCAGCATCCACTCAGAATCGACAACATCAACATCGACATCGACATCAACATCCACATGCACATGCACATCCGAGCGCAAACTGCAAGCAGGAAGCTCTATCCAAACCAGAATTGATTAGTTGAATTCTATTCCCAACAATTGGTAGGGGGAAGCAACGACAAATGGCCACTACCTAGAGGATTCAGCTGGAAGCTCAAGCGACGAGGCAGCCCCAGTGGTGCCGGATCGGCAGGAGCAGCAGCAGCAGCAGCAGCAGGAGCATCTGCATCAGCAGCTGCAGCTGGAGCGGGAGAAGGAGCCAGAAGCGGAGCAGGAGCAGGAGCAGGTGCCTCTGGGGTATCCACAGCAGAGATTGCAACCGAGCCTGGGATCACGTCCACTGCGCACTACCATGCTGCTGCCCACTACGGCCATAACCACGCCGATGGAACCATCACCACCACCACCACCAGCACAGCGAGTGGCTGCACCGCCAGTGGTGGCCTTATCCTGCGAGTATCTGCTCGATCAGCGCCCCTCTACACGCTCGACTCCCGCATCGCACACGACGAGGTCGTCCACGATGCCAGCTACGATCAGCGGGCCCGGGACAGGGACCGGGCCAGGGCCAGGGCCCGGTCCAGAGATAGAGAGCGAGAACTCCAGCACGATGCCATCATCTCGGCGGCCTCAGCCTCCGGCTGCAGCAGCGACAACGGGCCGGACGACGACGACGGCGAGTCCAGCTCCCTTGTCGACTACTACAACAACCAGCAGCGGGAGCGGCACTACGAGCTGCGGAGGCAGAGCCAGCGGCAGGCCAGCGAGGTTTATACCACCGCCGCCGCCGCCGCGTCGCTTGCTGCTCACGCAGACCAATCTAAGCGCTGCACCACCCAAAACGGTAAGTCCAGCCCTCCAGCCCTCCAGCCCCCCGATTTCTGCTCCCACTGACCCATTTGTGTGTCCGCAGGAGCCACCTCAAAGAAAATCTGGCGCTACTGCTGACAGTGGCTGCTCGGGGGCTGTCGGCGACGCCGCCAGCGCTTCGGACCCAATCGCTACCGGGTCAAGGACAATGCCAGCGGCGACTACCAGCAGCTCTGTGCTGCCGGCGCCGTCCCAAAAACGGCCATCGCCAACGATAATCGAGACCTGCCTGCTGGGGGCACCCAGGCCCGCCTCAGCCACTTCATCAGCAACAGCCTCGAGGATACCAAAGCCGAGCCGGGCGAGTCCCACCCACCGTCAGAGCAGCCCGGCTACAGTGGCGGTGAAGGCGGAGCCGGAGTCGGAGGTGCAGGCGCAGGCACAGGCACAGGCACAGGCACTGGCACAGGCACAGGCGGTAACGGAACCGGATGCAAGCGGAGTAGGTCAGCGTTCGGCACACGCTGCCCCAGCGCCCCACGCTGGCTGCGGCCTAAGTCCAAGGCTGGAAATGCGGCTGGCCCTCAATCACGACATCCTCGGGGACGAGGACTTGATCTGCTACGAGCCTGGTCCAGATCTAACAACTATTCTGGGGTGAGTATTGAGCTCTCATAGTCAGTCCTCTGTGCTGATTGCCATCGTCGTTGCAGGCACGACCTCTCCACATTTCATCGTCTGACGGGTCGCGATTTATTGAGTCGTTCAGCCACGAATCGGGTGCAGCCAAAAGAGGCTGTCATATCGTACTCTCAACAACGCAACTCAAAGATGGACACGCCGACGGTGAACCGTCGTCCTCGTCCGCTCTCGGCCTCCGTGCAGAGCAACCACAGCAGCAGCAGCCACGGCAGTCCACGTACCGCTGGTTCAGCTCGTGCCGGCGGCGATCCACGCAGCCAGCAGGCCAGTCCAGGACCATGGACCGCTTCTGGCTGTGCGGGTCGAGCCGGCGCAGGGAGCGGAAGCGGCGCCGACAACAGCACCGCCTGCAGCTCCAGCAGAGGCGCGAGCAAATTAGGCGATCTGGAAATCTTAGCGAGACGCGAGAAGATATACTGCATGTCTCAATCGAGGAGTGGCTGTCAAGTCAGGGAGACATCCACGACCTCCACAACGATGCTGGCCACGATGGCTACGATGGCTACGGGGCTGGGGATGGCGAGGGGGAGGGCGACCACGACGGACTCGGAGATGGCATCGAAACGCGACTCTTCCTTGCCCACCCAAGCAGTAGCAGCAGCTTCTCTGACGAGGACGATGAGTACTACTTCGATGGACGGAGCGGTAGCCACCAGTACCACAACAACAATGACTGAAGCATTCCTCGAAACGGAAGTGGGCAAGTCGAAGCGATTGTGAGTAGTCCTTGAATTTGAAGTGCAGTGGGGGAACCATAGACAAGGCTCTAGAGCCACAGCTTAACTCTCACAGTTCTCTGGTTATTGCTAGCCTGGAGCCTGGAGCCTGGTGACCTAGGGGGAGCCAAAACTCGCACAAATAATATTCCCATACGGTTACAGGGTCCTTTACGTTGAAAGCTAAGCGCACAAGCGAAAGGTGTAAAAGAGGATGCCCGAGAATGCAAAAACAAAACGAGAGGGAACGCTGTGAGGCCACGCCTCTATTTTTATGCCTGGTACTCAGTCAGTCAGATTTGAGGATATTTTATCTGTTTCCACAATGTCCTGTCCCTTTCCGGCCTCTCACGCCAACACGCTGCTCTAACAGAGCCGATAGGGGTTTATTTTTTGTGCTCTCTTTTCTGCTGCTTTAGCCCATGGGCCGATGATCGTGTGAAATACTTAATGGTGCATATTTCGTCTTACTTTACCACCATTCACAGAATCAACTTTATTAAGCGTCGCAACTCTGAGATAACCGCTAGTAGCAGCAGCAGCACCCCCAACCACTCCGACGGAGCCCTTGGCGAGCAGCCCCAACCGAGCCAGACCCAGTTCCAGGCCCAGGCCCAGGCCCAGGCCCAGAGTCAGAGTCAGAGCAGCCTGCTGCCGCTGGGCACGTCTCAGGCAGCCGAAGCCGCGGAGATGGCACAAATGTCGCCGCGCAAGGATAACGTAAGCGCAGCCATTACTACATACATAGTCCCACCGATCTATTGATAAGTTCACAATTTGTGATTTATTTGGTGTAGGACAAGCCATCCCTGAACCGCCGCCTGTGGAAGCAAATCACGAAACGCCGACGCACCAACTCCGTGTCCCAAATAGTCGCTGGCTAAGGTGTCATGCCCCCATTCGCTGCCATTCGCTGCCATTCCCCACTCCCACTGCTATCCCATGCCAACTATTTTCGGAAGAGCCCAGCATACAGCATACAGCATACCACCCCTGCGATCCTTAGCCAGTGCATAGCTTTTATTGTGTTCTGTGGGTAGAGTTTAGTTAATCATAAGTTGAGCACGACGGATCCGAGGGGCAGCCCATTGCCTGGAGCACAGACTGGCGTCCGGGTCCCTGGCAGCAGCTTTCCACTTACCCAATGGACCGGCAGCAAAGGGGGGCAGTTGCTGCTACGGATTTCCGGGTGTCCGGATCTACTAGCGGGCTGCCACACACACCCAATGGACTGGCATTGAGCAAATACCAAACTACCAAAAACACCAACAGCAAGACACAGGAAACAACCAACAAACAACAAACAAACAACAAACAACAATGGGGGAGAAATATTTAGTAGAGTACGAATACGAGTACGAGTACGAGTACGTTAGGTTTTTTGATACAACTTTGTAGGGTAGGTGAATCCTGGGATCGATCACACAGATCACGGGCCACTCTAGGCGTCTAATTGCGTCCAAAACGAATCTCCTGCCAGCAGTCGGCAGTCGGGTCGGGAGGCAGGAGGCCAAAGAACTCAGTCCAAGCCAAATACGATATAAAAATACGACAACGAATGGCAGCAGGTTGACAGTGGGGTGGGGGTGGGGGGGCAAGTAACAATTGGGGGTGCAGTACGAGCAAGTACAGTACACTCCCCAAACACACACACAGACAGACAGACAGACAGACACACACACACACGCATTACTCGTAACACACATGCAATCCAGCCAAATGAATAAGATAGAAGATAGAGGAATTCGAATGTTTACACTGACTATTTTTTAGAGCAGATAGATATAGTAGCGAGAGAGGGCATTCATTAGCATTATACGAGTACGAGTGGGGGCAGGAGCAGGAGCAGGAGCAGGGGCAGGAGCAGGGGCAGGGGCAGGGGCAGGAGTAGCTTAGCAATTGGGTTGTTCGATGGGGTGGGGGGCTTTTGATATTGGTTCGTGTTTTAGTGTTTAGTTCTAGTTCTCAATTAACAATGAAATTGCCTTACGTATTCAATGAACTATTGTATTGGTAGCTTAGTGTGGTAGTGGGTATTTATACATAAATTTTACGCATTATTTTGCAATTGTCCAGCAATGTCAGCATCGGTATGAGCATCTGCATCGGCATCAGTAATCAGCATCCAGCATCCAGCATCAGGCTTCAGCAGTCAGCAGTCAGTAGTACGCCGCCACTAATGAATTTTATGAATTTTAATTCCACATTTTTCTCAAACTATTTACAAGGAAACTTTTGCATCAGAGTCGAATACGCGTATAGGGAAACTTTGTAGTTTATTTCACATTGAAATTGAACAAAATTAAATCGAAAATTGTTTAGAATGAGAGATCGAGATGGAGATCGAGATGGTGAGCAGCGCTGAGCTGAGATGCTATGAAATTATACGAGTTAATAACGACAAAACGATGAAGTACATTTATCAGCTTTAATAGAAAATCTAATTAAATATATATATATATATTATACATGAATGAATCTAACTAGTTCTAGTCCGTAGATAACTAATTGATATACGAATTACTTTTCAAATAGGGTGCATGTGGATGTGGCTGTGGCTGTGGACGTGGACGTGGACGTGTACGTGTACGCGATCGAGCTATTAGGCATTTACCAATCACACTCTTGGGGCATGGCATCCATTGATTCAGCAGCATCTACACCACGTACCGCGTACCACGTACCACGTACCACGTACCGCCTACCACGAACAGTGTCTCAGTATTCAGTAACTTACTTTGTAAAACTCAAACACTGACGTACTCCTCACAAGTCCGCTTACTCGAATATACATATGGGTAAATACTACGACGAGTGCTATATACAATTCATATGCATATGCTATGTGTATGGATTCTATTTTTTTTTTTTTGGCGGTCAAATCTTGTATTTTAGTGCAGAAGTGAATTTTCCTCTTGAAATTCAATAAGAAATTCAATTATTTAAAGATGAAATTCCTGAAAAACAAAACATACAAATAATTCAATATACAATAAATCAAAATCGAAAAGATCAACAATTTGTTTGCATTCTGGGGGTCTCTCTCTTCCAGTGGGGGGCTTCGGCTGCAATTAGTTACATGTGTGTGTGTGTGTGTACACTGTACATACACTTATGGACAAAATAATAGGTGTGCCTTTTTTGTCTTTTTCAACTTTTAATTTCCAATTCAGATCTTCTCTAATCTCAATAAATCAACGTTTTTTCAAATCTTCTATTAATTGTCTTTAAAGAAAAAGTAAAAACAGTTTCACACACCCTTTAATTTGCAATTTTTGCTGGACACAATACAAATGTTTAAACAAATGTTTAAATTAAATCGATTTTTCACTATTTTAGGTCTTGTTTTATATTAAATTGAGTATATGGCAGCCCGTTATATCCGCCATTGTTTTGCAGGACTTTCTCCATTCGTTTTGGCATGGAGGATGCTAACTTTCGAGTTCCAATTGGAATGTTGTACCATGCACCTTGAACAATATCCCAAAGTGGATTTTTATTTTGTCAAAAAGTCTTTGCGACCTCTCTTTTGAGTTCACCCCAGAGATTATCGATGGCATTAAGGTCCGGGGATTGACTTGGCCATCCAAGAACATTTCTGTTCGTTTTGTTTATTAAGAAATACTTGAACATATTTTAGTGCAGCGGTTGGAAGCCCTTTTTAATTTTGGAGCAGTTCAATCATAATAAAAAAATAAACCCTGATGCACGCGACATGTATTTTCTTTTTGCATTCTCGCTCGTTCTCCTTGGCACATTTCGCTTGTGCGTCCGGCTGGCCCCAGAGCAAGCCCAACGGCTATTTAGTATCTGTAGATAGATAATCCCAATCAACTATATTCATTTGTATATTTTCACTCACACTTGCTTTAATTGCTTTAATCCATCTACATTTTTTGTGGGGGATATTCTTTTATATTTACTTCTTATTTGTACCATTAACGTTCATAGTTCTGGTGTCGATTATCCCTAGGACATGCCTATGTATTGTGATCCGATGCCAACCATTCCATTCCATTCTCATTCTCTTTTCCTATCCACCAAAGCGATCAGCAACAAGAACATTCAGCAAATTAATTGTAATTCCAGTGGGGCTCGAACCTGGGCTGGGCTATGGCTTGAACTGAGCATGGGGCATGGGGCATGAAGCATGAGGCATGGGGCAATGGGCTGGGCTGGGCTGTGCTGGCCTAGGCCCCGTGCGTGCACAGAGCCAATGCACATTCCCATTAACAGACAGACTGACGGAGAGACGGCGAGACGGACAACTAGTGAGAGAGAAAGAGAGGAGAGCCCACGTCACACCACACTCTCGGCAGTAGCCGGAGAGAGAGAGGAGAGGCGGCGCCGTCACAGCTGGTGCTGCCACTGGCGCTGCCGCTGCCGCTGCCTCAGAGCTTTGGTGGCGGCTCGACTCGCTCAGCTGAGTGCGAGCGTTTCAATTTTGAAACGAGTTCCATGCCGAACGGACGTTCGATCCGCGCCACTCTCGCCTCAGACCGGGCACCGCTTCGCATCGCATTGCCGTCGAGAGGAATTCGCCAAAGTCCCGCCGTCACCGTCACCGTGCCGCTGTCCCCGTGCCCCGTGCCCCGTGCCCCATGCACCGTGCCCCGTGTTGACAGTGCTCCGGTGAACCGGCATTGCGGTTCATTTACATACATTACATGTCTCCCATTGGCTTTTAATTGGGCGAACGGTTGTCGTGTGCTCCCGTTGTTTTTTGTCGCGTGCTTGTGAGTGTTTGTGTGCGTGTCTGTGTCTGTGTGCCGGCGTCTTGCAAAAATATCCATACATTCATACATATGTATTCTGCTTTATTTTAATTTTTTTTTTAACGTTCAAATCGATTTGAAAGTGTCTACCAAAAAATAAAAAAAATTAAAAATAAATCCCAAAGCGAGAGTGCAATAGAGAGCGAGAGAGAGAGAGAGAAGAGTACTGCACTATATGCGAGTGTGACCACACGCACATTTACTGCATGCCAGTGTGACCATACCGTGCATATAGATGCATGTGAACTAACGGGAAGTGAAGCGCCATTAAGCCACACTAGCATCAGTGACGCCAGGCTAGAACCATGGAGAGACCAGGCCCAAAGAGTCTGCTAATTGAGGTCGTTGTCTAGGTAAGTCGTCACTCTTTTGTGCCTCCTCTCTCTGCTGCTGCTGCTGCTGCTTCCGTTTTGTGGCAGCTTTAAGATTCACTTACAACAGCTCCAACTACAACTCCAACGCTGCCGCCACAAAGCAGATCTGCAGATAAGGCCAGCCAAAAGACAGTGCTCAAAAACAGTAAATTATGCCGGTGCTGCACACAAAACTACACCATCCAACCCCTCCTGGGAACTGCGGGGGGAAGGGTTCAGTTCGCAAGCTGCACAGTGGTGCCCGTTGCAGTTGCAGTTGCATGGCAGTCTCCCAAATGCACAGAAATGAAAGCCTAACAAATTGTTGCTTTTTATACCCTGTGGCTCGCACTGCAGACAAGGGTATGCTGTGTGCCACAGTACCCACGGATGTGTTACTCTATTCTAAGCTTATACTTCTGGTATCTATGTAGATCCATTATGTGATAATCCACTGGCATGGGATACCTTTTAGATGTGAAATAAAGTAAACGGATTTTCAGTATTTTGTGGCATGCCCCCACACCATACCCCATAGATTATTTCCCATATGTATATGCATGGCACAACAAATAATTCTCAGGCTCCAGTCGGCAGAGGAAACTCCACTTGTTTGCCTCTTCTTGAGTAATTCAAAGTCATACGAGAGAAATTTCCCAATAAGAAAGTTACATTGAACATCTTTTTGCCCCACGGTGTCATGCAAAAAGCGGAAAATCAAAATGACAGATTGAGTCGGTCTCCGACTGTGGCAGCGGCGACCGTGCGGCGCTGTGCCCTCCTGTGCAGCAGTGGCAGCAGTGAAAGCTCCCGCGTCAGCGTTTTCCCCTCTCTCAGCCAACTGCTGCCTGCCCGACTGCTGTTTCAGCTGGGCTGTCGATTTGGCCACCGATTCTGGGTGAGAACAAGAATTTCTGCCGCTGGGTATCTCCAGCACCGGGTCTGGGTCCAGCGTTGATAATAATTATCCCACAGCTAGCTGGCCACATAACTGCCCCTGATGATGATGATGATGATGATGGGAATTGGATTGGATGCCCAGCAACAGAAACCGCAGCGGAAACGCTTTTGGTCTTCTGCTGTACATATTATCGCGCTTCCAACCATCCAACCATCCAACCAGCCATCCATCGATCAGATCCAACCTTAGCTGTGTAAGGTCAAAGCACGGCAGCTAAATGCATATTAAGTAATTTCCACCGAGTGAGAAGCAAGAGGCAAAAGAAACAACAACAGCAACAAAAATACCCGAATAAACGTAAATACACGTAGATACTTGTATGGAGTCTATTTGGCGCATGTTTCCTCTTGGAAACATTTTTTGGCACACACTTGCAGGGGGCTAGGGGTAGCCCATGGCTCAGTATTAGCGGCTGGGTGAACCCATGTAAATCTTTTTTATAAATATATTATTAAATGGTATATCCGATAGCTGCCACAGGCGAAACGTTGCAAGGGTATCAAGAGCTTCGGCTACCATGGCCTGGCTAGTTTTAATGCTCGAGCAAATGGCAAGTGCAAAAATTAGTTGCGAAAATTGATTAACATCAAACTGGTTGGAGATGGTGCGGCTGTGTCTGTCTGTTTGGCTCCCTGGCCCCGTGGCTGGGGATTGGTAAATTTATGAAATTGCTGGTCAAGAGATTTTAATTGAATCTCCCATAAAAAGTCAAACGCAAAGAGACATAAAAAAATATATATGTATATACAGATAAACAAAACCAAACAAAAAGAAAGAGAATAATAATATAAATGTGGAAAACGGGCGAAAAAATCAAATAAAAAGCAACGCAAACAAAAAGTGGCGACAAAGACAACACCACACAGTGGTGCCAGTCGATGGTGATGGTGCGGCTGATGGCGAGAGATGGTGATGATGATTGGGACATGTGGCTCGGAACACGAGTATCTGTTGAGGTTTATACATATATACATGTGTACATATATCGTATATTATTTGGCAACTTTAGCCCAAAAACATTTCACTGGGAATCACTGAGCCGCTGAACCGCGCTGAACTGATTCCGCTGATAAACTGGTTTCGCAGTTTATTGAATTTCATACATTTGCATCGTTCCAGCCCCAGCCGCAGTCCCAGCCCCAGCCCCAGCCCCAGCTCCAGCCCCAGCCCAGTCGTCGAACAATAAACAATTTCAATAAGAAAACAAAAAGATGGACGGGTATGCCTGCCTGCCCGCTCGTTAAGTTGCTCCCAAGGTATTTGACCCATCAGTAGCGCAGTAGCTGTAGCAGCAGCAGCGGCAGTAGCTGTGTGCGCTGAGTGCTCGTGGCAGCCAGAACGGCACTAGAATCAGGCACACCATTCACACCGATGATGCGCAATAGGCAGACCAAGACCAAGACACGAGTATGGGCAGAAAAGGTGCTTTGCAACCCCTCCTGAAGGAAAAAGTGTCAGCTGGCAGCTGGCAGCTGCCAGCGAGGGGCTTAAAGCCCAATTCGTTTTGAATGGGAACCAGGCAACTCAGGGGACGGAGACATGGACAGATTCTAGGCTTACCCATTGAGATCGACACGCGCAATTCCATGAGCATCGCCTCATTCACTCGCTTGGAACAGGAAGGAATCTGCGCATTATTTGTCTACCCTTGCACAGGGTAAACAATTTGTAAACAATTCCGACCCCTCCATATGAGCAGTCTCTTTGGGGGGCATCCACTGGCTTCTTATTCCTATTCCAACGATTCTCTTGTTCAGATTTCTTTTCACAGACTCTTTTCTTAAGTGCAGGCTGCTGGGTTGTTAGGTCGAAGCTTTCGAGAGGAGCATAGGAAAGACCGCGCTCGTAAAACTCAGCTAGGTAAGTGAGAAAACTCTCAGCTGTACTCGGATGCGCGGATGGTAATGTCATTACAGTAGGAATTACATGGCAGCGATTGCTCTTCATAAAACTGTTCTCTCTCCCTTTCGCCCCGAGTCGCTTCCGATCACGTGTTCCCATTTAAGCCCATTCAAGCCCACTCTCTCCCTCTCTCTCTCTCTCTCTCTCTCTCTTTCTGCCTCTCCCCACCTGTCGCTGGCCTCTCACTTTCGTTCGATTTTGGGCAATCATGTTAGGGCCTTTCTAAATCTTTAATGACTGCAAGCCCCACAGTACGCGTACAGTCTAAAGTCGATGATCCCCTTTTACCTTTGCTACGGGGGAACGCAATTCTCTGGGGCCACAGATGCGAGCGCACACACCTCCCTCGTTAAAGACTTCCTCTGCGAGATCTAGCATATGGGCAGTATCATGTAATGCCTCCACGCCGGGTACTTGAACTTCTCCGTTCCACTCTGTTCTCTTCGACTATGGCGATGTGGCGATGTGGCGCACAATAACAATGGCCTTCTTGTTCTCCGTGTTCTCTGCTCTGTGTATTGTCGCTGATCCACTCCACGGGCACAAAAGCCAACAATCTCTCCCTCTTTCTCTCCCTCTCTCTCTCTCTCTCTCTCTCTCTCTCTCTCTCTCTCTCTCTGTTACTATCTCTTTGCTGGGGCTTGGGCCATACATAGCATAGTAATTAGAATGATGCACGAGCATGAATTGGTGTGGCTGTGTTTGGGGTGGTATGTGTGTTTGTGTGTGCGCAGAGTTCGCTGACTGTACAGTGTGACCGTCCGTCTGTCCGTCTGTCCGTCCGTCCGTCCGTCCGTCCGTTCAGTTCGCCTGCTGCTCAGCTGTAACGTCAGCGACAGCGACTGCGACTGCGACTGCGACTCGGCTCTTTGTCATTAATTTGGTTGGCTTGGTTCTAGGTAATTATGAGAAACAGAAAGAGAAAGAGCAGAGGAGAGATGCGAACCTCTGAGATATGTACCTGAGAGAGATGGCAAGCCTCTCTCTTTTCTTCTGCCTTTGTGTGCTATTAATCACGGGAATTGGTCAGTTGAAAATTCAATTTCGTGGCCACAAAAGTCGACAAATTAACGTCTTTTTAATTGCTGTTGCTTTTGCTGGTCTTTTGCCAGAGCCGCCACGACTACACCAACAACGAACAACCAACAACCAACAGCCAACAGCCAACATCCAACAACAACCAATTGTCATGCAAAGTCATTGAACTCGAGGGGCCGACGGGGACCTCAACAACAACAACAACAACAAACCAGCAAAAAGAGTTTTTAAGTGGTTTTCTGCTGGTGCTGGTGCTGCTGGTGCTGGTGGGGACATCCATATTATACAATAGATCCATGCTGCCGATCCATCATCTATAAAGCCCCCCATTCCCCTGCCAGCCAGCGAACCAGCACATTGTCCAAATACAAAGTTGCATTCGGCTTTGATCGAGAGCAGCTTTTGACTCGGAATGACCTTGACAAGGGCAGGCAGGCAGGCCAAACGCCAAACGCCAAACGTGTTTACCAACACTCGCCTCGAGTAAACCGGTATATGATGAGCACGCCCTTCGCCTCCCCACCACCACCACCAGCAGCAGCACCACCACCTCCGCCTCACTCTCTGTCACTCCTCATATATTTATGTGTGTATGTAAATGCGCCTCCTCCCCCGCTGCCACAGCCACAGCCACAGCACCACCTCCAGCGACCAACCTTCTAAGCACACTTTGCTGCTGCTCCGTTGATATTTTAGACCTTTTCTGTGACGCTTCAAAGATTTTCACAACAAAATTGTCACACAAAATGGGAAAACAAAAATTGAAAAAATATACAAAGCCACGTGCCAAAAGAGGAAGGGAAGCCGCTGCTTCGTAGCAGTAGCGGCAGCGGTAACGAGGGAAATGGGGAAAATCACACCAGTGAAAAAAATTAGAACTGGAACAAATCAGAAATGTGTAAAAATCAGAGCAGCAAAATAAAGGAACACATCTACATACATACATACGAGTATGTACTTACATACATATATTATAATGTTTTTGTTATGGTTGCTATCCGGCTGAATACTTTCACAGAAACGTCTGTTAGTAGGTGGCAGCCTCCTCCACAATCAAATTAAATAATTGAAATATTACAATATATATAATAATAATAATATATATATTATTATAGTATAGCGCTCCCAAGTACACTATATTTCGAGTGAAAGATGGGTAGTCATTGAGTAAAGAAGGACCAGAGTTGTACAGAAGCTTACAGAGAAGGTGCAGCACCATAAATACAATTTATAAATTGATATTTATGTACATCATGTACGCATCTGTTTCGTCAAGGGCCACAAGGGCTGCTGACATTTTCCCCTTTCCGATTGCCATTCGACTCGACTGTTTTACGAAGTATGAAAGCGTGAAAGGCTCAACGCATTAAAGCAGGGACCAGACGCAGGCGCATGCTCGGCTATCTGTAACTGCGAGTGTGGGAAAGGGCTGGCTCAGCGGGCTCAGCGGGCTCAGTGTGCAGTGTGGAAATGCACTTGAAATAAACGTTTTATTAGGTTTGGTTTCGATGTGCAACTGTTTAAGATCTCTCGAGGCTTTGGATTGGTTGGAAATGGGGGGAAAGAGTGGCAAAAGGGGATACGGCTCTGAGTCGGACCCGTCGAGCCGTGTCGATCCATTTGGATGATTTCTTTGGCTGGCTGGGGGAGCCCTTGCATCATTTTCATTTTCTCACTTTAATCTCCGTTTTGGTTTTGTTTTCACGCGGTTTGGCATTTGATTTGTATTATTACTTAATTGCTTTGAACCTGAAAGCTGCTTATGGAGAAGAAAGAGTTGAATTTATGGCAACTATTTATGCAAATCTTGCGGAGACATTTGCATAAAATTTTGTGTAAATTCTGGCTGGCTTCCTTTTGTTTCGCTTAGGAAATCGAAACACGCGCAGCTCAAGCAAAAAAATGGGGGAACCAAAGAGCTGACTTCATTGTCACCCAAAAGAGCGTGTTGACATTGAAAATGGCCAGCAAAAAAAAGGAGAGAAAAGAAAAGAAACAAACTCACAAAGAAATGACAGCACAAGAAATAAAACAAAAAAGCAGCAGTGTAGAAAGAAAGAAATACTCGTGGATCGTGGATCGTTAATGGTGGGGAGAAGCGGTGGAAATGTGAGCGGCCCTCGCATTGGGGCAAATGGGTCAGCGTGAGGTCCGCAGATGTTGGGCAAGGCAAAGCCCACAGACACCCGAGAAGACGTGCCCGCCATACGCCCCAAATATACACCCGTGCCCCCCTTTCAATAAGCAAATATCTTACAATATATTGTATAATCGGGGTAGCTATAGGGTCGTACGTGCTCTGGCTGAGATATAACCATAGATGGAATTCGCCCAAAAGTAGAAATTCCGCCTCAAATGATAAGCCAAACAAAACGTTCTTTTTTGGTGGGTTAGTGAGTGGAAAATAGATTGGGATACAATATTGTATGGTTAATACTGTTAGTATTTACTTACTTACTTAGTTATATATTTATATAATCGTAATAATTTTTTTAAACGAATTTATAAATGAAAACCTTTGTAGAATTCCCTGCTACTGAATACATCTCTTAATGCTTTAAAGACACATACTCCAAGCCTTTAGATTGAAGTTATTTTGTACTCTGGCCAGATTCAAAGCGACTCCCCCGTACACATAATTCGTTTATCGGAGACCCCGAAGCGATTGAAGTCCCATTAGGTTTATCTAATTTGGAACGCGGGCCACCTGAGGACGTGTCGCACATAAGCGAGAGACGCTCCCAAAACACACATTTCCATCATTGTATAATCCGAGACTCAGACGCAGTCGCTATTATATTTACAGCTACGTGACATGACTGAGCCAAAGGCTGGTCTAATAATTTATATAAGTCGCCGTTGCCGCCGCCGCCATCGCCCCTGCCCAGGACAAGGAGTTGGTGGCGCTGTTGGAGCGGGCAGACGAAGACTGGCTGAAATTCCATTAGCCAAACGGGCAAATAGCCAAAAAAAAAACACACACACAGAGAGAGAAACGGAGCTCAAATCAAGCGGGGCTTGCGTGTTGCAAGTGTTGCAAGTGCTTCCTGCTTCAAGGCATGCAACACGCATCCAGCCGAGATACGAGAGACGGGGGAGCAGGGAGCTGCGGCCGATATGCCCAACTTGTTTGGCCAGTATGCGGATTGGGAGACTTGCTGTCGATATGTGTGTTTTCATGCCCTCTCCGAGGAGGTACCACGACTCTGCCCAGAAGTTTGTGGCACTGCCATAACATGCCATGATTTCAGAACGAACCCTCGCGTAGCAAGGGTCCCGACCATCCCATCAGCATGCAACTGCGCACAATCCAAGTTAACTCTACAGATATCAGAGCCTAAACCTTTCTGTAGATATTTTCAATAAATCGTCAGTCATTTCTCTATATAATACGAGTACGATAGGAGTGAGTATACAACCATCGCAGAGCACTAAAATTTTAATTTTTATTTTTGCATTTAAATTTAGAAATGTATGCCAACAGATTCGCTTCCACAGTGAAAATTGTAAACAGAAATTTAATTTATTTAATTTAAATATATTTTTATAAATGCATATTTTGATTAAATATATTTCCAACCAATTTAATTTATTTATTCTAAAGTGTTTTATATTTCGAATAAATATGCAACGTATTTATAAATCTTTTTAGTGCATACAATTTTAAATAGAAAGGGTTTTCACTTGCATTTATCCTATTTAATTTAAATATATTTTAATGAGCAGATAATTTGATTAAATGTATTTCCAACCAATTTAATTTATTTATTCTATTTCGAATAAATATTCAACGTATTTGAAAATTTTTTTAATGCACTCACATATGTACTATAAATACATACATATGTTCTTATGTTTATCTGAAAGTAAATTCTATTTTGTCACCAGCTAAAGAGCGAATAATTAATTTATAGCTGAGGAGGTGGGTTTCTTTGTACTATGTAAATTAATTTATTGGAACACAAAGTTCCACAAGCTTGGGCTTAATTCTGCCTATTCCATTAGGGTATTTAAGCCTTCGACAAAAGGTAACCCTTCCGCTTGTACTTTTTTTTTGGTGTTTTTTTGGGGCAGAAAGTAAAACCCGCCACTTGCCGCATGCACAAAAATTTGCTGACCAGTTTTGGAGCTGGCTTTCGGTGTGGTGTGCACTCTCACAGCTGTTTTTGCCTGGAATGGTATGGTCTGGTCTGGTCTGGTCTGGTCGGATCGGGTCTGGTCTGGTCGGGCCTGAGCGTGTCTGGTGCGGCGAGCCTTGGGTGCGCTGCAGGTGACATACTTTTCTCGGTGGCCTGTCCTAAAATAATTTTACTTTTTCTTGCCATCCCATCCCATCCCATCCGATCCGATCCAACTGGTTACCCACTCCGACCACTAGCCGACTACTTTCTCTGCCCTGAGATCGTCGTCATTATGGTGGATTGGCGGTGCCTGGCAATGCCTGGCAATGCCTGCTGGTGGTTTTCGGATCTCTTTGGATAGCTTTTCTAGCCAGCATGTAGCACTTTTCAGCGCCGAGGTCCATTTCAAGGTCAGAGCTGGCAATTTGCTGGTAGTTTCCCACAGCCAATGCGATGTGACTTGCATTCGCAATGAATCTGAATGCCGTAAAGGCCATTATCGGGCAGATGGCCATTATCCGAGATGGATATATATGGCCCACGTCATGCCCGCTGACAGCTCTTGCTCTCCGTCTCCGTATCTCTCTTGCTCTGCACGTCCGTGTCCGCTTCCAAGTCCGTCCAACGACACTCCCCCCCCCCCGTTCGTTCATCTCTGTTTTTTGCATGCATTCACCTGTATTTTTTATTGCACCTCG
The DNA here is from genome assembly GCA_018150885.1 of Drosophila tristis. Classification (NCBI taxonomy): domain Eukaryota; kingdom Metazoa; phylum Arthropoda; class Insecta; order Diptera; family Drosophilidae; genus Drosophila; species Drosophila tristis. Next base: position 5,218,766 of record JAECWT010000228.1, read on the forward strand.
TTTGTGCTCGTACGAGATTTGAACTGTTTTGTTTGGCGTAATCAAAGTCCGACTCAGACCTGCATTCCAGAGAGAGTGAGCTCATCTTTCAATACCCATTCCCATTCCATTTGCAATTGCAATTGCAATTCAAATTCGTATTCCTCCCTCGTGACTGAGACCGAGACCGAGACCAAGTCTGAAGCCGAAGCCCAAGCCCAAGCCCAAGCCGAGAGTTTCCTCAGGCGAATCCAACGGGTAATCCGATCCGCTGCAGCCATCAGGTTGAAATCGATCGAACGGGGGGCGGTTACGGATGGGCACTGGCATGGATTTCAACGGAAAGCGAATATCATGTGGCAGGGACTCGGACCTGCATCGGTGTCGAGTGAGTGCGGGCGTCCGATTGCAATGGAATTGGATGCCAAAAGCCCGGGCTAAATACTTGGTCTATTTTACAGGTGAGGAAAGCTTTCTAGTAAAAACAAAACAGCGAAAATGCAGAAGTTCCGATTGAAAAAAGCTTCAAAAATAAATAGATTAAGGCCTAGAAGGGATTCCCTTGGGATGGGACTGCATTTGGGACACATATACACATCGCTAGGGAATGGTTGTGGAGGATGGAGAGAGTAGGCGTATGGGTGTACATTCCTAGGCATTTTCAGACTCTGTTCGAGCACTAATTGGTGGCTTGGCCAGTGTCCAGTGTAAAGTGTCCACCTGGCCACCCAGTTACCCATTCAGCTGTCCAATTTCATTGATAAACATTTGCCCAGCCCCAACGCCAGCGCCAGCGCCAGTCCCAGGCCCCACCCACCCACACACTCAACCAGAAACAAAGACACAGAGAGAGAGAGAGAGAGAGGGAGAGAGATATGTATGTGCTGCCAAGGTGAGCCACATTTGTTCGGCGGCTGGTTCAATGCCCCCTCCCCCTCCCCATGCCCCTGCAGTGCAATGGTGCATCGGTGGCAGGGTCCAATGCAGACAGACAGACGGACAGAAATTGCTGCAAGAGCGGTGCCTGCCGCGACTCTTTCGGCGGCTGTCCGTGCCATGATCAATCGGTGCAAATGGCCAAATGAAGTTAGCCGCATTTTTCAGTCGCTGCCAAACAGATGCAGATACTTGCACTTACAGATACAGCTACAGATGCAGATACAGATACAGATACAGATACAGATAGAAGCAGTCACAGAGATATACATAGATATAAATACGGATACTAACGGAGAGAAAGAGATACAGATGCATTTGGCCTGGGATGGGATGGGGCATGGGATGGGGCATGGGGCGGCAATTGTTCCAGCAGCAGCAGCAGCAGCAGCAGCAACCGGTTGAATGCGAGGCGCAATTAAAAAGCTGCGGCCAGGCCCCAAGTGGAGGCACATCTCTGTGTGGGTCTCTACGAGTGGAGATTGGAATGGATGAGCGGATGGGATTGGGCTTAGAGATGGGATTGGGAATGGGTTTGGGTTTGTGCTTGGGCTTGGGCTTGGGACTGCGCGGCACTTGTCGACAATTTCCTGCCATTAGTTTAGCTGCATGTCAAGGTTGTTTGGCAAGCCCAGAGGCACCAGCAGATACAAGCACTCGCATCTGTGGGCTGCAGCCACAACTACAATTATGGCAACGCGTTAAGCGTCGTCTTTCAAATGAAATGCAAGCCAGCTATTACCCAAGTATGAAAGCCGCCTCAATCCACCAGTCAGCCAGCCAGCCAGCCAGCCAACCAGCCAGCCAGCCAGCCAGCCAGCCACCAGCTACCAGCCAGAGAGAAGCAAAAGTTGATGTTGCTGTTGTGGCAGCTGCAGTTGCATTTGATTTCGCTTCACTTTCTTCGAGGCAAGCAACATCCAGCCGTTTTGCCAGCGTTTGCCGTTTGCCGTTTGCAGTTTGGTCAGCAATAGAGTGGGGCATAAAAACCTGCATCTTCTCTTGGTGCCGCCTCTGCTGGCCGGCTGGCTAGCTGGCTGGCTGGCTGGCTGGCTGGCTGGCTGCCCCCTGCCAAACATTGCAATGTGGAAAATGCACTCCAACAAATTATTATGAGCAGCACTTGGCTGGCAATTGGATGTGGATGTGAGGCTGTGAAGCACTATGGCTATGGCTATGGCTTTGCCTGTGTCAGTGGCGGTTGCTGTGTTGCAGTTGCAACACTCAAACACCCAAAAAAAAACAACAAAAAATCATAAAAGAAAAACCCGATCTTGGCTGACTGTGACAGGTTGGACCGTTGTTGTAGCTGCATTTATTGGGCGGCATTTGAAGCATTCAGCGTACCAAACACTTGCAGCTGGCCAGAGCCACGAAAAGCTAGAGCCAGGAGCAAGGGAGAGACACATACATGCATACGTACCTAGGAGAGCCGAAAGAGTTGGAGAAAGAGAAAAAAAAATAACTTCAATTGTATCGCTCTCTATGGATACGGGGAGGGATATCTAACAGGGAATGTAGTACCACAGAATGAAAGAACGAGCTCCTGGGACATGAGCTTCTCCCAGGAGCCTTTTGATCGCCAAAGGGAGGAGCGGCCAAGGAAACCAAACCCTATAAAATTGATCAATATTTGTACCCCTTTGGATCCCTTTTAGGCATAAAACACCTTCTCCTATCTGTAAATAGGAAATCATATTCCAGAGAACAAATCCAAACATGCTTATGCATGTACAACCAACCATATCGGATAAATGATTACAAAATTCAGTATTGCAAACAGTCAGATACGTTTCACAGGGCAAACTTTAAGCATCATTAAGAGGCAAGGTCCAAGGTTAATAAATATAAATACAGCTATAGATAAGGCAATAGTAATAAATGATGTGGAATATCTACGAGTAGATATAGGATAGGATTTGCATAGATAGATATTGCCATAGATGCATATAATTGCTATACCTTTGCAGATAGCCGCAAGTTTGTTGCTTTGGGCTATGCCAAAGATTGATAGACAGAAGATTGCTCAGACAGCTGACTGCACTTCCATGGCAACCGCAATCGAATCGGTTTGGCTCGGCTTGAGATCTTTTTGGTGCAGCCGACGAGACGCAGTCATCGAGCAAACGCATGCAACTGTCAGTTCTGTTCAGATACAAATATACAGATATACAGATGTGCAGATACAGATACAGTTTGTTGCACTGGGTTAGCGATCCGCAGAGGAGATGGCGGAGCGGGGAGTCTGTGACTGTGACTGTGACTGTGCGAAGGGGTAATATGCATGTACATTGGGGGTACGTCTGATGGGGTACTGCAGTTGACCCCATTCCATTCCATTCCATTCTACTCTGCTTCTGGCAGGTCTTAATGACTGACGTCAGATTTGCAGTCGTCGTCGTTGTCGTCTTCTTCTAGGGCGCTGACGTTTGCCTCTGGCATTGATTGAAGTCTAATTAAAGTGAGACATGCAAAAAGAAAGAAAAGCCAAACAAACCAAAAGAAAAAGAAAAAGAAAAAAGAAAAAGAAAAGAAAAAGGGCCACGGCTAACGGGGCTGGTATGTAGATCAACTATGCAATGCATTTCCCGCTCCGCTCCAAAGAAAGAGCGGCCATCAAATAGATGTCAGACGAGGAGGCATGCCGCAAAATATTTGAGAAAAGGCAAAAACAAAAAACGCGAAATGCGAAATGCGAATAGCAGCCGAAAGAGGCTGGATTTCTAAATCTATTTTGCTTCTTTTGTGAGTGGAAGAACGAACAGTCGCCTTCGCCGATCCAACGATTCCTCCCCGACTCCAGAGACAGCGACCGAGAGCCAGGGCAGGGCAGGCTCATAACTATCATTACACTGATCATATGGTTTCATTGTCGAATTTGCCGCTCGCGAAACTTGTTTATGTTCGTTGTCCCTCTGTTCTTCACTGCTTGCCGCATTTTTCTTTTTCTTTTTTTTCGGAATGAGTTTGTGCCACTTTTCGCCAAAAATGAGGGGCAAAACAAAAAGCAGCAGAGAAACAGCTCAAGAATTCCCCCAAAACGGGGTCACCAAGTACCCGTACCCGTACCAGTACCCGTACCAATACCAATACCAGGGTAGGAGGTCTGGCTCTGGTCTACTCTACGTTCCAAGCTGCAGAGAAATGTTGATACACAGCTCTCGATGTTGATAAATCTGTATTGTATCTCTGCTCGTGCTCGTACATATATATATATGCACAATGTACATACAAGTGCATATATTCGCACTCGTACGAGTGAGTATGGCATGAGTATGAACAACACACTAAGTACACAAAATAACAATGTGATAGCAACGTCACCGCCCCCAATCAGAGACAGAGAGACAGCGAGACCGAGACCGCGGAGAGAACCTTCAAGACGACCGAACCTGAAAACATCAATCGCCAAAGTTGTGTGTTAAGGTTGAGGTTATCACCGAAACGTGCCCCAACAAGTACAAGTACAAGTATGTACAACTTACTGTCAAGTGTGGGTTTTCGTTGGCTGTTTTTTTGGGTGATTGGTTGGGTTGGCTCTCTGGCGCCCTCGAATTTCTGGCCAAGTGCCCAAGTCCCTCGGACAGTTGCAGAGCCCTGCGCCATATCAGCAGGGGTTCCAGCTAAAGAGCCCCGTAAGTCGCTGAGAATTTATTGGCATTCCTTAGCTGTACATTATCGAGTGGTTTTTGATAAGCGGATACTGAAAAACACACACAGGGCACCCAGCATATTGATATAGCGCCAACGATTTGCCCCAACCGAATCACTAATATGCGCGTTAAACAAACCTTAAGTGATTTAGATACAAACTGAAAGGAAAACATGGCCCAGACACCATCAGACATCATCGATAAGAACGTAGAGTCATACTCATACATAGTGTAGCTCTAATTAGTTAATTCTGCCCTAAAACTGATGGGCATACAAAAATAACTGAAAGTTTCGTCGAGATCATTTAATGAACCGTTTAAAATCGGAGAATTTTATTCTGGCTCCTTAATGGTTCAAATTGTTTAAATTGTTTATTGATATTCTCGAAAAATTAAATTGTTAAACTAAACAACCTTTTGACAAGTTCTTTCTACCCAAACAAATCGATAGATTGTTACGAAACACTTTTAGAGCCGAGCTGCGTGAATAAATCTTTGAAATGTGGCTCGCTTGATGGAATAGTCGTACCACGCGAGATACATAATTAGAAATCAAAGAATTTAGCACCGCTGATGGCCATGGCACACCCTAGGCTCTGGCGGAATGGCCATTTATGGTCTACCCAACCTGTCAGTGGCCGCGCCAGGTCGATGGATGGGCAGAGTAGATGTTGGTGATGATGATGTCACAAGTGGAAGTGTGCGTCTGGGTGAGGCTTCCTTCCTAAGCTGAAAATGGTCACGCATTAGCCGAGGCACTCCTCCTGTGGGGAGTGGAGTGAGTGGTGGGAGGCCAGCGCGTCGGTGGCACTTTGGACAGGAGCGCCCCGCCAAAGAAGAAGTACAAGAAGGTAGCAGTGCGACTCCCACACACTGGAATACCCGATGCAGATAGCAGGCGGGTTTGGGGGCGCTTCACGAAGGTCGTCAAATTGTCAATCAGAATGGGAAAGAAGCTTGCGCAATTTGACAGGCATCAGCCATCAGCCAGCGCTGACGTTGCTGCCAGCGTCGGCGTTGGCGTCGTCGTCGTCGGCGTCATCATATGACTTATGCAACGCACTTGGCCTGAAGTTTTAGTTCAGTTTTCCCAACGCGCGCGACAAGTGAAGATACCGCCATAAACCATAAAGCAGATATAACCAGGCACAGAGAGAGACAGAGAGAGTTCCAGTAACGAAACTGTTTCTGCAGATATGTACATGTAAATGGTAATGTGCGGGAATACATGTACAGATATGTAAATGCGAGTGCAAGTGTGGTATGTTCGTGGAGTATGCAGTTTTCCTTTCACCTCCGCTCTCACTGCTGCTTGCTCTCTTTGCTGCTGCTATCAGTATACCCTTTCAGAAGATGTTATTGTTTTGACCAGTTGTTTGCAACGCCTCTGCAATAGAAGCTTATCCGACGCCATCAGCAATCAACACGATATACATACATACATACATACATACATACATACATACATGCATATATACATATGCATGAACTTACGTCTGTCCATTTGAATGAAAACAAGCGGCAGCCAGTAAATAATTATATAACTGTATAGATTATTTGTTTCGGAAAATGTAAAGAATTGGCAGAAAATATTAGTTTTTATCGCGATTTTCCTAGAACATAATAAAAAGCAGTGTACTAGTGTGGAGTTTCTTTTTCTCCAAAAACTCATCACCACCATCACGAATACCCTTATGTACTTATCGATACATCGGCATACAGCGATCTTCTTCACGATCAGAGTGACCAAAAATCACATTGGCTACAATCCTTTGCTTCTCATGCCATTTCCCTCACACTACAAGTATTTCGAGAACAATCCATTGTGGAACGTAACTGTGCTTTTTTGTATAACCTCAGCCAAATTGCATACATGTACACATAATCAAATTCGAATGGTGAACGATCGAGCTGGAAGTGTATTAAACGTTGCGGCTCATCCCTCCTGCTGTCTTGTTTTTGCATTGGTGATAAGATTAAAGAGGAGCAGCAGTAGCAACAGCAGCAGCAACAGCAGCAGCACCAGCATTCAAGCTCACAGAGAGCGAGGTGAAAGAACGGGAGCGTGGAGTGGCTAGGTGAGTGTGGTGTGGCGAATGACGCGTGAGAGAGTCAACAGCTGAGCGCACCGCGCACTCTTGCCTATGGGGCTCTATTATTAGAGAGTTACCGTTTCTTTATTATTGCTACTATTATTGTGTGTCCGCCGTCTATCAGAGAGTTTGCGCGCTTGCAAGTGTGTTTGTGTGTGTGTGCGTCTGTGTGTGTGTGTGCGTGCCGTCTTTTGCTGTTGTGTTCTGTGCATAATTTGCCTGTTTTTTGTTTTCAGTTGTTTTTTCAACGTCGGCCGCCTCGCAAAAGTTGCTCCGCTTCCACTCCCTCTTCCCACTGAAAGAGTGCGCTTCAAGGAGAGAGAAAGAGAACGAGAGTAGAAAGCACCGCTAATCGCAGTTAGTACGCAGTTCTAAACAGTTTTTTTTTTTTTGTATTTTACTTCTGCTCGATTTTACCTGCGTGTGTGTGTGTGTGTGTAAGTGTGAGTGCTTAAATTTGTTGTTTGTGAACAACGTGCAATTTTGTCAAACAACAAAAACTGCGTGCGGGGAAGGCAGCAAAAAACAAAAGCTTGCAAAAATCTGCAATAATAACTGAATTTTCAAGTAAATGCAAAATAATGTGTGACCCACGAAATGGCATTTTTCGCTCGCGTCACGTAGCGCCACAAACGGGATAGACTTTGAGGGGATTTGGTGGTGCAAAGAACCCAACCCTTGGATAAGCAGCTGTGGGAGTATCGTTTTCTGTGTAATTATAATGCCATTATTCTCGGGTAATCCAATTCTGAAGAAGTTCTTGGATTTTTATCGATTTATTCTTTCTTGGAATGGAATGGGATAACGTTTAAATCATGAACCCGTTTAGTATCTGAACTCCTGAAACAACCCATACCTAAGATATTATATGCTATACTCATACGCCTCCTCTTCCAATATAAACTATTTCATTATCATCTCGACAATCCTCGTACGCATGTACCATAAGTACATATAATTCCCATCCCACCTAATCAAATCAATCCAAGAGTAATACAGACGTCAGACCAACGACACTCGGTACAAAGTTTCAATTAAGTTTTGACAGTACATATGTACGAATCGAATACCTATAGACAGCTGTTACTTATCGTACGACCCGTGATAGCCCAAGGGGGCGGAACGTGGTAAATGCTACGTGGATGGTGAACCGTGCAACTAGCGCTTTGTACCGGTCTAATCAAGTGGCGGCTCAAATTGCGGCACAAATTGAAATACTAAATACATATGAATGTTTCTTAGATAAGGAGCCAAAACTGTCAGCAGATGTGGCGGTGTTTAGCATATTTCAGATTAGTCATGCGTATCGCTCGCTTGATAGTAACTGCTGCAGTGCCCGTGCCCCGGCACCCGGCCTTAGCGACCCACCTTAGTGACTCCCAGATAAAGTTGTCAGACAGCAGAAGCCATCGCAAACACAGCAAAGACGCTGGACTGGGACGGGGACTTGGGAAAGTCATTCCACAGGTGTTTCCGCAAGTGTATGAGTCGTTGGTCGTTTATCAATTTACGATTTGGCCAATGAAATTAGCATAGCTGACTAGTTGAGCAGGCTCTGCTCCGCTCCGCTCCTCGCCATCAGCGACGACGCAGAATGATGATTATAAAGAAACAATGATGAGCGCCAATAAAATTTCAAAATAAAAAAAAACAAAAAAATTCCCTCACGTCGGTTATCCAGCATGATATCATCGCCTAACTTTGAATCAGTCTCTCAGCCGGGGACAGAGACTTGGACTGCGACTGCCACTGCCACTGCCACTGCCACTGCGACTGAGTGCAATGCCAAACTTCAATGTCAGTGTCACCCATCGAATAAAATCGCAATAAAAACGATACGTAACGAAGCGAAAAATCTCCCTATAAATAATCCCATGATGGAACGCAACGGAACCCCTCACAACATTCCCAATCAGCGTTAGCCATTAATCATCGCCCATCCATCGAATCGGCTCTTCTGTTTGCACTTCTGATTTGCCTTATTTGCGCTGCCTCGAGACCTTATAAATGCTTTCCATCCATACACAGTACATACAATTATTTGGGCACACACATAACGGTAGAAAGTTGCCAATATGTTGTGCACATAACGGTCAGTCACCACTAGGGCTCCCCATTGACTGCCCAATGGATCATTGTCTTCTGCGTACTCCCACATATTCAGAAATGTCGTAAAATCTACATACACTTATGGGCATGGGGCTAGGTTCTTATAGCACCGCAGAGGTTATCCAACTCTGAAGCTCCTAGAAAGGAATACTTTTCCATTATCAGCTAAGATCGAAAACTATGATTCAAGGTGGAAATCTTGGAACGTCTCAAGATTGGACTTGCATAAACTCTTCCCTCAAAACTTTTGTGGTCTTGAGATGAATCAAAGTTTTAGTAGAACCTACCTGAAATATCATATTGAGATACTTTCCGTATCAAATTAACATTCCTTTTGGACTGATTCTCTAAATGTTGGCTATGTTTTAGAGGCCTCGTGCTGACAATGAAATTCCACTCAGAGCTAATTAAAACAACAAAACAAAAACAAAACACAGGAATCGCTCTGACCCCTAGAGCAGCAATTAGACACGTTACGCCTTATACTAGATAGTATCTGCTTATAAACAGAGCTACAATTCGAGTAGAGCGTAGAGTGTTTGCCACTCGAGAGAGAGAGAGAGTTACTTAACCATCTCCGCTATTCGCTATCCGTACCGATCCGAATCGATCCAAGCAAAACAGTTCAATTACGAGTAGGTTTAATTGTTCAGCTGCAGCTTACACTTCCCTGATTCATCGCGGCCTATATAATAGTATGTACATACATATATAAAGTATATACTATATATATTACTCGCAGATCTATAGTACCCATAGCATATCTGATTGGGGGGAGACTTATAGATATGGATGGCTCATGAATGGGAAAACAAAAATTACGACCTGACTGGGCCAGAACCATCTGGCTGAAAAAATCGAGTCCATAAAGATAATACAGATATTTGAGATACACACACTCGTAAAATATTACTTGGATATATCTTATGGCTTTCGAGCCCATAAAATGAGCACAAAGTTCATCCTGAAAACCATCCAAAGACAATTAAATTTTTATTTCAATTAGCCGGGTTCAAAAGGCCCCAAAAATAAACACATTTCTGTCCAGCTGCTGTGTGTGTGTGTGTGTGTGTGTGTGTGTGTGTGTGTGTGATTAGCTATTAGCCAAGCTCATTATTTTGGGCAACACCAACACCAAGCAGCCATGTTCATGGAACGTGATGATTTCAGGCAAGAAACCTTTTCATCGTCGCCTCTCGATAGCCGAGGAATTTTTACTTACTCATGGCTATTTCAAGGGGAATTTTAGTGGCTGACTGTAAAAGTGTTTTGCGCAAATTGATAAACCACAAAACAGGTGGGGAGAAAGAGCGTGGTGTAGCTCGACGTGAGGAATACCCATGAATCAAAGCGGGGATTCAAGTTAAAGACCTGAAAAGAGAGTTAATATAGCTCTGAATTTAGATTAAAATTGTAATCCCTTATGCAGGTATAAATATAAATCGGACAGCAATGTACCTTGTCGTGCACACGACATGTATGTTGTTCTCGCATTCTCGGCCATTTCCGTGTGCTGTCTTCGCTTGCGCGTCTCCACATGGGAGTAAAGTCAGGCCCGGATTGGAGCAGATAATACTTAAGACATACTCGTAAAGTAACCATCGTATCATCTTGCGTATCATCTTGCCCCACCTTCCCGTAACCCCCAGCTGAGTGCTGGATATACCTCGAGTCCAGAGCGACATTTGTAAAATGTCTGCATTAACGATTCAAGACGACTCCCAGTTGCGTTTTACGAGTAAATCTAATTAGGTAGACTAATAGTTGGGGCTAATTAGTTGGAGCTTCTCATTAAAAAGTAAACGCAAATCGATTGGCTTCAAGGTGGGAGGGGCACGTGCCTCTACATATGGCCATACAGTACGTTTCATGACTATCCGACTAGGTTCAGAACCACAACGCGCTATAAATGTTTTTTATGTACTTCAGGGAGCTCTAATTATAATGATATTATAATGAAATACATTCAAAAATAACGAGTTTGTTATCGAATCCACGGGTCTATTTCTTACACCAAAATTAAATACACCAAATTAAGAAGATATCCAATATATCCATTTATATCTTATTTATCGGCGGAAGCTATTTTCAATGGGATCCCTTCATCCCACGTTCGTGTGTGACTTGAAATTTCTGTTTTTCTGCTTTGAAGCAGTAAATAATATTTAATATTCCTTCCAAAAAATTCGTAGAACACGACAAATGCCGAAACGTCGTGCTCTCTGCGCCGGAATGTTTTCTGTTCGTGGCCGTTCGCTTATGGCAAATTTCTGCATTCGATGGATGTGCCTCCGATTGGAACCTGTGTGCTAGTATTACATCTGTGGCACGCACTGTCCTTTGGGCAGTCACGAAATTAGTATGCAAATATATTGTATAGAGCATTTGTGTGTGTGTGCAGCAGCAATTGCCGGTAATTTGCATGGCCATGCCGCACACTGTTGCACTCTCTATCTAACTGTGTCATTAGACAATAGACAATAGCGCTGCCCCTGCACATCCCCCTCCCCATTACCCACCCAATCAGAGTCGCCTTCGCGTTTTGCATTGTGTGCAAATGAAAAACGCACGCGACAGAGAACACTCCGATCCGCTCGCTCGCAAGTCGCGTAGCGTCGACTATTTCGATTTTTCTTAAGAGCTTATCGCCCGCCGTATAAGTATATACAAGCATACATACGTACATATGTATGTGCATATAGACATTTGTGAGTGTTAGCCGTTATATAGCCAGGCCGATGAGCAATTAAGCACTAAGCCAGGCGCAGAAAACAAATAAAACGAAAACGAAATTGATAAAAGCAAATAGTTTATAAAAAACGCAGCCCTACATATATATATACCGACCATGGGGATACCCCATAATATCCCAAGACACAGGGAAACAGTGCTGTTAATCTGGATTTTCTCCGGCATTAGGCACTTTTCGCTTGTGCATCTGACTGCCATCGGTTGTCAGAGAATCAATCTCCGAGCACTGACAGCTCGGTTTGTGTGACAATTATCTCGCGTAGATGTCGACGAGAATCGGCTCTAAATAATAAATAATACATATAGTATATGATAGTAGTATAGTATCAAGTAGACTTTGGGACACATTTTCTAGAATAAATCATGGAATGGGTATTCCTGCCACCGGCCTCATACACATGTGAGTTGTTTCTATGCCTTATTTTGTGTGTGGTGCGTGGGCAGGGTGTTCGTGCGTGCGTTAGCCATGAGACGCATTGATAAAAAAGAACAACAAGAAAAAAAGCAGCCAAAGAAACCATAAGGAAGGCCCCCACCTCAAGCCCCCTCGCATGCCTCAGTGCCACAAGCCCAGCGGTGTTATCAGGCGGCGGCGATAAGCGCCTGAGGCCTGAGGCCCGAAGGCGTCTTGGTCTTGGCATTTGGGTGTGTGGGGCCTGCGGGGTCTGCTGCGGGCGGGGCCATTCATTGTTTTGTAATCAGGCAGTTGTTGAATTTTCGCCTTTGCTTTTCACTTGCAGATTTCACAGCGCACAAATCGCACGCCATTTTCTAGCATGCTCTAGGAATATATTACGAAACCTCACGTCCCCCCCACCACCCACGTTCAGCATACAAACGAAAGCGAAAGCGAAAGGAAAGCACAAACGACAAACGAACAGGAGAGAGCAAAGGAACCACAATTGAAAACTGGCCAAAAGGATCGCCACACCAGCTGAGAGATTGAGCAGGAGGCAACGAAAAAGTGATCAACGCCACGCCCCCGCACAAGAATGAGCAACATGAAGGGCGGCTTCTCCACACTGAATCGCTGGTTTGGCCGCAAAAAGGGTGAGTACCCGACAGCCAGTCCCTGGGCTTGTGATTGTCCTGCAATAATTCCCATATATATATATATCTCGATATCCATCCAGACAAATCGGGCAGCAACAACAGCGCATCGATTGGGAATCTGTCCAAGTCCACCACACAGCTGCACCATCTGTCCAGGGAGATGGAAATCAGTGAGGCTAGTCAGCTGGAGTACAATCGCATCACCCCCATACCGGCGGTCACCAGCAGTGCGCCCTTCGAGCAGACATTCCGCATCACCGTGCTGCTGCCGAAGGACCAGCTGTATGTGGCCCGGCTGGGGGCACGGGTGCCGCTGCGCAAGCTCCTCGAGATGGTGTGCGACAACAAGGAGCTGGATCTGGACAAGTACGAGTTCCGGAGTCCAGGTGAGGTCCAGGTCCAAGCAATGGCCGCCCAAAGGAGAATCCCCACCAAATAAGTCCCTCTCTCTCTCTCTCTGTTTCTCTCGTGCCACAGTGGATGCTAGTCAGGTGTACAGCTGCGAGTCGACCATCGGGACTGTGGGCCTCTCGGAGATTCGACTGTGCCACAAGTCCGAGTCGTATGACAGCTTCAACGGCGATGCCATGGCCAAGTTCCAGCGCACGGGCACCGCCCGCGACTCGCTGAGCAGCAGCTCGGACTTTAGCAGCAGCCGCAACTCGAAGGTCACCGCCAAGACGCCCAGTCCCTACAGCTCCACCAATTCGCTCAACTCCATGGACTCCACCGGCATGAACTACACGCGCACGCCCGTCTTTGTGCCCGCCCCGCCCGCCAAAGCCATGGCCCCGCCGCCGCGCAAGAAGCGAGTGGCGCCACGCCCGCCCAGCCAGCACTGCATCCCGGAGCAGTCCGTGCCGGAGTCGGAGCCGGAAAGAGCCCCAAGGAGTGCGGCAGAGCCCGCGTACGCGGTGATCGTCAAGCGTCCACAGCTGTGCATGTCCACGCCGAATCTGTCCAGCCAGCCGCCGGAGCTGCTGGACTGCAATGGGAACAGCGCCAAGGCGGCATCCCCGGTGGATGCGGCGGACGCCGACGGGCACTATGCCACGCTCGACCTGAAGCGAGCCTCGGGCCCGGTAAGGGGTTCGGTTACGAGCACACTTTCCGGCCAAGGACAGGGCCAGGGACCGGAGCCGACGCCCCGCCGTCGCCTTTTGAATATCAAGAAGAAAGCGGCCCCGGCCCCGCCCTCCGGGTTCGCGGGTGCACTGGCTGCAAACGGCAGTGGAAACGCATCCGGAGCAGACACCATATCGCTGGCCTCCACCACAAACTCGCTGTCGGAGACGCTGGCGCCCACCACACCGCAGCCAGCACCGCGGATCACCACCCCGCTGCCTACTGCCACGCCCACGCCCACACCCACACCCATTCTCCCTTCCACACCGACGCCCGCCCTGCCGACCAGCTCTCCACCAGCTGTCGGAGCCATTGGAGCTCCCATAAATGTGTCCCAGAACGTGTCCAAGGTGCTGCTCAACCGGACGCCCACACCGGAGCCCCGCTCCCTGGGCAGTGCCACAGAGGAGGACGACAACGACGCTGCTTCCAAGCAGGCAGATTCCGGCATCGGAGAGCCCGCGCCCTCACCCTCGCCCGAGCCAGAGGGGCCCGAAAAGTCCCACATGGAGTCCAGCTCAGAGGACGACGAGGCCATCAAGGTGTACAACTTCAAGCTCTGCAAGACATCCGTCAAGGGAGAGCAGCCGCTGGCCAACAGTTTGGCCGAGCTGGCCGTTCTCACAGCAGCCGCCCAGGAGGACGATGACGAGGAGGAGGGGGAGGGGGAGCAGCAGGCGACCCCCACACTGGCCACGCCGACCAGCGCCAGCGAACAGACGTCGCTCTCCTCGTGGAACTACTCGGTGCCGATTTCGCCGCCGCCGGATTTCTCCGATCCGCATGCCCGCGGAGCGACCAAAAGCGGAGCCACCAGCCCCGGCTCGCCGCTGGACGAGATCGTGGACGAGCTGTCGGCCATCATCCAGCAGCAGCGCCTCGACACGCTCATCCGCAAGCAGCCCGAGCAGACGGAAATCGAGGCGGCAAAGCCGAACCGTCTGACCAACTTCAGCATTGCCACGGCCAAGTCCACAACGATCACGTCCAGCACGACCGCCAAGAAGGTCAGTCGGTCCGACTCCTTCCAGGCGGCAGCGGCCCAGGAGCGGGCGTCCCGAACCCTGAGCCAGCGCAGCTCATCGCACATATCCCTCAATAAAATCGATCAGAATGGGCTCGGAAACGCGGCCGGTCCCAGGCGCTCCTCCAGCGAGCTGAGCATCGGGGAGACGCCTTCGCTGCAGAGCTTCGAGGTGATTAAGACCATCCTGAACTCCCGCCAGAATAGCCTGACCGAGAGCAGCGGCGGGCTTGGCAGTGCATGCCCCTCCAAGGAGGTGGAGCAGGCCGCCCTGCTGTTAGATCAACCAAAGAGCAGCCCCACAGCAGTCGCCAGGCTGGAGCGCCAGCCCTCGGCATCTGGCCAGGCCAAAACATCAATGGCAGCAGCTGCAAGCACAGAAACACCACGGCAGTCTCCTCCTCCAGTCAAGGCCGTGAAAGAACAGCAGCAGCAGCAGCAGCAGCAGTTGGTTCCACCCACAGCCAAGACAGTCCAGGCAGCAGTCGCCTCTCCTGCTAAGGCTGTGAGTGAACCGAGTGCCTCTGCAGTCCAGAAACCGCCCTCTCCAGCTTCGTTGAGAGCCAGCCCGGCCAAGGAACAGTCAGCAGCAGTCACCGTGACACCTCCGACCAAAGCAATCAAGCAGCAGGCATCGGCATCGGCATCGCCCACACCCAATCGCGCCACGACCGCCTCTCCAGTCAGCCCCGTCGCCCTGCGACCAGCAGTAGCAGTAGCAGCACCAGTCACACAGACACAGACACAGATAGAGCATTTCCCGGACACAATCACAGTCACGTCGCCCGTAAAGACAGAGCCACCAGCTGCGAAACCCCTTCCGCCCCAATATCGCTACTCCGGCCCGCCCAATATCAACTTTGGGGCGTGGAGCGAGCGACCCAAGTCGCAGGTGGCCATCAAGAACGAGGGCGATTACATATTCGGGGGAGCAGGAGCCACCCCCGCTCCGTCTCCGCCTCCAGTCAAACTGACCATCGAGGTGGCATCGCCAATGCTCAGGATGGGGATACCGCAGCGCAAGGAGTACCATGTACCCATCACAGTCAAGCCCCTGCGGGATGTCACAGCGCCAACAGTATCGGAAAAGGCAGCAGCACAAACACCAGTCCCTGCTCCAGTCCCAGTCCCAGCGCCCGCATCCCCATCTCAAGCACAAGCACAGGCCGCCTCTACAGAGCCCATCACATCCGCAGGCCAAGTCCAATCCTCGACATTGCCAAGACCCGCAAAGAGCAATCGTTTCACCCTGCCCGCAGGTGGTGGTGGTGGAGGCGCCTTCACTCAGGCGACCAACAACTCGCTGCCACGGCCTGTTTCCACCCTCGAGAGAACCAAGGCCCCAGTCGATCCCTCTCCAGCGCCAGCGCCATTCGGACAGAACACGCTGAGGCGGACGGGCTTCAAGGAGCGCATGCTGGCCAGGGAGCAGCAGGAGCAAGAGCAGGTCCTCAGTGTTCGTGTCTCAGTCAATGGCCGGTCTGCGAGTCCAGCTGTAGCCACAGTTCCAGCTCCTCTCCCGGCTTCAGCTCCGATTCCAGTTACCACAGCAGTCGAAGTGCCAGCACCAGCGCAGGTTGCTGCTCCAGCGCCAGCGCCATCTGTAACCGCAGCTCCAGTCCCAGCACCTAAGCCTGTCGCGTCGTCCAAGTCCAACCAGATGACCGTGCTAAAGACCAGCACGGTGGAGCTGAAGCTCCAGGAGCCCGAAGCACAGCCGCAGACAGCCAAGTTCCAGGTGAAGCTGCGATCCACAAGCGGGCCAGCGGCTGCAGCGAGGACAGCGACAGCGACACCGCCGCCACCGCCTCCACCGCAAATGGGAGTGACACTGAAGCCTCTGAAGGCAGCGACAGGAGCAGGACGCAGTCAAACCTGTGAGGACCCGCGCTCCCAGCTGCTGGACGCGATACGGAACTTCAAGCGGGACGAGCTCAACCGCTCCTGAGCTGAGCGGGCACACAAGGAAGGAAGCGCTCAAATTGTATTGTTTTGTTTTATCGATTATTGTTAGCTCGTTAGCAGTAAATCAGCCTCAAAATTTACTGTTGATTTCTTTTGATTTTTCCATTGTAAATAATACGGAAACTCGGATCGAATGCGCCGATGTTGTATGTATATCTGATGAATGATGTAGTAGATGAAGATGTTTATTTTTTTTTAAACCGTATTTTTTGTGTACCGTACCACATTGATTTTTTTTAACTAATCTTAGTTTTTGTTATGAAATATGTAGTTTTTTTTTTACACTTTTGTTTTAGTCATTAGGTCACAAGAACCCAAAAAAAAAAAAAAGAAGAAAACGAAGACAAAGAGTCGTCGAAAATGAGTGTGGAAAGTGAAAGAGCGGAAACGAAACAAAGGGAAATATTTAAATAAAATATATATAAATATGTTATTATGCCTATAATATATTATTTTGTATGACTTAGTGAATTATAGTAACCAATTTTCTAACCAATGCACAGTGGGCGCTCCCATACGACAAAAATAAAAAAACCGAAATCGAAATTTTACAATTTTAATCACTTTGATTAACTTATAGATAAATTGGCTTTTTGAATCCAAAGTTTTTTTCAGTGTGACCATTCGCTGTTTGCAAAAAATACCCCTTAAAGTTAAGCCACGTGGTCGGCAGTTCATTGCGTTTTGATTTTTCGGAAAGTAAAACTCATCTTTTAACTTAAAATACGTATTTAAAATAAACGCCAATAACTTTGAAGTATTATGCATATCGTTCATACAGGTATAAAGCTTAATTAAAACCAACCAACTATTTGTAGATTGTTTTGTGTCGTCAAAAAATCAAAAATAACCAAATAGTCTTTTCTGAGTGTTTTTCGATTTCCAGTTATAACTTCTCTTAAGCTTTTAGTTGTGTTCCCCACCGATTCCCAGATTCATATTTGTTTTGATCATAGATGCATATCTTAAGATCAAAATAAAACCAGAACTATCTGCCTTTAGCCGCCTTTTCGGTACAATATGTCGATTGGAGTGCAACTGGTATATGTGTGTGTTATTTGTGTTTTTTTGTAGTAATTGCTCTTTTATGTGTTTGTTATTGTTTATTTGTGTTTTAAATGTCAAATTTATATGTTTAATTTATAATTTACATTATTTCTTTCTTCGTTTTAACTGGTATAGGATTTTCTTTTCAATGTAACATCCTGCACAGTTTTTTTTTTGATGCGTGGTGCTCTCAAAAATGCAGTAATGTGGAAAAAGTTCGATTAGTTGTAGATTTAATACAGCTGGAATTGGAAACTAGAGGATATGTTCCAGATCAAGGAAAATTATTAGCTTGTGCCAATGCTGTTTGTAAAAAAATATGCAAGCTGTGGCAAAACTGCAATCGTACGAAGAAGGTAGTTCTGCAGAGGCATTCGGTTTGGCTTGAGACAGTGGAGAGCTTCAACGTATTGAAAAATTCTGAAAATTTGAATGAAGCTAAAAATCGGGGTCGTCCGATGTCAGAATTCATCGAATCGTCTAAAAGAACGAGGCAACGTATAATAGGCAAAATATCTGAGTTCGATGAGTCGGCTGCAAATGCTTTACGAAATATATCGCAAGACGGCAATCAAACTTTCCCTGAAGCTGATGCTAATGAGGCTGTTGCACTTATGATGGATGCCAATTTAACAAAAAATCAATATATATTGATTCTACGTTTTGTCAACTCCAAACTTCCGCACAACCTTTTACCGATAATGTTCGACATGCTAAAGAATATAGTTATCCAAGTAACATCAAAGTAAACGAATCGCTCGCTGAAGTTGATTTACAAAGCTTACTTGATCATACAGCTTCACGTATATTGGAGCTACAACAAATACTGACCTTATCAACAGATTGGTTCTTAGTTCGGACCCTCTCATAAGTGGATTAAGAAAATTACCATGCAAAAAGAAAACTTTACTAACAGAGTCTGTCTTTGATTTATTTGAACAATAAATTACCTTTAACTATTTTTTCTCCTGTAGTATTTTAAGGAATAATAAAATCGTTTTTTTATTAAATATATAAATGGCTTGTGAAAGACGTATGGGCTTATAACCACTCCCAAAATGTTCAAAATAGTATTCTGGTAATTCAATAACGTGGTGTGAAAATTATAGACCCGTATGTAAAGTATAACTATTTTTGTCGCCTTCTTCCATACAACTGCGCCCACTGTGCAATGGGACTGGTCTGTCTACTTAGTCGTGTCGAAACAAACAAACAAACAAACACAAACACAAACCCAAAACTAATAGCACAAAAAAGCGAAGCGAAAAGCGAGCATCGATAGCAGCAGTGTTAATAATGCTAATAAAATAATTAAATTGTATCTAAGCACACGTACATACATACATATAGCCGCTGCAGAAAATGGCATTTAGCGCGCCTGTATATATATATGTCTGTATGTATATGGCATTGTATTAAAGTGAATAAATAAAACTAAAAAACATTACGGAACCAGCGCTTTAATATTTAAATATCAACTGTCAAATGCCACCCACAAGATTGTGTGCTGTTAGGCGCAAATTGGCTGCGGTTGAGCTGAGAGCCTTCTGCTGGGCAGACAGTTTCTAGCGCTCGGTCAACGTCGCTGCCACAGGAGGGACATTTCACATGGCCCCATTCCAAGGGATTCGCTGCACTCCTCGTCCGAGGATAATACAATGGGTTGCTCCTCTTCTGAGTCGATGGCGATAAAGTTAGTCGGTTTGGACATTTTTCCACCTTTCTCCGGGGTTGATGAGCGTCGTTTTAGCGAAGTCTGTGCGACCTTCTTCTGCTCCTCGTCCGGGGAGATCACTATCGGATTCGCATCGTAGTATATCGGAGGCGTGGGCATCCCAAAAATTTTGGCCAGCTTCTGGCGGGCTTCGGAAAGTTTCCGTGCGTTCTCTCTGTCCTTAATTGCGGCTTTCTTATTGGCTGGGTCGCTATTGTTCAAAAAAAAGAGTCTGGAGTCTTTGGGAATCGGACGGCAGCCGTGAATCGACGACTGCAGGGTGCACGTATACTCGGAAGGTGTGGAGGACCCCTCGATCACCACCGAGGCCAGCTCTCCATGGCGGGAGGACAACTCCGCGGAACCGGGTGACTGGATCTTCCACGGTGGCTGCTCTTCCTCGGCTCCTGATGACAGGATCTCCCACGATAATTGCTCTTGAAGTGCGGATGACCGGCCCTCAACTGGTAGCAGCTCATCCGCGTACCGGGGTGATTGGATCTCCGCGAACCGTGGTGATTGGATCTCCGCGAACCGGGGTGATTGGATCTCCGCGAACCGTGGTGATTGGATCTCCGCGAACCGGGGTGATTGCATCTCCGCGTACCTGGGTGATTGGATCTCCGCGAACCGGGGTGATTGGATCTCCGCGAACCGGGGTGATTGGATCTCCGCGAACCGGGGTGATTGGATCTCCGCGAACCGGGGTGATTGGATCTCCGCGAACCATGGTGATTGGATCTCCGGGGGTAACTGCTCCTCACCGGGTCCGGATGACTGGATGACCTCATATGGTGACAGGTGCTTCATAAATCCGTATAACTGGTTCCCATATAGTGACTCCTCCTCCTCGGATGCGGATGCGGATGTCTCGTCCTCAGTGTAGTGCTGATCATAACGGAAGAACGAAGCTACCTCCTCATCGTAGGAGGAGGACTGATCATCCACATTATCAATTCTCTCTTCGTAACTGTTTGCCACTTGCGCGTCGTTTAATTGCGACGACGCCTGTGGAAAAAGTGTCATGGCGGCGTTCGGGCCCTCTGTGTTGGCCATTTGAGGGCGTTCAGTTGCTTCTTTGTTTAGTTCCTGATTTCCCATCTTTTTTTGACGACTAATTGAATTACTGAATTCTAAAATAGTTAAGCGGATAGTTAAATAGTTAAATCGAACACCAGATTTAAATCTACGCCGCACGAATAAAAATAAGTTTTCTGATGCACCTCAAAAAGGCCGTTCAATGCGAGTATTACCAGTGTTGTTAAATGTCCTATGTAAAATGAACATACATGGCAAACCATAGGTACTATACTGCAAGGAACGAACTAAATAAACTAACCTTCATCTTGTCTTTTATTTTTATTCATCCGTTTTATCTTTAGTATCTTTGTTTATTAGTAGCTCATTTCTGTTCCTTAGTTCGTTCTTGTTGTTCAATTTGTTTTTTGGCACTGAAAACTCGAACATGGATTTAGCTTTGCAGGCGATTCCTGACACAAACTAAATAAATGAACAATATTAAAGTACTAAATATAAATTAAAATATATTTATAATGGTGCTATACATTAGACTTTGCTAATAGCTGTATGACATTAGACTTTGCTAATTTATAAGCTGAAAATATAGAGATAGCCTTATGGGAAATGCCTGCTGTCAGAGCGAGAGAAGTGTTGGCTTTCCAGTTGAGCTGGGAGCTTTGTTGTACGTTTGCTAGCTTGGTGGCTGTAAAACATAATTTTGTCACATGTCGTGCCTCAGTTCTTCCACTGAAAGCTGGTAGACGTAGACGCGGCTACAAACTCCAATTTTTCGTTTTGTCTATCGTGCTATCTCTCTCTTCACAGAAAAGAATTTAATACAGCTAAAAAAAAAATTTTTGTATAAAAAGTGGTACATTATTAACACGATCGAATAAAAACTAACATAAACATAAAATAGGAATTTAAAATAAAAAATCTTTGTTAGAAAATTAAACAAAAAAGGTCTTTTAAAAAGTTGGCAGCACCGGTCTTTCAATTAACCCATGTGCTGCTCGATAACGATAGTGATTGTTCTATCGAGACAACTCTACAACCAATTTTATAATTTCTCCTATTGATGAATTAAACATAAAAGTTTAAAAAATCGTCCTCTTTTCTAGAATATTTTTGTGTCTAAAATAAGGTATTTTAACGCCGAATTCCATATCGATATTTTTTGTTCCGTACTCAACAAAATTGTGATCGCACAAGAATATCACCTAAGAATATATATCGATACATTGATATATCAACATCCATCCCTACAGCCAATTGTATAATATAATTCGGATTTATTTAAAAACAGAAAAACAGCGATAAAAAAACGACACCAGAATGACACTACAAATCTTGAGGCGTCTGACCAACACGCTGCCAGTGGCGACAATCACGGCTAGTGCCAGTGCCACCACCTGCCAGCAGCAATTGCTTCACACAACGCCGGCCTGCTGTGAGATCCGGAAGCTGGCCCGCCTCCGGGTGGTGGACAACAGTGAACTGGGCAAGCGTGCAATGGCGGAGGGTCGCCCACCGCGCTGCATCCATGTGTACAATAAGCGCGGCGTGGGTTACATTGGCGACAAAGTGCTGGTGGCCATCAAGGGCCAGATGAAGAAGGGCATACTGGTGGGTCTCAAGCAGAACCAGAAGCCCAAGCAGCCAAAGTTCGACAGCAATAACCTAGTTCTGATCGACGACAATGGCACACCGCTGGGCACACGCATCCATGTACCGATACCCACCGTCTTGCGGACGATACTCAAGGAGAAGACACTGGCTAAGGGTGCCGACTACACCAAGGTGCTGGCCATCGCCAGTCGCTATGTTTAGTCATTATTGTTGTTCCCCTCCCCAGACTGTGAAAAGAATAAACAGCTTTGTTATAGTATACATAAGTATTGTGTGTGTTTCCTGTGATACTATGCCCTGGGAGGAATTCTTTTGATGTGCGTGTGCCCCTGGTCCAGTGGCAGCAGCTCCCAGCCTCGAATGCCACAGTACTCCATTATATTCAGGGTGCAACAGGCGAAGGATTAAATAAACTACAAGCCACAAGCTTTGTTTTGTAGTATTGTATGTATTATGTGTTTAATGTAATCGCTAGTGGATCAGCTAGTTTACATAGTTTTAGTTTAGTTTGTGGGGCCTAACTTTTATAAATTATGTTGCAAGGTATATACACATGGGCGTTGCAGTTAACAGTAACAGAAATGCACGTTTATCAGTTTTTGTTCGGGGGTTAGGGTTGGTGTTTGGAAGAATAAGCAGAAGCAGCACAGAGGTATTGGTATTTTTTGGTCCGTCCACGTCCACTTATCATCATGTGCGAGAGAGACGAGACACTCGACACTCTACTCCGTCCACCGTCACTCGTCTTCCGTCTCCATCTGATTCAATGTCTGCGTCGTCCGTCCTTTGTCGCCGTCTCCCTCTGATTCGCTCGCTTTCCGTCTCTCGCTCACACAGGACGAGTTATGTACAGGAATAAAACCAAGAGGGAAAAAAACAGTTAAACAAACAGTTAAAGATCACTTTGGATAGGCATTCCCCTTTTCTTTGATTCGGGGAATTTTCAGGGTTTTGTAAGTACAGGTACAGCAGCCACGCCACGCTACGCCTCGTTGCGAATCCCCAAATTAGATGTTGCCAGCACTGCCAAAGAACTGGAAATTGTTAAAGTTCACCGGCGTCTTGGGGCTGGGCAGATAGAGGAAGTCGTCGTTCTGCAGCTGGGACTGCGTCAAATTGGGCTCGCTGGCGCTGCGATGGATTTTGGGCAGCGTGCGCAACATATTCTCGAGCATGTTGAGCAGCGGGCGGAAGAGCGGTCTGTCCTTGGGCGTGTACTTGATACAGTCCTCGGCCAGGCGTTTCAGTGCCTGTGGGGCATCGGAGCGCACCTGGCTCATGTCTGGTCGCAGCAGGCCGCGTCCCACCATAAACAGGATCTGATCCTTGTTGCTGATGTTACCGTAGGGCAGGCACTCGGCCAGCAGCTCGTACATCACAATGCCGAAGGCGTACACATCCGACTGAAAGGAGTAGGGATTTAGCTCCTGCATCCGTATCACCTCAGGTGCCATCCATAGAATACTGCCCGTCGGCTGGTTGGCCTGCTTCTCGCCCGACCATCTGGTCTTCGCTGTAGCCAGTCCGAAATCGCCAATCTTCACCGACAGATCCTCGTGGAGGAAAATGTTGTTCGATTTCAGGTCTCTGCAGGGAAAGTCAAGGAAAGGAAAGCCGATTAATCCCACCATCATCCATTACAGTACGTGCAATATTATCCAATATTTTTGAGTAGTTGCAATTCCACGCACCTGTGTATGATGTTCTTGGCATGGAGATAGTCCATGCCCTGGGCCACTTGCCGGCCAATGTCGATGAGCGTGTTCAGCTTAAACTTAGTCTCGCTGACGTGGACATGCTTGTAGAGGCTGCTGCCCTCGCACCATTGGGTGACAATCGCCAGGGATGGCTTCGACACGCAGCCCATGAAGAGCAGAATGTTGCAGTGGCGCGTCTTCTTCAGCATGGCCACCTCGTTCTTGAAGGCCTGCAGCTGGGTGGGACTGGGCGTCTTAACGTTGAGGGTCTTGACGGCCACGGGTCCATGCCAATGGGCCCGATAAACGGTACCAAAGGAGCCGGAACCAATGCGCGGTCCAATTAGTATCTCCTCCGCCTTAATGTTCTGCAAATGATCCACGGGGGCAATTTCAATATTCCATTAAACAAACATAACACATTTCTCTTCCTGCTTTGCCATACCCAATTCTCCTCGGAGCTCTTGTCTTCGCGTGACAGCAGATTCTTGTTGCTCTCGTCGGCGGATCGGGCACGGGGTCGATTATGCTTGAGAGTGCTCGTGGGCGAGGCCTGGGTCGAGTTCGAGTGATCCGTGCAGGGATGCTGGTGGAGCAGAAGCAAAAACAAAACCAGATACATACATACATACGGGGTGCAAGGCGTGAAGGGAGAGAGTGAAGTGTGCACCTACCGGCAATGGCGGCCTTGCGTGCATTATGAGGCTGCGCTGAACCTCAGTGGTCACCGATCGGATGTTGTTGATGCACACATTGGGAGCGGAATTGGAGCGGTCGTCCTGGCTAATGCGAGGCGGCCGGCCCTGTCGATGGTTTGCAGAAGGTTTAGAGCTGCTGCTGCTCCCGCTGCTGCTGCATCGCCGGCTACGGCTGCGGCTACTCACGTTGAATCGGACGGCCGTGCCGCGTCCGGTAAACCCGAGGGCGTTGTCCGGATTCTCGGCCAGCAGTAGCTGGTAATAGCTGTCCATGGGGAAGGGCTGGCACAGCATCGGCACCAGGGACGCGCACCGCTGATGGAAGCGGAAGTTGCACTGACTGCAGTAGAACCCGCTGAAGAGTAGCCGCCGGCAGCCCTCGCAGAAGACCAGCGAGAAGAATGTCTTGCGTATGATCTGATGCTGCGTGTGCGTCCGAATGGGGAACTTGTCCAGCAGCCGCACAAATATCTCCTCCACATGCAGCGTGCCAATGTCCGTGTTCCACGGTATGATATGTCGCCCGCTATGCGATGTGGTCACCTCGCACATGTCCGGCGTCAGCTGGCGCAGCTTGAGCGCCTTCATCAGAGCATCGCAGAGTCGCACGCCGGCGACCACCTCGACCGAGGTGCGCTGTTGATTGGGCAGATGGGCCCGCAGCAGGATCTTGGGCTGGCGGGTGAGCGTGCCGCACTGGCTGGTGCTACCGGAGCCCGGATTCGACATCAGGCTGTCGGTCAAGTCGCTGCCATGGTAGCCCAAAGGTCCTCGCGCCAGCTGCCGCTGCTGCTGGAGGATCTGCGTCTGGTTCTGGTAGTGCGGCTGATCCCTGTCCGCCAAGTTGCGTTGCTGCTGTATGTCGGCCGCACTCTGAATGCCATCGTCCTCCTGCTGCAACGCATTCAGCTGCTCCATCAGCTCGTGCTCCTTGGCCTCCAGCTCATGCAGCTTCGACGTGAGCTCCTGGTATTCTGCAATCCAAAAAAAAGAATTATGTAAGAATTATTTGTAAATGAAAGGGCTGCTCAGCCCTGCCCACTCACCTATTAAGTACATGGCCGGCGGCTCTTGGAGATTGGCAAACTTGGCGTTCAGGGCATCGATGTTCTCCCTGGTGACATGCTTGACCAGCTGCACATTATGCAGCTCCTCGGCCAGCGGGTCGTACAGTTCGCTGTCGCTCTCCGTTGACGATTCGCTCGACATGGTCGCAATCTCTGGCTCTACAGCTGCTTGACCATGACCCTGAACCTCTGTCCTTCCTCCCTTCAATACTACGTTCTCTCCTTCGAGTCGGTGTTCGGTGTCGGTGTCGCTCTTCGTGATGGTGTTGTTGGCTTCACCTTCGCATTGGCCGTGGCCCTGGCCGTGACAGTGGGATGTTTGCTAGTTTTGCTCGGCTGATGGTCTGCGCTTGCGTTTAGAGTGCGCCGCTATGCCACCCACGTCCGCATGCAGCAGGACAGGGGAGCGGGTGCTGCATTTTAGCCTTTCTGCAATGCCCTCTTTTATTTGGTTGGCTTTGGCCTAGGCTTGCAGCAAAATAACTTGTATTCAAACGGTTTGCATCAATGCCTATTGTTTTGGGTGTTTTCTTTTATTTTATTTGATATCTTGTTGGACTTCCAATGCACCCACACACGACCGCGCGGACACACACAAACGCACGCACACTGGCCCCGTACGCACGCTAAGGTATGTACATGTATTATTTAATATGAAGGTCGCCGTTCCCGGTCCCCGTTCCCCCCGTGTTTTACTTGCCGGACGGGACACCTTCGCGCAGCTCGCTTTCAGAGTCCTGGACTTGGTTGGGGTCTTTGAGTGGTCTGGGCGGCCCTTACCGATGGTTGGACCAAGGTTGTGTCCTCCACAAGATGTTATACGGCTCTGCCCTAACTAAGGACACAGGACTTGCAAGCTAAAGCTGATTGAACTTGAGGGTTTTCGCTATGCTCAAAGGATAATTACTACAGGCGCTAGAGATGGTGGCAGGCCGCCGATATACCGATATGCGTTCCTATCGGCACCGCTGCACACAGGGCTGCAGTTCAGCTGCTCTTCTCACAAATGGAGATGTACTCATTTCGATTCATCGTTAACAGCACGTAATTTTCCACTACACATATACAAATAAAGTATTATATTCCGGAGAAAATAATATTTCTCTGCTCCACCAAATAATCTGAGCGATGCATGCATATTTGCCGCTTAAACTAGAATATTTGAAGGACGATAGCTAGCGATAATCTAACATATATCGCTTGTTCGAGCATGAGTGTCGCAACTGAATTGCAGCATAATAACTTTCAGGAACATTTTTACAAGAACTACACATTGACATGAAGTTTATTCATTTAATATCGTTTTATCTAATATACCAGATAGCAGATTATTCTCGCAAACCATTCTGATTTCAAGCGATATGTGCGCGCCTTTTATATCGATCAGCTCTGACATTCTGCGATAAGCAACGCATACATATCGCCAATTCAGGCATTTTCTCACGCTCGCAAACCTTTGGCAAATCGTGTGCTTGGCCATTTTGCGCGCACAAACTGCATGAAAATTGCGGAGTTAATGTTTTAAAGTGCAGACTGGCAGCAGGAATGGACGAAGGTGAGTTTCAATGCTAGCCAGAGATGGCTCCCATCGCCGCATTATCTGATGATTGACGGTCGCGTCTCTCTCTGACTCCCTTTAACGCTGGCAGAGTATTCGGCGTCATCTTCGGCCGGTGGCGGCGGTGCAGGCGTTGGCGGAAAGAAGGCCGGCAAGCAGCACAACACGCTACCTTTCTGGGGCAACGAGACTTCAATGAACCTGAATCCACTGATCCTCGCCAACATCCAAAGTTCCAGCTACTTCAAAGGTGCGTGTCCGGTAGGAGGAGTGTGCGTTGTGTGTCCCACTAACAGTACGAGCTATATTTGATCGCCTTTTCCTGTTTTCCCCCAACAGTGCACTTGTTTAAACTGAAAACCTACCACGAGGTCGTTGACGAGATCTACTACCAGGTCAAGCACATGGAGCCATGGGAGCGCGGATCCCGCAAGACCTCCGGACAGACCGGCATGTGCGGCGGTGTGAGTTGTTTATGAAATGTAGCGCTAATCGTTGGCGATGCTCCTCGTTTGCTCTTCTGGCGCAATGGTGGCTCATTCTCTGTTCACATTGCCCCTTTCAGGTGCGAGGCGTTGGAGCGGGCGGGATTGTGTCCACCGCGTACTGTCTGCTCTACAAGCTGTACACCCTGCGTCTGACGCGCAAGCAGATCAACGGACTGCTCAATCACACAGACTCGGCCTACATACGGGCACTAGGTAGGTGTTGGTAAGTCGCATGAGTTCAGCCGTCACATGCCGTCGCTTGCTCCTGCTCCTGTTAAGCAAAAACAGACCTCACCCTTTCCCCCCATCCCCCTGTTCAAAACCTTTGCCCTCCCACAACATGATGCCAATGAAACGTGACATATAAATGATCATTTCTTCTCCATTGAAGGGTTCATGTACTTGCGCTATACACAGCCACCCGGGGACTTGTATGATTGGTACGAGGACTATCTGCAGGACGAGGAGGAGATTGATGTGAAGGCAGGCGGCGGCCAGGTGAGTCAACTGTATGAGCCACCAATCACACGTTTCCCACTGCCACCCAGTCTACGAATCCCACTTCAAACGTTCCCTTTTTCGCTCCATCTGCAGGTCATGACCATTGGCCAGATGGTGTACCAGTTTATGACTAAGCTGGACTGGTTCTCCACGCTATTTCCGCGCATACCCGTGCCCATACAGAAGCAGATCGAGCGCAAAATTGGAGACTACTGCCGCGAGCAGGGCATCACCCATAATCAGCTGAGCTCGGGACGACCGGTCACGGTTCCCCCGGCTGGTGGGGCTGGAGTTGCGACTGCGACCGCTGCTGCTGGTGGCCCCGATGAAGACTACCAGGAATACCATGAGAGCGGTAATGGTGGTGGTCACAGTCACGCTGGGGGAGACCGGGGAGGCGGCGGCGGTCGTGGCGGTGGACAGGCTATGGCCGGCTTCGGCTCTCGTCATGGAGTCGGAGGATATCCACCGATAAACTATCGCAATGATCACGATGATCGCGACCACTATGCCACCTCGTCGAGCTCGTCGTATGCAAGAGGTCGAGGCTATGAAGTTCCACCGGCGCTACCATCGGCACCTTTGCCCTACTACACGTCTGTGGACCGGGAACGGGACCGGATAAAGGATCGTGAACATGACCGTGACCGGATGAAGGATCACGACCGCCAACGCAGCAAGCACAAGAAAAAGCACAAGCACAGACACTACTCGCGCAGCCGAAGCAGAAGTCCCAGCCGCAATCGCCATCGCTCGGAGCGTCACGACCGCAAACGAGATGCTGGTGGCGGTGGCGCAGACAGCGGGGGATCCGGGAGAGGTGGCTTCGGTTCGGAGAGGAGTAGCAAAAGTCGACACAACGATCACCCAGACGATCGGGAGCGGGATCGAGAGCGAGAGCGACGACACCGGTGATTGGCACACACTGGCACCATCCACAGCCCTCTCCCAACCACCTCGTCGTCCTTCTTCAGCAGTTGTTTGCTCTAATTCAATTTGTTTCCACAGAACTACAACACTACACAATTATTATTTTTATGTAAAAACCAGTTGAACTCATTTTCGGATAGCCCCGGAGGACTGGTGGGCTCGTACTCAGGTTAAACACAGACCTCGACACACACACATACAGACAAAAAGCAGCATGGCTATATATATATATATATATATATATATAAATATATTAACTAATTTGTGACTACCTACGCTCTTAATGATAAATAGTTTCCAAGTTGTGTTTTATGCTAATAAAGAAGAACATTTTTGTTTTAAGCCATTTGTCCTTTTGTAAAAAGATACGCCAGAGATACGCTATTTTGGATACAGCCTATGTGAAGCCTTAGGTTCGATCGTTCCAAGGAAAGCCATTTGATTCTGAGCCAAGCCGTATAAAATTAATATCTTTATTTAAACAATTTTGATACATTATGGTATACAGCATAACACCTTTGCGAAACTTGAGACCGTCTGAAACCAGAACTTCACTTAAAATTTAAAGTTTAAATTACAAAAATAACTGGACATCACTGATCACATGACATCATAATACATAATAGTAGTATATAGTACATAATTTACATATCAAAGTAGTTTGAGGATATTTTATATGCCAGTCTAAAGTGTATACCACTAAGCTTGACGAAAGACTGAGGTTGCATTTGTTTTCAGGGGGACAGGGCGATCAATTCATAGATCCAGTTACATATCATAGCCCTCTTACTTTTTGGCGTTTACGATCATATCGCAAAAAGGCGTCGATATGTATGTAGTATATATACATATGTACATACATACATGTGTAGTCAGTTTCGGAGAATATTCTCAGTGTATCTTGGAAATTTGACTGTGATTTAATTAGCTACGAAATTTTTGTTAGTGTATGATCACACTTTACGCTTTTCTTGAGTGCCCTTACTTGCTGGCCGTTTACCTGTCATTTTCAAATTATATTGCGGTATTGCCTCGTAAACCCAGGCGATAAGGGATGTCATCGAACACATGTACAAACATATGTAGTCCTTGGTTGTTACTAAGTGCGAGTGAGAGGGAAATGTCTGGCAACGAATTGCGAGGTAGAGAACTTTTCACATAAGGATTTTATTGCTGGTCTTACCAACATGCCAATTATCATAAGACTATAAGGACTACTTAGAACTGAGTGGAGCGCTAGACACATATAAGGGACGTGTGGACGGGGCTTTAATCATACATATGTATATATGTACATATGTACGTATTTATGTATAATTCTATTCGGAATCGTCATCTTTCTACAACGTATACAATGTAGACTCTACATATATTGGGTATATCTGATATACCATAAGGATGCAGCTTTCTATTGTACATATACATATATGTAGATACAAGTATAAATGTTTTATCAAGTGTAGCCGAAATTCTGGCTTCCAAGATTTTCATCGGAATTAAAATTGCGTATTTATGTATGAACATATACATACATATGTACTGTTTTACAGTGTACACCCTTCTCTCATCCAGAAGGTGTTGCCTGCACTTTCCTGCACTGTGAAAGCTGCATGGTGTTGTTATACCCCTTTCTTCCAGTGCAGCCGAAATTCGAGCTGTGCTTGTGCTGAGCTTTGCAGCCGAGCTGCGTAGATTATTAGCTGCGGCGGCCCCAAGCCTCTCCTCTTGACCTGGGAGCACATTTCGGATTTCGAATTTCGGATTTCAGTTGCTTGCGCACAGTGAATCGCGAAACAAGCTCTGGCCCCGCGCCCCACAACAACAACAACTGCAGCAGCAGCGGTGTCTGGCTGGTCGCGCGCCAAACCGTTACAAAGAGAGCAAAACGAAAATCGAGATCTGCAATAAATGTAATTTGCATGTGCTTTTCCATTAACTGTTTCGCGCGGGCTGTTGTCTTCATTTATATGTAGTTTCCACTAACTCGAAGGCACGCACACAGAAACACACACAGAGCGAAAGAGAGACACAGAAAGCATAGGCATGATCAATGTCAGCCAACGATGAACAAATAAAACCAGAATGAATGAGACAACAATAAACGGCACACAATTCAATTTACGCGTGTGCGAATGCGCGCGTCAAATGGCTTGCTTTGACCATTTTGAGAAGACGGAATGGTTATTGCGTGTTTGTGTGCGAGTGTGTGAAGTGTAGTGGGCAGCTCCCACCGCTCCAACACATCAATCTATTAGCCATTCTTCAAGCACCGCTATGGGAAAGGGGAGGGAAAGCCTTTGTATACTGGCCAGTTGCCACTCTCTTTCTCTCACACTAACGCACGTGAGGGC
The DNA here is from genome assembly GCA_018150885.1 of Drosophila tristis. NCBI lineage: Eukaryota > Metazoa > Arthropoda > Insecta > Diptera > Drosophilidae > Drosophila > Drosophila tristis. The sequence goes on from JAECWT010000228.1 coordinate 5,250,154, forward strand.
GCTCTCTGGGAAATCCTCACCTGTTGTTAATACACTTTGGGCCGGGGGGAAGCTTTGAAAGTTTGTTGTTGCGATTTCGGTCACTGGGCCAAAAGCACAATGTGCTGCGAGATAAAGCCAGAGTGAGAGAATGAGAACGATATTGAGACTGGTCATTATCCTTCAGTTTTTTTTCTTGTTTACTTTGTGTTTCTGTTTCGTCAAATGCATTGACGTAATTGCCCATACACACACACTTACAGAACACTCACACATACGGGTATATCGATCTCGATCGCAGGTGTGTAAACCTAAAGTGGTTTTGATTTCACAACTACATTGGTGAGGGAGGAGCAGCAAAGGGGGAGATCACTTTAAGCTGCTACCACGTCATTCCGCCCCGGAGCCTATGAGCGTCAGCAACCAGCGTCCGTGCGTCTTGTCAGCAAGTAAAACAAAAATAACAAAAACAGCAACAGCAACAAGAACGAATGTGAACAAATCACATAAAATTAACAAAAAGTTGCATTATTTTTAATTGCCTGCCGCCGCTTGTTATACTCTATGCAGAGGGAATAAAACATTTTGAATAGAGGGAGAAGGAACAGAGAACTGGACAGGAGATGGAAAGGCAGTGTGGAAGTGTACTTTATCATTAGCATTCAAGTCGATAAAACCATTTCCGTCTGTACATATGTATGTACATATGTTTCTATGCAAACAAACATCTCCACAACAATTTGGCTTAATCTGAGAACGGAACTCTTTTTTTTGCCAGCAGGTGCCTATCACCAAGGGTATCAATGTTTCGGCGGTCGAAGTAAGCCTTTTCCCCTTGTCATACCGTTAACTGCGCCGACAGACCAGACGGCAATTTCGCCGTCAAGTGTGTGTTGACGACCGATCGCCGAAACGGAAACGGCAAGGCGAAGAGTGGGTGGAGTTGATTAATCGCTTTGCATCGCCCTTGCCATGGTCGATCTTCGGATACCATACCCTGTTTGTGTCGAGTTGCGCTGTTGCGTCTGCGTTGTTCGCACACTGACGTCACAGCGCTGGTGTTGAGCAAAGTGCGCTGCGCTACCACTGCGGCGTCACTGCACAATGGGTCACCATGATGATTTCGCAATTTGTGAATCACGTGTGTTCATAGCGGATTCCTTGCATACCAGATTCTGTCAGCGGCAGCGGTCGTTATTTGTCGTTGAACGGGTGAATGAATAATTTAATTATATATATATATGTATGGGACTATTCCTATCATCTACTATATACAGCAATTACAAGCGAATCTTATGGAGATGGGGCAATAAATCATCGTTTCATCCCATTGTGCGTCAGTTGACTGACAGTGCTGTCATACGGTACCTGTGTGCCTGTGTGTGTCTGTGGCCGTTGCTATCTCTGTCTCTGCTCTCAGCTCAGTCCCTGTTTTGTGCCCGTGTGCGTGCGTGTTTGTGTTTGTTCGTGTGTGCTTTGTGCTTAAATGCAATTACGCGCTCAAGTTAAGAATATACACTAGCAAAGCAATTGGAGCGCAGCAAAAAAAAAAAACGAAATTTGTATGTGCATAATACATGTGTATTTATATTTATGTATGTATGTATGTATAAGCAGTTACAAGTGTCTGCCAGCGCTGTGCGATTGTGTACGTGTGTACGTGCGCGGGATCATTGCACATTGCGTCAACGTTTCAAGATCACAATTACCCCCCCAACCAAACCCAACAGTAGAGGCCCGCCCCGACCCGCCGCCCCCTGTACTAGCAGCAGCAGCTGTTGCTCTTGCTGCGGGTGAGGGTGGCGCGCGCCTGCTCGGGTGTCGGGGCAATGAGCAATTACAAAAATTCAATAGAGCCCCATCGTCAGAGCAACAACCACAAATATACATACAACAAAAAACATACTTAAAAAAAACTATCAACAATACACCCGCAACAGAAAACAGCCGCAAGCACCAGCACCCTCACCCGCAACCGCACCCGCACCCGCACCACTCGCCACACCTCACCTCCCGCACCACAGCAGCCAGGCAGCCAGGCAGCCAGACGGCAGACCAGACCAGACCCCAGAACAGAACCCCAGACCGAGACCGAAACCGAGCCCGGGCCCAACAGTTTAGCGACGGCAACGGCAGGTGCCATTTGAAGTGTGCGGACGGTAGAATGGTTTTTTTGGATGCGAACGAAAGCAGCGGCGCTTTCATTTCCAATTTTCCATAAGGGAAATCCGCGTTTATATTGCCCCCCGACGGTGACGGTGACGGGGACGGCGACGGCAACGGCAACGGCAACAGCGATGAGTGCGTGCGGCGGCAATGTTCGCGACGGTTCGGGTCTCTATTCCACCGCCCCCGCTTTCAAATTCGATGTCATGCCAAAGATAACGACGGCGACGTCGGCAGCGGCGGCAGCAACAGCAGCGACGTCGACTGCAGCGTGGGCAACGGTTAACGTGGAAAATAAATTCGAAGCGGCAGAGCCAACGGCTTTTAGTTTTCGAACAGCGGCGGCGGAGCATACAACACATCAACGATCCGAGCAGATCGCCAGCCCCATCAACCACAAAGAAAAAACACCCACAACAAAAGCAACATCAACAAGAGCAGCGAAAGAAAGAGAACCGAGAACTGGAATTGCAGCAACGAGTGCCAAAGAGAGGCGTAAAAGTAGCGAAGAAAACGCATCCACCGCTCCATGCGAACAGCGTCTGCGGCGTCTGGCCAGGCACAAGGCTCAACTCCGTGCCGCCTTCTTCAAGGACATTTGCCATCAAATCGAAGAGCCCACCAGCAGAAGTCCAACGGAAGGAGCCCCTGAAACTGGAGCCAAAACCACAAGAGAGGAGAACACCGGCCGAAAGCAAGGACAAGGGAGACCCATTCAGCTGTTGATTCACAAATTCCAGGCCATGATTGTGCAGCAGGAGCAGCAGGTGGAGCGTGAGCGGGAGCTGAAGGCAGCCGCTGCTTTGGGCGGAACGGCCACCAGTGCCGCCAACTCGGATGAGGGCTGCAATGTTACCGGGGGCGGGCTGAGTCCCTATAGCAGCGACAACGAGGACGCCGGCGCCACAATGGGCGCCACCTCGCGCTCCCGGAAGGGCAAGGTGACACGCTGCGCCAGCAGCGACTCCGCCTTGGGCCTGGAAGTGGACGATGCCCACATCGAGGTGGTGACGATTCCACCCCAGCGTCGCATGACCCTGACCGTCACCGATCTGCCGCTGCGTCCGGCCCTGTTGCCCCTGGCCGAGCCCACCGCCCTGCCGGACTCGTCTCCCCTCACCTCGCCCACCGGAACTGCGGGATTGGTGGGCGCCGTTGGAGTGCCCACCAAGGTGCTGCTGGAGGAGCGTCTGGTGGCCGCACTGGCAGCTCCGCCCGGCTCCAGGCGGGAGTCCACCCAAAGCTGCTTCAGCGAGCTGGGGGCCGGTGTGCGCTACGTGCGCACACCCTCGGTGGTGGTGTCCGACTACTCGGACGACATCACCGCCTGTGGTATCAGCATGGAGGAGATGGAGTACTTTCGGCTGCAACGGGCTCGCGGGCAACGCCGCTGCTCGCTGGAAGCGGGAGCAGCCTCGGCCGGCGGCATGGGCCCAGGATGTGCCAAGGACGAAGGCCAGTCGGATGTCAGTGCCGCGAGCAGCTGCAGCAATCTGTACTACTGCGGCTCCACGATCTCCGCTCTGGACGGCGGCGAGTGCATTGTGAACGGCGTCCGTGTGGCCCTGGCCAGGAAGTCGAGTCGCAGTCATAGCACCAGCGGGGACGAGGACGAGGATGAGGAGGTGGAGGTGGAGGAGGACGAGCCGGTGATTGAGGATCTCGAGCTGGAGGAGGAGGAGGAGGAGGAGGACAAGCAGCAGCAACAGCTGCGGGTGCAGGTGCAAGCAGAACCGGAGGATCAGCAGCAGATGCAGATGCAGCAACAGCAACAGCAACAGCAGCTACAGCCGCAGAGGGATCGTGTTAGGGAGAGGGCGACAGAGACAGAGGAAGATTCACATCGTCTGCTCAGCGAACTGCTGGCTGCCACGCTGCTGCGAGATGGCACCAAGAAGGTAGGCACCAGCGCCAGCGATGAAGACGACAACATAATGGGAAATCTCAATCTATAAATCTATAAATCACACTGAAACACACAAACACAAACAACAGAGTCACAAAAGAGAGGAGACAGAGAAGGAAGGAAGGAAGGATAGGATAGGATAGCGTAGGGATAAACGTAGTTAAAGCTAGGAATAGGAATAGGAATTAGAGAAACAGTATTTGTTGTTGTCAATGTATGCATCTATGTATGTATGTACACAGATCGTTGAAAACTATTATTAATAATTATCCCTAAAATATAAGTACTTTTTTTTTGTTTTTTTGCTTAGGCAGGAGCGAATGATGCGCTGGACACCAGATGAAAGTCTGCATAGGGATTAGGGCTAAGGATATACACATATAGGAATATAGCAACAATATACTATTATTAATACATACATACATATGTACATACATACATGTATGTGTGTACATTCATATTTATTTGCATTGGCTCAGTGTGGTTTTCATTTGTCTCGTGGCTTGTGTCTTGTGGCTCGAGCCTCAGTCTGTTGGAGTAGGACTGAAGGAGAGCGAAGGAGATAACCCCTTGGGTGCATATTTGTATGTATTTATGTACGCACCTGTACGTGCTGCGTATGTGTGTGCGATTGCTTAAAAGGCTGTTAATTAATTTGATTTTTATCTTATCACGAAATGAGGTTCTGTTGCTCGCTCGCTCGAGAAGTTTGACTTTCTTTTTTTTAGTTTTTGTTGTTTTGTTGTTTTTTGCTTTTTGCTTTTTTTTTGTTTACTGTTTCTCTGTGTGTGTACTCCGTTTTTTGTTTGGTTGTTTAACTCTTTTCTTCTGTTTTTTTGTTCTTGTTTTTGTTTTTGTTTTTGTTTTTGGAGTGATACGAGGCATTGGGGCGCATGGGATGATGTTGAAATTGGGTGCCGCCGTGCCTTGATAAAAATGATTCCCTTTTATCTAGAACTGGCAGAAAGGCAGAGTAGCAGCAAGCAGCAAGCGGCAAGCGGCAACCACAACAACAACAGCAACAGCAACAATACGCAATAAAAGCAACGAGAGCGAGAGCGAGGACAAAGCTTATCTTAGTGTATTATATACCGTATTCTAGATAAATATTATACATATGTATATGTGCACACAAACATTATATACATATATACATGCATGAATGCGTATCCAATACACCCGCAAAGGCCACAGAGAGTAGAGCAGCGAGAGAGAGAGAGAGAGCGAGTGAGAGTGAGAGAGTGAGAGAGTGGGAGTGGGGATGGTGGGGATATATATGACATCTTTTCTGGGTTATGTAAAACCGAATAAAAGTATTAGAAACCGAATTATTTGGGTATGATAATAAAGTCATCCGCTTGGATATCCATCAACCTGTGTGTGTGTGTGTGTGTGTGTCTGTCCCAGACCACATACACTACATACATACATATGCACATAAGTACATATATGTATGGTATATATGGTTAATCATTTTATGCGCTTATCAGCCAGAGGGGTTTATCTCCCTGGCAGTTATAGCATGCCCTCGGCGAATCCACAAAGGCCATAATCGTTGGGGATACCAACGATACCGCCACGAGGGTGGCGGGTGCTGGGTGCTGTGTGGTGGGTGGTGGGTGGCAGGTTTCCTGCTTTCCCACCAGTCAGTCATATTGGATACACACAATTATGGATGGGATATTCCGTCAAGAATTGCGTCGAAAAAGCCATCTTCGATGATTTATTCAGATATACTCAGAGAGTCATCTACGTCACAAGGGGGGAATTACACTTGCTGGTCATGGGACTGCTTGAACTCAACGCAGATAAACAGTCAGTCTCCGGTCGGGCTTGGAGTCATCCGTTCCCAGATCCCCCCGCTTTACACGGTACGTGTACGTGTACGTGCACGTGTATTTTTGTTCGCTTAAATAGATATTTTACATGCACTTGAGTCGCGGATTCCGTCAATAATTAACATGAACATGATTTCGCATTCGGAATTGCTCTTTCGAATGAGCCTACACACGTAGCCCCAGACATTCCTTCTTTAAGTTATAGAAAGTCTGGGAATTATCTGGAATGAATATATCATCATTCGCCTCCTGCTGCCCCTGCCCCCCCTGCAGCCCCTGCAGCCACTGCTGCCACTGCTCCCAATGATGATGATGATGATGATGCTGCTGCCTGCCCGTTTGTATATTTCGTCCGATATGTACCGTGTTTGAAATGGCCCCTCCATTTCCTGGTATCCTACTCACTCTGTCGCCGGCTGTCATCGCACGCCTTATCACCACTTGTCACCGCCACGACAGTGGACAGCCGACAGTGGGCAGGGCAGGGCAGGGCAGGGCAGGGGAGTGTAGCGGAGTGGAGTGCAAAGAACAGTACGGTACGGTACGGCGATCTTGTTTAGTTTTTCTTTGCATTCGTCTCTGAACGGATGGGTGAGGGGGGGGCCAATGGGTGTGGAAATGTGGCATGCATGGGGCAGGGCAGGGCAGACTGCGACTGTCGCTGGGTATTGTTTTGCTATTGTGGTCTGCTCGTTGGTCGGTCCAATGCGGCGTGGGCTTCATGGAAATGCCTTTTGCTTACTTAAAGATAAAGCCCCCGGGCATGTGGGTGCCTCTCCGGCTTTGGGCTTTGAGCATTGCCATTGGCTTTGGCTCTGCCTCTGGCTATGGCTATGGCTATGGCTATGGCGACTGCTGACGTCGTTGTGATGTCACTGGAGCTCTGGAGTGCCTTTGTTTATGAGCTGAAGTCGCTTCAGTCATGATCATTAATAATATCAGCCTCTGACTCTCGTTGGGCATGGGCTATGGGTGTATGGGGAGTATGGGTGTATGGGGTATGGGTATGGGGTCTGTGTCTGTGTCTGGTTCCCACTCGGACGCGGAGGCCAATGAATGAAGTCTGAAGTTTCCCGCAGGCAAAGATTATGCTCCGTTCAGTCTGGGACTCGGCTTGGCAGCACTTCCGAGTGCTCTCACTATATCCCAGATCCAGCCGAAGCGAAGCAGTTGTAACTTTTTAGTGTTTGCGGCACTTAAAAATGCACGGAACTATAATGTCTACGAGTGTCTAAGCTCGTACTTATGCACTTCTCTTCCCCCCGCCCCCCTCTCGGGCATAACATTTTTACAACTGAGGATCGACTGAGTGATGATGAAAGGTCTGACGTCGTAGCAGTTTTTCGTGGATGGGTACGGGACGGAGCGCATTTACCATTATTATTGGATCGTGTCGTTTTAGTTTGTTTTTTTTTTGTTGCTTTTCTTTTATGGCTTGTTCGTGCACATCCGTCAGCGGCCGATCGGCACGGCCCCGTCCGTCCTCATATCTAATCAACACATCAGCGTCGCCTTGCCGCGCCGCGCCGCGCCCTGCCTTGCCGCGCATCGCATCGGTGGGCTTGGAGCGAAGTGGATTCGAGTGGAGTGGTGCTGGAACTGGGGACTCGACTGGGAATTATGACGCCCACTAATTGTGTGAGAAATCGATTTAGCGCTGAGATCTGACTGGCTTTTTGTAAACCTCCTCCACGCCTACAATTCTCTCGCTCTCTGGGATCTGGAATCTGGGAGCACTTTTTGGTACAACATTGTTGACCTTCGCACAAGCGACAACTTCCGTTGACGTCAGCAAACTGCGGCCGCCCGCCCATCAGCGATCGCGTTGAAGATCGTCGAAAAGTAAATTACATCGCTGCGGGCCTTTGGTGCCCGCATTCAAGCCCCAAGCCCCAAACCCAGCCACCCAGCCACCAAGCCCCGCCATGGAAGCCACAGAGAAATAGCACGGAGCGCTTAAGATAAGCTTTGGCAGGCCGACGGCTCCCATACCCTGGGAAATTCAATAGAAAGACGCACTTCCTGGATAAAAGCAATTGTCTCTATGACGTCTGCTCATTGAATGATTTGAGTTATTGGGCAGCCCTTTCAAACGATCGTTTGGCTCTAATGAAGAGAATATACTATGTATTGGGCGATCTACACTGAATTGTAAACACCGCCTGCACGTTTAGGAGCCTCCTTGGAGGTCACCACGTTTTCTCTCAAATATCCAATAAGCGAACGGATTCTGGATGGCTGGCACAAAAGCTGCCACTGTATCGGTTGCTTTTAGAGGCTGATAAATGGATCGCATGTAGTGGGAACGTACTAATAATTTTGTATGGAATAATCTTGTGTTTTTTCGGTGATCTCTCTGCTATATTCTCAAGCGGAAAACTCTCTCTGGCAATCAACTCGACCCAAAGGGGTCTCCCCGAATCCCTACTCCCCTCTGTATGTACCAGTAAGGGTATCCCATGAACTAACCATCGATGAATGAGTAACTGAACCGCAAGTCAAGAAGCCTAAAGCGAACAGCTTCCGCGACACCCGTCCCCGTCCCCGCCCCAGTTCCAGTTCCAGTTCCAAGGCCCTTCTTCCAGACGGGTCGCAGCGGATCGCATCGGATCGGTCTCTGATCGGTGGGTCTCTCGGGTGTGCGCGCAATTTGCGTCATTTGCTCATGTCGATGTTGTTGTTGTTGTTGTTGTTGTTGTTGTCGGCTGTTACTCGCTCCGGTCTCTGTTTCTCTGTTGGATTTTCCCTCTGGTTCTTGTACATGTTCTGTGCTTATTTCGTTTGCCATTTCCCCTGAATCGAATCCCATTCTGCCAGTCCCCGCAAGCAATCCAACACCACAAAAGCAATCCAATCCCACTGCAGTGGCCAGTGGTCAGTGGCCAGTGGTCAGTGGCCTGCAGAGATGCTGGGACTTGCGTGTCCAGCATATTTGTCATTGCTGTGAGATGCCTTTGGCTTCCCCCCTGTGGATGGCCTTAAAGGTTATGTTATGTCGCATGTCCGAACGCGCGACACCCGCCGAAAACACACGCGCTACATGCAACATGCAACATGCAGCAGGCAGCAGGCAGCAAGCAGCAGGCACAGCCAGCTACACGGTAGAGTTCTCCTACTGTAAGTACGGTCTACACTTCCAGAGCGGACATGGACAGGGACATGTTGGCTTCTTCAGCCAATTAGTTGCCCAAAGGTGCCTCACTGCCCGTGGGGCCAGGTACACATTACTGCTGCTTGCATCTCTTTAGCTGGCAGTTAAATACAATTAAATAGAGGTGGCTGCTAGTCCATGCTCTGATTTAGCTCAGAGAATCGGAGTCTCTGGAAATTGCTCTGAGACTTATTCCTGGTCCGCCAGGCGCACAAGCGAAAACTGCCAAGGAGAATGCCCGAGAATACAATAGAAAAATACACGTGAAAGAAATGAGAGAAATGATCACAGTGAAGCATTAATAGCAATCCGTTAAGTATTGTATTGCTTCTGGGGAAGCTTCTGGCCACCCGCCGCCAGCTGCTGTGCCCTGAAGCAAATGCAGTTTTAGGTTCAGAATACCCAGAATTCCAGACGGTATTTGGGCCACCTGTTTATTGTATTTCGATCGCTCACTTTTTCTGTGGTACAGTGGTGCCTCGCTAGCAGTCTGCTCTCCAAGATTGTGGCATGTTCCGGCCACAGTTGATAAGCGGCAAATAAATGTTTGGAAATAGATATCGCTCTCCCCAGAGATAACCGATGAAAAGATAAAGAAATTTAATACATTTACGAGTGCGAGGCCTAGCTTTTGGTTCGATATTGGTCCCAGTGCCAGTTGCAGTGCCAGTGCCAGTTGCAGTGCTGCAGCTTTGCAGTTCCCATCCTGCCTCATTCCGTATGTATCTTTGTATCTCTCGGCTTTCTGCGTTCGGTTTGGTTTGGTTGGGTCTGGTCGGGTCTCTGGTCTCTGGTCTCTGGTGTCTGGTGTCTGGTCTGTGGTGCGCCTATGACAGGCTATGAGCGATGACATGCGATGCGGATGCGGGGCCTGCCTCTGGGAGCGGAGTGGAGCCACAGAGCCACAGTGCCAGAGCCAGTGCCAGAGCCAGTACCAGTGCCAGTGCCTCACTTATCTGGCCAGACCATCTGTCTGACTTCATAAAACACTTAAACAAACTCTCTTTCCCCTCCCCAACCATCCACCGCTCTGCCTGCTCCGCCCTCCTCCGGAATTGGGGATGGGGGTGTGCCTGCGGCTGCGGCTGCTGCTGCTGGATCTGTGGCCGGGGGGCGTCAAGTGGTCAATTAATACCGTACAAATATTGTGACAGCCGCCGCCGAAGTCTGTCATAAAGCCAAGCCGACCCCCAGAAAGTGCTAAGGGGGCTGGGTGGGGAGGGGAGGGGAGCGACCCCACGATACAAGATCGAGCGCTACCGATTAGAACAAGCTGCAATTTGCATTATGCAAATCAAATGCATGCAAGGCAATTTGCCGCCGCAATTAGTCGCCTTGTCGGAGGATCTGTCAGGCCCAGACCCAGACCCATACACAGACCCATACACAGACACAGACACAGGCACAGGCCCGCGTTGTGGAGCGGACCCTTCATCTGCATGACATTTGTCGCACCATTTGCTTGCCGTGTTTCAATCAGAGTCATTATTCCATCATGTCGTTGCTGATTTATGTGGCGATTAGAGCCTGGGATTAGGCCTCAGTGTCAGACCCCAGAAGCAGGGCCAGAGACAGAGCCAGAGCCACAGGCAGTGGGACCAAGAGGAGGCAGTCCCAGCCCCAGCCGCCAGCCGCCAGCCCCTCATTGATCGCTTGACTCTTGGCGTAACGTACCACGATCCACGATCGCAGCTCTTCGGCTTGCTTGCCTGCCCTGGCCTGCCCTGGCCTGGCCTGCCTTCGGTCGTGGCCTCTCGCGGCCCGAAGCTTAGCTGGCGGCTGCTGCCACTTCCACGACTTCAGTTGCGCGTGCACCGTTCCAAAGTCAACAAGCGAACGATCGCTGCTCCGACCCGATCCCAGTCCCAGTCCGAGTCCGAGTCCCCCATGCGACACCATACCGATACCGATACCGATACGATCCGCAACGATCCGCAACGATCCCATCCGATTCCATCCGAGCCGATCCGCAAGCAGTTTCATTCGCTTCGATTCGATCTTCTCGCCCGCCTCGCGCCGCCTTTTCTTTTGTTGTGGAAATTCACATATCTTTGTTTGTTTGTTGATTATTTTTCTGTGATTTCGAATTGACAATTGTTTGCTCTTGGAGCAGTCCAATGGAGGAGCGCAACAAAGAGTGAGTCTTTTGGGTCTTTGGGTAGAACTCTAGAACTACCATAGAGCAGGCTTTAGCAGAGATCTACTAGATCGATAAGATATACATTTATATGCAGATAAATATGGGAATTGTAACTGCATGCAAATTACAATTCACATCCCGTTCCCAATGCTGCAGAGCTTATGATTATGGCAGCAGATCATATGATAAATATATATACAAATAAGTGTCAAGGTATTAGCTGCTTTCCTATGCTCAAGTATGCCTCCCCAAGTGGCAGGAATTTCGCATGAGAAATGTTCCGAAATTCGGTGGGATGTGCAGCTGTCTGGCTGTGTGTGCTTTGACCCCAGTGTCGCGTTGCACAGCGGCTGTAGAGAGGAAAAAGGAAGAGCGACACAGAAGCAGACAGGCAACTGCCATAAACAGCAGCTTGCAGCAGTTGCAGTTGCACTAGCAGTTGCGATTTTATGGTCACTGGCCACTGGCCACTGGCGAAAGCCCAAGCCAGCGCCAGAGTCAGACGATCGGGACCTCAAAGACCCGACAAAGGCATTAATCAAGCAGCCAACAGGCCGCCGTCGATAAACTTTGACATGGAGCAACCAAAGGAGCCAATGCCGCAGCCGCAGCCGCCGCTGCCACTGCCACTGCCACTGACGCAGAAGCCAAATGAAGCGATCTTCATAAATCAAATGCAGTTAGGCAGCAGGACAGTTGGGGGGGCTGATGGGAGGAGAAGGAGGAGGACCACTACTACTGGTTCGTGGTTTCGTAGGGGACTCATTTGATTTATGGACGCAGCGGCGGTCCCCGCCAACAAGTTAATTGAAAACGAGGCGTGACAGTGAAATTTGCCACCGCACGCCAACATCCCAAAGATGTGCTCCGATCGCGACTGGAAAAATCGCTACTGCAACTGGAGTGGAGTGGATTGGAGTGGAGTGCTCTGTGGAGTGCTCTGAGGAGTGCAGTGGATCTCTATAGGTAGAGGGAGAGACAGACAGAGGCAGAGACACAGACACAGACACAGACACAGGCACAGACGGTGGCACGTTCAGTCTTCAAAGCATTTTTCCAAATGTGCCACTAAACTGACAGATTTGGCCATAATAAAAAACTAAAAAGCCAAATACAAACGCACACACAAAACGGACTGTTCAGACGGTTCGACTGTTCCGACTGGTGGGACGGTGGACGGAGTGCAGTCTGGAAAATAAGTTGCCAACTTTAATTTATTGTGACATAACGGTATAATCTGACATAAATTATTGATAAGACGAGCGCCCATAAAAGTACAAGACAGTTGGCTTAAGCAATGCCAACAACACACACACACACACACACAGACAGACAGACACACACAAAAGCTGCAAAGCGGCGGAAAAGCGATGGAAAACTAAAGCGAAGCCCGTCCAGCTCCAAGACGAACGCGGTGTTCCCTATTTAACTGTTTGCCCCAACTGTTCGAGTGGGGTACACACAAACACAATACCCCAGAGCCGAACGGACACATTTCATGTGTCAAAGGTATCCCAAAACATCCATCATCCATTTGCCAAAGAGGTTGGAAAAGCGAATTTCCCAGTCTCAAATACTCTGTACTTTGTTCTGCAGAGCCAAAGAATTTCCGAGTACAAATTGTATGGCTAAACAATTTTTTGGAGTCAAAATTGATGATTCGTAGGGTCGTCGGGTCACCTTTTGTTGAAGAGAGTTTCCATTTATTACAGAGCTCAATACGATTCGTGGTTTAAGTTTCATCAGCAAATGTTCTCCTGCACTCAGAGAAAATTGGCAAAGTAGAAAAAAAAAGAGACACTCACTTTTTAAATTAAATATTCTATATTAAACTACACACATGGCGCAAGTAAATTTATTTTTATTTGAACATGAATTTATTAAAAAGTCAAAATTTAATATAAATATAAAACACTTGAAAATAAACAAAATATTCTACATTTATAGAAAACATATTTACTCAAAATATGCATTTATTTAATCGAAATATAAAACTATTTAATTTCAATATGAAACGTATTTATTTGAATTATTAATTTAATCAAATATTTTCAGTCAAGATATAGGTGAAATCTTTTTTTTTTGTTGCATTTTCTACGCGCGTAGCTAATCTATTGGCTTACATATTTAGATCTAAGTGTAAATATTATAATTTCAGGGTTTCTTTTTCTCTCTTGGATTTCTTCAGATTTCTGAATATTTATTTTTTATTTTAAAAAGAGGAGAAGCTTGAGTAGGTCGGGGAATGTCCTGTCTTTTGGTTCTTGAGCGGTTTAGGGCGCCAATGGGAATGCAAATCTCATTTTATTTCCCACAATTAATTCGTTCTCATGCTAAATGTTTTAAATGTTTGAATCTTGAGCTGTTTTGGGGGATCTTTTTGGGGAGGCTATTAAATTGTAATACCCCTTGTCGGAGGTATCGTCAGGGTATAACAACAGCAACAGAAAACAGCAAAAAGCAAAAGCCAACAACACGAGTTGTGGCATGCCGCTTATAAATCATTTGGCTAACAACAACAGGCAACCCAACCAAGCAACCAACCAACCAGCATTGGTGGGGCAGACTGCAGACTGCAGTCTGCAGACTGTGCAACTTGCAGCGGGCAGCCACTTGAAGCTAAAGTTGGAGCAATTGCAGTCGCAGTTGGAGTTGGAGTTGGAGTAGGAGTTGTGGCTGGAGCTGGGGATTGGGGATTGGGGATTGGGGAGACTGGCAAATGTATCTTTTGGATCTATTATTTAACTTTTATGTGCGCATAAATGCGGCGATATGATGCGGATGACGACTACAACCGACAAGAGGCAGCCACCAGCCAGCAGCTAGCAGCTAGCAGCCAGCAGCCACTGGCAGCAGGCAACCGGCTAAGGAGCCATGGCAAAAGACGTGGCTAGGAGAGAGCCAGTTTTGGGCCAGCTTCAACGGGTTTTTTTTGTGTTTTCTTCTTTTCCTTTTAGTCTTTTGCCATGGGAAATGGGAAAACTTCGGACAGTATCTCAGTCTCTGTTGGACTTTCTTGTTAATTAACAAGAAATCTTTATCAGCTTTGCGATTAAACGAATGCCACTTCTAACGCCCCAACGTATTTGGACTTTGGCTCAGTCAGTCTCTATCCTCTGCCCCTGCCCCTGTCACAGAGCTCCAACGGCATCCTTGTGTCTTTTGCTCATCCAGATCCGTGCAGATAAGCGCGCGACAGACAACAAATTGTGGCCCATAAATATTTGACGTGTGGCTGTGGCAAGCACTGTCCAAAGAACCCATCACAACGATAGCAAAAAGATACCGACAAAGATTCGACTAAGATTGGAGATCGTGTTGCGAAATTCCGTCCTAAGACTGCAGCTCCGATCATACTGGTAATTTATTATGCCTCTGCGAAGTATCTGATGGACATTGATACGAGTTGAAGTCGAATACGAGAACGAGAAAGAAATTCCAGAAAGTAAAATAATTAATGAAGGTTTTTCGAAGGAAATAATGAGAGCAAAGCAGACGGGAACAGAATCAGAATCAGAATCACAAATAACGAATAGACTTAAAAATATATATAATAATGAATGAATGGGAATATATTTCTGTGAGCCAGTTTTTGAACCTGTAGGACTCAGACTTAAGATATAAGTTATATTATTGGAAGTTAAATGGAACATCATCATCAAATATCAAGGGGGCTTCCAGCTGAACTGGCGAAACCTTCCATCTGTAGTTGCTAATTGTAATCCACAAATATAACCAAAATATCTAAAAAAATATCTTAAAGATCTCGCACTAACCCTGAACTTTTATTTTTGTGCTTTATTTGCAGGTATGTTGCAGGTTACGCTTAATTAATAGGGATTGGATTTCGTTCCGGGAATATTCGAAACAAAATTACAGAAGAGGAAACAGAGAGAGAGAGAGCGAGAGAGTGACGGAGATATAGAAAGAGGGAACTAACGAAAGACTTAGGCAAAGAACTCAAGTGGCAAGTGTCGGTGGAGGTGGACGTAACGGAGGAGCAGGAACAGAACAAATGGCACTGTTTCCGTCCTCATCGCGTCCGCGCACGCTCATGGAGCAGCTGCTGGCGCGCAAGATCGAGGCCGCGGCTACCGCTGCGGGTGGCGCCCCCAGCTCTGCCGGTTCGCCGCCATCCCCAGGCGAAGCCTCGGGCAGTGGGCAGATTGCCATGATAGCGGGCATGCCCCTGGTGGGTGCCAGTGGCGCCTCCATTCTGAGCCGGCTGCGACGCACCGACTCCCTGGACTCGACGAGCAGCCTGGGCTCCCTGGCCTTTGGCGAGGATGTCTGCCGCTGCGACGACTGTCTCCTGGGCATTGTCGATCTGTACGTGATCAGTGCTGCCGAGGCGGCCAAGAAAAAGGTAAGAATCGGGCTCCCCGATACGCTTAGATCTGTTTCCCCAAGCTTTCCCCAAAAGCTTTCCCAAACGCATTTGCGAAAGCTCTTGGGGTCTGTCCGTGTCTGTCTCTCTCCCAACTGGTTGCTGTCTCCGCTAAGGCGAAATACTCTGAAGTATCTGGCTGGGGTGGTGGCAGGCGGCGATCGAGCTTTTTCTTGATTCTCTTCTCGGGCTTGTTGTTGCCCTTGGATTGGATTGGACTGGACTGTTGGACCGGTCCGGTCCGAAAGCTGTTCTCCGTTGCCATTGACGTCACAAGCCGCTGACGCAGAAGTCGGCAAAGCGAGAGAGATAATGACAGAGAGAATGAGCAAGAGAGAGCGAGCGGGATGGTTGGCGGGAGGGAGGGAGGGAGAATGAGAGTCGCTGATGCGTAAAGCGTGGATCGTGTGAAAATGAGATTGTTCAACTGATAACTACGCCAAGACACAGCGAAAGAGAGTGCTTGAGAGGGAGAGAGCGAGAGAGCGAGAGAGAGGTAATAATCTGCGCGCGCAATGAGCTTTGCTGTGGAGAAAGTAAGCATCGCTCTCGGCAAAGGATCTTCGGTTGAACATAAAATACACTTTCTCCTGTTTCTGATCTCCGTTTCTTTGCTCTGCTCTGCTCTGCTCTGGAGAAAGTTATCCGTTAATTGAGAAAAAGGATCTTTACAGCTCTGTTCTGTTCTGTTCTGTTCTGCTCCTCCGGCTCTGCTTTCTCCTGATCTTCGTTTGCATAGAGCATAAGATAAAAGATATTCCCGAAATTTTTGGATTTGGATATTTTTCCCTTCTTTCAGGTCTCAGGTCTCAGGTCCTCTCCGGTTATTCATTTGTTCTTTGTTGTTGCTGGGAACAGTCATCTGGCATCTGCCATTGATTCGTTCCCGGAATAGGTTCTGTGTGACAGCATTCGAAGCTCTGGTCGAGGATCGGTGACGCTGTTGCATGACATTCTAATCAGCAACTACGTCATACCGTTATAAGCGGCCCTGCCGCAAGTCAAGTCTCTAGGCCAACTATTGAGCTTTGAGCCATCACCAAACCCAGACCTAGACACAGACACAGTCCAGTCCACTGATCCTCATCGTCTCCTCGCCCTCCGAGAGAGAGAGCGGTTAGGAGGTAATGCACAGATTGATTCTCTCATCCTCCTAGCACCACTCTCTCTCTTATCAATTTCATCACTGCCTCCCTTTCCCTGCCCCCTCCTCACATTTCTAATTATGCGCATATCTGTGTGTCTGTGTGTCTCAGTCCCACCTCCTCCCCACCTAATCCGTGTCTCTCTAACATTATATTTCACTCTGCACCTCCTCCTTCCTGTCGCCTCCCATCAGATCTCTGTCTCTGGCCATGTTCCGCCTACCCCCTACCCCCCTTATCCATCTCTGCCTATCTATCTCTTTATCGCTCGATAATTTTGTGATTGCGTTTGAAGTGCTCCTCCCACTGTTGCTGCGGCTGCTGCTGCACCCTCATTCCACACTGTCGACACTCCTCACTCCGCATGCACCCAGCCACCCCACCCATCTTATCAGCTGCAGCCTCTCTCTTTCTCTTTCTCTCGCTCTCTGTCTCTCTTTGCACAGCTTCATTTCGGTTTGCATTGTACAAATGTTGGGAGGCGGAGGACACCCGCTGCCGTTGCTTCTGCTTTTGCTGGCCGCTGCTCGTCGTCGGTGGGGCGGCTCTGTGGGTCGGTCGGTCGGTTGGTCGGTCGGTCGGTCGGTCGGCTGACTGTCTGCTCTGTTGTGCTGTGCTGTGCTGTGCGGTGCTGTGCTGTGCTGTGCCTCTGCTCCATTCAATTCAGTTCCGTTGAGTTTCGGTTTCGGTTTCTGTTTCACTTCCAGAGCAGAGTCGACCAGTTGAGCTTTTGCAGCGATCGCGTGCGGCTGGCTCGGGCTCCCGTTGTTTCGTCTTTTCTCATCGTGCCTCAGTCGTGTCTTTTCCGCGTGTGATTCCACCGTATACCGTTCTCGCTCAGTCCAAGCTTTGTATGCGAGTGTGCGTGTGTGTGTGTGTGTGTATGTGCGCCAAGTGTTCCACTCTCTCCTTGGGCCACTTACTCTCTCCGTGCTCCGTGTCACTCTCCCAAGCTACCGACCGACCGACCGACCGCGTCAAGCGCCTCAACAACAAAAATAAGAAGACAGCAACAAAAACACCAAACACACAACAAGAATTCCAAAAAATTATAATTTTTCTGATTCTGATATTTTTTTTTGTTGTTGTTCTTATTTTAATTAAAATATTATTTGCCTGGTTTTGGAACTGTCTGTGTCTTGTTGCTCTTGTTTGTTTTGTTTTGTTTTATTTTTTGTTTGTTAGTGTGTGTATGTATTTTTGCTTTTGTTTTTGTTTTTGTTCGGCCTTTGTTGTCTTTCAAAAACGGAAGAAAGTCTTCAACTTTTTACGGCGGCGGGGACTGGCTGGCTGTAAAGTGTGTTAATTGAACCACGCGCCGCCAAAGCCCCTTTAGAGAGAGAGAGAGAGTGAGAGTGAGAGCTAGAAGTTATCACAGAGAAAGAGAAATAAATGATAAGAGCGAGAGATTTCGAAATGCGAATTCAGAGAGTGTGCGGGGAGGGGATCGATTCAATCGAGTGGGAGACAGGCATTCAATCCAAAACTTTTATACCAAATAGCTAAACAAAAACTGACTTTTGCACCGAAAATTCATTATATTCAAGTTTATGTAAACATTTACACATCAACAACAACAACAATAACAATAACAATAGCAACACAAACGACGACGTCAATGAGAATTCTCTCCGCTCCCGCCCCCCAACCGGTCTACCACAGGCACTGGCAATGGCACTCTCTACCCCTAGACTGCTACGCAGTTTTGGAACACCACCCAAAACCCCTCTTCCAAGAAACGAAGGCCAGCTCCGGAGGGGGGGGCCGAAGCGATTGATACCCTTGCCGATGGATTGTATCCCATAAAGTGAACCCATTCAAATGACTTTCTTCGACTATCCCTAGAAGTTTATCCCACAAATGACAGATAAAATGGCTGCGCAGTTGCAGCCAGGATCTGTGCCAGATATATTCGATTAAGGGACAGGAGCATGCCCGCGATCAAAGTCCGCGTACCCAAGTCTTTTCAAGGGTATCTGAAATGTGAATTATATAATTGAAGAGGCAAACAAACGCATACAGAAATCGTGTTTATTTTCGTACAGCAAAATCAGCAATTCGGCCATTCGGCAATTCGGCAATTCGGCAATTGAGACTCATTAAGCAAGCGCCCAAAAATGGAACTAAACCCCCCGCCATGCCATCCCCCCCAGACCCTGGCCCATGGCCTTAATTGGTGTGGCGATCGATTCATGAACATCCGACGCGGCGGTGAGGCGCCTGCCCCACACCCACCCACATGACCATCCAGCCGATCCAGCTCCCAAATGCGAATCCCAAAGCCAAAACCATTTATTCTGTGCGTCAATCGCAACAAGAAACAAAAAGAAACGAAACGAAACGAAAGTAAAGGAAAGCCAGGTTCAGGCAGCAAGCGAACGAAGCTTTAAATACCCTCAAAATCTCACATTTCAAATGTTCAGAGGAGGAATAAATGATGATGATTTATTTTATGCACTGTGTCTTTTGCTGCGAGTATTAGCAGCATATTAAGCAGGATTTCATTTACTGCAGATTCTAAAGTTTCATTCGATGAGCCTTAAGAACTATAAACGATATTTTTCTATGAGAGATCGCTTATAGAACGCTTCCCTAATTTCCGCTGAGAGATCGAATTAGTAGATTAAATTTGCCTGAATCCAACGATCCTACAGATACACAAAAGCATATGTACATATCTAAGAGTTCGTTTGATGAATTCACAATGGCAATACCCTGCGCGTAGGTAGGGTAGTAAAACACGCATCACACACACACACACACACACACTCACGTGCCACGTACATGAGAGAAAAATAGGGGAAAATGTTTACTTTATTAATTTGAAACTTTTGGTAGTTAAAAACGAAATAAAGAGATATTGTTATGCGAATGCGAATGTGAATCCGAATGTGAATGGTGCGCATTAAGCGCATAGAGTCCATTTGGTCGAATTTACTTTGAGAGGGGCTGTCGACGGCCCGGGTGTCGGGTGTTTGTGGGTGTGGAGGAGATTCCAGGCATTACGTACCCCCACACACGCTCCGATAAATGTATCTATATGCACGGTACATGCCTCCCCATGCCCCCCCATTCACCCCCCATACACCACATACACCCCATACACCCCATACATGTGTCTCTCCCACATCGAGTATATCCGAGTCTTTATCGTCGACGTGTTTGTTGTTGTTGTTGTTGTTGCTGCTGACGGCATCGAAGATTGTACAATTGTTTTTATTAGATAACGGACAGCAAATTTGTATTTAAGGACGGATCGCACACCAAGCCGCACCGATACGAACCAAATCGAATCGAATCGAATCGAATAAATCCACTCGTATTTAAGAGAGAGAGTCGAGCATGAAAATAGTTCAGTTATAGGCAAGAGAGTCGCAATGCTAGCGAAGAGCGAGGCAAGCAAAGCAAAGCAAAGCAAAGAGAATGCCAATTGGAACAGCGATAAAATGGAATGGAACAGGAACAGAACAAAATATCCTCAGATGAAACACATTCAAATGAGAAAAGATCACTGGAATTAATTTACATAGCTAAATGGGAACAGTTGAGTAAAATTAGACGATGCAAGAGATGAATTGAGGAACCAAAGGATATGGATAAGGATATGTAAAAAAGAATACAATTAGAGAAAAACTTCAATCAAGCGAAGATTTACTCTATTATAATAGATTGGCTGATAATTATTGGCTGGAACTATCTGCTGCAATTGTGCCAACATTTGAGGATTTTTAAACAGGACCTTTTTACTAGGGAACTAGGGTACTTCGAATGAATAACGTTTTATTCGCTGTACAAATTTCGCATAAGCGAATGGACACATGCAGAAGCAGTAGATATATTTCGGATAAATATTAGACGCAGAAATAAAAGCTAATAAAAAGAAAAAAAAGACTGTGTAAGGACTTCGTTTCAGAGGAAAGTTAAGAAAGACTTTTTAGGCTGACAATAACAAATGCAAGAGAGAGAGACACAAGGAGCAATTCCTTGAGCAAAACTCATCGAACAGCTAATAAATATGCTAAATGTCTAGAATCTAGTTTGATGGATGATCGTGAGGCACAGAGATACATCGAAATGGCACACACAACGTTGTGTTCTAGCAAGGTTTCCGTTTCGTTGCCGGTTGGCTTGTCGGTTGGTGTCTGCTGCTGTCGTCTATTGGGTGTTGTTGGTTGTGTTGCTTCGTTATCGCCTAGCGGCGACAGCGTCAACTTTTGCAAATGACGTCAAATGTTATAAAGAAATTTCAGTATACCATACTATAATATACTATACTATACTATATGTACATATGTATATGCCATCTACTCGTATGTATATTCAGTATTCAGTATTGTTGCTGTTGTCTGTCTGTCTGTCTGTCTGTCTGCCTCGGTGTGCACTGGCTGGCGTAACTGGATAGCAGCTCATTGCTGCTGCTGCTGCTGCTACTTCTGTTGCTGTTGCTGTTGCTGCTGGCATTTCCATTATTATCATAATGTGTTGTTCGATTTGGGTTTCGGATTGCCTTGCCTTGCCTTGCCTTGCCTTGCCCGACTCTGGTCTCTGGTCTGGGCGGTTTCCACTTGCGGTCGGTCGGTCCCATTGCCGGATTGCTGCGATTGCTTCTAGTGGCTTGTGGCTTGTGGCACCGATGGTGTGGTGTGGTGTGGTGTGCTGTGTGCTGTGTGTTGGCAGCTCTCGGATGCCGCAGATGGAGCTGCCAAGATGCCAACACGCTTCGACAATGCCTACTTACGAATGGTTTGTTGTTGTTGCCTTTTGTTTTGTTTCTGTTTGTTCCATGTGTGCTGTTACATGGCACATACATGTGTATTCAATTTAATCAATTTTGATTGATGTCTGCGCCCAACAGCCACCACAGCCCCCAAAAGCAGACAAGTAAAACAATCGCCAATCGCCAATCGCCAATCTGCTGTCTGCAATCAGCAACAACGAACCAACAATACCCTCAGGCGATATCCTTCGTCAAGAGATTCCTTTCAACATTCCATGTAGCTGAAGATTCGCCAATTCCCAGAGACCAAATACCCTGAAGAATCATTAAATATTTCATCTTTGGGGGCAGCTCCTGAGTGGCTCCTGAGTGTTCTCTGACAAATGCATTCGAATCTCGGATCACTTTTAATCTTATCTTAGAGGGTTCAGTTTTCAGTTTCGTATCTCTTGGGGAATCTCTCTCTCTCTGTCTCCCTTTTTGTCCTGCTCTTCTCTCCACTCGTTCTCGCTCTCTTTCTCTGGCACTTGAGGAGCGATACCTACAGGGTATTGGCTTGCTTATAGACCCATTCCCATCGCCGGGGCCCAATCACTCGTCAGATAGAGAGGGAGAAAGACAGCCGAAGGCAGACGGAAGGAGTGGAGTAGAGTGGAGTGGCGACTGGGGAGGGATCTGGTGACTGGATGGTGGATGGATGGATGGCTGACGGTTTACCGGAGCGCTGTTAGCGGTTAAGGAGAGAACGGGTTCGCAAATGTGCAGAAAATCAAAAATGCAGCAGCCCCAGCATCCACAGCCCCAGCATCGGCAATGAGATTGCCTCTCTCTATCTGTGTACCTCTATCTCTATGTCTATGTCCATCTCTGCCGCAGTTGCAGTTGCAGTTGCAGTGGCACTGATAGCAATCAGCTTTTGAGTCGCAATCGCGCCGTCTAATGCGACAGTGGAGCACCGAGCGTCTGTCCCCGACGCAGGTCGTGTAAAATGTCCGTGTGCGCCCTAACCCAACCGCCACAGAAGCAGAAGTCGCCCCCACAAGCCTCGCGCTCGCCACGGACTGGTGCCGGTGCCGTTGCCGTTGCTGGTGCTGGTGCTGGAAAGCCTTTGCTGACCCCACTCACCGCTGGTGGAACAGTACCGCTGCAGAGCTCGACGAGCCTGAAACAGAAGCAGATACCGCCGACGCCGCCGCCTTCGCCGCAGGTCCGCATCTACGAGGACTTTGACAGGATGAGCGCCAAGGAGGTGTACTACAATGAGGCGGGCAAGAAGGTGACCGTCAAGCTGCTGCACTTCCCGGACGTGTCGCCCGAGGACATAGCCAAGCTGCACTTTGACGACGAGGAGGACGAGGATGACAGCGATGTGCCCAAGAAGGCGGCCGCAGACAGCGACGCGGATGCAGGCAGCGAGGCGGAGACCAACAATTGCCATCCAGAGGCCGGCGGCAACAGCAGCTCCGGCACCAACACCGCCACCAGCACCGTCAAGAAACTCTTCCGCCGCAAGCTCTCGGGCAACAACATGCAGTCGCGCAAATGCAGCTTGGCCTTTGCCCAGGCCCACGGGATCCGGCAGCGGGCCGAGAAGAAGCTCTCGATGCCGACCATCAGCATCACGGGCAACTCGGGCGACCATGTGGCGCATAACGTCAGCCTGAATCTGAATCTGGCCGGCAGCCGGAAGCTCTCGCAGCAGCACTCGCTGCCCATGGGCTCTGGTTCGGGTTCGGGGTCGCCCACGGGGCTGGGAATGGGGCCACGGCGCTCCCACTCGCCGCTGGGCCAGAGCCTGTGTCCGGGCTATATCCAGTACTCCAAGTCGCTGCTGGAGGTGCCCATGCCGCGGGACTATGGCTATGCCAGCAGCGATGACCTAAGCTCCGAGTGGGACTCGGATGTGTCCACCTCGGGGGCCCCGAATGCCTCCTCCGGCTCGACATCAGCGACGGCGGCTGGCGGTGGCGGGGTGCCGGGCACAAAGAAGGTAATGAGCTCCATATGGAGATGGCTGGAGGTCCACGTGATCCCACCACCTCTCGGTGTTCTTCTGCCATCCGATTGTCTTGGATCCATTTCGCTGGGAGGATCTGTTTGCTGTGGATGCTTTGGCCTGGTCATTAATCCGCTTCTCATCTTTGTGTGATCCTTTCAGAGCTCTGGCTGGCGGAAGATCCGCAACATTGTGCAGTGGACGCCCTTCTTTCAGACGTACAAGAAGCAGCGCTATCCATGGGTCCAGTTGGCTGGCCATCAGGGCAACTTCAAGGCCGGTCCCGAGCCGGGCACCGTCCTCAAGAAGCTATGCCCCAAAGAGGAGGAATGCTTTCAGATCCTCATGCAGGACCTGCTCCGGCCCTATGTGCCCGTCTTCAAGGGTCAGGTGACCAGCGAGGATGGTGACCGTGAGTTGCGCCTTCGACTCTCTGCGATTCTGATTTCCATTCTGATCCGCTCTGGCCTGCCACGTCAGCAGTTTACTTGCAGCTCCAGGATCTGCTGAGCGACTACGTCCAGCCCTGCGTGATGGACTGCAAGGTGGGGGTGCGCACCTACCTCGAGGAGGAGCTGTCCAAGGCCAAGGAGAAGCCCAAGCTGCGCAAGGACATGTACGACAAGATGATACAGATCGACGCCCAGGCCCCCACACTGGAGGAACACGCCGCCAAGGCGGTGACCAAGCCCCGGTACATGGTCTGGCGTGAGACCATCTCCAGCACGGCCACGCTGGGCTTTCGCATCGAGGTGGGTACCCCAGTTCTCCCTCCCTTTCCAAGGGGATAGGAATCCATTCTGGGCATTAAACTGATCGTTTTCTTCTCTCTTTGTCCGTCTCACTTGCGTAGGGCATCAAGAAGAGCGATGGCACCAGTTCCAAAGATTTCAAGACGACCAAGTCACGCGAACAAATCAAACTGGCCTTCATGGAGTTCCTCAGCGGTCATACCCAGATTCTGGTAGGTATACTCTCCAATGGCAAATCGGACACTGATCCACTGATCCACTGATATCTGATTATCTCCTGAACAGCCGCGTTATATTCAGCGACTGCGCGCCATCCGCGCCACTCTGGCCGTGTCCGAGTTCTTCCAGACGCACGAGGTGATCGGTAGCTCGCTGCTATTTGTCCACGACCATTCCCATGCCAGCATCTGGCTGATCGACTTTGCCAAGACGATGGCGCTGCCCCCCGAGCTGCACATCGATCACTATTCGGCGTGGAAGGTGGGCAACCATGAGGATGGCTACCTGATCGGCATCAACAATCTCATTGACATATTTGTCGAGCTGCAGGCGGCCCTGGAGAAGGACGCAGAGCCATCCACCAACGATGATTCTGCTGCTGGGGAGGATGGTGCCGCGGGAGGAGCCGAGGAGTGAACCGCCCCCCCCCCATTCGCTGGAGGAAGGTGACGGGGCTGAGCCCCTGAGGCAAATGCAATCTGAGTTGCACAAAACACGATTGAATATTTCCCCCAAAAACCCAAGTTTAGGCTAGCAAATAGAGTTATCTTCTACGACTACTACAAGGTTTTTTTTTTTTTTTTTTTTCTATATAAACTACATACATTTAACCCGTTAAATTTAAAGAAAAAGACTGAAACAGAATATACCTATACGATATACATACATATACATATACATATATATATATATATACAAAATTGTATGTCTCCATAGCTTATTTGTGCTGACCAAGACCTTGGCCTTGCTGCTTGGTAGAGTAATTTATTTATGCAAGATTCACATTGTAGGCCGCGGCACGGCACGGCACACCCCCTCGAACCACGAATAACTGTAGCAAAATCAAACAAATCAACAACAATAATACTATATGTAATCATAATGTTTAATGTTAAAAGCAGTTTAGTTTTATTGTTATTAATATAACGTTAATGCGATAACCCACTAAATACATACTAATTGTGCACTATTAAATACAGTTCGAAACCGAAACTTCGATTGATGTGTGTTTCAATTGTTTGCTGAATGCGAATGTGAACTTTGTTCAATGCAATAGTAGTGCTTCACTTTCAAAACTCTTTTTGAGACACTTCCAGTCACCCAAATGGATTAAATGATAACTTTTCAAATTGACTGGAATGTTAGCATTAGAAAACCGAAGAAATATCCATACATTCGAGTTCCATATTCTGGTTTTACGTCATGTTAGCCGAATACCCATGCAATATGCTGTTCAATGAAATATTAGTGTCTTTTTAGAAAATTGAAAAACACAACGAAACTGAATTGAAAACCTATATATTTCCTGTTCTTCGAGTTTCTTGAGCTTTAATATTTAGTTTTTAATCAATTTGGTTTTTATTGCGAACTTGCACCGGCCGGACATGGGTCATTAATCTCATGCCAACGCTTTAATCGGATTTGAGCCAATAATCCTGGAACCACTTGATAAAACTTTGCTCTGGTTGACGGATTCGAATTTGCAACAATGTATTTGGCACTCCCCCATAAGATTTCGATGAGACTAAGATAGGTCAGTAAGCTGAATATTTCGAAACGACGATCTTTTCCGATCGCGAGCTTTTGAGAGTGTTTCAGGTCAATATCCTGATAAAACATCCTGTTAAAAGGCAATTTTATCTATTCTTAAGTATGCCGCCTACATACACAGTTTTGCTAAATACCATACTATACTCAAACGCCAGGCTAGAAAGTACAGCGCATATGAGCTGGGCCCCATAAGGCTCAGCCTAGCATGCCCAATGCTTTTTTTTTCATGAATTTAGGTGGCAATCGGATTACTGTGTATGCCAAACATATTCTTTTGGGTCTATCTTACCATATAATACAACTTTACTATCATCATGACACAGGCCGTTCCACATGCGTTTTTCCAAACCGAAGCCGTGCACCTAGTATGTACTCTCAGATCCAAGCGCGGAGCTTTCTGTGACTTCTTGCATTCAAATAATGTGTAATCAACCGTCTACGAACTGTCACATCACCGACAGAGCGATCCAAATTTTTTTTTCATAATTTGTGAGGATATTGAAGGCCTGGTCTTGCCTTACCCATACAAACTTGATTTTCAGTCGAATTCCTATAGTTAATTGGATTAAATACAGTAGTGAGAGTGCATACAACTTAGTTTTCAATCCCAATTTACCTCCAGCCATAAGTTTTTAGTCCAAAATCACTTCTATTTCGCTTTTGTTTGAACCTTAAACAATCCAATGAAAAATAGTTCTGAAAACTAGCCAATCCTAAACAAAATTCATTGAGGAATTGGATAAAATTATTTGTTCAGGGCTGAGAGGGCCATCTATCTAGTAATATTAAACTGAATATCAAAATTGACGAATTTCATATCACAAAATATCACGGTATGGCAGCCCGCAGCAACTACGAATTGCACGAGTCTGGCAACGCCACAAAACGACGACACATTCGTTTTATGTTGTTTTCGTTTGAACCTTAATATGTAAATAATCCAATAAAAAGGACTTCTAAAAACATGCCAATCTTGTAGAAAATTTATGTATCTATCGGATAAAATTATTTGTTTAGGGCTGAGAGTCCCAGCTAGCTATTTGATAATTTGATGTCTTTTGCCAGCAAACACGAAGCAAACATTGCAATAAGAGAACAAAAAACCGAATGAAATATTTTAATAATGAAGAAAAATAGAATCTAGTTAATGCAGTATTATATGAATGACAATTATATGGATATTATAATTAATTAATTTTATTAATTTTCATAAATATAAAACAAATATAGTTGTCAAAACATTTTTTCTTCACGGTGTCCGGCACGGGAGGCGTCGCCTTCTGCTGCTGCTGATAGTCAGACACATTACCTTGCCAATAAAATGTTGTGGAGCCCAGGATATGCCTGGGGAAGAGCGGCCCCAGCCGAAGAAGTGCATTTTATTAACTTAAAACCGTACGGAATGAAGTGCACACCTCTGGTCACACCACTGGTCGCTCGAAAAATATATGACATCTGTTTGCTAGCAAACAGTTTTTCGATCTGAGTACTAGGCTTTAAGTATGCCGAACACATTTTTGAACAGGAATCCATAGCAAACCCATCGTGTTATCAAGCTACACACTGGAGAGATGTGTGTTTTGTTATTCGAAATACGCCACAACCGAAATTATGCCCCGCAAAAGCTCGCCGAGTTGTCCGTACCTAATATATATATACCCTTCCTTCAGAATAAAGCGGTCACACTGGCGCTGAAGCACACATTTCTCGGAAATAAGCGAGAGGGAGGGAGGAAGACTACCCATTAACTATATGCTATAGCTATATATCGCTTCATTCGCGATTTTGTTACCGTGCAGAAAGGTTGTGTTATTTTCGACGACATCTGAGATCGACCCGAGTCATCCCAAGCGGAAGTCAAGCAATTACATTCTATATCCAACAGGTTAAAGTGAGTCTCGTCTCCGACAATGAATATTTCGCAAGTACTAAACAAAGTCAAAGAGAAATTACTGTGGAGTGTAAGACCAATCATGATTACCATTGCTGTAGTTGTTTATTGTTGCTGTGTGGGGTGTGCTGATAATTATGATAGTGATGATGGCTTTGAGTCGCAGATTATTTCACAAGTTTTGTTGCGCACCGCACATTATTTGTAGTCTCTTCTTTCACATTGTGCTTTATTGGCACGTCGTCCCTCGCTCAAGAGCACCACCACACGCACACACAGGGCAGACGCAGCCTCACACAGCCACACAGGCACGCATATATACACACACACACACACACACGTAGTGTGTGCCGGCTATAGAAAAATGTAATCAAAAAAGAACACGAAATAGGGTTAAAATATGCGCAAAATGCGGAAAATAGTTCCGATTTCTGTAATTAAGCCCACACATCCGCACTAAAACGTGCCCAAAGTTCAATTGGTGCAAATATTTGGCCACCTCCATTAAAATTACATGCATACGTAGATGTGTACATACATATGTATGCATGAAGGTGCTTTGTCCAGTACGAACCGCCGCCGCACGATGGCTAGACAGTCGCCATCTTGTGATTTTGAGCTTAGCTTTTACTTATTACATAAATAAAATCCCTTTCTCTTTCCCCAATAGATGCCCCAACTGCAGAAGCCCGCACCCCAGTTCTCCGGCACCGCCGTGGTCAATGGCGTGTTCAAGGACATCAAACTGAGCGACTACAAGGGAAAGTACCTGGTGCTGTTCTTCTACCCGCTGGACTTCACCTTTGTGTGCCCCACGGAGATCATTGCCTTCTCGGAGAGTGCTGCCGAGTTCCGCAAGATCAACTGCGAGTTGATTGGCTGCTCCACGGACAGCCAGTTCACCCATCTGGCCTGGATCAACACCGCCCGCAAGCAGGGCGGTCTGGGCAGCATGGACATACCGCTGCTGGCCGACAAGTCGATGAAGGTGGCCCGCGACTATGGCGTTCTGGATGAGGAGACCGGCATTCCCTTCCGTGGCCTCTTCATCATCGACGACAAGCAGAACTTGCGCCAAATCACCATCAACGATCTTCCCGTTGGCCGCAGCGTTGAGGAGACTCTGCGCCTCGTCCAGGCCTTTCAGTATACAGACAAGTACGGAGAGGTGTGCCCAGCCAACTGGAAGCCCGGCCAGAAGACAATGGTGGCCGACCCCACCAAGTCCAAGGAGTACTTTGCCACCACCTCCTAAGAAGCTAATCCATCTGTGGGGCTGCGCCTGTGCGGTGCTGTGCTGTGGCCCTGGCGAGTCCAGGCCGAATCGCATTGCATAGACACGCACACATTTGAATACCCTAAATATACATATAATAAACCCAAACACTAGAGCTAGTTCGTCATCTATATACGAGTATATGCATATTATTATGATTTGTGAACAGAAACTGTGAAGTAATTGGTTCTTTCTCCCCCTGCACACACACATAACCTAAGCGGAAAGTGATTTATTTGAGTTTGCTCTTAACTTGTAATGTTGCCTCAATAAAACTGTATTGAATGCTAAGACGGACACGTGGGTCTTTATCGGGGGGAGGCAACAGGCGGACCTTCGCGCACTGCTTATCTGCATGCGGCGCTGACTTTTATCGCATGTGCCAGACAGAGACCGGAGACGTATTTCGCAATCGCCGGTGTTTATACGGAGTATTAATATGCTAAGAATGCCGGAACCCAACGTCACAGGTCCACAGAGCAAGCAGCGCAGTTGCAGCCAGCAGCTGATGCATGACACAGTGACAATGGCAGCCAGTAGGTTACGCTGCACTTCCCCTTTCGCCAACGTATTCCCGCTTTGGATTCCCGTTTTCCTTTTCAATGTTAAGTGCAAGCCACTGGTGACGTGGATGTCGTGCATATTAAGCAGGTCTCGGCGGGGCTCTTTGTGTGTGTGTGTGTGCGAAATTGATGGATGGAGTGAGATTTTGTGCTTGCGATCCGCTCCGTGTCGAGCCCCCCTCCTGCATTTCATAGAAGTCCACCCATTACGTGTGTTGCAGCGCATCACACGATCTGCCTGCCTGTCTGACTCGGTTACTCTTTGGCCAAACTAGTTTACACAAATGCGAGAGTAAGTGTGCTTCTTCACACATACATATGTTTGTATGCGCATACCAGTATACATACATACGTACAACCAGCTGCGTATCGTGGAAAAATCTTGAGCAGCGCTGTTACCGTGGCGCCGATAGAAGCTACCAGAAAACAGAGCAAAAAGGGTTCCCCTTTCGAATGGTACGATTGCAGGCGTTCTAGCTTTATCTATGGGAAGTGGGTATACTTGCTATGTCATTGCGTTGGTTATTATCAGTCGAGAAAAATGTTTGCTCGCATGTTAACAACTGTACACACAGCTGTAGACAAGCTATTAGTAATAATAGTTCATAAAAAACAAACAAAAGGAGCATAAACATTATTATAACAACTGTGAAGCGTCTTTCGCTCTCAAGCTTAGTCCAAGAGCATCCCAGCTTCGGCGTTCCAGGTATTCCCTTTCCCATTTTGGTTTTACCTGAGCATGTTAGCCAACAATCACAGAAAAAAAGCTATTCATATTTATAAGCGTCTCGACAGCTGCAAAAAAAAAAAAGAGAAAAATTACAAATGCTGTTTTGCTTTTGCTGAATCACTGCCCAGAAAGCTGTGAGACCAAAGCGTTTACTGGAAAGAAACATTTTCTGAACACAGACCCAGAACCAGGGTAAAAAAGTGGAATAATCTCCGTCTGAGCCAAATTGAGGGCGTTGGGTCTGAATGACTTTCAATTGTAGTGATTGAACGCTGTGGCTCTGGGGCGATCGAACGAGCGACCGACCCACATATGTATCTGTATATCGATGCACATGAAAAAACGCATTTAATATAATGAGAAGCAGGACTCGGACTTGGCTCCAAATCGCATGACATTGAAATACACAATCGCACCCGGAAGGTACATACATATACGAGTATAATACATATAGTGTGCTGTCTGGTCTGTCGCGTAATTTGATTATTTTATGGGCTGATAAAGCAAGAATCAAATGATTATCGTTGGGTCTGCTGCTGCGTTGGCGCTGGGCAACCATTTTAGCCATGCCTCAAGGGTTGGGTCGTGTGGAAAAAAAATGGGTAATACTCATTGATAATAGCCATGTACGCAGTCATACATGTATTGGTAAGCTGTAATCAAAAATGAAATGAATAAGTCCGCAGCTGCTTATGACCTTTCAATAGCCGCCGATGGCCAGATATGGGTGGGGGTGGCATGGCTTGTCCGCCCAGCCGTAGATATCGACAGATTGGCTCATCAATTATCTTTGTCCTGGGACCCCGCACGCAAAGAGTCGGTCGATGGTTATTATTTCGTCCCCCAGCTGATAAGTATTTATTGCAATTGAATTGGAACATTTTTTTCCGGACTCATGTCAGCCACCACCCCCATCATTTAGGTATGGGCTGTTTGAAGCAACCGGCAATTATCAGGATAGATAATAGTCGGAAATGTTTTCGTTGCAGTTTCGATTGGTTGTCGACATTATTAATTCACATTTAATAGGCATTTGGCCGAGGAGTGCGTAAAAAATTAAAATCAATTTCGAGCAGCGGTCAATTAGAGGTCAACGGTCGATTCGGAAATGTCTTCGTTGCAATTTCGATGAAATTGCACATTAAAAAATCAAATTTAATGGGTATTTTGCTTAGAAATTCGATTGCCAGTCGAAATTATTAATTATTTAGCAAAGGTTTCCGGTTTTTTTTCAATTGATTGCATACAATCAGAATTTAATATTGATGCGCTTGATAATTGCAAAGATTATGATGGAAAATTGCTTTATTGAGCTTCTTAACACACTTATAAACTATAATTTGAGCAAGAGCAATTTCGTACGAGCAGAACCTCGTAGCAGCTAATGGAAGAGATAATGAGGTATAATTTGTTTGTTGCATTTAGATTGCTCATCAAATGATTACATATTTGAAATCCAACAGCAATTGGGCGGGCCAGCTGGAAAGCTGCAAGCAGTTGGCAGGGCCAATCAACAGCTGATCTATTTTCGATAAGTGTCAGAAATAATCGATATGCAACACATATGTATGGTGTGACCGTGTTCAGTTGTATTATTTGCGAGGGCTGCAAAAAACTGTTTCCCGCCAATATATTTACTTGTGCAGTTTGTTTTGATTCTTGGTAATTAAACAGCGAGCGCGTATCTAATAGATACTCGAAACTACCGATAGACTATAGCTATAATTTTGAACATTCTTAAGCGATTCTAAAGGCAAATCGACACCTCAGGAGTTTCTTTCGCGTTTTTCCACTATTTGAGCGACTCCAAAAAGGCAAATACGAAACTGGCTGCAGTTCATTACCGTTTCCACACATTGGGGCTATCTTTCAAGGCCCTGTTACACAGTGCGTTGTGCCGCGCCTCTCTTTCGTTCCAGAACAATGTGGCATCCTGCCAGCACTTCTGGTCCACAACATTTTGGTGTCTTCCTGAAGGTATGGAATACACAGTGGTCCTACACCGATTCAATGGCACTCACAACTAAAGTCGAGCACGTTTGTGTGAGCAGGGCCTGGACTGAATTACAAATAAAGCGCAGGTTCTTTGCTGGTATTTTCTAAATGGTCTACAGATCCATGTAACGCGTTTCAAACTCCATCCACTTGGGGCACCGAATGCTTCAGTTACTGGACTGGTGCTGGTGCCACTCCAATTATACACACACAGAGGCTTGGTTTCACGTTGTCAGATTGATTTACTATTATTTTCATTCATCTTTTCGGCTTACATGTTACATGTACAATTCTATAAAAAAATCTTGATTAATATTAATATGTATCAAATCATTTTATTTCGCGTTAACTTTGTGAACATTCAGTTTTGCTGCTACTACTTTATGCTTGAATGAAATTCTCTTCGGCCCTGGGCTCGTGTGAAATAAAACAACATTCTACATATTAACTCCCACACATACGCTTTAGCATTAGGTTGTAGACGCCGGTTCCTTCGCTTAGAAGAAGAAGCCGAGGATCTTGCCTCCCAGATGTTTTCTCCTGGCCTCCTCGTGATCCATGATACCGCCCGAGGTGGTCAAAACGACGTAGCCGAACTGACGGGAGGGCAGCAGATTGTTGGTCCACTTCTCAATGTCATTGATGGGCACATCGAACCGTGGTGAGATGACGCCACATTTGTTGAGGCGTCCTGTAAGGTTCACCACAATCTTGCCAGACCGATGGTCATCGACGATCTCGAACTCGCCGATATAGCCGTGCTTCATCATCACAGTCAGGAACTTGATGATCACCTTTGAGCAGGGACGCAGAAGCACCTGGCGCTTGCCACGCTTCTCGGCGTTGTTGATGCATTTAAGGGCATCGGCCAATACGTTCATACGCACCATGGCTGTAAAATGTGAAAACGAGACAAATTAGTTCACAGCTCTCGCAGAACAATCAAAAAAATAAACTGCAGAAAACCTAGCACGTGCAAAATACATGAAAAAACTCCAGGGCGGCCGCCATTTGCCTGTGTGTGTGTGTATGTGTGCGTACTCCTACGTGTGGTTGTGTGCGTTTCTCTGTCTGGGCATTGGCGTTACATAGTGTAAACATCAACAGCTATCAGAGACGGACTTTGAGGGGCAGAATAGAGAAGTTGGCTCTTCTATTTTCCGGCTTAGATATTCCCTCGGACATTGACTCGGATGCTCTCATCTTAAGCCCGCTGCAGCGGCCCAAAGCCTTAGAGACCACTCCACACAACCACCCAGCGACAACAGCAGCCGCACACACAGCTGACATCTCCCTCACCGGGCAGGAATCACAGCCCAAAAATGTCGCCGCACAGAAAAAAATTGGCAAAAAAATATATATTGTTGGGATTCATTCATTTATGGACAATGTCTTGTTTATACATTGGCCCCAGCGGGCAGTGTTCGGCGTAACCACTCTCGGCCAACAAGTATTTGGATTCATTTGGGATCACAATAAAAAAATATAAAAAGAATAGGATTTTTCACATATTTTGCACCGCGCTCGCACTAAATCTATGGTGTAAACCATAGTAGACACATTTGGCTAGCCATTTTTTGGCTTTTCTTTAACAAATTTATTATATTCAACGGCGATTACCTAGGATTGATTTGCAAACACAAATTTACACGACCGCGAACGTATCGGAAAAGAGAAAGAGGAAGTCAGGCCAGCCGCATCTGACATTTGACAGCTATCAGGGTTGCTTTGGAGGACCCAGAGTTGCTGCTGGCTGCTGCCACGCAAAATATGCCGTTTTCGTCCACAATTGTTAACGGTCACACTGCAAAAATATAAACATTGTATTTAATCGGTATATTTACAGTATATTTTTGTATATTCCTGAGGGTCGACGGTATATTTTATTAATAAGTCTGCGGTAAAATAAACAAACAAAAGAAATGTCAAAACCGTAAGTATTGTACAAAATATATTCAATAATTGTCTATTAATGTGTGAATCATGACCTCAGGTATGGCCTAATAATACCGGGGCAGCAAAAGAAGGAGGCTGCCAGGCCGGCAAAGCCGACAATCAAACCGTCCGTATTCGACGAGAGCAGCGACTCCGGCGACAGTGACAAGAATGCCCCACAAATGCGCCCCAAGGCTAGCGTGACCGGTGGGCCCAGTGTAATGGAGCGTCGGGTGGCACGCCGCATGCAGGAAAAGGCCCTGGCCGAGGATCCCACCATATTCCAGTACGACGAGCTCTACGACGAAATGGAGAACAAACGCGACGAGGAAAAGCAGATCAAAAGCCAGGAGCCCCGCAAGGCCAAGTACATCAACCGCCTCATGGAGCACGCCGAGCGGCGGAAGCTGGAGAAGGAGCTGCGTGTCGAGCGGCAAGTACAGAAGGACCGCGAAGCCGAGGGCGAAATGTACAAAGACAAGGACACCTATGTGACAGCAGCGTATCGCAAAAGGCTTGAGTCCATGCGCGAGCTCCAAGAAAAAGAGCAGCGGGCCGACTACCTCGAGGCCATTGGAGATGTGACCAAGCAAAAGGACCTAGACGGCTTCTACAGACATTTGTACGAGCAAAAACTGGGCACCAAAGAGACGGTGGTCAAACCGAAGACAGCACCATCCACCGAGGAAGTGGCCTACAAGCCCATCAAAGCGGAGGTACCAAAGCACCGAAGCTACAGAAAGCGCCTAGCCTCTGAGGACGAGGAGCATCAGCCGTCCGCATCGCCTGCTAAGCCGACCACAATACCAGAACCGTCTGAAAACAAACCAGGCAGTGCAACAAACTCGCAGACGCACTTGAACAACAACATAGACGCGGACTCTGACTTCAGCATTGATGATTCCAGCGAAGATGAGGTGGAGGATGAGAAGGAAAAGAATATGAAGCAGGCGCAGGCCAAGAAGCAGAAGCAGACTAAGACTAAGCTGGGCAAGGACCAGGAAACAAAGTCCGACCAGTCTAAGAGTCAGGACCCAGCTAAGAAGCGGAATATGGAGCATCCAGAGAAACCCGAAGATGCCAGCAAGGAAGCTACCGCAGATCCTAAATCCAAATCAAAGGATGGCGATGGGGATAAGAAGGATATTGATTTGAAGAAACTGCCCATTCCCACCGTAACCAAGCCGACCGTCGACCGTACTCTCATCTGGCGCAAGCGGACCGTGGGCGAGGTCTTCGAGGCGGCCCTGGCCCGCTATCTGGTGCGCAAGAAGGCCCGCCAGGGCTGAATCCAATTATACAAGTTTTGGCACCGCATTAAAATGGAAAAGAACCGAAACTTAAAAACAAAAAATGATTTGTCCATTGTTTGCTTATTATGTTAATTTCAATTTGTCCCCCGTGTCATAGTTTATTTATGCATGTGCATGGTCGTTCCAGCGTTGCGGCCAGGAGCAAAGGCATCTTCTGGGAGCGAACCCCCCTAGTGCAAATATTTTGCATAAGTTGCAATTTTCCTACATTCCCTCTTTATGCACTTTACAAAAAATAGCAAGAAAATAAACATAATTTCGGGGGTCGAGACCTTAAATACCCTTGCAGGATACCTATATGTTATCATATGGTAGTCGGAATTGGATCAAATATATGTGTACTTTGTTTCATGTAGAGTGGGTACTATATGTAAACGCGATTTGAATATAATCTAAAACAACCCGATTTTCCGTACAAAGTCTTGTTTTTTTTCGAGCAATAGCAGCCATATAAATTACAATATCTGATTTTGTGGGGATTACTTTGTTTTTGCATTATATTACAGTATTTAAATGCTGAAAGAAAATTATGTGAGACTAGCCAAATGCTCATTTGTCGGACCAATGTCCAGTGATGCAACCTTATCGGGTTTCCTCTTGATTAAAATGGATCTTCAGGTCCTGACTTGGGATCGCATATACTCGTATGCTTTGCAATAGAAGGAGAAGGGTATATCAATATGTGTACATGCATAAATATGTACTCGTATAATTCATGAAATTAGAGATGCTTTCTTGGGTTAGGTTATATGTATGCATTACCCACAAGAATAGGGTATAAAAAGCTCATGGCGCCAACTACGGCATGACGGATAGAAGAAGTAGAAGCAGTGGAAGTGAAACCCTGGATGTGGATTGGCGACAGAGCCAGAGAAGCTGGTTGTAGATGGTGGGGGGCTAGAAGCGGAGCATGGCACGAAGATATTCCATTTATTTTGTATGACGACGACGACGACAAACCCAAAAGAGCCAACAAAAAAAAATAAAAAAAGAAAAAATAAAACTTGCAAAACGCCCAAATAACAAAGAGCCAAGTTGCCGTTAGTTTTCTTTTTTTCTCTTTTTTTTTTTTTTTTGTGTGTTTTGTTTCATTTTACCGCAAAAGCTGGAAATCCCTTTTGAAAATAGGTGTGCTTGCTCTGCTCTGCGATGCGCTGGCTGTGGGCCGCGCGCCATAAAAGCGAAAGGCAAGGAATGGAAAGAAATGGAGGGGAAAAGCAAAGCCCGGGCATGGCATGGGCTATGAGCATAGCTGACATGGTTAGGAAGCGGGTCCGGCGCATTGCAGACATAGTAGACCACAGCAGCAGGAGCAGCAGCAGCAGCAGCAGCAGCAGCAGCAGCAATGGCAACGGCAACGGCAGCGTCCTCATCTGCATCTGCATCCTGGCTGTCAAGTCGGATGCTTCGCTTTTGATGTCGTCAACGTGCTCTCCGTCCTTGTCGTCGGCCTCGTCCTAGTCGTCGTCGTCAGCGAAATTAATAGTGAAATCCATTTTCCATTTGGCACGGCCCTGTGCCCCGCACTCCACAGCGCCGCATAACAACTGCATCGCGGCTATGGCCATCTCGCTCGCACACTCAACTCTTGCCTGCTTTTATGTATGTGATTCTCTCCCTCATACCTGTTTGATTGTGTCATCAATCTCACATGTCTTCTTCTTTTACTGCCGCTGCTGCTGCTGCTGCTACTGTTGTTTTTGTTGTTGTTGTTGTGTTTGTAACTGCTCCTTCATTACATTCCTCTTCATCATTTGCTGGCGCTGGCGCTGCCGCTATTTCTCCTTCACATTCTTCTTCCTGTTCCTGTTGTTGTTCTTGTCTGTGCTGCAGTCGAGATTTGTGTTCTACATTTTAGGCAAATTAATTTGATATGAAATGAGCATTCCGTTCCGTCAAGTGTGCTTCCGCATAACGGATCGTATCGCTTGGAAGAGTGCGGCATGCGCACACTTACATACATACATGCATGGCCATCTCTGTCTGATTGATGGCAGTGATCAGAGCAGTGGGGTGTGATTATTTCACCCTTTCTAATTGATTGTTTTTAGAGTACTTATTCAGTTTCAGTTGCTGGAATGACACAGTTCTGTTTGTTTTGATAAGAAGCGCTTTAAGCAACAGCTTTGGCGAACAGGGTATTATGAATTGGCGAATCGTCAGCAAACAAGGCTATGAAGACAGCAGCCAAGTGCCTAAGCATCTAAACTCTAGAGTGGATCGCTTAGTCACTTGAACGCATTAAAATTATATAATTGAGGAGCGAAGCGCAATACTTTGTACATATGTACATACATACTCCAACTCGTGCAAATAGTTTTAATAAGATTTGTTTCCTTTTGTGGACTTTGTAACTCTCTCCCATCTCTCTCTATCTTGGTCTGGTTTTTCAGCTGATCCACGAAATCGAAAGAATATGCAAATCTCTTTCGGGAACAGTGCAGCTGCGGCTGTGGGAGAGCGAGCACATGAGGACGGACAGCACAGCGCTTGCATAACTGTAATTCCATTAACCCCGTTGTTCGTTCGTTATGCGCTCCGTACCACTGTTGGCGTTGGCTGCTCTCTCTTTGGCTGCTGCTCCTCGTTGCTTAATCAATTTACGATCATAATTACTTGGGCCTGTGGCAGCGGTGCGGGACATGGTTTGGCTGCTTTTGGCTCTGGCTTTTCGCTTTGGCCTCTGCCAAATTGCACTGATGCAATCTCACTCTCCTTCTCCTCCTCTCCTGGCTCTTCTCTTTTGGTGTGTGTGTGTGTTGGAGGGGGTG
The DNA here is from genome assembly GCA_018150885.1 of Drosophila tristis. Taxonomy (NCBI): domain Eukaryota; kingdom Metazoa; phylum Arthropoda; class Insecta; order Diptera; family Drosophilidae; genus Drosophila; species Drosophila tristis. Next base: position 5,288,575 of record JAECWT010000228.1, read on the forward strand.
GGTGTTATGGGCAGGGGCTGCGACTGGGGGTAGAATCTAGTAAAGGCTTCAAGATTGTGATCATTCACGTGTAAATTCAATTATCAACATTTTCAATGCCAGGCTGGACCTATGAGGGGGTATATCCACCGCAAAGGAGTGCGGGGGGAGCGGGAGGACCTGCAGGCAGCGGCAGTTAGTCTTATCCAGAGTTGACAGGGCCGTAGACGAGTGGGGGCCAAGAGCAGAGACTTGCTCAGCACATTTTGGTACCTCTCCTCTTCTCCCGTTCCACTTACTCAACCGCTCTAGCCACGACGCCACTGACAGCCTGAGTGTGTGTGTGTGTGTGTGTGTGCTGGTGATTTATATCGTGTGTGCATTGTGTGTGTGTGTGTGTGCGGGTAAAGTAGAAGAAGCCGAGCCGCCTCTTGGCAAGAAATGCGCGGCGCGGTGAGGCGCATCCAAAAAATTTCGTTTGCTGCATTGGACAGAGAGTGTAATGAAAAACTGGCTGGGGTGGGGACGTGGGGATGTTAAAGGGTGGGGTAGTAGGCTAGATGCCAACCGCTCATGACAAACAAAACGCATCCCACACACACACACACACACACACATGTGCACATGACCGTGCACAAAAAACACACACACTCACGTGTGTGCATATATAGAGCGTTCGCTCTGTCAGCCTCTTCTTGTATCTTTGCCATTGCATCTTCGCATATCCCGTTACTCGCTTGGGTCACGGGGTAGATTCGTTTCGCTGGCAGCTCTGTTGCCATGGCGCTGCCGCTGCCACTGCCACTGTCTTAAGCCGCTTCTCGTGCTCTGCCGCTGCTTTAAGCCGCTGCCGCTGCCACTGCCACTGCCACTGCCTTTTCCTCTGCTTTAAATGCTCTACTTTTGCTTTATTTTATTTTACTTTACTTTTCAGATTAAGTTCTGCCGCAAAGTGTTGTAATACGAGGTGAAGCACTCCGGCTCTCGCGAGTTTCCACTCGCTCTCTTTCTCTACCATCCTTTGTGCCACCCACACAGACGCCACTGAAACAACTTGGTCAACGTTTGTGAGAGTGTTCTCCAGGAAAGCCTCACCTTGCATAAATACACTCTTTTCCTCTGCTTTCATTATGTTATTCCCGTGCACTGCCGCCCCCGCCCCCGCCTCTGCACCACTTCTGCAGTTCCAAGGTGTACTTATAATCCTTCACAGTAGGGTGTTCCATATGTTGAAAGCTGTGAGATTTCCGTGCGCGGGTGTGGGAGGCTTTTGTTCTCTCTTTCCATCAGGAACTGCACTTTTTCGGATTAACATGATTTTTTTGTATCAATATACATATGTAACTGCATAGAACTACGTATAGTTTATGTCGTAATGATGGAATGGAAGACATCAACACATCCCATCCGTTCCTCTGCTCGTATGAGTATGTGGCAAAATTTTATTTCTTATTTCTATTCTTAAATATCTAAGTTAAATTTTGCATATACATACATATGTATATTTCTTAAGCTGAGAGTTTCTTACTCTTTGTATTCAACAACCGAAATGCGTCGTTCAGAGAAACGTTATTTGTTGAGAGCTTCGTAAAACTGTCAATAAATGTCAATAATTCACGAATCCGCAGCAATCGAATCCTCTTAGACGCAGATGTCTCAGATTGATTCATTGATTCAGCGTAGCATTTCGCGTCTTACCAAAATGGAATTACGACTATGCTGTGGATATATCATGAAGTCGATCACGAGTATTCAGATGGACTAAACCTATACCTACTTATACCTAAACTATCTATTTTGTATCATGGATTCTCTTGTTATGCTGCTTTGGTAATCGGGGAGATATTGTAGAGTCCCTTTTTTTTGCTGCTCCCTCTCTATCTCTTTGCCGACATTTCAGAGCTAGGTAATCTCCGAGTCGAAACTTGTGTACCTCTAGGTCTTCCTGCAGGTCTTCCCCTGCACTTCCTTTAACCCCTACTGTGTGGTTGTGGTTGCTGCGGGCGTTCGTTGTTTGCGTGTGCGGTGTGGAATGGGAATGGGAGTAGGAGTGTGAGTGTGTGTGTGAGTGTGAGTGGATGGTGTGGTAAGGTGAGGAGGTGTGGTAAGGGGGGGGTGGGCCGTGCCTTAGTTTGCCTTTGCGGGCGTGGCCCGGCTAATAAGCAGGAAATTAAAATGTTATATGCATTGTCATGGTTGCTCAGTCGTCCGTTCGTCCGTTCATCTGCCAAGCCTCTCCTCGGGCATTGTCAACTCTGTCGCCTGCCCTGCCCTGCCCTACCTCTCCCTGTCGCTCGCTGCGCTCCTCTGTGTGTGTGTGTGTGTGTGTGTGTGTGCTGTAGTGTGCGGTTTGGTGGCGCGCCTTCAAGTATGCATTATTTTTACGTGTCAGTGCGCATTTTTGGCATAATTGAAGCACAAACACAGCGCCAGAGCTCCCGCTGCTTCCGTTGCTGAAGGCTGAAGGTCGTTTATATGCTTTCAGCACTCGCACACACATACACACTTACACTTTCCCCACTTTTGGGGGAGCCTCCTCCATTCTGCTGAGGCCATCCCTAAGCCAAAGTTAACATTGCGTGCCTGCAGCTTCGCTGGACTTGGATTAAGTTTTACACTTTTTCACCCGCTCTCTGCTCCCTGCACTCTTTCCCTTTTTCTTTTTCCTTTTCTTTTTCGCTCTTTTTCGCTTTTTGCCTGTGCCGAAGCCGATGCCGGTGCCTTTGCCTTTGCCTGTGCCTGTGTCTGTGCGTGTGTGTTTGAGTGTGTATGGGCAGCTTATAGACAGCCAAAGTTTTTGTCACCCGCCCCCCCATTATCATCATCACCCCTTTCTCGCCTTCTGGTACCGTACCCTCTTGCACGATAAGTTTTTATACCCTGCACAGGGTATAATTACGACGCTGAGCAAATATTCGGAGCGCGTAGCACAAAAATAACGGCCCATTGCACAACATAAACCTGCATAGTATATAAAATTCCTGATAAATATTATAAGCTTTGCCCCAAAAATGTATTCCAAAACTAGTTGAGGGCAGGCGTTAGCATCTGCGTTGGGTAAACCATAGATCATAGTAGATGGAATAACCAAATACCATTCGGCACCCAGCTGGAACTGTACTGATTGCTTCTAATTGACTATTCTACTATGAGACGAGTATTTTTGCTCTTTTGGGCACCAAAATCGAATAAAATGTTTATCCATTCAGCTAAGGAATAGCAATATGCATCTGAAAGTGTATGTAGAGCTTCGGCCCCCGAGGCGAGTTTTTTCTTTCTTGTTAAATGAGATTCTGTTTTATGTTTGGAGCGTCTCGTTTCGCCCCCTCTTCACCGCTGATCCGCTATAACCGAATTCCATCTGAACACATCTGCGGCACTCCTCCTCCTCCGCCCCATTCAACGCCCCAACGCTGCGCTGCTACTGTTCTCATGCACATCTCACACTTTACGACTTTTGCGGTTGTTAGGCGGCAGGGGCGTGGTCGCTGGTGTGGGCGTGGGCGTGCTCGTGCCTGGGTCGCTGGGTCTTATATAAAAACCTAATTAAAAGTGCTTTATTATGCAATTAAAACAGATAATGTCGCATTGTGGACCCGGAAAGTGGCTGGGGTGTGTTCGCCACTGGACTCTCTGCTGTGGAGTGGCTGCTGGGGGGATGCATTTCAGGCAGGGATGTTCATATCGATAAATCTATTTATTTATTTATTTATATATTTAAATTTTTCAGCAAATGGCCAAACATCTCAAAACTCATTACTCAGAAATTCTTGGGAAGGATCAGCTGGCAACCGTATATCAAAGGATGACAATGGATCCAAAAAGATGTTCGGATCTGAAGCCCTCTGAAACTATTGAAAATAATCCCATAGTCAAAAATATTCCAAAAATTGTGCTAAAATTTATATGCGTCGGTTAGCATGCCAATACATATATCATCGAAATAGATACATTACATATAATATACATATGTACATGTGTATGTACATATTTATGCTCTTTTTGGGATTATCGTCAACACTATTTGCAAGTGATTTTGAATAAGCGCACAAAGATGCAGTTTCAACCAATCCCATTTCGCCCCCTACCCTACCCTCAGCCTCACCCTCAGCCTCACCATCTCCCACACCCTGCTCCTCTCTCATTTCGCAGGCCCCTCTGCAGCTCCTTTCCTCATTGTTGACATTTGTTTTGCATAAATTCTTTTTTGGCTAGGAAAATGTAAAATTCTCACTTGTTTGTCCATTGGCAGAGTCCTCCCTGCCCTCCGCCCATTCGCTCACCCTCACCCTCACCCGCTCCATCCCACATTACCATTTCCCTGGTGGGTGCTGGTCAGATGAAAGAGGGTGCAGGGTGCATGTTGCTGGGTACAGCCTGCTGGCGGGAACGGAGCTGGAGATTGAGATCGGGATGGGGGGGATGGGGATGGGGGGGATGGTGGTGCAACTCTTGTCTTTGCTTTGTCCTGATTTATGTGCTTATAGCACTCGTATTCGGTGTCCAGTCCCTGCTGCTGCTCTGCTCTGCTCTGTTCTGCTCTGTTCTGTTCTGGATTCCACTTCAGTCTCGTTTTTGGGGTCTGGCAGGGCCTGCATTCCCCAGAAAGGACATTGCAGGACATCCTCGGACATGCGACAGGCCCAAACTTCACACATTCGCTCAGCTTTTGGGTCTGGCTCTGGGCCCCGGTCCCTGGTCCCTGGTCCCCGAGTTTCGGGACTCGGCATCCGGGAGTGTAGGGGGTGTGGGGTGTGGGGTGGCTCGTATTTAGACAAACATAAAATATGCTAATTTATGGCTGTTGATTTTAATAACTTGGCCCCCCGCCCACATAAGTATGCCCTGTTTTTCTTTGCCTTTCTCTTATCAATGGACTGTCGGAATGGCGGGTGAGGGGGCTGACTGTTGAAAATTGGAACAATCCAGTGGGCGGCGAGGGTGTGTAGTGTGTAGGAGGCGGCAGTACAGCAGTATTACACAAGGGAGTAACAGCTCACATGCTGAAATGGAAGGACAGCCACAGAGTGCCACTTAATTTAAAGTCTGATTCAAAACTTGAAGAAATTCCCCTGCACTTCCCTCACTTTGCGTGCTTCTAATCACAATTCTCACTGGCCTTTACCCAGTAGCAAATCTGAGCTCATATCTTTTGCACTCCTCATAGATATATTCATTGTGCAGTCACAGTCAGTGCCATAAGTAAACTATCATAAATGCCTATTGTTTCGAGCCATACCCAAGTCTCACTTCAAGTTTTTGCCATCTGAATCGCTTTCAAAATCAAATCTCTGAGCACATTCCGACTCGAGTCACACTATTTGTGTGCGTGTGTCTCTGTGTGTGTGTGTGTGTGTGTGTGTGTGTGTGTGTGTGTGTGTGTGTGCATACAATGTTTGTAATTGTTCAAGATCTGCGACGATTCAGCTGAAGTCTACTTAGGCGGCAGTCGGCTCAAGACGATGTCAGTTGAAGAGTTTCAAGAGTCAGATTAACACAAATTGCATGGGGCCAGCTCTGAATGCAAGCGCAGCTTATAATGGGAGCGAGAGACCGTGAGAGAGATAGAGCGCGAGAGCAGGCTTGGCTGGTCAGAGAGCGAACGCAGGAAGAGCGCGACCTAAAAACAAGAAAGAAGCGTCTGGCACAGCCCAACAACAATGTTTCGGCGGTACAGTGGGCAGTGCAGTGAGCGAACCAGATTGGACAGCGCTTTGTGCTGCTGCTGCTGCTGCTCGAGCTGTGAATTATTTATGTTTAAATTCTGAAAATTCTGAAAATCGGACTGCGCAGCCCAACATTGAGACCTTTCCAAGTTTGCCTTATTTCATTGCCATTCGCTTACTTGCAGTTACTGTTGCAGTAGATGTAGTCCCGTAATTAGAAAGCTTAGTCCCTGCCGAGTCTCTGGCAAAGTTCTGGAAAGTTCCAGATTGAAAATAAGATTTATTTGCTGCCACCCACAGACTGGATTCCAGTCACAGGCAAATCAGTCTTGACTTGTCATCATTAGCATACCCTCGAGCCGAAGCACAGTCGTGGCAGTCATATTTGGACTGGGGGCCATTCCAGTCACACTCCCTAATCACTGCCAAGGAACTTTGTCACATCGGTGCGGAGTTGTGCATGCAGCATCCGAGTCGAGTGAGTCCCAATCAGTCACAGCGACCGTCATTAGTAATGGATAGCCCTCGAACAGACTTCGAAGTTACCACAAAAGTCATTCCTCCAGCTGTCGCCAGTGATCCGATAAACGATATACATACTCGAACAGTGAATGGGGGGGGGGGGCCGATGGGGTGAGGGGTTACAACAGAAAGAGTCCATCGGGCTGACATCTATGGCCATCGAGTACACATGTCTGTGGATGGATGGATCTCTGACAAATAGTAGCATAGTTCTCCCCGTGCCCGTGCCCGTTCCCGTTCCCGTTCCCGTTCCCGTCCTCATCCCCATTCCCATACACGGCCACGTCCTCGTTCACCTCTTTATCCCAGTCCCTGGCCCCTGGCCCCTGGCCCCTGTCCGTGTCCCTGTCACTGTCGCCATTCCGGCCACAAAAGCACGGACTTTTCAATGGGACTTCCTTACCTTTCCGTTGAATCTTTTTTTATTTTTTTTTGTATTTTCTCGTTTTTTATTTTACGAGTTTTTCTGCTCTTTTTGTTTCCGTTGTCACTCGTTTTCGGTTTTTGTTGACAAATCATTCTATGCGTGTGCTGCGGGTGGATGGCAACGAAGGAATGTCGGGGGCTGTGCTGTGGCAAAGGGCACAGTGGACAGAGTACAGAGGACAGAGTACAGAGGACAGAGTACAGAGTACAGAGGGCAGAGGGCACAGCAGTCAGGTGGTCCATTGTCCGAGGCAACTGGCATATCATTCATTCACCTGGGCAACGGATGCGCCGATGTCGAGGCAACGTCATCTGGCGCTTCAGAATGCGCTCGCCCAAATATTCCCACAGATGGTGTGTGTGTGTGTGTGTGTGCGGAGGGGAGGAAAGGGGAGCGGAGGCTGGATGGAGGCTATATGTAAGTATATGCTCCACAAAGAGTCCCTGCATCAATGGGTCAGTTTGAGGCAACGATGACGAGATTATGCTCATTAGAGTGAAGGCCTCGTCTGCCAGTTGGCAGTAGGCAGGCAGGCAGGCAGGCAGGCAGGCAGGCTGGCAGGCAGGCTGGCAGGCAGGCAGGCAGGCAGGAGGATGGGATACCCGCCTGTCGGTGGCGGAAACAATGGGGATTGGGAACCAGAGGATTGCGACCGGTACGTGGTGTACACTGCGCCAACCAAAAATAGCGCAAAGAGATCAGGCACGCCGATACAGCTGGAGTGTTTGCGTTGTGGAGGCCTACCTATTTTTGGAAACAAAACCCTCGCAGACCTCGAAAGTTCACGAAAATTGAGCAACGTTCTTTGACCTGCCCGTGCCCAAATAAAGGCCTAATTGATGGACAGTTTCGGGGCACTGCCAATTAAGTAACCACATTAATAGATGGAAAGTAACTAAGATTGACATGTTGTTTTGACCAGGAAAATATTAGACCATTTTAAATAAAAGATAAATCAATATTTGGCGGTTCTTGGAAAGTTATCATTCAGCTAAGAATCACAAGAAATAGTAGAAAATAGTAGAAAATAGTAGAAAATAGTAGAAAATAGTAGAAGAAAATGTAGATCTATTGAGGAGATCTTGTGTGTTGGCCAGAACCGGAGTGTATGGAGTGTACATTTGGCCATACTCGTACTGCCTAGGCTGTGCCGTTCCGCAAAGATATAGCCATCAGTGGTTTGTGAGTGTTGATGGAGCCAGAGCCAGAGCAAGAGCCAGAGCAAGAGCCAGAGCCAGAGCCTGAGATCGACTGGCACTCGGAAACTACTTTCCATTCAGAGGAGCAACTTGAAAAGAGTTTCGGTGCACAAAGAGATTTGAAATGCTTCCCCATATAAATCCCGTAATTCTAAGTTAATTGGGTTGTCAATTGATGGGAGAGCGCAGATAGCGAGGGGCAGTGCAGTGGAAGAGCAAGAGCAAGAGCAAGAGCGAAATTGGGAGCAGGATTGGCACTGCCCGCCCGGTTTGAGGGAAGAAACTTTGTTGGCCAACGAGTTGGCCTGTCTCTCTCTCTCTCTCTCGCTCTCTCTCTCTCTGTGTGTGACTCTGTAACTGTGTGTTTGTGTTTCTGTGCTTGTGTGTTTTTTGTGTTTCTGTGTTTGTGTGCTTGTGCTGTATGTAGCTCGTTTCACTCGGCATTTGTGCAATATTTTCTCATGAATTGACGTGCCCGGTTGATAGGCTTCTGCCTGGAATGGCAGGAGTTTTGGCTGGGCTGGGCTGGGGCTGGGGATGGGGCTGGGGATGGGACTGGGGCTGGGGCTGGGGCTGGGGATGGGGCTGGGGATGCGGCTGAGGCTCGCTGACGGAGGGCTGGTGCTGCAGCGGGTGCAGGGTTGGGCTTGCCATTATTTGTATGGCCTAAAACTTTTTCGTAATGCCCTGATCAATGCACAGAGCATGGCCGTATCGGGCTAGAGCATGGCCAGTGGGGTGTGGGGTGTGGGGTGTGGGGGGCTTGTTGGCAAATTCAATTGGAATTGCATTTGAAATCATTTTGGCATTTAGCATTATTATACATATTGTTAGGCACACAAATGCCGGCCGATACAGCTACCGATATGGAAATTGTTGTGCTTGTGTCAGTTTCAATTTACCACAATTTGCACAATTTATTTGCTTTGACTTTGACTCTTCAACCCCGGTCCAGCATCGAGCCTAGCCTCCTGCACCATGTACCATGCACCAAGCACCATGCACCATGCACCACGCTGTGCTGTGCCGTCCCTGGGCCGTGCCACAATATGCCACATTTCATAGAAACCGTATACGATTCCCAGCTTTATTTCATTTCATTTCATTTCCATTGCATTGCATTTTGCTGTGCATCGCATTGCGATGGTAACTTTTTTTGCTGCCTGCCCCAAAGGCATGTACTACATTGCTTGTTTTAATTCTTTTTTATTGTTATTTTATCTGCTGTGGTGGTTGCTGGCCACCTAGATTTGGCCTGGCCCTGACCAGTGGAGCGAATGCATTGCCAAAGTGTTGGCCATAATCAATTCGATTTGCCGACAATCAACTGGCCAAGCGCGTCAAAAGGATTCTATGGGCATTATCAATACGAATCGCTTTTCATTAGAGCATTTTCATTTGAAATGCCTGAAATAGGTTCCGCCCCCTGCCCTCGCTGTTGCAGCCCGCATTACCACCCCACCGCACGATTTGAGCAAATGAAAACCGCAAATTGCCAAATTAAAATGCACCACATTTTCCCTTAAAATATTGCGCTGAAAAGCATTTGCAACAAATTAATAAAGCATGCTTTTTGGGGCCCAAAAGTGGGGCACAAATAATTTCACTCTGCACACATCCATGTGAAATGAGCCCGATGGAAAACTTGCACAAAGTTTTAATGTGCCTAATCCCATCCCCATACCCCCCATACCCCATCATATCCCCAGTGTCCCCATCCTTTTCGTATTTATCTAACCCCATTAAGGCTGCCAGCAAGGGCTCAGCTTCGGCTCCGGGATTAGGCAGCGTAACAACAACATTGTGTAAGGTCAATCTGTTCTACTACTTGCGATCCACATGACCTGCACATGGCAGTGGCTGTGGCAGTGGCTGTGGCAGTGGCTGTGGCTGTGGCTGCCATGGCTACAGTTAGATGCAGGGTGCAAGGTGCAAGGTGCATGATGCAAGATGCAAGATGCAGGCAGGGTGGTGGTGGTGGTGGTGGGGGTGCCAGGACAAGGGTGGGATAGCCTTGTCATCGTTATGCTGGTGGTAAGAGTCCTTGACGGGGCCGAAGAAGCAGAAATGCAGCTCCGTAATGGCATTCCAAGGCCTTAACAGTGGCGGCAACGCCTTAGAAGCTATGCTAAAAGTTTAACAGCGCTCAGGGGAACAGCACCCCAACAACAGCTTGGGGTAGGTAAGTAAATGTTTAACAGCTTGGGGCAAGTGTCCCGCATCGTAAGAGCTCTTCCGACTCTATAACAGCTCGGTTAACTCCGTTATATAACTAAAGCCTACCCCCCACTAAACACGCAAAAACTTTGCTTATCCTTTGACACAGCAATGCGGACAGTTTGTGCCATTGAGGTGCATTGCTTATGCATCGAATAGATGTGGTAGCAGCTGCAGAAAAGCAGAGATTTAGCTTCAGCGACTTCCTATATGTAACATGTAACAGCTATACTATGTGTAACACCTATATGTAACATGTAACAGCTGCGCTGCTAAACTTCGTAACAGCTATGTTAAGGCCCTGGACAGCTCTGCTAAATCGTCTGCTTTTTTTTGATAACTGTAACCGGCATGTCGAAGCTTGCATCTATCCTATCGTTATATGCAATACATGTAAATATGTATTATGTGCAGTCTTTACATCTCTGCAAACCCCTTAAAAGCTCTTTCGACTCCTTAAAAGCTCTGCCAAATCCCCGTCAAATCGAAGCTTGCAGTCCACACAAAATCTACCCCTTCGGTATAACAGAGACCAAGTGATGCTCGCGTGCCACGACACGCGGGCTCGTTCGCAGCGCAACTCGAACCTCATTCAAACTTGAGCTAGACTTAATCAGAACCTTGACCAGTCATAGCCACAAGCCGAAACAAGCCTTGCATACACTGTTTAAGCTAATTTAAAGTCATATTTTAGCGCTCCATTTCTGAAAATCAACAGCATGAATTTTGGTGTCACATATGAAGATTATTGCTCAGCTCTCGTTTATGGCGTTTTTTAGGTACATTTACAACCATAACAGTATGGCTAAGCACTTTATGGCATATTTTTTGGATTGGACCAGCCATAATAGTATGGCATAAAGGTATAATGGCCGCCATAATGGTATGGCATAAAGGTATAATGGCCGCCATAATGGTATGGCATAAAGGTATAATGGTCGCCATAATGGTATGGTTAACGTTTTATGGTCATCTCTTGTCCTGAAGCTCAATTTAGGTCGAAATTAAGTTCATTTTTGGGACAGAACAGGACAAGGACACAAACCCTGTCTATCGATTGCAGCTCGATTGCAGCTTATCGTGTGCGTGTCAGTGTGTGTGTGTGTATACATATGTGTGTAAGAAAGAGAAAGCTTGTAGGTCGGCCCAAAAAGTGGACCAAAGTTTTGTTGTTGCTGTCCCTTCCTGTTTTGCTCTGTTTCGCCTCTCAGTTGGCCGCGACTTTTTGCACAAACGGTTGAGCGAGAATGTTTATCATATTGCTTCCTCGTTGCTGCTGGTGCTCCCCTTTCGTGTGATTCCAGTTGTTGTTAAAAGTGTTAAATTCCTTAAGCAGTACAATGATGAATAACTGTTAATGATAGTGTGACGAGCCTGTCACTGTGTATAAGAGAAAGCCAAGCTAAAAGGTAAGCGAAATGTGCTGCTGCTGCTGCTGTACTCTTTTGTTGTTTTGTATGCTATACATATTTAGTTGTTGCTGCTGCTGGTGCTGTGCTATTTTTTTATTGTTTTTGTAGTTGTGCCATCTTAAAGTGTAACTAAACAAAGTGGCATGGGGTTCTTTCTGTATTTCTGTATTCAGGTGCTATCTTTACTGGCTTTTGCTGGCACGATTGCCACGAAAAACCTCCGAAAATTGGTAAGCCGAAAATGAGCTGTAATTGTGGCAGAGTTGTACTGGCAGGAATGTGTGTGCTCAAATGTGGGTGACCGTGCGTATATTTCTGCAATTCGGCCAACTTGCTCTAGATTTGTGGACCCCAACCCCAACCCATTCCGTTTGTAGCTTATCCTGCCCTGCCTGCTCTGTTGCTGCCTCTGACTCTGCTTCTGCCTCTGCCTCTGCTTGCTTGCTCTCTGCCAGTAAATCTTTCGCTGCCGCTTATTTTAATTCTGGCCTTTACTTTTTCTATGAGTGGGCCCCTTTCTCTGCCGGCACGGCACCTATTCATCTGCCCCTGTCTGCCCCTGCCCTGCCGCTGCCGCTGCTCTACCTCTGCCAAAAACCTCTGGCGCTCTACCACTTTTTGATTACTTTGACTTTCGTTTGCTTTTCACTCTTCATTTCACCATAAAAAACATTCATTTCTGATTTCCTTTCTCTTTTGTTTTCATCATTCTCCGCTGAGAGAGGGAACGGAAGGAACAGACGCATCTGAAGGAGGGGCAAGTGGCAGAAAGATGAAGAGCGAAGCGAAGCTACTGTCCGCGGGTAGAAGCAGCCGTAGAGGGAGGATAGAGAGACCGATTACAGTTGTCTTCTGACGTGACTAGAGTTCATTTTTATTTTCGTTGCTGCCTTGCCTTTGTTGTGCGTCCCGTTGGACGGTTCGCCACAGTGTCCCATTTTTGGTGCGGCTGTGAAGCAGAGCAGCCGCGAAAAAGAGGTCACTAGCCGGCAGCACTCCACATCTTCTTCCTCTTCCTCATATTCGCTTATTGGCTTATGCGGTGACACTTTCAGGCCTATGCGATAATACATGCAAGTGTACACATGCATGCACATGCATACATATTTGTATGTACAAAAATATGCACAGATGTGTGCACATACCGTGCTGCATATTGCCGCATTGGAGCGGCAACAAAAGACGAGCCAGAGCCAGAGCCAGAGCCAGTGGAATGACCTCCCAGTAGGTTAATGAAAAGTGGCACTGTGCTGATGCTGCTGGCTGCTGGCTGCCTGCCTCAGTACCTCCATTGCTGCAAAAGTTCTGCTAAGCTGCTGGCACCGTAGTAGTAGTAGAAGTATTGGTAGTGGTTGTGGCAGCATGATGTGTGACCAGATAAGTGGGCTGCCTTGTCGCCCTGAGTATACATGTGTACTTGTGTGTGTGTGTGTGTGTGTGTGTGTGGGAGAACGGAAGATTGCGAAAGGCTGATTAACCGATTACTACACCCGTTAATTAGAGGGTAGTCGGGGGTAGATGGAGCTGAAGGCAGCGACAGTCCCAAGTAGGGTATGGACAGCACACGCAGGCAATTTGTGGGATTGTGAAAGGATTGTCTGTACAGAGTATGCAAAGGGCGACCCACCATGGCCAGCATTCAGACAATGGAAGCAGCGTACACTCACGAAGCGTACAAGGATGTGGAATAGATAGAGATGGACCTGCAGGCAGCAGATTGTCCACAAAGGCATAGGACATGGAGACTCTCCCGCTAATCCGCACTATGCGAACTACAGGGTAGTACAGTGCACAGGAACGACCTGCTCTGCGCTGTGGGGGCTGTACGCTCGTATTTTATGCATTAAAGCCCGGGAATAATTAGACAGCAGCTCAATGAACTGTACAAGTGGTTGGAAGGGGGAGGAGTGGTGTGCATAAATTGATTATATATGAGGGCTTAATACAACGTTTTAATGAACCATTCACTTCGCAGCTCTAAAAGCAATTTTATTCGGCCGGAGAAATAATCCCCATCCAAGCCCTGTTACTTAAATCCCGTTGAGTGCCTGGCAACGTCAGCTAAAACAAGAAAGCAGTGTGCGAGAGAGAGAGAGAGAGAGGGGTGAGAGAGAGAGACCAGGATGAGTGCAATGCATTGTCAGTGTTTGCTTCTCCCTCCTCCCACGCTCCTCTCTCCAACACTCTCGTTCAATAATCCGCCTAAGTCCCGTTGCCTAAACTCTTTGAGTGCCTCTGCCGCCTGCCTGGTGACGCCAACGAGCGGCGGAGGCAGAGAGAGAGAGAGTTCTACGTGTGGGAGAGCCGGCAGGCAAGCAGTTTGCTGCTTGCTGCCAAGCGACAGTGATCCATTGTCAGCGTTTGCTTTGCCGACCGACCGACCGCCCGCCCTCCCTCCGGACACCTCTTTCGCCGCTTCGCTTTGATGTGGCAATGCTGCGTCTCTGGTTACAAATTCAATTGAAAAAACTGTCAATATTTGAGATTGAGAACCGGAGCACGGGCACCTGCCCACGCCCACATCTCGTTGATGAGGCAAATCGTCGACTGTAAAGCGATGCGAGATGAAAGTGTTTCCACTATGCTCGCCCCACCCCTCAACCCGCAACCCGCAACCCTCAACCCCGCCTGCAACCCATTCCACACATCATTTTCCAATGAAAACATTTGGGTTTTATTTTCGTTTCTATTTTTTTATGGTGATGAAACTTGTAAGGGGAAGCTCCTCCCCCCTCCCCCCACTGACTCATTTCCATTTGCAGGAAACTCAGGAAATGACCAGCGACTGGTAGAGGGAGAGCCAGCATGGATGGGGTACCGTCCCTGACAATGACCTTCAGCAGCCTGGCTCTGCTGCTCCTGGTGCTGATCATGGGCCTGCTGTTTGCCTGCCACTGCCTGGGGCACCGGGCGGCCAGCTGGATGCGGATGCGCTCCAGCAAGGAGGAGAAGATCGGCCTCTCCAATCACAAGCACAAGCTCTTCCATGCCAATGGCTATATGGCCAGCGTAAGTTGTCGCCTCCTGATATCGACTGCTCCTATCGGTTGTTATCGATTGCCCACCACAGATCCAATCGGGCTCGGAGTTCCTGCTGAGCACCAGCGGCAGCTTCAAGCGCTTCGACACCATCGACAAGGACGACCACAATCGCTCCCAGCATCTGCTGTTGCTGAACGGCGGGGGTGCTGCTGGCGGCGGAACGGGCACTGGAGGGGCCTCCTCCACATTGGAGGCCACCACGCCGCTGTGGAACTTGCCCCAAGCGGATGTTGGCATTCCGCCGCAGCCGCTGCGCCCGGCTCCTGCCCCGAATAGCGCCGGACCCAGCAGCAAGACCGTGACGTTTTCCTTTAGCCAAGTCAACGAGCTAGCCTCTCCCACAGCCGACGGCGGCCCGGAGCCGGATCGCCGCTCCTGTCTGCGCTCGCCCCTCCGCTCCATGGGTGGTGCAGGCGGAACTGTGGTGCCACAGCCCCTGGAAGCACCGCCGCCGCCGCGACTCACAACCTCCGCCTCCGTGAACCTGTCGGCCACTGCCATTCCACGTCCAATTGCGAAGCGGCAGGTGTCCCTGCAGCAGGGCATCAACCGGACCGGGGAGGTTGCAGTCGGAGGCCCACTGATGGCGCAGGTGCAGCAGGTGGAGCCCCAGTTGGAGCCCCAGTCGGAGGTGGAGGTGGAGAGACGCACGCCGGCGTTGAAGCGCCGTAACTCCAGCACAAATCCCTTCCTCTGCGAGTCCATTGAGCTCGTGCAGCCAGTCCCAACTGAAGCTCCAGCACCAACTTCTGCTCCAACTGCACCCGTGCCACCCATGACGCAGCCCCAGCACAACGGGAATCCCTTCGTGGAGTCGCAGAGTCTGTCCAGTCGGCTGCTCAAGTTCCACAATACAACGAATCCCTTCACGGGTCTGGGGCAGCGCGTCAAGGGCCCCCACATGCTGCAGAAAACCATCTCCGAGGACTATCTCTTCCGCAAGCTGGGCATGAACGGGCCCCTGGCCAATGGCAATGGCCACAGCCAGGCCAACGGCAACGGCAACGGAAACGGAAATGGCACTTGGAGCTTTGGTCGCTCTCTGATGCGACAGGACTCGACCCTCAGTCTGGGCCTGGGCAGGCGCAACAGCTCGCAGATGTCGCTGGACGCGAGCTCCGCATCGGGATCGCTGGAGGGCATTAACCTGGAGCGGGCCATCTCCTGCGATTCGGTCAACTCGGACTCCAGCCTCTTCCTGGACCAGCTGGACCAACCCTACACCCAGATCACCGGATATCTGTGCATTGGCCTGCACTACGACAAGTAAGCGAGCAGTTCGATTGCCCCTGTCCACCCACTCATTCTGGTTCTGGTTGTGGTTCTGGTTCTGGAATCGATTCTCTGCAGAAACAGCATCAGCAACGAGGGCATGGAACTGACTGTGAGCGTGCTGGAGGCCAAGGGTCTCATTTGTCCCTTCAGCGTGGAGTCGTTGGATACGTTTGTGCGGATCTATCTGGTGCCCGATCATCCTGGCGCCATGCAGACCAAAGTAAGTGCATTCTATGGATGCTTCGCGGCAGCGATGCCTAACGATAATTCGTTCATTTAGGTGGTCGACTCCACGCTGACGCCCAGCTACAACGAGAGCTTCAACTTCTGGCTGCAGAAGAAACAGGTGCGCCACTCGCTCTGGTTCCATCTGTACCACAACGGGCCTGCCCACACGCTGATTGGGGAGGCGGAGATGGAGATTGGAGAGCTGCCGCGGCCCATCACCACCTGGATACCGCTGTCGGACTCCAGGAAGTGCAACGCCCGCTGGGGCGAGCTGATGTTCTCGCTGAGCTACCTGCCCACGGCAGAGCGCCTCACCATTGTGGTGGTGAAGGCGCGCAACCTGAAGCTGGATGTGGAGCAGCCCAGCGCGGACATTGTGCAGAATGTCTTCGTAAAGGTATGGCTTGAGTGGGAGGGAGAACGCTCACAGTACATCACAATTTAATGCCACCACATTCAAACAGGTTTACCTGATGAACAACGAGAAGAAGGTGCTGAAGAAGCGCACCTCGCTGAAGCGCAAGGACCGCTGCCCCATCTTCAACGAGTCGATGATCTTCAGTGTGCCACCGCAGAGCCTGACTACGGCCCAATTGCGTCTCACCGTGTTCGGCGTGACCACCGAGGGCGGTATTCTGCCGCTGGGCCATGTCATTACCGGCAGCTGTGCGGTGGGCAAGGGACTGCGGCACTGGCATCAGATGCTCTCCTCGCTGCGCAAACCTGTTGCCATGTGGCATGTCCTGCGTCGGGCCGTCAATCAGCCGATTTTCACGGGCGGCGCCGAGGCAGTGGTGGCCGCCATGCAGAGCACTCTGCAACGGGCCAGCGCCAAGCGGAACAGCATCGTTTAGGGCACAGCATCGGTGCCCTCTGATCTGATTGGATCGGATCGGATTGTATGGGCTGGGATAGATTTCTCGCTCGACCGCTGATGTGCGCTGAGGCATTAAATTTAGCGTATTTAGTTGGAAAACCCTTCTCTCCCCCTTCTCCCCACGCCCCATCCCACTTGTTTGGCGAACCCTTCGAGAAGCAACGAAAAAGAGACAGCAATGCTGCATGGGCTGTGGGATGGGATGCACCCTCTAGAAGCCGCTAAATTGCATTTACTAACTTTCTTACTTTTCTACTGCTTTCCCCAACCCCCACACTCTGCCACACTGCCCATGTGTATCCCCCACGTGCATGCCCCAGTCGAGTCGGGAGTGTTAGAATCAAATTTACTACAAGTATTAATTAATATAGATAATCTAATAATCGAATCGAGAACAGAACCTAAACCCGCACCAAAGGACAAAACGAGCCTATTAACTAGTTATACATATTAACATTGTCGCGCACTAATTGTTATCGAATGTAAGATTTATACTATGATATATATACCGGACTATATATAGAGTCACAGAGAGTCCCCCCCCCCGCACTTGTTGAGATTTGCGTTCATCGTCGCATACAGCCGGGAGATTGATTAATTGTGTAGCTGGATGCAGAAACATCCTATTCCATTTGCGCGTGAATAACGGACAGCTGAGGAAATAAATTGAGCTGGTAAGCGGAGTGTGCGTAATACTGACTGCAATTATGATGATTATCCCGTGCGCTGCATGAGCTAGCCCAGCGACCTGTGAGCCTGTTATATGTATGTACTATATGTATTACTCGTACAACTCTATAGATAGATAGATAGATCGATCGATCGTCGTTTGGCAATCAATCGTTGTTGAATTTGAAACTCAATCGAGAAGCGTTAAACCCCTTAAGCATTGTGATATGATGATATGATATGAAATGAAATGAAATGAATTCAACAGAGCAAACCTTAGCGAACCAAATCAAGTTACACCAATATGTATTTACGATTATTCTCTAACAATCCATAAAGAACCGAAATGTACGGGTACTATACGCATTATGCTAACTAATTTGTAGCCGTTGAAAGGGGAGCAGGATTTCTTATGTGATTTGCATTTTGTGTAGTGTTTTGCAATTGGTTTTAGTTGAAACAGGCAGGGGATGAGCTGGTTATAGCCTTTACACAAGCATACACATGCACACATGCACATAAACATATGGATTTCCATTTGGAATCGAGTTTTTTTTTAACAGTTAAGGACAATAACTTTGCAAGCATTTATTATTATACTTATATCGAGTTATTATCAAACGAAAATCAAGGAGTGTTCGTTACCCCCAAAGGGGTTCCTCCGCACCCCTTTAGATGCATACATAAAATAGCACATTTAATTGATGTATCCTTTTCCAATCGCATTCACTCGCTTTCACCCTTTATTCGACCAACCAACCAATTGAGAGCCTGGCACACTTCTTATGCTAGCTGTTGCTTTAAAAATCTGCTCACATAAATCCCTTCTTGAATCTTACCTAATATACATACACACTACAAACACATACAGATATGCAGACATTCCCCACTATCAGATTGTGAGTTTTATTGCATAATTATACAATGGATGACATTATTGATATAAGTATAATCCAAAAATTGATAAATACAATCGAAATACACCACAACTCAATTCCATAGCTAGAGTCTCGCCATTCGATAATGCTTTCGATCTTTTTTCGCATTTATTCGATAATGAATTGATCATTCTTTGGCTGATTTCATTTGACAGTCGAATGGATTTTCGCAGAGCCGCATTCAATCAGAGAAACTATGAAAGTAAATTCCATTATTCGTGTGCAATCGTGCCCTTGTCAGCGCTGCCTTATAGTAGTGAGACGCATACATATATATATATATATATATATATATATATACCGATATAGGAAGAGAGCATTTAAGGGCGAGTCCTTTTCCCCAATTTACCAATATACATACATATATACACGTAATCAACCGATGAATCCAAATCCGAATCAGAAAAGTGCAGAAAAGAGTCAAATATATAAAACACTTTTTTTGTTGTTGTTGTTATTTTGCATACGATATGATTGATTGTTTGCTGAACTAATATTGCAAGAACTAGTTGAAGCCGTGTTGAATTTGTATTTATATAGAACTATACATATATACACGCATATACATATACATATACATATACATATAGGGGCAACTACATGCATAAGATAATGGATGCTACAAATTGTTAAACAAATCAAAATAAACCAGAATTGAATCATGCTCGTGTTTATGATGCTCTACGGGGACTCGTGGACGAGGGCAAATCAATATGCAATTTGACTAGCGCCTTTGTCCAAACACAGATGTGGCTGCTGCGGACTACAGATAGAGATACAATACTGACGCTGATGTTGATGCTGCTGCTGATGATGCTGCTGATGGTGCTGGTGATGCTGATGCGAGACATCTGTGCCGCCATTGGAGCGTCTATTTTTAGGGGCAGCGATTAGCAGCCAATGGCAGGCCGAGCATGGCAGGGCCTGGCAGGGCAGGGCAGGGCAGACCCGACCAGACCACTTGACGCTGCCGGAGCTGCCCGACCGAGCAGACTGTCTGTCTGCCACGGAGGAGTCGGATCTGGTAGTCAAGTAGTTGCGGTCGCTGTCGTCGCTGGCTTTGGCTTTGACTTTGGGTGTTGGGTTTTGGGTTTAAATGTTCGCCACTCTCCCGCGATCCTTTCAGTCGATCGTTAGCCGCGACCGTGATAGCAAGGATGAGCCAGATATCGCTGAAGGAACGCCGCCTCCTGCGCACACCCAAGTGCGCCCGCTGCCGCAACCACGGCGTCATCTCGTGCGTGAAGGGCCACAAGAAGCTGTGCCGCTGGCGCGAGTGCTGCTGCCCCAACTGTCAGCTGGTCGTCGATCGCCAGCGGGTGATGGCCGCCCAGGTGGCCCTGCGCCGCCAGCAGACAATGGAGGCCCTGGAGGCATCCGCCCAGACTTCGCATCCAGCCACCGCATCCAGTAGCGAGGGCGAGGAGTCCCTAACTTCAACGTCGCCACCACCACCTCCGCCTTCAGCAGCCGCCTCCACAGCCACAGCCACATCTTCATCCTCATCCTCATCAGCCACGCGCCAGGCACTGATTGCCCAGAAAAGGATCTACAAGCAGCGACTGCGCAACCTGCAACAGTCCACGTTGCACATCACAGCAGCCATGGAAGGTTAGTAAGAGATCCCCGTTCCGTCCCATCCCGTCCCGCCCGATCATACCCCACCCCATCCCATTCCGTCCCATCCACACTTGCCCATCGCCATGCGGTGCCAGACTGTCTGGCTCGGCGACGAGTAATTGGAGATCCTCTCCTCTCCATCTCCGTGTCTGTCGGGGCACACAGGAAATGACTGATTCCCTGCAACAACAATGACAACAGCAAGTTATTAAAACTCGAAAGAGAAACAATGGAAATTGGATGCCCTGAAATGTGTGTACGGTACGCACGCACATTTCCAATCACTACGGAACGGACAGACGGACGGACTGTCCGCACAGTCGCATTCTGTAAGTGGATACGCGACCAAAACGGAAAAACCTCTTGAGACGAAAACACAATGTGGCAACACCAACAAATGACTTCACTTCGTACTGTTATTGCTGTTCTGTCCTCCATCTGGTTTCCAAGTAACTGCAGAATCTCCCAAATTGGTGCCAGGCTGTCTGGACAGTGTGTCTGGGCCGAGGGCCGCTCATATTACCCGAAAAAGAAACCCCCGACCCAATAGGATTCGGGCGGCTGAACGAATTACGGCAATTTGTACTCCGTCCGCCACTGATAACGCCCCCACATTGCACCGTTACTTATTCGAGTCTCCTTGTGTTTGTCTTTGCAGAGTACAAGCAAAGGTTTCCCACGTTCAGCTCTCCGCTGATGGAGCGAATGCGCAAGCGACGCGCGTTCGCTGATCCGGAACTCAACTACGCCATGGAGGCGACGCTGGGCGGTAACGCCCTCTATGCCGCTGCCGCTGCTGCTGCTGCTGCCGCCATGCATCAATCGGGGCCGCCACCGCCGCCACCGCCATTCACAGTTTCCATCCCCATCACAGCCGTCACGATACCCACGCCGCCCGCACACGCCACGGCGAAGAAGCCCAAGCTGAGCTTTTCAATTGAGTCAATAATGGGCATTAGCACGTAGCTACTCACGTAATTCTTAAAGCCAGGCGCCCTTTGTACATATACATATAATAGTTAAGGAGACCACAATTTTTTTGATTAGAATTAAGTTTCTTAGGAAATAAAACAAAGGAATTGAAACTACGCGCCCTATTTATCAGAATCGATGACCGCGACACTTTGAAATACGATAAAAAAGCTCTGCCAACCCGCGAAAACGCAGCGTTGCGTTGCGTTTCGTTTCTGTAATCGATATTATTTTTTTAAATGTATCGCTTGGCGCACTTGAAAACAGTGATGTGAATATTTCGCACTGGGCCAATAAATATATAAATGCAACAAAAGCAAACACAAGAATAACAAAAATAACAACAAGGAATCGTATGGTACACACTGTTGTTTAAACATTTGTCGAGCAAGCAATTCCCAGTACGGAACAGTTTCAGTTGCTTCAGCGGAATTGGAGCGAGAGGCAGAACGGCCAAGCTTTGATTTTCTTATTGGAACGTTTAACCGACCCGACCATAAACACACTCATACATACGCGAGCGCGCGCCAGGTACGACACGCACACAAACAACCAACATATTTATTATATACATATGTATGTGCATATAGGGATGGTGTAGATAAGTTTATTAATAAGTTTAAGTTTTCCCACATTGCTTGTACATATGTTTTGTGTGTGTGTTTCTCTTTTGATTTTTGAGGGTCAATCTTTTGCGTCCGTCCCAACAGAGCAGTCCGTTCCGCCGTTCGCTATACCAACATTTGGGATCATTAGATAATCGGGAGAGGAGATAGTAAATAAACGTTCAGCACCCCCGCAACACCACCCCATCTTCAAGGTGAGTTGCAACGTCTGAGAAGAGGAGGAAAAGTATTGCATTCGGCAAAGAAAAATCGATCGAGCTCTGCCAACGTGGAGGCTGACGGACGCTTCGCTCTTGAACTACATACACACGAGCAGGGACACACACCACACACACACAGGCGACAAAATTCTTATTGGGCCAAGAAACGTGCCCCGCCACCCCGCCGACACTCCTAACAATCCTCCTCACAGTGCGACGCTGTTTAGTGAAAGTGATTTGTGGCACGTTCAATTGTCGCCAATTTCCGCCTAACTGAGGTTTAGCTTACTGCTTATGGCGCCCCGTTTAGCGTTTTGCGTGACGCCCTTAATTGATTTGCGTGCTGCCAAACAAAGTGTGTCAATTATCAGGTGAAGCGGCATATCCAAAGGTAGCCCTCCAATGATCACCGCATATTGTGTCACCGTGCCTGAAGAAAGACACAAGGAGAGGAAGGAGAGTTAATAATGTACAAATGTGACTTGAAGGCCGGCCTCACCTTATGCTATTCCACCATGCGCGACTGTGAACAGCCGAAAATTGTTGCTCTGCTCCTTCATTCATTGTGTTGTGTATTTGTGTCTGTCTCTCTGCCTTCGTTTGTGTCTGTGTGTGTGCGTGGTGCGTGGTGCGTAAGTAAGACGTTAGCAGCTGTTTAGCAAGCAATTAGCAGAAGCTCCTGCTCTAACATTTCAATCAACTTGCCATTGGCTGACGCCACACCCTCTCCACGCTCCACTGTTGCCGTGGATTAGCATAGAGTTTTAATTAGTTTCAGTTCTTATCATCCCTATCTTATCCAGTTTTGATATTAAGTATGTGCATACTCTAAATTCCCAGAGATTGCAAGGGGTGTGGTGTGATGTGTGCGATGAGCCACTGCATCAAAGTCCACAAATGTTTTGGAACATCATTGCATAAGTGTTTGCCGTGCGGCCCAGAACAAATCATTTTGAACACAATTTCGAGCACAGTGAGAGCCAGAAAAAAGAAGAATTATGCTTTGGTCTGAAAGACGAAGGGAAGACCCAACATCCCTTTGGTTCTGCTTTGAATCCGTTACTATCCCTTACTAGTTCTAACTATAGCGAACTTCCATTCAAAGCCCATCCCACTTAATGAGTTCTGTTCAGTTTGCTAGAAAGATTTCCCAAGCATCCATTATGCTGTTTTCACTGTAGTTCATCCATTTATTGGCACTGCAATTGTTCCTGTGTTCTGCTGTGTTCCTGTTCCAAGCAATCGATTTCAAATCGTTACCTGGGTTTGCTTAGTCAGTGTCCCCTATAGCTGATTATGTTACATATGTACAAATTGTATTTATACAAATTTGCATTCCCATTAAAAATAAAGAGACCTTCTTTTTGGCTCTGCTGTGCTCCCATCCATCTCTAACCGGTTTCAAGTGCGTTCCGTTCCTCAAAAAATAATCTTTCCCGAGCCGAATCGAACGAAACGTGTGCGAGAGATCCGATGGGCAAACAAGTTCTCAGGTTATTCAGCCGGCTTCGGGCTTGTTCCTAAAGAAAACAACAACATCCCGCAGAAGGTACACAAAAGTGTACATACATACATATAGCCACATATGTTTTGTGCCATATACTGCCATATAGTATTATATGTATATAATATCTAGAAATTCGCTTTCGCTAATGCGAAAGCAAAACATTCGGTGGAATGGCTGATTGACGCTTCATTTGAATGCGCATCAGTTTTGCCACATTTAAAAACATCCACACCAATATTCAGCCGTACGATTTCTGGCCATTCTTTTTAATGATTCTTTGTCTCGATTTTGCTTGTTTGTTTTTCCATTTGTTTCGTTTTGCCAGCTTGCATTACGCAACTGTCGTTTCAAAGTGCAAAGTTTTTGAAATGTGAAGAACATTTCTATGTGGATCTGTAGAAATCGGAACATGTTTGTATGTATTGTACATGTGCAAAGCTAGGCCTGCGTACGTCACTGATAAGAGGCCCCCGGTCTGGCTCAAAGTCAAAAGTACATGCTCCTACTGATAGGGCAATGTACGAGAATAGCAGCAATCGGAATATAGTCCATTTGCTCTCGTGCCTACACAAACACCACCCAAAAAAATCAAGCCTCTGCAAAAAAAACTTCCACAGCAATTTCAATAATTTTGAAAGTGCGATAAGAAACATATTCAAATTTAAATTTCAGTTGAAAATTACGCGCTCGAATGCAACTGTCAGCTGGGGTTCGTTTCTCCGCTAAATGTGCATATGCACTGCCAGCGGCAAATTTAACTGAACTGTTAACTGAGGTTGTAATGCGCGTGTATATCTCTGAACAATATATACCACGGACTTGGCAAACATACGCCCAATAAATATATAATCTTCTTATTTTATATTGATAAGCTAACAATTTTATTGAGAAGCTTCTGTCGATAACAAAGAGAGAGAGAGAGAGAAAGAGAACCGGCATACCGACTCTTATAAATTATACGAGTGCGTTATACTCTTATACAAACGCACCCCTTCACAGCACTTACTTTGTATGCCGACGCGCTGAATGTGTTTATTCTGTTCTGTTTTCTTCCAAGAAATACAATGGAAATAAAAAATATATTGCATATCAATACATCGATATATCGATATATATTTAACATTAAAATTTAATTTCAGAGAAGAGAATGAGCCGTCTGCTAATTAACAAGCCCAGCGCCATGCAACGTGCGGCAGCCACAATGTCTGGCAGGGCCGCCGCCGCCTTGCCACTTCGGCAGCCCTATCCACAGCAGCAGCAACAACCCAAATTGACGCCCAGTGTCGTCATTCGACGCTGGAAATCGTTTATACATAGCGTTCAAAAATCCGCAACAGCAGCGTCGGCAGAGCCAGCAGCAGCAGCAACACCAAGCATGACTACAACGACAGCGACGTCGAACCGCAGCCGCATTCAATCCGAAGCTTTTGGGGGTAGACATTCACCGTTTGACGCCCGTCGGTTAGTTGTCCCGCCTCTTGTGCTTTAGGCCGTGTCTAAGAAGTGAAATACATTTTAATAACTAAGTGGGAACTCTCCGCTCTTTCACTCCTCCCCGTCCACCTCCTTAGTTCGTTCTCAACCAGCATCAAGATGCCAGCGAAATGTCTGCAACTGGAGAACATCAATCCGAACTTCATCACCATGGAGTATGCCGTGCGTGGTCCACTGGTGATACGTGCCGGTGAAATCGAAAAGGAGCTCGAAAAGGTGAGTGAGCTGGGCGCCTGGTGGCGTGTATAATTAAACACCGCCACGTTTAATGCGCCGTGTCAAGTCTTCCAATTTAATGGCCGTCAAAAGCCCGCATTTATTGTCTAAGCACGCTATGTATATGTCCAAAGTGTTAGTGGCGTTGTGAATTTCTGTGTGTGTTCGCTCTGCCGCCCTTTTCTTTACGCTTCAGCGGACGGGAATTCGGTACGAAATCATTCACTTACTGATGCAGGCAACTGCATTGCGGCCACCTGTTGGAGGGGTGGGTTCATTCATTGACATTCGAAAAGAGGATGTGACTTTTTCATCCCTATATTAAAGAGACCCATCAAAAGCAAGCCCCAAAACTGGCAAAGTTGTAACCGAAATTTTCTTTATCTCAAAAGAGATATGCTTTTATGGGTGATAAAAATATAACGAAAATTATAATGAACTTTGAAGTGGGATAAGAAGACCAAAAAAGGCAAAAAAAAAGTAATCGTTTCATATCTGAGCAATGAATTCCATTATGAATGATTGCCGACAAAGAGCGTGCCCAATCCCCGCTTTTGCTTTCAGCTCAAGTCGCGTTTTTGTGTATTTTGTGTTACATGCATACATACATATGTATGTATGTGTGTATGGGAAGTTTTTAATTATTGTTAATTACATTTTGCCGCTTTCAATTGGGGACAGGCTCAATAGAACGACCTTCAACTCCCTTTAACTTGCGCTTACATAACAAGCCAAGAGTGTTCGTGGTCAGGGAAGGGATAAGGGATGCTGTTATCAGTGCGAAAAGAACGTGAGAAATCAAAACAGAGGCAAAACATGCGCATAAGCTTTGAAAGTGTGTGTGTGTGTGTGTGCTTGTATGTTTCATACATACACTCAGCTCCTGCTATTCCATTCTCTTTGTACATTTTTACCGTTTGTTTTGGATACTTCAAGCAGAATTCTCTTCGAAATATGCCCAAGCGACGGCGCACATTGACCCACAACATATATACATGTATGTACACTGTACATGCATACATATTAGTATACTTAAACATGCATATGTACATATGTACTTACACGCCTTGGCGATGCATATGCATATATGATCCATTGTTTGTTCGCGCGCTGACTTTTCACAATTTGTATTTTAATATCGCTGACAGCTTGTTCACGTTCCCCTTGCTTCGCCCCGCTGCGATTGATTTCCTTATACGCCTGACTACTGATTCGATTCGTGTTGTTTTTTGTTTTGTTCTTTGTGCTTCTATCAAATTCCTTTCGGCCTGTGGCACAGCCACAGGATGAAGCAGAACGTTTTGGCCGTTTGCCAAAACCATGCGGCGGCGTGGCCGTGGCCCAAGGCAAAGATGACAACAGTAGCAGCATTCTTATCATTTTCATTTTGTATTATTTTTGCTTCTTTGTCGGGGCTTCTTGAATGCATTGAGTGGTTTATGCGATGGACGGGGTCTCCCTATTACCTATACCAAGGTCACAATACCCTGTTCCGAATGGAGTACAAGGGTATATTGTAGCTGGTGAATCGATCATACTTATTTTATCAGAGCCAGAGTAGTGGGTATCCCACAATCGCAATGTCGGCTAAAGTAGCTAGCTTTCGTACTTGTTTTCACTTCCATTTGACATTCGGCAAATTGTTATTACATATTATTATTGTTATGGCTCGCTTAATGCGATAAGATCGCCGATTGGGCTCTCCAGTATGATTATACGACTCCACCTCATACCATATACAATGTACATGTACCTGCTATATACGAAAGCGTATAGTTATCAATTATATAGCAGCCACTTAGGACCAAAAAGTTTGTTTACAACACACTAAAGTGCAAATTGATTGATGGAATACGTCTTAAAGTGGTGAATGGAGACAGGGCCGCAGGTGGGGAAACTGTGAGGTGTGTAGGTATGATCTGTATGATGGGTTGCAGAAAAGTGAACTCTACTCTAATATTTAGATTGATATTCTTCATACTTAATACATTCAAGAGTCACTCTCCATGATTAAATGTTTCGATAAAGTAAAAACTGAAACCAGCTGCAGCCTTAAATATATAAATCTCAAGCGGACAACCTGAATTGATACGCCTTCGCTCGTACAATAAACATTAACAAATACACCCCCACAATCTATAAGGAACTCTGCAGACTTGGCAACACCTTTTCCTTATCAGCAATTTAACGAAATTGAAAACGAAAATGTGGTTCGATAAGGTGGGCCCAGATCTCTACACCCTGAGTACGTTTACACTGGGCGAATGTTTGCGGTTTGGAATTTAGAAAAAATGTAGAGCGCTGCGTTCCCTTGTTGCTGGCAAACTTGTTGTTGTTCCGAGCGAGCGACGCGCTCTCAGCCCGTGATGTACTACGAATTCCTCAATTATTCAATATTTACACTGACATGTACTGGGACTACTGGGTGACGTCAACGCCAACGAGAACGCCAACGCTCACTTGCAGCGCCACAAAGGGGCCAGCATTTTACATATCCATTACTTGGTCACCCATTTGAAACCCCCTTCCCAGCAATTGTGTGGTAAATTGCCCATTCGAGCGGAGTATAGCAACCCAAGCCGCCATCTATAATGAATGCAGGCCCGGCCCCTGCGAATGCCCTGCAAATTGTGTGTTAGCTTGCTGACAATCTCTTGGCAAATTATTTCACCCCGTGTTCCAGGCAGTAGGGAAGGGATGGGGAGCGTTGTCGCATGTCTCTACTAAGTAGCAGGTTCACCCCCAGATATATGAATACGTACAATGCTAATAGACTTGATGAGAATACAACTCAGTAGGGCAGAGTTCATTTTGGAATCCGAAATAGAACAGGCGATGATTTTACTTCATGGTTATTTAATAATACAATTATTGGATACGCGGATAATTATCAGCAAAAAAAGGGCACTCTATTCCTCATTTGTTTGGTTTTGTTTTACGACAAATAGATAAACCGATTGATTAGCCTGTCCAGCGATGGCAATCGCATCATAAATAATCAATGAAAGAACACAAGTCGTGTGCAATTACGGGGTGAACCAATTTGGCTGGGACGGGGGGGCTGATGTGTGTGTTTATTGTGTGAATGTAATTTGCATGGCAAAGAGAGCACGAATTAAAAGCTCATTTGATACGCTTCGGGCTCATCCGACATTCATTCAGCAAACCACTATAATTTCCCTTTCGTTTGATTGAATTTGATTGCAGGGTGCCAAGAAGCCGTTCGACCAGGTGATTCGGGCCAATATCGGTGATTGCCATGCCATGGGACAGCAGCCGGTGACGTTTCTGCGTCAGGTGAGAGTCAGATTTGAATGGAGGCCAGTCACCAAGATGGTAATCTGTTGCATCCCCTTTACAGCTGATGGCCTTGACATTCGAGCCCCGCCTACTGGACTCGCCCGACTATCCCGAGGATGTGAAGAAGCGCGCCCGCGCCATTCTTGCCAACTGCCAGGGCCACTCGGTGGGCTCGTACACGGACTCAGCTGGCCTGGAGGTGGTGCGTCGCCAGGTGGTCGAATATATACAGAAGCGCGACGGCGGAGTGCCCAGCGATTGGCAGAATATCTATCTGACCGGCGGTGCCTCGCCCGGTATCAAGAGCATCCTCTCGCTGATCCAGTAAGTGGTGCCACATTCTTGCAACCTTTTTTCCAATGAAACGAACCTCTTGTGTGCTTGTGTTGCAGTGCTGAGGTGGGAGGCAAGCCCCCTGGCGTGATGGTGCCCATTCCCCAGTATCCACTGTACTCTGCCACCATTGCCGAATATGGCATGGACAAGGTCGACTACTATTTGGAGGAGGATTCCGGCTGGAGTCTGAGCCGCAAGGAGCTGCAGCGCTCCTTCGATGAGGCCAAGAAGGCGTGCAATCCACGCGCTCTGGTCGTCATCAATCCGGGCAATCCCACCGGTCAGGTGCTGACCCGCGACAACATTGTCGAGGTCATCAAGTTTGCCAACGACAACGGGCTGATTCTGCTGGCCGATGAGGTGTACCAGGACAACGTTTACGACAGGAACTCCAAGTTCTACTCGTTCAAGAAGGTCGCCTACGAGATGGGCGAGCCCTACCGCAGCCAAGAGCTGGTCAGCTTCCTGTCCACATCTAAGGGTTTCCTCGGCGAGTGCGGCATTCGCGGCGGCTACATGGAGGTGATCAACCTATGCCCCCAGGTCAAGGCCATGCTCACCAAGTCGATAACGGCTGCCCTCTGCAGTACCACCGCCGGCCAGGTGGCCGTCAGTGCTCTGGTGAATCCGCCCCAGCCCGGCGAGCCCTCGTACGACCTATTCCAAAAAGAGAAGAACGCCACCCTGTCGGCCCTTAAGGAGCGCGCAGAGCTCGTCCACAAGACGCTCAGTAGCTTTGAGGGCTACAAGGTGAATCCCGTTCAGGGCGCCATGTACGTGTTCCCCCAGATCGAGATCCCACCCAAGGCCATCGAGGCAGCCAAGGCCAAGGGCATGGCTCCCGATGTTTTCTACGCATTCGAGCTCCTCGAGACGAGCGGTGAGTTGTGCACTGCTGATGGCATCGCTTGGGACCCAAAATAATCTCATTTCTTTGCCTCTCTTATAGGCATTTGCATTGTTCCTGGCAGCGGATTCGGGCAAAAGCCCGGCACCTATCACTTCCGCAGCACGATCCTGCCGCAGACGGACAAGCTGAAATTGATGATGGAGAAGTTCCGTGTATTCCACGCCGATTTCATGAAGAAGTACAAGTAGATGGAGAGACACTGCTTGTAGCCCGTCCCCAGACCCTTCCTCCTCCTCCTGCCGCCTGCCTGTGTTAAAAGTGTCTGATCCCCCCCCACGGCTAAGGATTATCTAGTTTTTTTTTGTTTTGTTTTTTGTTACTATCATAATTGATAATTATTTGCCATAGACTTCTACTGTTTCTCTGCTCTTTATTATTTTATATATAACAAATATAAACATAAATATAAATGTGTAACATTTTTACATACATAACATATGTATGTATTTCTGTGCTAAAGAACTGCACGAATCCACAGAAAATGAATCTTTTCTTTGTTTAAAACAATGTTTTATATAGATCCTTTGGTTCAGTGATTTTTACGATATGCTTTAACAATGTAAGAGCAGTTTCACTGCCCTTTTTACCTATACATATATATTATCCGAACATTGCAAGACGCTTAAGTGTCCAAGGAAAACAAAGAAACACATACACATATTGTGGATTCATTCAGTTCTCTAGCAGATGCTATATAGTCCTGTATACTCGATAGCCTTCCATAAATGATTTGGCTGCTTTCACCATATTAATTAGTCGTTAACTAAAGTGTTGAATTTTATGTAGCCTTACGTTCGGATATAGAAAAGATATGTGTGCCGATTCTTGATTTGATTCTTTTTCGCATGCTTTAAGTGAGAATGGAAACGAATCCAAGTGATTTGTGGGGAGTGACAATAATTTTGTTAGAGCCAAAAAGTTTATTACTTTCGTTGGCCGAGCGAAAAAGAATCCGGATATTGTTCTATAGAAAAGTTGTGTTGCATTATAAATTAAATTACATTACATACTCGTTCATATATGTATGTCATATATGTATGTGCATATCCCCCGGTTCGATCACGAATACATATTATGTAAACGTCCTTAAAAGTCATTAATATTTGTTAAAAGACAAACCAAAATATGGAATTATGAAATATACATATAAACATTAATATTGTTAAACTTTTTCTGGGATCTTTAGGAGGAAATATCTTTTACTGTATAATCCATCTGGCTCTGCCGATGAACAGCTTAAATATTTTATTTCATAGTGAATGTTATGAATGGTATTTAACTTTAAGCTAAAATTTTATGTTTGTAATGTGCCGGTAGAAAATTAAATAGTCTCATGGCAGACAGTTTGAAATTCAAGGTAAAATTCTCATACCAGCCAGTAAAAATAGGTTAATGGCAACCAGCTTTAATAGTTTCTTAGCCGCCAACTTGACAAGCCTGACAGGTATATGTAGCTTTAATAGTTTAATAAACGCCAGACTTAAAAGTTTCAAAGCAGCCAGCTTTAATGTTTCGACAGCAGCTAGTTATAAAAGTGGAGTTCAATTTTTTTGGATTGGGCTGTCGTTGTGGTGTGTAATTAAGGGAAAATTTGACGGTCAGTTTGGCTGAGGTGTCAGCAGTTTCGTTTCCTTTTAGAGCTAGATGCCGTTTATTTCGGCAGATTTTTATAGCTTCCTGCATTGAAATGATTTCACTTAATAGAATCTATGAATACAAAGTACAAAGATGAGTTCAATTCAATCTTATTTGTGTTGTCCCGTTGGATATGCCTTTGCTAGTAATGCCATCTGCTTTGGACCCATCTGTGTATGAGAAGTTGTGTTTGGAGAGAGATGTTTCAATGGAGTGAAAGAGCTAATGGAAGACTATTGGAGGGGCTGTGTTTATCTTGTACTGGCAGAGGCTTATGTTGGAACTCTGGGCATTTGGTGTGCAGGGGGCTGCGGTTGTTCTGGCTGCTGGTATTAGCCGAGCAGGGTGCTGCAGGAAGAACGTTCACACGCTTTTATCCCACCACTGCTGAAAGACTTTGTCTGCGTTCGTTGTCTATTCATGATTAAGAATACATATGTAAATCTATGTAAATATGTATAAATTTAATCGGTCCGAGATTATTCCCTCTATACTCTCAAGGGTACGTTAATAAAAAGGCCCGAGAACAGCGATACCAGTACAATATGTTTGTAATACATACTATGTATGCATGTATATACATCTGAACAGCTTGCTATCCTGCTCTGTTTCAGGGGAACAGAGTCTGTCTCATTCATTTTTTATTGCATTGTTATGCAAGCTTAACCAAAATCTGACTGGTATTATTATGCAATAGCAATGCAAACTGATAGATCGGCATTCTCAGCAATAAACCCTGTGAAAGCGGGTGTTTTTTTTTTTCACTGTTTTGAACTGGTGGGTGGGATTCGGGATTCATCGTCATCAAATATACTGGAGTAAACTGTTCTTCATCTCCGTGTACAGAGTTAGACTATCCAAATCGTGCATGTTTATTTTCATTATATATATATTTATTTTATATTTCCGATTCTCACCAACGCGAAGATGTTCTTGTTAGTTTAAGCTTTTTCCTAAGATGAATTTTATCTCAAACGATATAAGACGCGACCGTATAAGAAAAAGTTCCAAGCCTGATTTCCCAGCAAATGACAAATTTTTAAATGACCCTGTCGATTTGCACTTTTATCGTTCTGATCATAGCCAAGGCTAAGCATTATAAATGGCAGCTCTTGTTTAATAAAAACACGATTTAATTTTCAGTATTTTTTTTATTGGTTTTTTTTTTTTTTTTGTAGACATTTTGTGTTACGACAGATTTTGAAATAAACAACACAACAAAAAAAAAGCAATATAATGCGTCCATGAATGTTAAATCGCATTTACCTTTTGTTTTTCTCATCTTGTTATGTTTTTGTTCTTCTTCCGTGTGCTGTTTCTGTTGTTTGTTGCTGATGCAACGCTGATCAGATGATTAGAATCTAACATATTCTTAACTCCTATATACCAACATCTACCGTACTGCACTGCACTGCTTCCCTCCTTACCAGTCGGTCATGATTCGCATTGGGTTTGGACAGGAGGGAATTACGTTGTGGGTCTTAATTGTTACGATCAAACTTTTACTTAATCAGCCCCTAGGAGGGCATCCAATAAACTGATAGATCAACTTTACAATTAATTTAAACTTACATCCACATGGGGATGACCATTACTCCAGGGTTAAGGGAATTTCGTAGCTGCTGCCTGCTGGTGAATCAATAACTTTCTTCGGCCACAACTGTAGCTCTCTACTATAATCTATGTGACTGTGGGTGTTTATTTTTGAGAGGGGAGGTGTGGGGTGGTGAGTCTGTGTAAGTGTATATATATATATGAATTTATATATATAAAATATATATATATATATATGTATAGGTTTAATCTGCTGCAACGGTATTCTTCGCCTCCTAGTGCCGATCCCGGGAGTCGGAACGGCTGCGACGATCCCTTGAGAAGCTGCGACTGCGTGTCCTCGACCTTCTGGGGGATCTCGATCTGAAATTAAACGGATATGGGTGGCACCACAGACACAGATAGAGAGAGCGGGAGAGAGAGAGAGAGAGGAAAGAGAGAGAGAGAGAGAGAGAAAATACAAATTAATAGTTTTTGTACTGTTGCTGACTGAAAATGAATGTAATAATTAGCAATTCCTTAATATGTAGGTAAAGTTGATAGTTGAGAATGTAGTCTCGATCGAACAACACACACAACTTGAACAGAGTCGGGCTGGGCTGGACTGTGGGTTGAGCTGAGCTGAGCTGAGGTTGAGGTCGAGTTGGAGGTTGAGTTGATCTGATCTGAACGGAGGCAGAGCTGAGCTGAGCGGAGTTGATTGGAGCGGATTGCGGATTGCTGATTGGAGCTGAGCTGCTCTGAGCTGGAGAGCTGGCTTTTGAGCTTGGTTGAGGTGGTCGAGATTTGAGTTGAGGTGGCAGATTTTGTGGCTGACTTTTGGGCCCCGTTACGAAAGCGTTGGTGGTGGTGTGACTTTACATAAGTAGTTGGTGGTGGTGGTGGTTGGTTGGTTGGTTGGTGGTTGATTGACTGGTTGATTGGTTGGTTGGTTGCTTAGTTGGTTGATTGATTGATTTGATTGGTTGGTTGATGATCAGAGCAGACTGAGAAGACTGTAGTTGTAGTAATAGTAGCTGTAGTTGTTGTTGTTGTTGAGTTGTAGTTGTAGGACAGTTGATACGATTCTGATACTGATATTCTGATTTCGATTGATTAAGTGTCTGTGGTTGTGGATTGGTGGTACTGTGGTGGCTTTTTGGTGTGTTGTTTTTGGTGATGACTGTTCTTTTTTTTGTTTTTGTTTTTTTTTTTGTTGCTTATTTTATCGCCTGTTGGCTGCAGCTGAAGA
The DNA here is from genome assembly GCA_018150885.1 of Drosophila tristis. Classification (NCBI taxonomy): domain Eukaryota; kingdom Metazoa; phylum Arthropoda; class Insecta; order Diptera; family Drosophilidae; genus Drosophila; species Drosophila tristis. The sequence goes on from JAECWT010000228.1 coordinate 5,322,627, forward strand.
AGTTGGTTGGTCGGAGTTGGATGGAGAAGCAGTAGTGGAAGCAGCATCAGTAGAAGCGGCAACTGTGGAGGAATGATTGGTGGTGGTGCGCTCCCAAAGAGCCATCCGCGATGCTTAAGATGGAGATACGAGACGAGACGAGACGTGACCAGACCAGACGACCATAGCAGGACGAGACGAGACGAGCAGAGACGACGACGACGTCGGAGCTTGGGATGAGGAGTAAGTCGAGGGCCACGCTCCTGGTGCTAGCTTGCCTGATTGATTGATTGACTGATCGGATTGCTTGCTTGGTTGCGCTGGGTGGTTGGTTGGTTGGTTGTTGGCATTGTGGGTGAAGAGGTTTGCTTTGAGTTGATCGGGTGGTATTTGCATGCACACACATATATATACAGATATATAGAGCAGACCATTAGCGTGAACAACATTTATCGCAAGACACAAAAAATAAAAGAGAAGAACGATCAAAAGAACAGAAACAAACATAAGAACAGGAAACGGAAACGGAAACAGAAACCGTACCACAAAAATAATTCTTAAAAAAAAAAAAAACAAAAAACAGAATAGATCATTTGGTTAATGCGGTTAATACGAGTATTCTTTGACCAAACATATTTCTTCTTCGCTGCAGTCGTTGTGGTTGCTGGCTTTGGGATAAGCTGCGCTTCTGCTTGGCGGCCAAGAAAGGTTTCATACTTGCTGCGATTGAAGAAGGGCGGTTGCATTGCATTAGCGTGAGGGCAGCCTCAAGAGCTGATCGATCGATCGTTTGATTGATTGATTTCATTGGATTCATTCATTCATTGATTTGATTGATTGAGCGATTGAGCTTTGAGCAGAGGAAGAGGTGCAACTACTGGGAGGTTGAGTAGGCGCATCACCAACAAGAACCAGCAACGGGAAGGGGAGTCAATCTCAAATGAATGGATCGACTTCCATTGCCAGCTCTCAAGTCTTGTTGGTGTTTTCTTTTGATTGTTGTTGTTGTTGAATTTTTTGTTGTAATAGTAGTAGTAGTACATAGTAGTAGTAGTAGTAGCTGTTGTTGTAGCTGTAGCTGTTGTTGCTGTTGCTGGTAGGCTGCGCTGAAGATGACAAATGATGTGGTGGTTGTTTGGTTGATTGATTGATTGGTGATGATGAGGTTGGGGCAAATCGATCGACTTGAAGCTCTGAAGAGAAGTAGTCGAGGCCTAAGAACGTTGACGTTGTACCAAGTTGGTTGCAAGTTGGCTGAATGAAGCGTTGCTGGATTCGATTGCATTGGGATTGAGGTTGGATTGGATTGGATTGGTGTCTGTATCTGGGTTTCGTATTCGTATTCGTTTCGGTTTGAGTGTCTGTGTTTCTGTACAGAGATATAATTTGAGTTTGTTTTGGATTTGGATTCGGATGGATTCTCTGGAACGGTTATATGGTTATAGTGTTGCTGGCCGTGGCACTGTTGCTTTACTGGTTGTCGCACTGGCTGCTGCTTCTGTTTTTAGTGTGGTTATTCGTGTTGGTTGGTTGTTTGTTTGGTGGGTGGAATAGAAGCAGCAGAAGCTGCTGATGAGATGGGTGAAGGTTGCTGTGGCAGAGATGGACACGATGCGGCGGCCTTTGCTGATTTGCTGCAGTCAACAATATTTGCTTGCAACAGAACATAAATCAGAAGAAACAAAAGAAAAAAAAATGAACTGTGACTGATGTGTGTGTGTGTGGGTGGGTGGGTGTGCTGATTGTCGCTGCTGCAGCCGCAGCCATAGCCATAGCCTCTAGTTGTTGCTTGTTGCTGTTGATGATGGTGTGGACTGGACTGGACCTGGACTGACTGCACCCATGGATCCCATCCTGTAGGTGGTAGTGGTGTGGTTGTGGTGGTGTTGGTTGTGGTGGAAGGGAGCATGTGTGCATTTAGTGTTGCAGTAATCGTCATTTGTTGCTGTCAACGGAATATATCGAACTTGTTGAAGTAGCAGAAATCGGCAAATATCATACTGAGGCCACACAACTTTCGTTGGCAGTTGGTTGTGGTGTATGGTATTGTTGGTGTTCTTGTTGGAGTTGGTTGTGAAATGTGTGTCTGAGGAGGAGCAGGAGCTGTAGTAGTTGTGAGACGTGAACTTGTTCTGGTGGTGGTGGTGGTGGTTGTTGTTGTAGTAGTAGTTCTTGTTGAAGGAAGAGGAGTAGTAGAAGTTCTAGTAGTAGTAGCTGTTGTTGTTGTTCTTATTGTTGTAGTTGTTGTTGTTGTGCTTGTAGTAGTAGAAGACTTGATCCTGCAAAATGATTGTGAAACCACATTAAAACTGGCTCCATTCGTTCCATTTTTCATTGCAAGTTACAAAAACACAACATAATTTTCAAAGGTTTTTCTTTTGTTTTCTTTTTGGGTTTAGTTCAACCACTCCCCCTTCCCCTATCCCTACCCCACCCTCGGCCAGGCCGAGTCTGTGCGAAATGAATGTGAAAAGCATAAGAATAGTATGATGCATCGGTGCACAGCGATGCGGATGAGGTTAAAAGTTTGCATGCAAAAGAGGACTAGCATCTGCCTGTGGTCGTAGGACGTTGACGTTCACGCAGACGTCACGGCTGACCCTCAAGTGTACGACAGTGGCACCTCGGACGACTTGTGCGCACGCGACTGTTCCCCACAGTGCAGACGCCACTGTGCGCGCACCAGGCATGGACATGTAATCATTTTATCTTTTTTTTTCTTTCTCTTGTGTATGTATACTCAAATCGATTTTTTCGCAACCACACGCACGCACACATGCACGGTCCGATGGCACCATAAATATTCTGCACATCTGCATGCGTGTGTGCGTGTGTGTATGCACCTACACATGGAAACGAGCATATTAATAATTTCATAACCTATTGCCGAGACTCACCTATATCGTCCACCGCCGTCCCCAGCACGGGCACCACCGCCGCCGCCACCACTACCGCTTCGGGCGCCACGACGCGGTCCACCGCCACCGCCTCCTCCACCACCACCGCCGCCGCCGCCACCGCCTCGTCCTTCGCGTGACCGACCAGAAGACATTTCCACTCGAATGCGGGTGCCGCAGCAGCGGGTTCCGTCCAGGCCACGGGTTGCGTCCTCTGCGTCCCGACGGTCTTCAAACTCCACAAAGGCAAAGCCTGGCGGGTTGCGGGCCACCCAAACGTTGCGCAAGGGTCCATACTTGCTGAACGCGTTCTCAATCTCGTATTTGGAGGCAGATGAGCCCAGATTTCCCACGTAGACTTTGCAGGCAAGGTCCCATTCCCGGTATCGTGGCATTTTGGCGTTGTGTGCTAGTGAGGTGTCTTCGGGCGTGTAAATACTTAATGATTTTACTTTTACTTCAACAAATAGTTGCAATTGCGTTGCTGAAAATATAAGTTTTCCAGCAATCGCGGGCACACCCAGCAGAAAATTTTTCAGATATGATTTTTATTGAAAAGAAAGATGGCTGCCAGGCGATAGGTACGCCACATGCTACTCTGTGTGTGCGATATCGATCTATTGACATTTGGCGATTATTTCAACTATCGTTTCAACAAATACACTAAATAAAGCATTAAATATACAATTCTATTTTCAAATTGAAGTAATAAAATTAAAAATGTGGTTGCGACCAATCGATAGTTTTTATATCAAATATTAGCATGCTTCGCTGCAGCCCTGGTCGATTTGACATATCGGTGCTCACAGCTGTCGTCCGTACTATTATTTAATATAGAGCAAAATTCCCTGGGAAGTTTCGTTATTAAGAAAAGTTAAATTAAACTTAACAAACCAACATGACAAAAAGTCCGGAAAGTATTGCTGTAGATCAGCTGGACAAGGACCAGATGAAAACGGTGAGTGGGGCGCTTGAATTCCGCAAATTATTCCCAACGTGATGCAATGCAGCCGATGAACTCTATCCACATTGTGAACAAATGTACTAATCGCTGATTTCATCAATCACATGTAGTTCTCCGACTTCCTGATGTCCTACAACCGGCTATCCGAAATGTGTTTCACAGACTGCGTTCGCGACTTCACATCCCGCGACGTGAAGGAGACCGAGGTAAGTGAGATGAGATGCGACTCTCTTGCAATGCCCCAGTCCATTTACCAGTATCCTGCTTTGGTGATTTGCAGGAGAAATGCTCGCTGAACTGCATGGAAAAGTACCTCAAAATGAATCAGCGTGTCTCGCAGCGCTTCCAGGAATTCCAAATGATTGCCAACGAGAATGCCCTGGCCATGGTCAAAAAGACGGGCAAATAGAACTAGGATTATTTTAAACAAAAGGACACACACAGCATACACAAACACACATACACAAAGCAGAAAACATAGAATTTAATGCATTTTTGATGCATTTGTGTAAACAATAAAGAAAGATGACAACTAAAGAACCAACAGCCAAGCGCCTTGAATTGTTGTAATATTCGTTGAATCGGTGTGCTTTATTTATTGTTGATTTATTTACGGGCTAGAGATCTCGTTTAAAAAAATAAACAAATGTGATTATTTATGGGTAATCTGTTCGGATCGATCGTTTGGTTGGTTTGCCTTTTGTGAGGTGCCACAGCGACTGGAACCGAACCTTTTAGCAGTTCAGCCTCATGGCATATTTAACAATAGGGGAGCCGCAGCTGCTTATGTGCTAAATGCCTAAAACTACGTTTAAGTAACGTTAAGACAGGGCCATATGTGCGATGTGCGTCTTCTGTCGTGATGCTGCTCCCCGCTCTGGGCACAGACACGGAGCTCAATCATTGACTACGGCGATCTGATCTGTTCTCTAAATTAGGCTTAATTTATAAAAGCCCTCGCCTTCGGCTTGCTATTCAATACTAAGGTTTATGCGCGGTTCGAGTCGCCTTATGCATGGTTTCTTCGGGGGTGCGGATCGGTGCGGGCTGGGCTGGTATGCCAGCAGCTAGCCCTGTTCTCGCTCAGATTCAATGACTCGTAGTGGGCACCTCTGCAGGAAAGCCCTCGGCCTCGTTGATCAATGCATACTCCAGGATGACGCGTCCCTCCTTGTATCTAGAGCGAGAGCAGTGAGGATGAGCCCTTTGGTCAGGGTTGCGGAACCAATCATTGCGAACCGGGTACTCACTTTTGGGACTCTTCGGTGGCAAACTCGTACATCCAGCCTAGCTTGGCGCCGCAGTTCTTGCACATGACGTCGCGCACCATGTGCCGCCCAGTGAGCATGACACGCTCCTGGATGTTGCTGAAGGTCAGGTTGACCACGCGTTTAAACAGGTAGGCACGGCCTGTAGGAACAATGAGATATAATCATAATGCGATTCCAGCTGCCATCCGTTGCATAACTTGGTGATGGGTATGGTATGGCTTACCCGTCGCCCCCGTGAATCTCGTGCTGATCAGTTGGCTGCGGTTGGTCAGGTTCGTGTGGCACTGGGCGCAGTTGAAGAGCTTCAGGCCTCCCAGGTGCTCCAGAAATATGCGTCCCATTTTCTCTCTCTCTCACTCTTTCCCTCGCTGCGTTAGTGTGCGTATGCTAGAGATTGATGTGATTGCGGTCGTGTCTGTGTGTAGCTGCGTTCCTTTGTTTGCCTTGGGATCTAGGCGAAAAGAAATGGTTAGTGCTATTCCGAGACGGTGTGTGACAGTGCGCGATTCAATCGTTGTAATGCTTATCTGCTGTGCTTTTGTTTTGGAGTACATTAATGGCCTCACTTTGCACAACAACAAGCTACATGCACAAACATACTTATGATATGTCATACATGTACACATACCTCACCCCAGCTGTTGGATGTACTCTTGCCTGTTGTCCCACTGCAGTGGATGGACACCCAGGAGATGGACAATTACAGATTTGATAATTGATGTGGGGTTGGTACAAAGCAGTTACTGACAATCACCGATTAAGACTTACAACTTCTTAATACAACGCTTGCAAAAAAAATGAAAACAAAACGCAATGGAATGCTTTCTAGGGTTGTCGCTTTGTTCTACTATCGACATCACCATCGAATGTGCCATCGATATGATATTGCATACAAAAATATATTGGTTTTGTAGCTATGATTAGTTTAAGGACAACACATTTTTTTTAGTGCTGTCCCCATTAAGTATATAACTATTTTACGTATAATTTAAGTGTTTTTTTCAAGTGAATTGAAATTTCACATATCGGTTGATGAGTCGATAACATGTCCAGCCCTGGTCGAACAGCTGCTACTACACGTGATTGTTGTTGGTTGTTTTTTCTGGCCTTTTGGCCTTTTAAAAGTCAAGTCCGTTAAACATTTAGGAAAATTATGCACAAAGCGGCTTAAATTAGGTTTATAATTAATTAAAGATCACCAGTGCAACCTGTGGTCCGACCTGTGACTGCAACGCACTGAAAGTGGAGACCATGTAAATTTCGTTTCAACCCAACCAACCCGTGAAACCGTATTCTGTTACGTCCACACTCCTCCAAACTATTCGCACATAACAAACAATCAATATGCAATCCATTCGCTGCCAGGCCCGGATCCTCTTCCCAACCGCCACCAGGAGCGGGCACCTCATCAGACTGAACTTGCGAAATGTCGCCACCGGCACTGGTACTGGTACCGGCACTGGCTCCAGCTCCCACTCTCGCTCCGGCCTGATGCGAAAGCTGAGTGAGTGGCACGCCAGTGCGTTCAGCAATAGGTTCCTACTGTTCACCAACGTGGGCATCTCGCTGACGCTCAGCTGCCTGGGCGATGTGATGGAGCAACACTTGGAAATCTACAACGGGGAGATTGAACGGTTTGACAGCCTGCGCACCAGCCACATGGCCATCAGCGGTGTCACCGTGGGCGTTATTTGTCACTACTGGTACAAGATGCTAGACAAGCGGATGCCCGGCCGCAGCATGCGTGTGGTGGCCAAGAAGATTGTGCTCGACCAGCTGATATGCTCGCCCGTCTACATCAGCGTCTTCTTTGTCACCCTAGGACTGCTGGAAAAGAAGGATAAGCACGAGGTGTGGGAGGAGATCAAGGAGAAGGCCTGGAAGCTGTACGCGGCCGAGTGGACAGTGTGGCCGGCGGCGCAGTTCATAAACTTCTACTGGATACCCACCCACTACCGCATCTTCTACGACAACATCATCAGCCTGGGCTACGACGTGCTAACGTCGAAGGTGAAGCACACAAAGTCGCACATCAAGAAAATCCCCTAACATCCACTGTCGCCAAACGCCCGTACCTCAGCCAACGATAAATTGTATTGTAACTATTTCTTTCGAACACCTTGTAAATATAGACGAGCCTATGTACATACACTCGGCCACCCCAAAGATGTTGTTGATCTGTATCTATCTATATACACACATATGTCTGTAGTAAGTGCACCACGATGCGGGCCATGTAGGAAGACCTTGTTCGGACTGAAGACTGCTGATCGATCTGGCGCTGAACCAACCAGTTTTGATGCACATGTCCATATGGCCTATGCACATGCATGTAAGTAGGGGACTGTGTAATTGGATCTCGGCGGATGTGATGCAGCATGGTGAATGGCTGTCCGAACCGGTTCAAATCACCAGCGAAGCCAAATACCTGCCATATGTCAATTACTACGAAGGACTTTCGCGTACGTTTAGGCGAAACTGGAGTAGAATTTGGAGGAAACTGTTGCAGTGGGAAGCCCTACACCGATCTCAAAGCGATGACGCACATTGATCCCAATGGACGGATGGATGGCGATAAGAGACCCTCTAGCAACAGTGCCCAAACATGCGATGCCAGGCCCACGTCTTGAGCTTCCCCCTCGTTCTCGTTTCGCACCTTCTCATCCCCTGACATTACCCAATAGATTGATAAGCTTTGGTTGCCAGCGACTTTAAAAATAAATCACGAAACCCATCCCAGTAACCGATAGGAGACTGATAATGAACGAATCTACGAATCATTCAAAAATATGTATGTACATTGTGCATATAGGTATGAATGTATAATAGGGCGGTTAATTCTGTTAATTAATTTTGTCTACGAAGAATTCTAAGAATCTTTCAACAAGAAACTTCGTGTCTAAAATCAATTCCTAGCTCCCACTAAGTAAATATGTATAACACATTTTCCGATCATGTTGGGCTCAATTCTGATGCATCTTTTTAAAACCAATTTTTAAAATATTTTTGTTGTAATTAACCAATTTTGAATAACTTTGTTCTGTAATTTGACGAAATGAGCCCAACAAGTCATGTACTGGGGCTCATTTCATAAAGTGGGCGCCAAAAGCCTGTCAGTCTGAAGAGCAAAAAGAGTTTTTTCCAATTAAATAATTGCTTGGCGCTTTAATCGTTGGGCAATCAATTATGGGCTGAAAACATCATCTTTAAAAAGGCCTTTGACTAAACATTTGGTATTTGGTATTTGGATAATTTGTCAGCTATTGCAGGAAATATAAATTGCTGCCCACACCCACGAGTAGTAACAAAGCTTAACAAAGCATGACAAAGTTTTTAAAAACCTTTAAACTAGTGTTAGCCATGCTTGAAACACCCGACATCAGACTATTTCGGGAGCCGTGAGGCTTTACTCCATTCACGCTTATCTAGAATCAGGAAGCACACTCTCCATATAATACTTACTATAGAGAGACTCTGTCGAGCTTTTCTTCTCCGTATCCATTAATGAAATGTACAGGTGCCAAACCTTATCACTTTCAGCATTCGCTTTTATTTTTATTTCGAGAGCGTTTAATTAGTGCTTGACATTGATAATGAAAGTTGCCAAAAAAAAAAACGAGAAGGAACCTGTGAGTCACTTCTGGGGACGCGACTCTACTTTTATACCCGTGCTCAGTCAGTATATAAATTTGTGAGCTTATGATTTCTGGAGATGTATTATCTACATCTACATTTACAATGTCGATTCCACATCTAAAATGTGTTCTAAATCTCCGCAAAATGAGCGACATTGCACAGGGCAGAGTGCGTGCGAGCGAGAAAGAGAATGAGTAGAGGTGGGGAAAGACACTGAAAAATGATTTCTTTATTCTGGCTATAAAAATGATCTGATCTGATTCAGATTCCGCAATCTATGACACTGCACTTTCATTTTTTTTGCATCTTAAAAGTTGTGGCTGCCACCGATTTTCGTCCTTTGTAATGACGGAAGGGGGCGAGGCGAAATTTTAAAATACACTTGTAGCAGAGAGATATCACATGAGTCTGGAAACAAGATTTGAGATCTTGGCGCTCATCAAGACGGACAGACAGACAGACATAGACTCGGCTGTTGATGCTTATCAGGAACATATATACTTTATGGGATCGGAAACGATTCCTTCTCTGCGTTATCCACTTTTACCACAAATACCCCTTAACTCTTTTTGAGTTCGGGATTAGAAACAAACCACAAAATTCGATGCCATTTGATGGGCAGCAAAATCGAGTTGCTTTGCTTTGAAGCTACTCGAAAATAAATGGCGCATTGTTGAGTCTTTGTCTGGTCTGGCATCAATTTGAATGTATTTGCGTTCAATTTATTTGGAGCTTTCTTGTTGTTTGCCATTGCCATTTCTTATGGGGCGACTGTTTAATTTTTTAATTTTTGCATTTATGCATGTATTTTTGTCTGGACCGAGACCAGTTCGAGGGCCTTTTCCAACCAGTTTTAATTTTTTTAACTGAGAAGATTATTTTTCAGTTTTGGCTAGCAGAGTGGCCCCAGTTAGCAACCGAATTTCGTTTTTCGGCAGCACATAAATATTCCGATTATGCTGGAATGCTTGAGGATCTCAGTCGAATTATCTATTAAATCATGTATTGTATTGGATCACATTATATGCAGTAAAAAGCAGGCTAGCATGGGGTATTTTGATATCCCTCTATGCTACTGAATTGGATCTGGTTTTTGGTTCAGAATTGAAATGTAAGATTTTTATTATGTTTGCTAGCATTATCCAGTGAACAGAAATAGTTTGTCCGAATGACAATTTCTGCCATGGTAACAAGAAGATAAACATAGTTATTCTAGGGGAATATTTTTAATAGAAATATACAGTAGTAGAATGGGACTACACGTAGTTAGGATTCCATTTAAATAAGGAATTCAATTTATAAATATAGATCTTGACTTCATGTACATAAATGTACATATGTATGTTTAGTATATTTGCATAAATATATATCCCAAATTGATATTCTATCTAGAGCTATCTGGTTATTCCATCCCATGCCCATTCCCATACCCATTCCGAACAGATACATATAGCATATCTGCTGACGCACTGCGTCATCTGTCATACATGAGTTGTGTGGTGTGTGAGATAATCCACACTTATCTGTTAGCGGTTAGCGCTTGCGGATTGGTCAGATTTCAGGGCTCGTCCCATATCGGCTCGGCATATCTCGCAATTTCGATAAAGAACGATGCACAAGTATATGTCCGAGTATGTAGTTTATTATATAAGCGGAGACAGTTGCCGAAGAGGGGAGAGGGAGACCAAAAAAATGTGGTGGTGTTAGGCCGCCGGCGGTGCCGAAGAGCGCGACACACGCGCAGCATGGACACCAATGTCTGTAAAAAGAGCCAAAGAGTAGCCGCCGGCGGGCAAAGAGCACGAATAATGTACGCAATCCGATTCGAACAGGTGCCACTCACACATGCAGACATATGCAAAAGTGTGCGAGTATCACACAAAGTATTTCATTTGGACACTTTCGTCCGTCTGTCTGTCTGTTCGTCGCTCTGGCGCTCTGGCGGACTGTCTGTCTTTCTGCCTCTGTTGTCTGACTGATTGACTTGCCAACTAGACACATTTTTTTTTCGTCTCTTTTTCTCGTATTTCTTCGTGTGCCGTTTTTTTTTTGCCGAAACAAGTTTTTGCCTTTTTGACGGCTCGGCCGCTCGACCGGGCCACGCGCATGTGAATTGGGTGGGTGATCGTGCGAGCGTTTGTGTGTGTGTGTGTTTTGTGTGTGTGTAACCACTTAGCATAGGCTCTACCCAAAACAATTGATCAAATAGCTGGTGCTCATCGATGGTTCGGGTTCACCTAAATGTATGCCAGCTGCAGACTGAAGGATCCGATTTCCACTCAACCTTTGCCCTCTCTGTGGGAGCCAGCCCTTAATGGAATATGCTCTAAAGTAAAGCTGGCCTCAACACCCTTTCATAAGCTCCCAGTATCGAATAGTGGCTAAGTCGTATAGAATTTTAACAGTCAACACATTTACGCAAAGCATTTAAATGTAAAGTAGGAAGAGTCTTCGGCCCCATCGATGATATTTGTGTGTACATATGTATGTATTACCATATTTACAGACATATGCATACGTACCTATGCATGGCTTAATTTATTAGTGGAAGAAATTATATCATGAATTGTGTTTTTTATGCCAGAAGATATTAATATAGGAAAACATCGTAGGGCTCTACGTTGTATTTCGTTTCTGAAGCTACAGATCACTACACATAAATAGCTAAAAATAATTGTGTCTTTATCGGATCACTTTATCATACATGTGGAATGTACAAAGCTACTACAAAAAGTGGTTTGGGAATGAGCGTATCGATTGTGGCTGTACGAATAATTGCTGATCTGAGTCTATAAACAAATACCCCAAATTCTCGTACCTTACTTTTCATGCCTGCTTGTTCTCTTTCAGAGAGGCCCACGTGTCATTGACTCTCCTCTCCATTGGAATATATTGTGTTGATTTCATAAAATTTGTGACTCTTTTCTACTGGCATCTACCGATTGCCGCACGCGACCCAGACACGAGATCAGCACCGCACCGGTCATAAAGAGCGATCGTTAAAAATATCGTAAAACGTTATGATCCTCTAACGTTCTGTCTCCACCGCTTTCGCTATCTATGTACATATGTATCCGCAAACCCCCTTCGACTGTCCCTAACCTTGAAAATCCTCGAAAATAATCAATTAGGGAGATAGTCGCAGCGCAGCTGGTAAACACCGACAAAAATAATGTTCTTTTATTTTCTCTCTTTCGCATGAGTGCTATTTTTGAATGCCAAAGATCGACAGTGAAAATTGGAGGCTACGATAGGGAGGGGGGTTGAGTGGCATGTGCCATGGCGGGATAAAACCTTGAGCAGTAAAAAATGTGCGAGTCTGTGGATTGAGGGATGGGAACGAGTAGAGCCAAAGACCGAACATGAAAATAAAGAAAGCTCGCGTAAGCAAATAAATTACTTGAGTCCCACCCACGATTTTTGTCCATAATAAACATCCATTCTATATATGCATGTTTGTTCATACGTATGCATGTATATTTATATCGCATCAATTTTTGATCGGGATCGGGATGCCAGTAGATCTTTTCAAAGCAGAAATCAAGTTCATGGTAATTTCCGTTTCAAGCTAGTATATTTTTGCCCTTTGCTGCATAATGGCAGTATCAGAGTAATTTTAGGAAATACATTCAATCAAAGCGCACAAATTTCCATTTAATTGCTGCTGGTTCAATGGATTCAGTCAAATGTCAGAGTATACATATTTGAAATTCGTAGAAAAAACCACAGCAGAAGCGCTCGAGATGTCAGATTTTGGCTTTCACTCATATAAATACATTCATACATACATGTATGTACATATTTATACCAATATATAGAATAACAGCAGACCCGCGCGCTTCGCTGCTCACTAAATGCATTTAATGTTTAGGAATTCAACGGAATTAAACAATGATAATCAAAAGCAACAAATATAGTACTTACAAAAATTTCAATTTTTTCAGAAAACAATTTTTCACACAAAAAGGCATAAAAACAAAGTCTATCATAAAATGTTCTGTTCTACAGAATGCCACTAAATGAAACGAAATAAAATAGGCGTTCAAACACTCATTTTTAGACCAAATTTGATTAATTTTTAATTTTTGAGGAACTTATTTATAGAAAAGTAAATAATTTTGTATAGAAACAATGCCACATACTCTGGCTACCATTAAAAAAAAAACATCATGCAATTTGGTGCATTGTTCTACAAATTTATAGTATAGATATTAGATATGTATGTGTGCATCCCGTACCCATATCCACAGCCAAAATGACTTGCGGAATTCCAATCAATGATGGTCTGCTGACTGAAATGCTATCTAATTTATTGGCTTCTTGAATGATTTGTCAGCGGGTGTGTGGTGTGCCGTGGGGTATGGGCTTGGGGCAGGGGATGGGGATGGGGCTACTCCTGCGATAAAGCCGCATTCATCAAGCTGGCTAACCGATCGTGATCATGTGGTGCTCTGTATCTGTATTTGTATCTGTGCTTCGGACAGTTTTATCTCTCCACACTCCCTGACAGCCAAAGCTCCGGAAACGAGTATCTTGTGATCGCGGGGACTGTCAGAAGGGGAGGACAGTGGGCGTGGTTGATAAGTTGATAACTGAGCATTTTTGCTTCTTTAAAGTTTTTGGGGAGGGCGTGTGCCCACAGGGCCTTACGTCAATGGATTGATAAGCTCCCCAAAAAGAGCACCCGGATGATCAGTTGATCAGTTTTTTCAGTGGCGGCAAATACCTTTATCGTAGCCATATCATGCGATTAATACTGCGTAGTCCGTAAAACCCTATAGCCCCCCTGCATAACGAACAAAGCGATATTTGAATTTGTGAATAGCATTGAATGGGATCACTCGAGACTCAAGGGGGGCAGGGCAGCGCATGCCTAAGCGGGGTGCCACGGTTCCAATTGCCTCGACATAGTTGGCTGTTGGCTGCGATTAAAGTAGCTCGATCTCCGCTGAACCCCAATCCGATTTTACGTCATTGTACATATGCACCACCCCCCTCCGCCACCGCCGCCACCTTCACCGCCTGCTCCCACGGTTTCGCGTCCATCAAGTGCGTAATTTGCGAGTTCGATTTCAATTTCGATTTCGAATTAGCAAGAACTTAAGCCCAATTTTGGATTAACAACAACAAAGTGATACATTTCCGGTGCAAAACATAATGAACATTTACAGAAATGAAAACAACAAGAGACTAAGATATAGTCAATTTATCTACACTACGAATTGCAAACGCATTATATAAAATCGGAGCGTGGCTTTCCATACGCTCGAAAGTTTTTTATTACCACTTCAATGAGTGCAATAATAATCACATCCAAGCTAGATTTTTAATATCTATTACACCCTCTATGGTGTGCATATTTATACAGATTTGTGGGTAATAGATGTTATCTGTGTAGGATAGGATAGGATAGAGGATTGATTGTTTATATGCTGATCGGGAAATAAGCTTTCTTCTGGCTATTGCCTCTTTAAGAATCCAATACACTCTGTGGCTATACTGTATACTGTGGCTATACTGTGGCTATACTGTGGCTATACTCTGGCTATACTGTGGCTATACTGTGGCTATACTTACACATGATCTCGAGTCCGAATGCTGCTTCTCCGATGACGCGTTCGGCTATCAAGGTAAGAAAAACGGATCGAAAATAAGTCATCAAAACAATAACAAAATGATTGTAAAGATTCAGGGGAAAAAACAAGTCAGTCGAGGGGCGTGGGGAAGGGAAGTGGGACGTTAGGAGGCATATTACGCATACGCCGCATGGGGTGACGTTAAATATATACACATGCATACATATTTATGTATATGTATGAGAAAAGTGGGCCCGTTTCAAGCGAACGCGCCTCCAAAAACACTCACCCACACGCATGCAGATAGCGAGATATTGTATACATGCACGGACACACCCCCCACATCCGAGCACACATACAGATATTGCCACAAATGTGGGCGTCCTTGATCATTGCCTCCGAATGTAAGGTAAGCAGTGTAAGCAGTTCAGTGACTTTTGCTCTCGATGTGCAGTGCAGCTGCAGAAGTTTTGCGTTCGTTCCTGGCTATCGAGTAGCCAGCCCATGCCCATATTCCTGTTACACTTTCGCTCAGTGCACGATTGTTGTTTATCTTTCAGTTACGTCGGAATATACATACATACATACAAATGCACGTGGGAATCGTTTATCATGTTGTTTTCGTGCAATTTTGTTGATCTTCGCCTTAAAATATTATTAATAACAATAACACCCCGTACTAAAGAAAGACGGAGATAAATTGGAGGGACTGCTATGGAAAGGAAAAGGAAGGTCAACCACAACCACTGTGACCCACTAAGGAGAGGAGCAGACCAACGTTACACACGCACAAATAAACAGGGAGAGAGAGGCAGAGAGAGAGAGACCCACAGACACACATTACAACAGGGTCAGAGAGTCACCAGCTCGAGTGCAAATGCGAGTGCGAGTGCGAGTATAAGAGACAGAGACACACTATGTCTAGTCCATTGACATTGAAACTATTCGTATTTGTATCGCGCGATAGATAGGCATAAGGCAGCGAGAAAGACGATGAGGAAAACGTTAATTTATTTGTTTATCAATCAGCCGCGCAGCAGCCAAAGAGAAATAAAACAGCAAGAGAGGCGTACAGAGAGCGCAATGTAATGGCTGCTCTTATCGCTGCTCTCTTAAGTTACAGCCAAAGCACATGGCAGTTGACAGCATAAAAGCTATGATCATGATGTACTCGATTTAGATATTGCATCAGCCAGGATTCGAATTGGTGTCTAGTCTACATACCATTCACGGGTGTGTTTTTTTTTTTTGCACAATCTGTTTCTTGGCAAACAACACAAAGCGGGGAACAGTTCGTGCCTTATCAGTTTTGGGAAACTACAAATAGTAAAAAAATGAACAGGGAAACGACAAAAATATAGCGAAATGTGCGCGTCATGTTGTTCAGCTGCTGAGTGGAAAAACAATCTTCCTTCGTATATTTCCCACACCATTTTTTTGCATGATAAAAGAAGGAATCCAGGAGCATCGAAAAAACGGAACTGTTCCTTGGCCAGGTAGTAGGAGAGGAAGAGGCGATAACACGTGTGCGTCATTTAGAGAGCAATTTTCCCTACCATCGCGATCATTTCCGTAGCTTTCCTGGGACGAACGGAGATAGTGGTGGAGGTAAAAAAACAATGAACTTAATGCACGATTTCATCAGCTGGCGGAGCATTATCTATGTGTTGTGCTGGAAAAACCCCAATCGAACATATGTCAATAGATATATGTATGTAAGTAGCTGAAAAACGGATATTTCCACAAATACATACGTATGTACATATGTACCTGGGCATACATGCTTATTTATATACATATATATTTAATGGAAAAGTACACAGCACAGGCACAAAACCGAGCAAACAAAGAAAGAACTAGAGGAACCCAGAAGAGAAAAAGCCGCCCAAAAAATTCAACTCGAACAAATTTGTCACCCAAAATGAACTGAAAATAATGGCCTGAAATTGGTTTTTGCGCCGGTTCCCAAAAACCAACAAAAAGTCCACAAAAAAAAAAGCTAAAAAAAAATGAAAGAACACAAAAAATTCGTTGCCTACCAAAGATCGTCGTCGGATCGGTGCGTCCAAATAAGTACGTACACAGCCCATGGGGGGTACTGTTACCGTCCCCTTCCAGAGCACCACCCCACCGCAGAGGCCGTCAATCGTGTTTTCGAAAACACAAGCCGAATGGGAGCCGACGCGAGAGCCGGAGAGGCAGTGAAAGAAAACATTCGATTTTATGCTTTGTGTCTGACTGACTGAGGTACACTGACCAACACGCAAATTGGCCACTCGGGAAAACTTTGGATATCAACACGGGTGGGAATTCGCAAGAAATAGCTGGAAACAATTCCAAGTGTTCACGGAGGAGTATAAAATAGAATATTCAACTCATTTTATCGGACTTTGTTAGTGCAGTGTAGTTGGCTGCCTCTCTTTTGGGACCGGCTACTGTGCTGTGCGCTTTCTGCGCAAATTCTCTTAATCAGCGGCCGACTGCCATGTTCCAACGGTAAACAAGGCGCTCTGACGCCGAGCGCTGTCTCTTCCAAAGCAATTCCTCCGATTCTCTAACTGAGAATCGTACGACCTGCTCACACACACACAAGCCCACACACACCCGCATGCTGGTCGCGGTGGCGGCGGCGGCGGCGGCGGCTATAGATAGAGGAGCGCACTGCGCCAGCAGCTCATTTCTTGCAGCAACTCGTTCAGACACACATGTGCGAGAAGAATACCTGAAGAGAAGCGAAGCAGATCGAAACTCAATTAAATATATAAACTTAGTGAAATATAATTTTATTTTTTTGCTGTGTACGAGTGTGGTAAAGTGCGATTCCCTGAACGCGAAACAATAAATAAATCCAAGGGATACAAAGTGCAAAGAACAAACAGGCTCAGACCGCAAGTGAGAACGTGAACTTTTAAGCAAACTCAAATACCGTTTGACCAAGTGCGAAAGACGCTGTGCCAAAAGAGCGCAACAAGGAAGAGAAGAAGCGAAGAGAGTCTGCGAGATCGGAGCAAACGGGAAAGAAAGTTCATAGCCCAGCAACATGACTACCAAAATGGCAATAAACGCAAAGGTTTGTACAATGCGAATTCCGTTCAAACTTTAATCGACTACCAATACATAAATTATGCTACTATTCGGGCAATACCATCGAAATCGAAATCTCATCGGAACACTATAAAAGCCAGGCCCAATAAAACCCATAGCGAAACCCATCTAAATCTAATAATATTGCTAGCTAAATTTAGACAAGTCATAAATTATGTTTTCTTTGCGCCGCCCAATTAAAATTTTTTGTAAGAAGTTAGCAACAGTCTGAAATCTGTATTTGTTGTTGCTTTCCTGTTTGAATAATTATTATGAATATTACTAAATGCAAATCACGACGCTCGACTGATTTATTTTTATCAGTTTCAAAACAGCAGCAAACTCAGACAAAAACACTTAAAATATGTACTATAAAACAAAGTGAATGAACTGGGAGCCCTCTCCCTAATCGAAATGGGAGTTCAGTAGAGAATTGTGCTGGGCTCGTTATAGAAATTAATTCTCAAAGAATCTGGAGGCAATCCATTGACAAAAAATAATGCAAATTTTCGGTATTATTCGTGAAGAAAGTTTAGCTCCTTTAATTCAAAATTCCATTCCATTAAATCCTTTTTAACCCTGTGGAGAGTATTTCTAGTTATAATTTAGCTATGATTGATTCCTCAGGCATTGCCCACTCTCAGTTCCATTAAAAATAGGACAAATGCTTTATTTTGGGCATTTATGGAGACATCTTATCTACTCCCCGCTCGGGCGTAATCTCTGGGGTTAGATCGCGGGGTAAGGCTGGTGGGGGAGGGCGTGATAAGCCTCGATCTGGCAGACATTTAGTCGACCAGTTTTTGAACTCTATTATTTAATGTGGCACGTAGTTGTTTATTTTATTTTATTTTATTGTATTTTATTTTATTTGATTTTTTTTCTTCGAATATTTGGCTTTGCTGTCGACTCGGCTTTGGGCTGATGCAATGTCAGCAACAACTGACGGCAGTTTTGGACTAGTTTTGGCAGCGACTGAGGCAAAGGCTTAGTCTATAGTTTGGGGTATTTCATCAGCTTTAAAGTCAGAAGATCAGCGCAGGGCAGGCATCGGCATCAGCAAAACAAGTCTCCGAACTCTGCTGATTAGCGACACAAATCTGACCCAGAATCTAGACAGGTGAAGCCAGCCTATTCGGCCTGCTTCTCGGTGCTTCCTCTTGGGGTTACATCGCATCGCATCGCATCGAACGAGCGGCGACTGGCGACGGACTGGAATGCAAATCGAAAATGGATTTTAATTTGGTGATTTCGAAATCATTTCGGGTCTAGACCTAAATTAGCATAATTAGCAAAATCATTGGCTCATTAGTGTCACTCAACTCAACTCAACTCAACTCATTCTGACCGTGTGCCGTCTGTTTAATTGCAGGACATCTTCCGCAACCAGCATCGAATGATCAAGTTCATCGCGCAGTCCATCCGCCTGTGCAGCAACCAGTCGCTGAAGGCCGCCCAGCAGCAACAGCAGCAAAAGTCCTCGGTGGACTTTGAGATCACCGCCTCGGTGGACACACAGTACACACATGCCCCGGAGCCCATCAAGCACGACAAGGATCTGGGCCATCTGTTCAAGGCCTCGCAGATGTCGGTGCGCCTGGCCACGCCCCAGCAGCTCCAGCCGAAGCCGGACAACGATGAGGAGCTGGGCTTTGGCCGCCTCTTCACCGATCACATGCTCAAGATCTACTATCACAAGAGTCTGGGCGGCTGGCAAAAGCCAGAGATCACGCCGCTGGAGAACCTGGTCATGCATCCCGCTGCCAAGGTCCTGCACTACGCCGTAGAGGTAAGCCCAACCGCTCTCCACTCCAGGCTCAGCTCTTCCACTCACCCTTCGTTCACCCGATCACCCACCCACAATCATCCGTACCGTAATCTCTGGATGACCCAGCAGCAACACGACAAGACACGACACGACACGACACGACACGTGTGATCTATGTTGACGTCGAGTCATCGCCATCTCATCTCATCATCATCTGATCTCTGTACCGGCTGCTGGCTGCTGGCTGCTGGTTGCTGGCTGTTGCCAAAGGGTGTCTTATCAGGCGACTGACTGATCGATCGATTCGTTGCAGCTCTTCGAGGGCATGAAGGCGTACCGGGGGGTCGATGGAAAGATCCGAATTTTCCGGCCGGACATGAACATGGCCCGCATGAACCTGGCCGCCCAGCGCTCCGGGCTGCCCACATTCGAGGGCAAGGAGTTCGTTCAGTGTCTGTCCCGCCTGCTCTCCATCGACTCCGAGTGGGTGCCGCACACGGACACCGCCAGCCTGTACATCCGCCCCACCCTCATTGGCATCGATGTGAGTATCCCTGATCTCTGCCCCCTGCTCCCTGTTCCCTGTTCCCTGATCAAGTAATTAATCTTTGATGTTCCTCGCACAGCCCACGTTGGGTGTGGCCTCCTCGGACTCGGCCCTGCTCTACACCATTCTCAGTCCGGTGGGCAGCTACTTTAAGACGGGCTCCACGGGAGCCGTCTCGCTGCTAGCCGATCCCGCCTACACACGTGCCTGGCCCGGCGGCGTCGGTAATCGCAAGATGGGCTCCAACTACGCGCCCACCATCAATGTGCAGAAGGAGGCGGCGGCACGGGGCCTCCAGCAGGTGCTCTGGCTCTACGGCGAGGATCACCAGCTGACCGAGGTGGGCACCATGAACATCTTCATGTTCTACGTGAACGATCAAGGAGGTGAGTAGCGGAGTGGCCTAGCCTGGCATTTTCTTTACCGTTTCAGCAGGTCCCTTAAATTTGGTTTTCATTTAAAATTGCAGAACAAGAACTGATAACGCCGCCACTGAGTGGCCTGATCCTGCCAGGCATTACGCGCGACTCCATTCTGAACATGACCCGCCAGTGGGGCAAGTTCAAGGTGCGCGAGGCCAACATCACCATGCCCATGGTCTGTGAGCTGCTCAACCAGGGAAGGGTAAGCATCATCTCTGTGCCTCGATCCGCCCCAACTCTGGATCTCATTGGGTTTTTCGTCGTTCGTTTTGCTTTCAGCTGCTGGAGCTGTTCGGCGCGGGCACTGCGTGCGTGGTTAGTCCCGTCAATCGAATCAACTATCTCGGACAGGACCTCTATGTGCCCACCATGGAGCAAGAGAAGCCCGTGCACGAGCTGATCCGCGCGACGCTCACCGACATCCAGTACGGCAGGGTGGATCATCCCTGGTCGATGGTGATTGACTAAGCAGTTCAGCTACCCCCTGTCCCTACCGCTTATCCCCTATCCCCTATCCCTTATCCCCTATCCCTTATCCCAACCCAATCCCAAGCCCCTTCCCCTTTGCTGTGCTGTGTATTAGTAGGATTTAGTTGAGGAAAGTGTGTGTATGTTTGTGTGGGTGCTCGAATTTTGTTTCGTTTGTTGCGCTGCGTGCATTTATCCGCATTTATTTGTACACTATAAATAGATGTCTACCGATAAGATGAGGGTCGCTATATAGATGTCTATATACCATTCGATTAAGTTGCATTTAGTTGTATATTTATTTATTTATATTATGGATTCGATGTCCATTCAAATTGTTTACTGTACATATTCCAACCGGTTCAATGATATAAGTATATTGGATTTTGTTTTTTTTTTTGTGTTTTTTTTTTCATTCTGTTTATTTAATCTCTTTTTGTGTGTGAGTGTGTTTTTTTTTCTTTTCTTTACCTTTTGCTTGTTTTTTGAAGCTTTGAATCAACTTTTTGCGCTTTTACTTCCAAGCAGTATCTAAATCAATTCAAAAAATTTACCAACTAAAAAGAGTAAACAAAAAAACAAAACAAAAAAAAACAAAAGAAAAACTTTGGAACAAGTTGAAAACGTACCGGAGGCGAAATGCATTTATTAGTATGTAAGTTGTCAAGGATCGAGGATCGAGGATCGAGGATCGCGAATAGAAACTGATTGTCTTCTTGGAGGTAAAAGCAGCGCGAGAAGAGCTGTGACTAAAGCAACCAACACCCCACCCCACCCCCACACACCCCAACCCCAAAAAAAAAACCTATCTGTAAATTGTCTAGGGACACTCTTAGGCTAAGTTAAACCACATCCGAATCCGAATCGAGACGTGTGTATGTACTATTATGTAGTTGTTAAACGAATCAATCGATGAATAAACATGAAAAACTGAACAACGCCAAGCTGAAAACTGAAAACGGAGGAGCAGCAGCTCCCCAATGGGATTGCGTGCCAAGGAAACTCTCTGCTGGTTGAAGCATTTATTGCAATGGAATGGAATGCAATGCAATGCAATGGAAAGGAAAGGAGGAATGCAAATCAGATATGTTTGCTGGTCTTCAGATTGAGGACCTTGTGCTCGTTGGCGGTGAAGGTGAACGGGCGCATGGCGTTGAGCACCTCCTGGGGTTGGCTGCGGAGCAAACGGAGTCGCTCCTCGGCCACGGCAATATCCTGTGCGTCCTGCAGCTGGGCCAATGCGGCGGTAAGGTTACGCGCTGCCTCCACCTCGGCGTTGCGGCGGTGCTGGTTGGCGATGGCCAGCTGCACCATTTCGTGGTGGCTCTGCATGTTCTTCTTGTACATGGTCGCGGTGCGGTCGTCGTACAGGCGGTGCTGACGCTCGCCAAAGGAGGTCGGGTCTGGGGAGATGTCGTTCCCGGTATTGGCCCATTGCTCGCGGAAGTACTTGTCCTCCTTGCGCTGCATGCTCACCTGGTCGCGGTTCGCATAGCTCGCGGCCTGCTGGGTGAGAATCTTCTCCAGGGCCTTCTTGCTCTCTTTGGCATTGTACTCGCGCTCGAGCAGGTCGATGAAGAGCTCGTCGCGCGTCTCCCGCTCGTGACGGATCTGGCTGAGCTGGAAGCCCAGTCGGGCGCTGTTGATCTCTCTGGCCTGGATCTCATCCGCGCGGCGCTTCATGTCCTTGGCCACGAACGCGGCCGTCTTCGGGCCGAACGAGTCGAGAATGCCACGCTGGGGCCGGCCCACATTCACCTTTTCCTCGGCCTCGCGGGCAGCTTGCTTCTGGTCGGCGGTCTTCTTCAGGGATTCTTGCAGCTCCTTGCGCTGCAGTGCCAATTTCTCGGCCTCCTGCCGCTGCTCCAGAGCGTACTGATTCTGCAACTCGATCAGCTCCCGTCGGCCCTCCACCTCGGCCTCGTGCTGGTCCCGCAGGCGCTTCTTGGACGCCTCCGCAATCTGGGCCATCAGTGCCTCACGGAAGGCGTTGGCCTTCTGGTCCGCCACCAACTGCTCCTTGAGCACCTGCAGTTCCAGCTGCTTCTGTTGGGCCAGGGCCTCCTCCCGCTCAGACTGCTTGCCGACGCTCTTCACCTTCTCCTCCGATTGAATGTGCTGCCTGACGATCAGCGCCGTCTTGGCCACGTTTACCTCCACCTGCAGGTCGCGCAACTCGGGCACATTCCGCTGCAGCTGCACGCGGCGGCTGTGCGCCACCATCTCGCCTTTGCGCTCCTTGACCAGGGCCCGTATGAGCTCGGCGTCAATGCGCTGCTGCTGCTCCTTGGGACGCATTTGCATTCTGCGATTGAGTGCCAGCTGCTCCACCTGGAACTTGACGGTGCGGAACACCGCATTCTCGGCTGCCGATGACTTTGTAATCATGGGATAGGCTTCCTTGTCGAAGTCGCTGGTCCCGATCGGCAGCGGCTTCATCATGGACAGCATATTGCTGAGGGGCTCCTGGGAGACGACCGCAAAGATCGAAACGCCGGGATCGTCCCATGCGCCATACTGTATGCGGGGCTGTGGCTGTGGCTCTGACTGCCCACTTTGGCCTTTGATCGCTGGCTGCATTGTAGCTGCTGCCTCTTTGTATATCAGTTTTTGGGTGTATTTGGATTTCCCGAATGGGCTACGAACTTACGAAATATAGAGAGTGTTCTATAGAGTGTACATAAGCTAAAAAGGTGTTCTATCAACTGAGAGCAAGCGAGTCCCGTCCGACGCCCAGCGAAAGGTTTCGAATGGCCAGATCTGATCGGATCGGATCGGATGGAATAGCCTACTAAAAATGTAACATAAATAACCCATTGACATGGATCTCAAATCTATCAACTGCTGCCCGTAGGAGCCTGCCAGGAGCGCCGCATAGAGAGCTTTGCCAATTTATCAATTTAAAACTAAAAGTCTTTAAAGGGTTTTTCATATTTCACTAAATGTGGGTACATCTCAAATCTTCTGCCAGGCTACTCCAGTAAAATGATTTTTCCTGTGCATTCAAGTGTTTTGCCTGTCTCGCTTTTATTTTTCTATTGCTGTACAAATTATTACGAGTATGGAAATTGGCTATTCAACTTTCTTGATCGATCAAATTAAATACAAATTTTACATTTTATATATGCCAATATGGGCAGTTCCGTTTTGGAGTTGAAAAACAAAAAACCAAAACTTGGAAAAGTTGCAGAGAAGATTATCCATGTTGAATAGTAATTGAGTAGCCCAAAATTCACCAAAAAATCATCGAGCGTAGGGCTCTAAAGATATCAGCCAAAATATAACCTAAGGTTTTTGAGGTTGGGTTACAACATTTCAGAACTCTGTGAATTGGGTAGGATCATCTGCATACAAATTGTTGTGCATAAATATGAAATATGAAGTGTACATTTTCAAAGCTTTTAAATGCAAAAAGCTGTCCTGTTTTTTTTGTTTTGTTTTTCGTAAGTCCTCGGAAGGCACATGACGAACGTTACTGTCATTAAGTTACAAATTCCGCGGTAATAAAAACTTAAAAATATACCGTTAGCCGGGATTGTTAAAATTTTCTGGTAACTTTTTTGGGTAGTTCGAAATGTTAAAGGGAATGGGGAGAAACTTTTTTCAAGAATCATCTATTTTCTAGCAGATAATAGTAAAGAAATAATAGAAGAAAATGTGACTATAAAAATACTTTTGCTTATTTTAATAGTTTTTATTTGAATGAAATTAATGAGATATGTCAATTGGGTTAATTAGTTAATTTAACAAATTTAGAAAATAAAATTTGCACATAAGTTGATATATAAAAATGAGTTTTTTATGATTTTTCATGATTTTTGGCCTGGTGCACCTTCTGGCGGAACTCCCCAGATGCACCGGAATCAAAGATAGGCTTTGAAAATTTATCGTAAAGCTTCTAGATTAACTTAAGAAGATTTTCCTTTCAAATGCAGTTTTTTGATGAAGAAAACTTTATATCCAGACTATAATTTGTAATTTACAAAGCTGAAATGGCCGAAGGCCACAACCGATTCGTGCATTTCTTTGTCCTTCGCTGATCACTTTTTGAACTGTGCATCCAGGCTACAGAGACACACACACAACTTGTTCACAATCGAAGCAGAAAGGAGCCCGGGGAAAGGTTAGTGCCAGTTTTGTCAGTACTCCTTGTTTTAATTGTTACTCGTAGTGAGAGGAGAAAAGGAATTTTGCCCATTTTGCTGTCTAGTCCGAGCCGAAAATGTCCCACAACTATTCAAAAAACAACCAGAATGGCAATGATGCTGCCTCTGCCTCTGTGGCTGTTGTTGTACGCGTTCGTCCAATGGCCAAAACGGAGTTGAAGCGTGGCTGCAGCGTGGCGGTGGAGCGAGCCACGGACGGGTCGCCCCAGATCTCGGTGAATCGGAAAAAGTGGTTCAAGTTTAACCACGTTTTCGACCACACTGACACGCAGAAGGATATTTTCGAGACCTGTGTCGAGGCGAAGGTGAGGAAGCTGCTCGACGGCTACAACGTGACCATCCTCGCCTACGGGCAGACCGGCTCGGGCAAGACCTACACCATGGACACGGCCTGCAGTGGGGTGCTGGACGACAGCATGGGCGTCATCCCCAGGGCAGTGCACAGCATCTTCCAGCACATTGGACTGCTCAAGGATGAGTACGAGTTCAGTGTGGCCTGCTCCTTCGTCGAGCTCTACCTGGAGCACTCGTTCGACCTCTTTTCCCCCCGAAAGAGCCCCGTCAAAATGCACGAGTCAGAGAACCGAATTCTCATGCCCGGTCTGACGAAGCTGGAGGTCAGCTCCGCCCAGGAGGTGACCAGGCATCTGACGAAGGGCTGTGCCAAGCGGACAGTCGCATCCACGGCGATGAGCCGGAAATCCTCCCGATCCCACGCCATCTTCACAATCACCATCGAGGCCAGGAAGTTGTGTGGAGGAGCAGACTCCGTGACGACTGCCAAGTTCAACTTGGTGGATCTGGCCGGCTCGGAGCGCTGCACCAAGACTTTGGCCAGAGGCGACCGCTTCAAGGAGGGCGTCAACATTAACAAGAGCCTCCTGGCCCTGGGCAACGTCCTGAACGCCTTGGGCTCCGCCCAAACTCCGCCTGCACACGTTCCCTACCGACAGTCCAAGCTGACGCGCTTCCTGCAGGAGTCGCTGGGCGGCAACTCCATCACGCTGATGATTGCCTGCGTCAGTCCCTCCGACTATAATTTGGCAGAGACCCTGAGCACCCTGCGCTATGCGAATCGAACTCTCCAAATTAAAAACAGGCCGGTGATCAACACGATCCCGCCTGTGGCCGAGTTCGACATTCAGCAGCAGCGCAGGGAGCTTCAGGCAGCCGAAGAGTCACAGCCCAAGAGTTCCACCGTTTCCAATGTTTCGGGAGCGACTGAGGACCAGCAGAGTGGGGAGGATGGCGGAGTTGTCGATGCCCTAATGGAGCAGGCGGAGCAGATAAAGCTTGCCTTTCACGATCTGCAGACGCTCAGCCAGGGGGCTCGGCCCCAGTTGAACGATGGGCGCGGGGACGAGGTGCCGCTTCCCAAGCTGCTCGGCTTCCAGGCGGAGAAGATCACCAGCGAGCAAATGGGACTGATCGACGAGCTGCGCACCCTCAACCAGACCCTGGAGCAGAAGCAGCTGCTGCACGACTTCATCTGCTGCAACTACTCGGAGCAGGACTGCGACGACGGGGAAGCTGGCGCCGATCTCCTGGCCAAGGGGCGCGTCCTGCTCAACCAGCTGTGCAGCATGGAGGGGAAGGACACCTCGGGCACGTCAGCCGAGAAGCGACCCAAGCAGATGCAGCTGTTGCGGGAGCAGATCATCAGGCATCTCACCCTGGTCGAAGAGCTGCGGATGCGCAGGGAGGATCGCAACAGTTTGAGGGAACTCAACGCCGAAATGAAATCCATAAACGAGTCCAAGTGGCAGATTATCCAGCAGTACCGCCAGTCGAAGATGGAGGGCCAGCCCGAGGGCAAGGACCGCAAGCCGAAGGGAAAGAAGACGAAAAAGTGCGAGGAGGCCCAGGCCACGCCGCCTGAGGAGCAGCTCAGTCATAGGGATGCACCCGATGGCCAGCTGTCGGCACAGAACAAGGGGAAATCCACTGACAAAAGCGACTCTGGCAAGTGGATCGATGAGGAGTTGGATGTCATCCTCTCCCTGGTGGACGCTGAGCACGAGATGGCGGATCGGGAGGCGATTACCAACGAATACAATTCTGTGAGAGAGCAGCTGGCCAACGCGGACTTGGAGGAGACGAAGAAGGCCAGATGGCTGGCGCAGATCGGGGAGGAGCAGGAGTTGCGCGACGCCCATTTGGACGATCTGCAGCAGAAGGCGAGCATCAAAGACTTGGACAGTCGCCTGCGGTGCTTCACTTCGGAGAACATCGACGAGCTGCGAGAAATCCACCAGAAGACGCTCAACGCCCTCGTCCTGCAGCGGCGCCAGCAGGTGGTCTGGCAGAACGAGCAGCAGGACCTAGAGGACGAGCAGAGCGCCCTGCAAGAGGAGAAAGACGAACAGATCGAAGCCCTGACCAGGCACCTGTCCCAGGCCAAGACATATAAGGAAGAGCTGCTGCAGAAGGTGAGCCTCCTGCTACGCTCCCACGAAGCCCTCCAGCAGATGGACGAACACCTCAGTGAACATTCCGACGGGAGCGATAACGAAGAGTTCCGTCAGCCCACAGGCAAGTCCCAGGCCATTCCCATTCCACCGAGTCTTGAATCTTGAATCTTAAATCTGAAATTTCCCTTTTTTCGATTGAAATTCTCCCCTGTGTAGGAAGCGCGCAGCAGGCCAGCGGCGGAAGCGACGAAAATGGCTCAGAAGACGAACCGCTCTCCACATCGGTGAGCCAGGATCACGGCAAGGCCAAACGGGCGAATTGATCTTCAAGGAAACGGAGCCATTCTCTCTTCTGCACATCTTTCTGCCGGACTTGGATCCGTCGGATCGTTGGGATCGTTCGACTGTGCTCTCTGGGGTCTGGCCCCGCCCGACCTTCCTCCTCGAAGATGACTCTTCGGCAACCTCTCAATTGGATTTGGTTTAGTTTTCGTTTCACACTACTTCAACGATTAAATACTTTATATATTTTGTTACCAGCCTGAACCACAGGGGTTTTGAGCACAGCCATCTATGGGACAGTTATTGCCAGGGACCGTAAAAATTGTTTTTTTTGTTTTCTCGAAAAATTAACCACTTAAAGTAGCCGCACCGAAGAATTAAATAGACTGCTCTAAGCATAAACTATGCAAATCCACCTGAATTTTTAGTTTTGAGGATAATCATTATTGATAATTTTCATTAATTATTATTAATCATTATCCTAATAATTATGTTTGAGCAAGAACAATGAAAATCAAAAATAATGATTAAACTCTGAGTTTTTTTTTCGCTCAAATATAAAACTTAAAGTTAAATAATGGAAATCTCATGGGGAGCTGAGAAAAAATTGAAACTAATTAAGTCCAGACGAACGCATAGAACATGTTATTCAATCAAACAAAATTCTTATATTTTTATGAAAGTCTGTATACATTTTTAAGATGCTGAGGTTGAACCATGATGGCCTTTTATGGGGAAAATAATACAGGCAAGATTAAAAACCATAGGTTAAATTTTCTTTTGAGATGCAACCATTTTTGTTGAAGAATCATTTTCTCGCGCTTATTTTTTATGGCATAGTCGTTTACTGCGTCCTGCCGTCCATGAGATCCCGACCTAGAAGTCCGAGTCCAACCTGTCTTTATACCTGAGAAGGAAACAACCCTTAGCCGTCACCCACCTCCAAACCGGTCCAAACCGGTCAAACAGGACATTCTTTTTTAATAAAACCCGCTGTGAAGGTCTCGTGATTTGCTCAGTCCCTTTTTCTGTAGTTTTTTATTTATCTCTGATGTGCGCCTCACATTATTACCTGCCATTCCCTTTATTCCACTCTACATTTTAACAGCAAGTAGGTTTCAAGTAGATAAATAGAGAGTCATTTGGAAAGAACCCTTAGTCCTCTTCTGGTAGTGGAACTGGTCGATACAAATCAGAGCAAAAACGGTGTAAAAATGGCAGCGGAAATAGTATGTGACCTCTGTACTAAGTCCGTCACAAGCATGCAGTTTGTCTCTCATTATGAGCGATGCATGGGTTCCCGAAATGCGTTCGATGTCATCATGGACAAAGGGTCGACTGCAAGTGGTCTACACCAACAACCAAAAAGTCTCTGCTCAGTTTGCGGCGAGAGCTACCGTTCGTCGCGGGAAGTCCGCCATTTGATTTCGGAAAAGCATAGGAATGCCAGAGCTGCTCAGCTATTCGGTAATAAAAATATAACTTGCACTCCCACGAGGTGGCCACATCGATTGAAAACATATCGTGTTCGGGGCGATACGAGTGCCCAGATCGATTTAAAGGAATTTTATAAGCATTGTAAAAAGGATTTACTAGACGTGTTGCTGTACGGTCTAAGTGAGTTCAAACAAGTCCAGTTTTATTTGAAAGTAGTTGGACCGTATGTCAAGCAAACTGACGATGAAACCACCCTGGAAACATCGATGCATTACGTGACGACAATCATTTCTATATGCGACAATGAATTTGTTATTCAAATACTGGATCAAGCCCTCGAACATTTGATAGCTTTGAGCAGTAAATTCCAGGAACAAAATTCAGTGTGGGCCATACAAATTTTTAAATATTTTGAGCTCACAATAACTAAATTGGACAGCAATATACCTGGAAATGGACACATTCCAGCACCGCCAAAAATAAAATCCCGAAATGCATTAATAAATGTTAAGAATGAGGATGCATTCTGCTTCAAGTGGTGTGTTTTGGCATCATTGGCGTACAGTAGGTACCTAAGAACTACATTCAGGACGCCAGCCCAAAAAAAACAAGCCCGAGCAATACTTTCAAGCCGAGAGTACTATATATTGGACATCAGTAGGGACATCATTTATTATGACGGTTGTAGGTTAGATTTTTCTGGTATTGAGTTTCCAATAACAACCAAAGGAATTAAGCGATTCGAGCTGAATAATGTGGATTTCAGCTTCAATATATATAGAGTTGCTGCTGACAATGGCAATCGTGTGGTAGGACCTACAACACGAACAAATGAGGTTCGAAGCCGACACCTAAGCTTACTGGGCATAAATAATGGTCACAAGCAAATTTCGCATTATGCCCTTATAACGTGCATGAAGAAGTTATTGTACTCACAACATAGTAAGTCGCATTCCTCAGCATACTTTTGCCACTACTGTCTCAAGTTTTATTCTACCATAAATAAGAGCTATAACACTCGGAAGTGTAGAAAGTGTGCGGCCTCTAACCGGAAGTAGATCCCAAAAGTGCACTTCAATCGTTACATTGTTACATTCACTTATGAAATGGAAAACATATTCAATACATTACTGGCCTATAATGAAACAAATCACTTTTAATGAAGAAGCGAATTCCCGACAAAGTAGAGAAGTAAAGCAGAGGTCCCACACTTTACTTATACATTAATTATAACGATGACAAAATATTTGTATTAACTGATAACAACTCATAACCACTTCGAAACTTTAAATATTTTAGATAATGGTAGCAAATAATACACAAAATATTGAAAAGTAAAACACATTAAAAGTATTTTAAATATTAGCTATGTATAATAGCATTTGCAGTAAATAGTAATGGGACTAATAGCGGGATGGACTGACGAGTGACGAGTAACGAGACCTTAAACACAAAGTGCCTCGCCTGGTGCTGAAGGGCAGGGAGCAACGGTTGCGGAGTCTCTTCAGGAATTCGCGCATGAATAGAACGATTCCGGCTTCCAAGTTCAGTAGAAAAGGGATGGGGTCCCTCTCTCGCTCTCGCACTATGCTTCCAGGCGATTGGATGCTCGGCTGGGCAGGAGTTGGCAGGAGTTTTGGCGGTAGGGTAAAAAGGGAATGAAGCAAATAGATGGGAGAGGGAATAGCTGGATCTACAGCAGTGCCTTACGCTTGCCTATACCCCTTCCCGCTCTACGTTCCCCTCAAGTTTTTCAATTATAGTGCCGTTACGGCCATTCGCCTGCTCTATGTATTGCTCTATTCGCCGCGTTGAACTATCAACTTGTATCGAGCGCGCACTTCTTCAATTCTTGACTCCTCATCGGTAACTCTCGCGCCTCACCCCGGGCCACACATGGATGATAACGATATGATACCCATTAAGCCCTCTACTACACAACGAAATGAAATCAGTCCCATAGATGGCTGTGCTCAAAACCCCTGTGGTTCAGGCTGGTAACAAAATATATAAAGTATTTAATCGTTGAAGTAGTGTGAAACGAAAACTAAACCAAATCCAATTGAGAGGTTGCCGAAGAGTCATCTTCGAGGAGGAAGGTCGGGCGGGGCCAGACCCCAGAGAGCACAGTCGAACGATCCCAACGATCCGACGGATCCAAGTCCGGCAGAAAGATATGCAGAAGAGAGAATGGCTCCGTTTCCTTGAAGATCAATTCGCCCGTTTAGCCTTGCCGCGATCCTGGCTCACCGATGTGGAGAGCGGTTCGTCTTCTGAGCCATTGTCGTCGCTTCCGCCGCTGGCCTGCTGCGCGCTTCCTACACAGTGGAGAATTTCAATCGAAAAAAGGGAAATTTCAGATTCAAGATTCAAGATTAAAGACTCGGTGGAATGGGAATGGCCTGGGACTTGCCTGTGGGCTGACGGAACTCTTCGTTATCGCTCCCGTCGGAATGTTCACTGAGGTGTTCGTCCATCTGCTGGAGGGCTTCGTGGGAGCGTAGCAGGAGGCTCACCTTCTGCAGCAGCTCTTCCTTATATGTCTTGGCCTGGGACAGGTGCCTGGTGAGGGCTTCGATCTGTTCGTCTTTCTCCTCTTGCAGGGCGCTCTGCTCGTCGTCTAGGTCCTGCTGCTCGTTCTGCCAGACCACCTGCTGGCGCCGCTGCAGGACGAGGGCGTTGAGCGTCTTCTGGTGGATTTCTCGCAGCTCGTCGATGTTCTCCGAAGTGAAGCACCGCAGGCGACTGTCCAAGTCTTTGATGCTCGCCTTCTGCTGCAGATCGTCCAAATGGGCGTCGCGCAACTCCTGCTCCTCCCCGATCTGCGCCAGCCATCTGGCCTTCTTCGTCTCCTCCAAGTCCGCGTTGGCCAGCTGCTCTCTCACAGAATTGTATTCGTTGGTAATCGCCTCCCGATCCGCCATCTCGTGCTCAGCGTCCACCAGGGAGAGGATGACATCCAACTCCTCATCGATCCACTTGCCAGAGTCGCTTTTGTCAGTGGATTTCCCCTTGTTCTGTGCCGACAGCTGGCCATCGGGTGCATCGCTATGACTGAGCTGCTCCTCAGGCGGCGTGGCCTGGGCATCATCCTCACACTTTTTCGTCTTCTTTCCCTTCGGCTTGCGGTCCTTGCCCTCGGGCTGGCCCTCCATCTTCGACTGGCGGTACTGCTGGATAATCTGCCACTTGGACTCGTTTATGGATTTCATTTCGGCGTTGAGTTCCCTCAAACTGTTGCGATCCTCCCTGCGCATCCGCAGCTCTTCGACCAGGGTGAGATGCCTGATGATCTGCTCCCGCAACAGCTGCATCTGCATCTGCATCTGCCTGGGTCGCTTCTCGGCTGCCGTGCCCGAGGTGTCCTTCCCCTCCATGCTGCACAGCTGGTGGAGCAGGACGCGCCCCTTGGCCAGGAGATCGGCGCCAGCTTCCCCGTCGTCGCAGTCCTGCTCCGAGTAGTTGCAGCAGATGAAGTCGTGCAGCAGCTGCTTCTGCTCCAGGGTCTGGTTGAGGGTGCGCAGCTCGTCGATCAGTCCCATTTGCTCGCTGGTGATCTTCTCCGCCTGGAAGCCGAGCAGCTTGGGAAGCGGCACCTCGTCCCCGCGCCCATCGTTCAACTGGGGCCGAGCCCCCTGGCTGAGCGTCTGCAGATCGTGAAAGGCAAGCTTTATCTGCTCCGCCTGCTCCATTAGGGCATCGACAACTCCGCCATCCTCCCCACTCTGCTGGTCCTCAGTCGCTCCCGAAGCATTGGAAACGGTGGAACTCTTGGGCTGTGACTCTTCGGCTGCCTGAAGCTCCCTGCGCTGCTGCTGAATGTCGAACTCGGCCACAGGCGGGATCGTGTTGATCACCGGCCTGTTTTTAATTTGGAGAGTTCGATTCGCATAGCGCAGGGTGCTCAGGGTCTCTGCCAAATTATAGTCGGAGGGACTGACGCAGGCAATCATCAGCGTGATGGAGTTGCCGCCCAGCGACTCCTGCAGGAAGCGCGTCAGCTTGGACTGTCGGTAGGGAACGTGTGCAGGCGGAGTTTGGGCGGAGCCCAAGGCGTTCAGGACGTTGCCCAGGGCCAGGAGGCTCTTGTTAATGTTGACGCCCCTCCTTGAAGCGGTCGCCTCTGGCCAAAGTCTTGGTGCAGCGCTCCGAGCCGGCCAGATCCACCAAGTTGAACTTGGCAGTCGTCACGGAGTCTGCTCCTCCACACAACTTCCTGGCCTCGATGGTGATTGTGAAGATGGCGTGGGATCGGGAGGATTTCCGGCTCATCGCCGTGGATGCGACTGTCCGCTTGGCACAGCCCTTCGTCAGATGCCTGGTCACCTCCTGGGCGGAGCTGACCTCCAGCTTCGTCAGACCGGGCATGAGAATTCGGTTCTCTGACTCGTGCATTTTGACGGGGCTCTTTCGGGGGAAAAGAGGTCGAACGAGTGCTCCAGGTAGAGCTCGACGAAGGAGCAGGCCACACTGAACTCGTACTCATCCTTGAGCAGTCCAATGTGCTGGAAGATGCTGTGCACTGCCCTGGGGATGACGCCCATGCTGTCGTCCAGCACCCCACTGCAGGCCGTGTCCATGGTGTAGGTCTTGCCCGAGCCGGTCTGCCCGTAGGCGAGGATGGTCACGTTGTAGCCGTCGAGCAGCTTCCTCACCTTCGCCTCGACACAGGTCTCGAAAATATCCTTCTGCGTGTCAGTGTGGTCGAAAACGTGGTTAAACTTGAACCACTTTTTCCGATTCACCGAGATCTGGGGCGACCCGTCCGTGGCTCGCTCCACCGCCACGCTGCAGCCACGCTTCAACTCCGTTTTGGCCATTGGACGAACGCGTACAACAACAGCCACAGAGGCAGAGGCAGGATCATTGCCATTCTGGTTGTTTTTTGAATAGTTGTGGGACATTTTCGGCTCGGACTAGACAGCAAAATGGGCAAAATTCCTTTTCTCCTCTCACTACGAGTAACAATTAAAACAAGGAGTACTGACAAAACTGGCACTAACCTTTCCCCGGGCTCCTTTCTGCTTCGATTGTGAACAAGTTGTGTGTGTGTCTCTGTAGCCTGGATGCACAGTTCAAAAAGTGATCAGGCTGGCTCTGGCTTACACTTTATTTTGCGTTTCGGATTATCAACCGAGGTATCCGTTTTCACTTTTAGGTGCTACCGTTTTCGCAAATTGTTGTCTACAATATGTTTAATATTGAATAGCCAAAGCTCAGAGTAAGTTAATTAACCCTTTATCCAGATTCCATGTCGAATATGTGGATGGGAGGTGATTAAGCACCACATAAATAGATATCTAAATAGTGAGAAATTGTAACCATCTCTTTTATTAGCTCCCTGAAAATATTCGTAGAAGGAGAGGCAGTTTCTGTATCATCATCTAATATTTCCCAGTGGATGCTGATTGTTTGATTATTTTTAGTTCGATATTTTAAGAAGGCTGTGAAGAACTCGAATACAAAAAATTATCAACTGGAAGTTGTTCGGTTCCGTTGGTTACATTTTCGACCTTCCTTGGAATTCTCTTACAAGGTTCGGTAATGATTGTCCATTGGACATTCTTTATCTATTTCCCGCTATCTAAATCCGTCGAATACTCGTAAATTTATTGACTCACTGATCGAGTTTTGAACATTGGCATTAAATGACATATGACTCTGGGGGGACAGTACCTCCATTAAACCGCTTTGAAGTTATTGGCGAAATGTTATCTGAAGAAGAACTGTGGAACGCTTTGATTGATTCCCGGAATCGCAGTGGGCGGCGATAACGAAAAGCTCATTGCCTCCACGACTCTATAAAGGCCCAGAAATACAGCGGCCCGAGTCGAAGTTAGTCGAATACATTCGTGGCAGCAACATGACCGGCAGCAGCAGCCAAGTCAAGGCGTTGGTCTGGTTGGCCCTTCTGGGCTTGGTGGCAGGAGCATGCGCCGCCCTGCATCGGATACCCGTGCGCCGCTCGGAGAAGTATGTGCGGACCCGCCAAAGTCTCATGGCCGAACGGCAGCATGTGTGGGGGAAATACAACCTATTGCCGAGCAATGCCAGCAGCAACACCAGCACCAGCAGCGCCAGCAGTAATACCAGCAATGCCAGCACCAGTACCAGCACTGACAGTACCCCCGCTGGAAATTACTCCGTGGAGACCCTGTCAAACGTCCTGAATTTTCAGTACTTTGGCAACATCAGCATCGGCACACCGCCACAGTACTTCATGGTGCAGTTCGACACGGGGTCTGCCAATCTATGGATTCCCAGCGACAATTGCTTCAGCGTGGACTGCTTCAGTCATACCCAGTACTCCTCCGCGGACTCTAGCACGTATCAGGCCAATGGGACCGCGTTCTCCATCACCTATGGCTCGGGCAGCGTGTCGGGCATCCTCTCCACGGATGTGGTGACCGTGGCTGGACTGACAATTGAAGGACAAACGTTCGGGGAGGCCACCACGGAAACGGGCACTAGCATGGAGGATGCCTCGTTCGACGGCATATTTGGCCTGGCCTACTCCAGCCTGGCCGTTGACGGGGTGCCGCCGCCCTTCTACAATTTGCTGAGCCAGAATCTGGTGGATGCGCCCGTTTTCTCCTTCTACCTCGCAACCAATGGCACCGAGGTGGCGAGCTACGGAGGAGAGCTCATCCTTGGCGGTTCGGATGCATCGCTCTATTCAGGCCAACTCGTCTATGCTCCCGTATCCAGCCAGACCTACTGGCAGTTCCAAATGGACGGCGTCACTCTGGGCAGCACTACCTTGTGCACGGACTGCCAGGCAGTGGCCGATACGGGCACCTCGCTGCTCATTGCTCCGTACGAGATCTACCTGACGATCCTTTCGATGGTGGATCAGTACTTTGTCTGCTCTGACATTTCATCCTTGCCCACCCTGACCATCACCATCAGCGGTGTGCCCTTCCAGATCCCGCCCAGTGCGTACATCGTGGAATTGGATAGCTCCTGTACCCTGGGCATCGAGTACATACAGGGCACTGATTTCTGGATTCTGGGCGATATCTTCATTGGCCGCTACTACACTGAGTTCGATTTGGGCAACAATCGTTTGGGTTTCGCCTCAATAAGCTCCGCGAGTATTCTGGCTGCCTTCTCCCTATGGAAGATCCTCGGACTAGCAGCGCTTTGTGGCCTGTGGAAGCTGCTCAACCTGGCAAACTGAGCCAGGAAGCGTTCGCTTCGATGCTCAAATCCGATACTTACGAGTACGCATAGAATTGTGATTTACAACCAAAAGTAGATCGCTGGCCCATTAGTCATGTATTGTAGATAACACGAATATCGGTAGCCCATCGCTATCTTCTTTTTTTTTTCTATTTAAATAAACAATACGATACGATACGCATGAGGTCAATTATAGTAACAAATAATCCCAGGGCTTTGCGGATTATAGACCATAAATTGAAGAAATTCATTTTCAGTTGCTAACCCATGTTGTGCATGCGCCCTCTGGCGGAGGAGATGTATAATCTACATTGTAGATGTAGAAAACAAATTTCAACATACCAAATATTTAAAAATTCCGCATAAATCACAAACTCACATATATACTGACTGAGTACGCGTACAAAAGTAGAGTCGCGGCCACAGCAGCGACTGACAACGTTCCCTCTCGTTTATCATGTTTTTAATGGTAAAAATATCAAACATTTGAGTTTGAGCGTTCACTACGTCCCTTTCAATGCGCTCCAGATGCAGTTGTGCAGCTCTTGAAGTAAAAACTTACCGTAACTGGAATGATATTAACCCGTAATATATATAACAATTTGATGGAATTTTTTAAAAAACATTTATGTATGTATTTCTCTTTTCTTTGTTTCATTCGCGTATTGTGTTTTATTTTCTGTTCTGCGCTTTCTGCAAATGTTGCAAATTATTATTTGTTGCTTCTTCTTTGTAGGGGTTTCGTTTCAGATTCGTTCGATCTGTACTAACCTCAAATATGAGTGTGTGTTTGTGTGTGTCTGTGTGTGTCCTGTATGTATGGCTGTGTGGTCTCGTCTAATGTAGGGCAATAATCAAGTAACTGTACATATTAAATAAAGGAATTAATCCATCGGTTCTCAAATAAATGTTACAACTATTTATGTTCACGATTTTTGGGGTTGTTCTATGAATCCCTAGAAAGCTTCAAATGGGATAATCTGTATACACATATGTATATGTATATACATATATACATGCATGTATTTGTATGCATGTACATTCAGCAAAGCCTTCTTTTTCGATTCACTAAGTAATAAAAACTCAATTGATTTTAAACTATTTTTAATTGTTTATGTTTTTGCCTCTTCTCGCACTTTTTGTACGGTTTTCACTTTACTTGGAATTTCGCTATTTTAATATGTACTTTTTCTGGTTTTTTTTTCTTCTTGTTTTTTTTTGTTGCTTTTTTTGTTTGTTTAATTTGTTGTTATTTGTTTTTTTTTGTATTGGTTTTTCTCTTCGTTTGTTTTGTAAATATATAAATAGGCAGCTTTACGACGTTTTAAAAACAAAAGGGCGCGTGTACGAAATCGTTTTCAGTAGTTTATAGGTATTTTAGGTATTTTAACAACTATGCTTCTCAAATTGGTGGAAAATGTTTGACATTGCTTACTCGCTTTTGTTCTTGTTGTAAAATTTTGGTTCTTTGTTCTAGAATCTAGAGCATAATGCTAAGTTAGTTGCTTGTTTGGTATTTGTTGTCGGTATATTTAGTTTAGTACTCGTACTTTTGGTTTGCTTAGCTTTGCTGTGGAACTTACAAAATAAAAACAAATAGGGAGGCGCGAGTAATAATTGTTTTCTTTTTTGGGTTAAGGCTTTCGTCTATGTATGTATGTATGTATGTATGTATGTATAAATAACATTCTTTACCTATTTGGTTTATATGTATTGTATAATTAAATTAATTTCATTTACGGTATTTCTTTTTGGTTTTAATTGAGTGGCGTATTCTCTCTTCTCTGGCTTTTGTTTTGTTCTGCTCGCATTTATATTATTAATATTTTTTTATTTTTTATTTATGTATATTCTTGAGTATTTTGTTGTTTGTTTTTCTTAGAAAAAAATTCTGGCGTATAAAAGCTTAATTTTGTTAGGTTGTTCTCGTTCTCGTTCTCGTTCTAGGTGTAACTAGAGGTAATCTTGAAGATACTCGTACATACATATATACATCTGTATGTATAAGCATATGACTACATCAGTTTCTTTGGCTCTTCTAACCGAATGTCCCGGCACAGGACCTGACCTGACCTGAACTGAACTGAACGGACATTCGTCTGCCTTCTCTCCTTCTTTATATATATATATATCAGACTGAATTGGGGCGTTTTTTTAGGCGAAAGTGAAGGCAAGGACATCACCATTAGACATTTGTGTGTGTGTGTGTGTGTGTGGTGTGTGGTGTGAAGTGTGGGTTTTATTTTTGGGGTATATACTATACTATATATGCATGTATGTACAGCTCTGTCTGAATGTGTGTGTGGGCTTGTAAGACCCTCGATTCCTCGTCTGTAAACATATACATATTTATACTCGTACGGCTGCCCGCTTTTGTTGAGTATGCCACACATATGAATATAAATTGTTCAATATAAATTTTGACTAAATTGCTCGAATTTCGCTTAGCTTGATCTAAAAATTGTAATTGCACCTTTCTTACCTACATTCGGTATTAGTTTTACTCTTAATTTTCCTTCACTTTCACATTCTCTTGTAACGTTTTGTTTTCGTTTTAATATTAAAGCTAAAGCTAATGTTAATGTTGGTATAGGTTTAAGTTTCTAGCTTGTTGAATTCTGCTTGAGTTGGTTGTAGTTGCTTTAGGTTAGTTGCTTGTTTCATAAATGTATAAGGCTCTGTGTAGTTAAGATCTAATAGACACCCAAAAGAAAACCAACCAAGGGTCAGAAGCGATTGGGAATAAGATAACGAGGGACATGTAGAGGACGAGGAAGCCTTGAATGAGGTCAAAATTCCAGTCTAAGATCTATATAATGTGTCTAACGTCAGGTCCAAGTCAAGGGTCATCGAAATACTAAGCTAGGGCTATAAATTTATCAACACTAATCAGACCGAATCTGAGGATCATCTGATGTATAGTTTCTTCTTCACCTGCCTTTCCTTTCCTTTCCTTTCCATTCGTTTCCTTCCCTTCTTCTAGTTAGTTCGGTTCGCCTAGTAATAAATGTTTAGTCTTTACAAATATGTATCTATGATTATATTTAAAAAAAAAATCTATGTACAGCTAGACCCCGCTGTGGCCAACATTCGTTCGTTCAACTTTCGACTAGAAATGAGCGCCTAAGCGTATGCAACAAATTTGTTTGTTTTCGCTATTCCTACTTAAATTTTGTTTTGATTCATTTTGGAGTATTGGAACTATATGTATATAGTATGTGTGTGTGTGTGTATGTATATGTGTGTGAGTGTGTTAGTCCACTTCAATTGCTTTTTGATTTGTTGATTTCAGAGTTCAGAGTTCAGATTTCAAAATTCAGAATTAAAATGCTGTCGAAGTAATCGAACAAAACTACTAATCGCACTAAAACTAAGTAACTAGTACGAGTACCAGCAGCAGCAGCCCCAACCCATGTATCCTCAGACCCCCCACACGCCCCCACATCCCCCACACTTCCAGCAATTCCAGGCAGGAAGACAGTTCGCATTCGTATTCGTATTGCTTTTGGGAAGGGGAAGGGGCATTGCTGCCGATCTCTACAGTATATATATGTACGTAATATCAACTCTAGGCAAAATCGATCCTCAAACAGGAACAGAACGAACGGCGAGTGAACTGCGATGCGACTCTGGCGACTTAAACGTAATGAAACCTTGCCTTTAAACTGCTCAGGACACCTCTCTATTAGTATTTGTATATTTGTATCATTATCCGTACCGCTATACATACGAGTATATTGTAGTTTTGCTTTATGCTAACAAATTTCCCTTGCGCCTTTCTCTTGCTCTTGCTCTTGCTGTTGCTTCGGGTATAAGCGCTAACAAATATTTATGTAATTTCCATTTTTGTTTGGGTACTATTTTCAGCTAATTTTTATCACAAAATATGTGTAGGTGTGTGTGTGTGTGTGTGTGTGTGACTGTGTGTGACTGTGAGTGTAATGAACATTAACATATTTTCCAAATTGTAATTCAAATACATATTTACAAGCTCTATATAAATGTGTTTCTATATGTGTTTTCTTTTCTATAGATTTTCTCCTTTATTCTCAGAGGTTTTCTCATTCTTTTAAAATGTAGTTTCTTATATTTCATTTCTTAGGTCTGTCGATTGTCGCAACTTTTTGTTAGTGTATGTTTTGTGAGTGTATCTCGAACTCCTGCTGGGAGTTACCTTCGTTGAGTTAACTATTTTTTCTGGGGCTGCGCCGAGCCTAAGCCCAAGCCCAAGCCTACGGGGGGGGGTGGCCAAGCGAGTGGTGCGAGTGCTGCGAGAGTGCTCCTCAATCCGCGTTTCGTTAAGTTATAGGACGGGCTAGATACCCATACGAGTATGCATGTATGTACATATCAGCTAGTGCAATCAATCCCTAGGGGGCGATCATCTCTTCCAGCTCTCTCTGGGGTGTGTGTGTGTGTGTGTGTGTGTGCTGGAGTGAAAGTTGTGTGTGAGTCTGAATCCTAGGCTAGTCGCAGGATGGCTATAGGCTATGCTATGTACAATTCACGGGCATTGTTCGATCTCTGTCGTAAGCTTTCCTCTCACCTTCCGCCTCTCACTTCAGCAGTTATCACAAAGTTATCCATGTATATACAACTAACCGTATCTGCGCATCGTCCTTGTCTATCCATCAGTTGTCCAGCGTTAGCTACGTAATATCCCCTTCTAGTATATCCGTGTATATGTATGTATAAAGGTAAATAATTGCAGTAAATGTAGCAAAATCGTAAGCAATATGCTCTGCCTTAATCGTAGTCGTTATCGCTATCGCTATCTCTATCGCTATCGCTATCGCTAATCATCGCGGATCGGCTAATGGGCTAAAGTATCGAATATCAAGTATCGAGCACTTCCATTCAGTGTGTGTGTGGGATTGAGTGAGAGAAAAGCGAGTTGGAGAGTTGTGGGAAGGTATTCTTACATCGAGAGATAGAGAGAGAGAGAGACACAGAGAGAGAGACACAGAAAGAGAGAGAGAGGATAGATTTAGCGCGAGAGAGAGAGAGAGATAGTGGAGCAGTGAGCTTTTTGGAGGTTAGTCTAGCTCTTGAGGTTACAGGTTACAGCATTCATTATCTTAATATATATTTAGTCTAACTAAGCATATGCATGGGCATGGGGCATGGGGCATGGGGCACGGCTGGGAGCGGAGTGGTGGCGCTCCCTCTCCATCTCCACCGAGTGGCTTGTTTTATTGCTCCATGCTGCTGCTCTCCGCGGAAGCTGAAGCCAAAGCCGAGGTCGAGGCCGAAGCTGTAGCCGTAGCTCGTAGCCGTAGTCGGTGCCGAAGACTGATGCCGCAACAGAATCTTGGGCTAGAGGAACTCTCGCTTGCCGCTCCTTGGACCGCTGCTGCCTGTGGGCGTTGGCAGCGTGGGTGGCGGCCCCGTGGGCGAGGTGGTGGCACTGCCAGCCGCTGGCGTGCCGCTGCCCGGAGGCGTGGCCGCCAATGATGTGGGGGTCGTGGCTGCCGGTGTCGAGGGCAGCTGGGCCGCCGTAAAGTCCTCCTCGAGCAGGCGCAGGTGCAGCAGCTCCGTGGGACAAGCACCGCTGGGAGAGCCTGCCCCGCTGCTGCCGCTGCAGGTGATGCTGACGCTGCCACGCTCGTCGTACCAGATCCAGCGGCGCCCGTCAGAGCTGTGGTCGTTGAGGCCGCGCCGACCAAGGCGAGTGTCTGCTTAGGAGGCGCCGGTGCTTTCCTGCTCTTCGAGCGTCGCTTCTTGAGCATCAGTGGCCCCAGGCCGTTGCCTCCCGCGCTCGACACAACTGGGAGGCCTGGATTTAGTAGACCGCTGCCAGCGCCAGCCCCTGGTCCC
Source organism: Drosophila tristis (assembly GCA_018150885.1). Lineage (NCBI taxonomy): Eukaryota > Metazoa > Arthropoda > Insecta > Diptera > Drosophilidae > Drosophila > Drosophila tristis. The sequence continues at coordinate 5,364,534 of JAECWT010000228.1, forward strand.
GCTGCTGACGTGGGGGATGAGATGGTTATCACAGTGTCCACGGGCGTAGTGACCGTCACTGTGGCCGGGGTCGTGGGCGAGCCCGTCCCAGGCCCTGGCCCTGGTCCTGGCCCTGGTCCTGGCCCTGCCGCGACGCCGCTCGCGCCGCAGCCCGCACAGATCTCGTCGCCGGGCGTCGTCTGGCCGCTGCTGTTGTCCCCCTGCTGCGGCCCGAGCCGCTTCACCAGCTCGCCCAGCAGGTCCTCGATGCGGCCTATCCGCTGTTGCATGCGCTGCAGCTCTAGCCGCACGTCCACCTTCATGTCCAGGACGGTGGCGATGAGATCTCGCTGCGCCAGCGTGGGCGGCGTCTCGCGCAGGCCCGTGTCGTACGTGTCCGAGGTGGTGGCCCGCGAGCTGGCCATCTCGATCTGGCGCTCTCGCTCCAGGGCCAGATTGCGTTCTCCCTTCACAAGCGCCGTCACTGCTCCAGTCCCGCCGCCAGCTCCGGACGAGCCCGGGCCCGTGACTGGCGCTGCTGTTGCTGCTGCTGCTGCTGTCCCTGCTGCCGCGGCTACCACGGGGGCAGAGGCCGCCCCTCCATCGATGACCACGCGGCTGTCGCGACTGGGCGGGGAGGAGTCCACCTCGCCGCCCTCGTCGATGGTGTCCTGGCGGGCGAGCGTCGCCTGGCTCGCCTGCAGCTTGGGCGCCTTTGGGAAAACCTGAAGGTGACGTTTAATGGAACGATGTGGATGCAGGTGGCATTGCCAATGCGGATGCAGATGCGGAGGCGTAGGCGAAGGCGAAGGACAGGTGAAGATTCAGGTAGAAAGTGGTTGAGGTTCGGATAGGTATAGTTACAGTAACAGTTACAGTTACAGGCAGAGGTCGAGGTTGAGGTTCAGGTTGAGGCAGCAGGTTGAGGTAGAGGCAGAGGCAGAGGTAGAGTTGTGTTCGGTTGGGGGAGAAAAGTGAGAAAAGTGTTTAGGTTGTTTTTCGATTTAAATTTGATTTTTTTGTTTGTTTTTTTTTTGGTTTTGTTTTTTGTTTTGTTTTGTTTTGTTTTGGGTTAGTTGCAAAAGTTGGTTTCGGGTGTTGTTGTTGAAGCATTCATTCGGTTTGTTGTTGTTGGTTGTTGAAAGTTGTTGCAGATGTTCATTGTTGCAGTGTGAAAGGCAGATGGTGCAATTTGGTTTCCAATCGGTTGCAGGTTGTGTTGCATGGTTGCAGAGTGGCAAGTAGTTCGATCGATTTCAAGCCCCAATTCGGAATCATTTTTGAGTTGTTGTTGAAGGATTTTTTTTATTGCAGTTGTTGTTGTTGTTGTCGCAAGCAATGTTTTGTGGATTTTTTTAAAATTTGATTTTGGTTTTTATTCATTTATTTGGTTGTTGTTGTGTTTGCACGAGAAAAAGTGTCAACGATAAACGGAAGAATAGAAAACATATCAATTGATTGTGGAATCAGTTATCGCAGTAATCATTCTAAAGGCAGGTGTGTGTGTGAGTGTGTGTGAGTGTGTGTGTGTGTGGGTCAGGGGTGGGGTGTGCGTGGGGCTCATCACTAAGCGCACTACATTAAAATTGAGCGACGAGCGGGGCTGGCCAGAATGCGGTTTGCATAGCTGTGATAGTTAACATTGAACTAATTAACATCAATTAAGACGTGTGGCTAGATCAACTTTGGAATTCTTGCAGTAAACGTTTGAAATATAGCGGTAAAATGGCGCTTGGATTAATTCATTTCGAAATATCGTTACCGATTGATCCACACAAAACAGTTCGATAACAGTCGAAAAAGTCATAAATACGTAAAGATATGGGAATATCTATGGGCAAAGTACGCCAACTAATTTGTATGCAGCAAGACTAAGACCAGTTAGTCGATGGTGTGGAAAGTGCGCAGTAAATCATTCGATCAATCACGCACTTATTGGCCCGCCCTTTCGCCCAACGATTGCCATTAGATGGCCAATCGGTCGCTGTCAATTTTGTGCTAGAGTGTGGGAAAGCCAACTAACATAACAGAAAATTAAACAAATTGTTCGAGAACTTACTTTGCTTAATTGTAAATGCTTATCGATTGGATTGAACAATTGTCAATGGTTGATCAGAAATGAGAAAGTAACGAAATGAACGCAAAATGAGCGAGTAACGAGTAGCGAGTCGCGCAACCGGAATCGTTGTTATGAACCGATTTCGGCATTAAGTATGAGGAATCGAATTGGGGAAGAGCAAACGAATGGCAAAAAAAAGACAGACAGAGTTTATTATTAATAATGGAAACCTAAGATAGACGAATACATCGAATACATGTGTGTATGTATGTTTGCACCTATCCATGTACACACATGTATATACATGGATGAGTAGTGTTAACGTGTGTGTGTGTGTGTGTGTATGGATTATCAAATCAAAACGACTCAAAATCAAAAAATATCAATGAAAATATATAAAATTTGGCAAGTAATTCGAAAAGTTGAACTTCGAAGTGTTGTTGTGTGTGTTGTTTTATGTTGAGCTTTGAGCAGTTAAGGGTTAGCGATTAGCGGTAATTACTTTGTTCCCCTGTCCACCATTGCTACTCGAAGTACTACTCTGCCGCGCCTGGGCGGTGCTCTCACGGAGACTCTCGCGGGCGCTCAAACTTCTCGAGACGGCTACCTTGGCGCTAGTGTCGCTAGCTGAATCGACGCTTGAACTGCCCAGAAGGCGTCCCCACTTGCTGGCACGGGTACTCCGCGCAGATGGTGGACCCGATGAGGGCGAGGGTGATGGCGATGGTGATGGTACGGCGGCGGTCGTTAGGATGCGTGAGTCCTCGGTTAATGTCAGTTTGGCTGGTAGCTTCTTGTATATGTTGTTTTTGTTTTTGGTTGTAGATTGTTGGTTTAGTTTTAGATTTAACGAGCATTTTTATGTTTGTTTTGTTTTGGTTTGGTAGGAGGATGGACGAGCGCAAGATATGTCGAAAAAGCGGGGAGACATGAGAAAGAAGATTGATAGATTGATAGATAGATAGATAGATAGATAGAGATAAGAAGAACAAATTGTGTTGGGTTGTTGGAAAGGGGAGGAAGAGTTACAGGAGTTGCGGTTTCATTTGGCAGAGTTTTGTATGTGTGTATGTGTGTGTGTTGTAAGGGTATTAATGATCGCAGGTGTGTGTGTGTGTGTGTGTGTGTGTGTGGGGCGGAGGGGAAATAATATAGAATTTTCCGTTAGTAATTTGATTTTAGTTCAATTTGAGGTTAAGGTGATTTCAATTCAGCCAAATTCACAATCAATTTTGTACAGCAGAAGGGAAAATAGTCGAAACAAAAGCACAAATCAAATACAACATGTAAAGAACAGAGACAGAGATACATCAGATATAGAGGAAGAGCGAGCGAGAGAGAGAACAGCACGGTACAGTTGTGTGGCAAAGCATGTGTGTGGTGTGTGTGTGGTGTGTTTGTGGTGTGTTTGTGGTGTGTTTGTGTGTGTGTTGGGTGATGGTTGAGTGAGTGTGAGTGTGAGTGGGAGTGGAAACAGTTATGCGAGAAAGCATGGTCAAGAAAGACAGAGACAAAGAAAGACACACAACGAGCATAAGTCACTTTTAATACAGATCACATCATTGGTAAATAGTATTGGTTAAGCAGTTCAACGAGAGTAACGTCAATCGACTAGAACTAGAGCTAGAACTAGAACTAGAACTAACACACCAGCCACAGCGGTGGCTTCCACTCGGCCCACGTCTGGTGGTTGCGGCTGTGTCTGCCGATCGCCTGGGGGCTGTGGCTGGAGCTTTGTTTGTGTAATTGTGGTTAGCTAACGACAATGCTTCGAAAGAAATGTTAGTTTGATTACTTGGTTAACTGGAAATGCGGTACAGAACGAACACAAACATAGCCGGTAACAGAATATAAACGAAACAAGTACAAAAAATATCACAGCTTTGGGACATGTACTCCCCACACGTGAGCTCTAAAAACACAAAACTAAGCCAAAGTTAAAGTAAAAGTAAAAGTAAAACCAAACACAAACACAAACAGATTAAAATACATACATATGTATGCAAAGTGTCTCTTCGGGGACCGAAGTTGCAGATTAATCAAAGAGGGAGGCCCTAATGGGTATAGGAAAAGGCGCTGCTGCTGCTCTACTGCTGCTGCTCTGCTGCGCCTCCGCTTACGTACACGTGTATTAGAGTATCAGTGCACTATGGAAAATTTGACCACTTTTTCTGGCTAAAATCCGCTCTTCAAAAATAGTTAAAATAATATATTTTTAGCCCGAATAACATTGATCTTTAATGTCTTTAATCTTTAAAGTTAACAGTCTGCGCCACTGTTAAATTAACAGCTCTTACTGTTAGCTGTTTGCTGTCGATAGGCGAATGTTGGTTCATCTTCATTTTTTCATTTCTTCATTTTTTCATCTTGTAAAAAGTGCTAACAAGTTGTAAATTCATCCAATTAAGTTAATTTTGTATCACTGCAGTGCTTGGTACCAATCAAATTGCCGTTTTGCCTGCTGTCTACGCACACAAACACAAAAAGCCTCATGCTGTAAGAATATGGACATTTGATTAATATGCCTATTACTCAGATCGAAAAACAAATTTCATACATTCTTCTAGCGGCCAGTGGTGTGACCAGAGGTGTGCTGCACTCCGTGACGTTACACTGATCAGACGGTTGCAGTTCTTCGACTGGGGTCGCTCTTCCCCAGGCATATCCCGGGCTCCCCAATATTTTATTGGCAAGGTAAGGTAAGGTCTGACTATCAGCAGCAGCAGATGGAAAAATATTTCAATCGAGGGGCGTAGAAACATACCAGCAATACCAGCAAATACTTCGGATACTTTTCTAGTATATATCGAACTTTTTGTTGTTGTTGATCTGAGTATTGCCTTCCGTACAGAGCCTAGAGAACAGTTTTTGCCCGGATAAATTTCTTATCGGTTTCATACGAATATCAACCCTGATGCTGTCCGCGAGCTGTTTTTTCGGATCTGAGTACTAGGCTTTACAAACTAAGAGACAAGTGGGCGTATTACATAATTAGAACATCGGACATGGGACAGGAACTGTAATGAAAACTTTCAAGGACCCACTGCACGGGGATAAAAAGAAAGGAAATAAAAGTAAAACATAAAGAGAGCACTACACAATAACGATAACAATAACGATAACGATAACAATAACAATAACGTAAAGCATGTACTGTAAAACATCGAAAGCACAATGCACAGCGAGAGAGAGAGACAGAGAGAGAGAGAGAGAGAGAAAGAGAGAGCAGAGAAAGCTCTAGTACTAACCTTAACCCGTTCGACCTCGCCGTCGCCTTTCTCGACATCGCTCTGACCGGAGCCCGTGCCGCCACCGACGATATCCTTGCTGCCGGCTTGGACCTGGGGTGTGCGCCGGAACTTGGAGAAGATCTTGCGGACGAGATGGTCCTGATTCTGTGGCAATTGCGGCTCGTTCTTACGCCGTTCGGCCAATTCTTTTTCGCGCTTCACATCAGCCACCTTGCGAAAAATCAGTCGATGTCTGAGATTGTAGGTGAGCACCAGATTGCGTGCAAAGCTATTCGCAAATGCCGAATAGAAATCGAGGACTTCGAGCAATTTATCACGTTTGATGGCATGCAAATCACAATAGGTCAGAGCGCGCACATTGGCCGCGCTCTGGCCAACGGCCGAGTCCTTCCAGAATTGATCGCCGAAGACGTCGCCTTTGCCTGCAACGGAACCGAAACGAAAGTGCAGGCGGAATCGGGGAAAAAGAACGGTCGGAATTGAATTGGAGATCGATCTTACCCAGTATTGCCACAACCTCATCGTCCTGTATCACCTCGAGGCTTCCCGTCACAATGAAGCAGAGACTGTCGATGCTCTCGCCGGTATGGTAGAGCAGGTCTCCTGGCGCCGAATGGGACATCATGAAGTGCATCGCTAAAGCCCGGAGACAACCATCCGAGGCCAGACGAAATGCCGGATGCTCGTTAAATACTTTGCGATTTAGATGAACACATATGTCAGCCTTCATATCTTTCGGACAATAGTTTAGTACCTGCGAATTGTGAATGAGTTGCGAGTGGCATTCTCTCATTGGGTTCGAGTTGGATTGGATTGGCTTGGATTGGCTTGGCTTGGCTTGGGTGTGGGTTTGGGTTTGGGTATGGGTTTGGGTTTGGGTTGTGTTAGCCAACCATCTCTAAGGGGCTCTGACTTGGCTCTGGCTTGGCCTAAACCCCATGTTGGTGGTAATTAAGTTGAAGAAAGTTGACCAGGACATACACATGTGCTTTGTGTGCGGACCAGAACCGGCCGCGGTTGCCACCTGAATTTATTAACCAAAGCAACCAACGAGCTTAAATATTTAACTTATTTTGAGTCTTTGCTTGTAGAATCGAATTAGACAGTCGCCGTCGAATAAATGGGGCACCTCCATCGAGTTTATTCCCATTCAAATTTCTATTAGGATATTAATAAGTAATGAACATCTCTTTATGGTTACATTTTGGCGGCAGTGTGGCAACCGGGCTCGCCCTCATCGATGGGATGGGTCCTTGGGGAGTTGATTGGCTCTAGTGGCTATCGAGACACGCACACACACGAACACGTACACGTACACAAATACACATACAATATTAAACAGGTGTGTGCGTGTGTCTGGCTGTCAGTCTTTCTGTGTGTGTGTGTGTGTGTGTGGGAGTTGCTGTGACTGTCTCTGGCGGTGTGTGTGTGTGGTTGTGTGTGTTGAGTGCTTTGGGGCTGCTTCGTGGAGATTCCCCCCACAGAAGCAGCCGTGCCCGTTGGGCCAGAGGAGGGGCATTGGGGGGCCTAGTTAGGGTAACTTAATTGCGGCACAAACTACAGTCAACGAAATAGGTATAAAGGTCAGTTTATTTGGCTTGAGCAACGTTGCATTCGATTGGTTGGGTAAACTCTCGTTATCAGTTGAACCAAACACTTTTGACATCAGTTTGATGGGCGCACGCACCCCCATCCAGGTTGTGGTTGGTGGAGGGGATAACTGGGAATAGGGCGGCGGGGAGGGTGGGGCCGAAGGAGGGGGCGCTGCGCTGTTTGGTTCAAGTTCATCTAAAGGCATGAGTTTGACGGACGCTTTTCGTTTTGGCCCGGATTTCGCTCGCGGGCAAACACAAACACGTGGGTGGAGAACACAGATTTCGATCGATTAGCTAAAGTTTTTGTCAAAAATGGTTGTTAGTTTAAAAGAGAGAGAGAGAGAGAGAGCTTAAATGATGCTCCCAGATACATATGTACACGAGTATATGAACCCACACACAGCTTACCTCGGACCTGCATCTGTGGGTGGGTGGTTGTGGTTGTGGTTTTGCTTGAGGTTCTCAAACAGTTTATAAATACGAGTGTTTTTGAAATGCAACTGGGTCTTTTCTCGTGTCGGGAGGAGCCCATTCCCCGGAAAAGCGTTTCTGATCTTAGGCCTAATAATGCGAGAAGCGGCTTTAAAATAAAACGGAAAGCATAGCGGAAAAGCAGCGCCAAAGTGGACATGTCGAGACTACTAGACAGAGAGGTAAGGAGAGAGAGAGAGAGAGAGAGAGAGACAGATAATGTATGTGCAGTGTGTTTCTATGTGTGTTTGGTGTATCTGTACATTGGGCTATGAAGACTAGCGAGTGGAGGATGTAAGTAGCGAGTAGCGAGTAACAGAAATTGTAAGCTAAAATGGATAGGCAAGGGAAAATGCGACAGATGTGACACTTTGCTGGTAATCAAAACCAGAGACAAATTTATGAGAGAAATAAATTTACAGCGAGCGGCAAGTAACGAAAGCTAAGCTGCCGAATCGTTGTCAAAATGAAAGATTGAGAAGGAATGTATTTAATTGTATTTAACCAAGAGACAAGTCACGTGCCTCAAGTGACGAGTAAACAAAAAAGTACGAAAACAAGTGTGCGAAAGGTGTGAAGAACAGTGGGAAGGGCTGAAAAGCAAATTACTGGCGAATATGGGAAATGGATGATAGCGACGATTCGTTAGCACTAAGTAACAAGTAGCGACTGGCACATGGAGACGAACATACATACATACACACATATGTAAGAGAATGGATGAATAATGTAGACATTAATGCAAACGTGTGAGTGTGTCTGCCGAGTGTGCTGTGGATAGAGTGATAGAGTGAAGTGCTGTAGGCCATGGAATGCTAGCTAAAGTATTTACAGGGGTAGCCCTTGGCCCAATACTTATTAATATCGAGATCCCATACATTTGGGAACTTTCAAAATTCAAAATATTCAAATATCCCGGCTGAGATAGTGCTTGGCCGCACTTCAAAGTCTTCTCAGTCCTTTCTCTGAACATAATTTGATGCATTTGGAATGAAGCTTGGAGCTGAAAGCTGGTTGGCGGTAAAAAAAAGGCTTAAGCAACCCCCGAGACTAGGATCTGTTTGATCTAAGGGAGTCATAGCACTGGGGGATCTCCCAGATAGATAGCCAGCAGGCATGATCCCCGGCTACTGCTGGATGCGAACGCACTACGAATTACTCACCTTCTCGGTGTCCAGACCCTTGGTCATGGCCCACGTGGAGACGACATAGTCCATCACGCGCTCACTGAGGGCCTTGGGCACCTCGTGCAACTTCATGAACTCCCTCACGTTGTTGAGCATGTCGTGGTACTTGGCCGTCGCCGAGGTCATCTGCTGTATGATGGTGGTCACGTGACCAAAGATTGTGGCATACAGCAGAGCTGTAAGCGCAACCAAACATTTACATAAAGAGACATATAGAGAGAGAGAGAGAGAGAGAGGAATAGACAGAGAGAGTGTGATGATTAAGATTAAGCTGGGAGTGTACACAGAGTATGATTTGACAGTTTCTTTCTGGTTGTAGATTAACATTGGGCACACAGCTAGATGACACTGGCTGTGTCGGTGTCGGGTGTCAGGCCTCTGGTGTTTGTGTGAGATGTGAAAGACACATACATATATGCAGTATAGTTGGGTTATCAGTGTGCGCTGATACTCGCTGATTCAACTACTCGCTGCGAAAATATAAAGACGCACAGGTGCGCGACTAGAACGTTAATAAATGCCACAGATTGGACTAGCACACACATGGAACATGGGACTATGACAGAGACAAAGAAATGGTAGCCAGAGTGTGGTGGAGAATGAGAGGAAAATCTGCAAGGGACTGCATAGGCACAGCGCATTCTCTGGGGTCGTTGCCTCCGTTTGGTTGATCGAGTGCTGTGCCTGTGCAGTAACGAGGGAATGAATACAGAGACAATGCGCTTGCAAAGATTACAGTAACGAGTAAAATAGAACGGATAACGGATAACGAATAATGTGTAGCGAGTAACGAGTAACGAGTTTAGAGTAAACACATAAAGAAGAAGTGTGCAGCTGGATCTAAGGGCGATAGAGCAGATGAGGGACACTCGAGGTGGATGCTGAAATGCTGAAATGCTGAAAGAGCGCTACATGCACATGGCTACAGAATTCAATCAAAAACGGTGTGGCTGAATGAGGCTATACCAACTGGAGCAGTTTATTAGTTCTAGCGGCGCAAATTGATTGCTTAGCTTTTAAATGATTGCGAGAATCGGAATCGGAATCAGAATCGAGATCGAGATCGGTATTGGTATCGGTATCGAGTTCTATTTAAAAGCGTGACGCGTGTGCGGGGTATTCAGAAACTTGGACGCGGCAACGGAACGTGTTAAGGACACAGCACCTGCAATGATCATCATGCAGATGGTGAACACCTTCTCGTTGTCTGTCTCCGCGGCGACATTGCCGAAGCCAACCTGTGGATGGGTAGAGAAATACGGAGAGAGTTGAGCAATCCATTTGCGGTTAGCTTGAGTGTGCTTCAGGGCTGCGCCCCGCTCACCGAGGTCATGCAGGTCATGGTGAAGTACAGAGCCGTCACATACATGCTCTTCCTGGACGGCCCGTTCACCAGCTCTGGCCCAGTGTCATTGCTCCAGATGTAGGAGTACGGGGACTGCGTGACATTCGCCAGCTTCCACAGCCAGCTGTATTGGATCTGTGTGTGGGCATGGGGATGGGCAGATTCAGAAAGAGAAATAGATTATCCTTCGGAGCTGAGGCATCCATGGGGCATGGGGCCTTACCCCGTTGTCGGCATCGCTGCGCCCGATCGAGTACCAGATGCAGGCCAGCCAGTGCGCCACCAGCATGTAGAAGCAGAGCAGCAGGATCAGCATGGCAGCTCCGTACTCCAGGTAGCGGTCGAGCTTTCGCACAACCCGGCCCAGGCGCAGCAGGCGCACCACCTTGAGGGCACTGAACAGGGACCCGATGCCGTCCTCGTCTCGGTCGAACGCATTGAAGACGTCGTATGGCAGGCAGCTGAGCAGGTCGATGATGAACCACGACTTGAGGTAGTTCATCCGTATCACCTTCGGATCGCTGACCACCTCGCCGCCCGGGCCCACGAATGTGGTGTGGAAGTTTAACACTAAAATGGAGCACAGAGAGGATCAATGGATCAATGATGGCTGCGGGATATAGAGAACCGCCACTTACCAATATCTATAAAGAATATAACGTCGACTATCGAGTCGACCACGAGAAGGGAAACATCCTCTGAGGTTTTATTTTTAAACGCTACATTGTATGGCACCTGCAAGCAATCAACAGAGTCAGTAAATCGATTCCTGAGACTTTCTGGGCTGACAAGGACTGGGGGGAGGATTGGGAGGGCTGAGATAAATGAAGCACGGATCGGCGCATACAGTCGTCTCATCCATTAAGTAATGCATGAAGATGTACGAATGGGAGTATGGAAAATGTACATAGGCTGGGTGGGAAAACTGTCTGCTGGATGTCTTTGTTTACTGAAGATTTGTCGCTGTAGTTCCTGGCACTGAGTCTCCGTTGCAGGAGCAACAGTTGGCCCATTGTTGCTTTCTCAACTGTTGCCCCAAGTGGCAGTTACAAGCCTCTTATCATGGCGGGGCTTGGGTTGGGGGCTGCCTGGATTACACACGTCTGTCTGCCCTGCCTGCCTGTCTGCCCTGCCTGCCTGTCTGCCTGCCTGCCTGCCTGTGCTACTGCCACTGCTACAGAGCTCAGCATATTAATTTAAGCACATAAAACATAACAACCTCTCGCCCCAGCCCCCATAAAGCTCAGGCTCGAACAGGGCTGGGGCCAGAATAAGGTGGTAGAATGGTGTTCAGAGGAGGGCTGTAGAGCAGTGTCTGAGCAGCCACTTGGTCATGTAAATGTGTGCACTTGTCTGTCCCTGCCCCCTGCCCCCTGCCACTGTCTCCTGCTTGCCCCTTTTGCACCCAGTCTGAACGTTAATGTCTGGCCAAGAGCATTATCTGATTCCTTGACTTGCACTCGAGCCCCATACGAGCCCATCCTGGGCAAGTGCATTTGTGCCAGATGGAGCTTTGCGAGGCGTTTGCTTTAAGCTGCTGCTGCTGCTGCTGCTGCACAACAGCCAGTCACACGTAGCAGGATTTGTTGGAGCAAATTTGCAGTGTCGTGTAAACAAAGGGCCACTTGAATCGGCTGCTACCATCGGCAAAAGAGAGCCCAGATCTGAGATGTTATTTAATGCAAATAGGAGCATATTTTATGACTGCAAACACCATGCGAATCCTCTGTGAATATTTAAGATAGGGGCAACGAAACACCGAGCCAAATGTTGCAGGTGCAGCTCCAGCTCTGTCCAGCTCAGGATTGAGTATAACCATAGTCCCAATAGGAGTTGCTTTTAGCCAGTCATCAATAGAATCAGGTGGTGAACTTCCATCGACTCCATCCCCAATTTGTTTCTGCCGAAAGAGACATTTGCTCCGATGTGTTTTACTCCTTCCACTAGTGACATTTTGCCTGCATTGTTTCTGTACTCTTCTAGGAGTAATTTACCATCATGCTCCTTGTACTCGTACCCAGCACTACTACTAGCAGGAGCAACTGGCAAAGCTTCGGCTATGTACGGGCTGTACGTCAGTTTATCTTTAAGTTGTGACAGTAACTAAGCCAGAGACCACAAGCAGCCAGGAGAGAAGAAGACGTGCAGCAAATACGAGTACTCGCACCGCAGAATATCATTAAGCAATAAGAGAACGAAAACTGTGCAGCCCAAAAACTGAAACAAGCAACAGCCACGGCACGGCAAAGTGCAACTTTGGTTTGCAACACAACAGAGCATTAGTGGGGTGCTGGGACCTCAACCAGAGACAGGGGCCACATGTGTGCGGATGCGGATGTGGATGAGGACTTGGATGCGGCTGCGGCTGCGGGTGCGGGTGCGGATCTGGCTGAGGCAACTTGGGCAGGGCAGGGCAGGGCGCAATTTAAGCGAAAATGTTAACATCTTCTTGACGGAAATAGACACAATTTGAGCAGACAAGCGACGAGGGGCTATGAAGAGGCGTCGGAGGCTGCTTTGTGCGGCACGGGGCACGGGGCACGGGGCATGTCACATACGTATACATATGTGCCACGCATTGAGTGATGGGCACTCTAATGCCCTCTAATGCCAGGGGAACATGGGCTCCCAGCATAGGCAACGCCCTGCTTTTTCCTCTTTCCCGCAAGTCGACTATCCCATGTCAGAAAGTATGTTCAAGTCGTTGTTTAACATGCATAATGTTGGCGTTGTGGATAGGTAGGAGAGCGGGGGGAGCAGGGCTGATGGGCGCTGATAATAAAAAGGAGAAATAAATAGCGTAAAAGAAAGGCAAATTAGGAGATTGGATGGAAGAGCGAGCGAGGAATAGATTTGATAGATGATCAAATGGCAAGGGAGGCAAGAGGATAGGGTTGAGGGTGTCCCAAGTATGTAGCGCTGAAGGGAGAGGGAAGGGGGAAGAGGGAAGAGGGAAGAGGGAAGAAGAGATGCAAAGAGATGGAGAATCACTCACCATGATGGCGGTATAAAATGTTAAACACAATATCACCCAGTCCCAAATTGCTTTAAATGCACAATAATGCAAGAGTATGTGTGGCGGCGTTTTCGGCGCTTCCTGTCGGTACTGTGGCATAATATCCGCGCTCAGTGACATCATCTGCAGTGGCAATGAGACCAAATGGCCAGAGATATATGTATATGTATATGTATATATGGTGTATGGTGTGATGGTGTGATGGTGTGATGGACTCACATGCGCCAGATTGGACTGCTTCGTGGGGTCCTTCAGCGTGGGCAGATGGGCGCTGAACTGGCGGCTCCGCGTCACCGAGCGGGCCAACTTGGCGAACTTGGAGAGACCTAAAACTGGCAAAAATAGATTAACCGCTACAATGGATGACAACACCGACACAGACACCAAGAAACGTAACATAACCGAGAGCGCAACGGAGCGAGACGAACCAAAAAATAACGGCAGAGATAGAGTTAGATAGAGATATACGATACGATACGGTACGATACGGTACGATACGGTACGGTACGGTACGATGCGATACGGATACGGATACGGATACATAGATTGTTTGCAGATCGAATTGGGTTTATTGTTGAGTTTTCGTTGAGTTTTTTGTTGTTGAATTGTTGTTGAATTGTTCAATTTGTGTAAGCATAATATATATACATGTGTGTGTGTGTGTGTGTATTGTGTGTGTGTGTATTGTGTGTGTGTGTGTGTGTGTGTGTGTGTGTGTGTGTGGGGTGCAAGTGTGTGTGCGTGTGTAGACATGGAAAGAAAGAGCAGAACAGTAGAGTGATAAGAGAGTGCGGAATGGATACCCTTCCCTCAGAGCGAGAGACTGGATGGGGAACAGATCGGGGGGTAGTAAGATCGGATGCTACATGCATACATATGCACAAACATACATACAGACATATGTACGCATGTATATGTATTATCAGAGAGAGAGAGTGGCGCGAGCCGATAACCACTTACCTCCCTTGGTGTCCTCGCTGTCGATGGGCTGCTTGAGGGCCGTTATATCCCGGAACGTCAACAGGAACAGCACAACCAGGTCCCGTTCGTTCCGTATGGGCGCAACCTGCAGCAGCAGCCATAGCGGGGTCTCTGCGGCAACGGAACAAAAAGGCCAGAATTAATAACAATTGTCCATAAGCCCGAAGGGGGATGGATAATGATGATGGGGCATGATAATGTCGGCATTACTGCTCGTCCTGTGCGGCCACAGTCGATTGCGCTTTCCGAACGATAGATAGATAATCCCATTCGAATTGAGGTCACAACAGGCCTCCCACAGACCCCACAGACTCCACAGACCCCAACCCACAGATCGGGGACGGACAAACATTTCATTGGATTGCAATTATTGATATGGAACGTTCGATAATGTATGCTGGGTGCTGAATGCCGAGTGCCGAATGCCGAATGCCGAATGCCAAATGCCGATTGCAGACAAATGGCCGGGCAGAGTGTGGCATGAAAATTGCATGCATTTACAGTGCGTTGCATAGTCGTAGGCCAGTGGACAGCAGCCGATGGCTGATCGATTGCCTCACTCGTTAATTACAATGCGGATTCAATGGGCCCCCCAATCGGAGTCACAACACACTGCACTTCAAATGGATGGCGTTCTGATGGTTTCGTGCGGCACTGTCTGTGGGGCGGGGGAGCCGCCCACGTCGTGGGGGCGTGACTGGCATCTGAAATAATTGCAGCTCGATTTCCATGGCGGCAGGACTCTCTCTCCGCTCGGGTGCGTAAGTGGGGGGAGTGTGTGCGGGAATTGATAATTATTATCTAATTGCCAGCGCAATTTGCTGTTTCCGTTTCCGTTTCCGGTTTCCCTTGCCCCATGCCCCCTGCCTGGTTCTTATTAAACGCTGATTGAGCCGAACAAATTTAATTCATTGCCACTGGCACATAAAATGCTGTCAGCTGTCCAAACTCGTCCGAATCGTGCGACTGCCATTGCCTATCCCCCATCCCCGCATCCCCCATCCCGGCATCCACTCGCATTCTCCCTCCAGAGACACCTGTCAGCGATATTCAATCTGTTGGATTTCCCGCAGCTTCGTTCTTTTGTTTGTGCGGCTGAGTTTTGCTATTGTGGAGCCCCCGCTTGGCCCGAATCCAATAAGACTGGCGCGGCCAGCAGGAACAAAGCAAATATTTTGCTTGGATCTGCTGCTGGTTGGCCATGGCCGCCAGATTGAAAACTCATTTTGGTTCCGAATTGAGTTCCATTTCAATTGAGATCCTGATTTGGCCTGCTCGGTCCATCTGCGGCTGTTGTTGCTCCATCTGTTGATGCTCCAGTGGCTGCACTTGATTTATGCATAGCTAATGCTCCTCCTCAGCCCCCCGTCTCGCATTCTCGTATCACGTATATGCCACCCACTGACCCCATCCCATGCCCATCCCATACCCATACCCATACCCATATGCAACAGGAAGTACGAATATTGGTGCGGGCGGGTTGCGGGCGGGTTGCCAAGACTGGCAGCGTGATGGTGTATATACCTTGTGTTTGCGCCTTGCCAAATTGGGAGAGGGCGCAGCCACACTGCACATCTGAAAATTGATACTCGAAGGCGTTATTTCATAAGTTTGCCAATTCCGATGCCAGGCCCCTCTCGTTGGCCACATGAGAGGTGGGTTGGGTGGCTGCTGGTTGCTGGCTGCTGGCTGCTGGCTGCTACTTGTTCATTTGGCTCTTTCCTAATAACTAGCCTACGCTTGATTCCACTTGATTTGGCTGGGGGATACACGTATAGGATTACAGGCGGGGGTAGGTGGGCGCTGGATTGTGGAGCTGTGCAGCTGTGGGGCTCGGCTCGGCTCGGGTTGATTGATGCGCCTCACTCAGACCCAATTTGTTGGCATTAGAGGCGGCTGGGGAAAGGCTGTGGGGGCTGTGGTGTGGTGTGGTGTGGTGTGTGGTGTGCTGTGCTGTGGGGTCAGGTGGCTGGACACGAATGAATTATGAAAGGTTCCGACCCGGAGTCAGGGGCCGGAGATGAAGTCTACGCACTGCAGCCATTTATAACGAGCGAGATCCAAATAATGTATGAGTATGCCCCAACCAGGACCCGGGGGTGGGTGGACTTTGATTTGGGTTCGGCTGGCGACTACCAGGAGATCTGACACAAGCCATTTAGCATACGCACAATTCGAATTGGGAGTCCGGACTAGATTTACGGCGTGGGCTGGGGCTAGAGGCCAGGGGCTAGGGGCCAGTGGCCAGGGGCTAGGGGCTAGGGGCTGGGGGTGTTCCGCTACTCACTGTTTTTCTTGTAGAGCAATATTTCGAATTGATCCTGCTGCTGGTTCTCCAGCGTGTACTCCAGCCGTCCCACCGTCTCCTTGTCTGTCAGCTCGCCGTACATGAAGCCGCATCTGGATGGGGGAAGGGAGTGCAGCAAAGAGAGTTGCAAAGAGCAAACGAGGTATTATTCTTGGTTAGCTTAAAGCCCGATGCATGCCGCACACACAGCTTCAACAGATACATGCACATGCAGAAAGAAATGGCAAAAGGTAAAACTGAACACAGAAAACTGAACACAGAAAACTGAACACAGAAAACTGAACACAGAAAACAGAACGGAAAACATTCAGAGAGACGCAAAGTGAATCGGAGAGTGCCGAACCAAACCAGAACGGATGGATGGATTAGATGGGGTTAGATGCAGGTGCACACATTCCAGGGCCAGTAAAGTTAAAGGGAAATAACTGCATTCAAGTGCCAAATTATTTCCCCAATCGAGTCGGCCATCGAAGTGGCACTAAGCAGTCCGAATGCCAGTGGGGGATCGATCCAGCTGAACACTTTCTCAGGATGCCCTAAGGTTAAGTAAACGTTTGTCGTTTGTCGAGTCTACATTCGGGAAAGTATTCCGGTGTGTATTTTACAGTGAAGTGTCAACGGGGCGGACAGCAACCTCTTTAGTATTCATAAATGCAGCAATTAAGGAAAAACTACAGAAAGTAGTTTGCCTTTAAGCGTGCTGTTGGCACACTCCAGAAAGCTGTCAGTCCTGGGAATACTTACTCCCACCACCAAGGTATGGCCACCCGAGAGAGAGAGAGAGAGAGAGAGAGAGAGCTGTTGCCCAGTGGAGCTGTCACTGTGCGGCCAATCAATGCAGCACGAAATCTAGGCAAAGGCCGAACCGAACCGAACCGAACCGAACACAGTCTGTGTGTCCTGGCCGCTGGTGTTCTGGTGTTTTGGGATAATTTCCCATGAAAAGTAAATATTTAATGCTCATGTTTTCGGTGGAAGTTGAGGCGAAACTTTTGCTTCTTTTCATGTTGATTGCTTGGGAAAGTTTGCAACATGCTTGGCATTCCGTTGTTGAGCTGAACACACACACACAAACAGCGCTCCGATGGCATCACCATCACCATCATCAGCCAGGGCACTGGATCGGATCGGATCTGCTGGATGTGGGGGGGGGGAACAATTGCAGCACAAAAAGCGTTGCATACTTCTGGGAGTCGCATGCCATGACGTCAGCAGAAGCAACGAAACGAATCGGCAATGAAACAAAAACGGAACAAGAGCGAACGAAGCCCAGCGCAGAACGCGGGCGGGGGGCGGGAAGGAACAGTTAATTTCTGTTTTGTTCTTTTGGCCCGCAAATGTATGTGTGCCATGACAAAAGTTCAACAAACTATGTTCGGGCGAATCGAATCGGCGACGTCACGGGCTGCGGCAGAGCAGCGCCCGGGCGCCTCATTTCCGCTCAGCTCGACAACTAGTTTTCCCCCCAGTGCAGTGTGTGTGTGTGTGTGTGTGCTGTATATATGGATGTATGTGGCATAAACCCAGACAAAAAAAAAATATATGCAAACAAAATACAAAACAAAATTGGGTTACAAAAGCAAACATTTCTAGCCCGGTATCTGGTTCTGGTACATGGATATGTGAGCAGCATACAAATGCAGTGAAAGCGCCACAGCGGCAGATATGTATCTCCCCTTGGATCGAAATGAAGTTGTGCATGTTGAATTGCACATATTCCAAGGAGAATCGTGCAATACGGATTACTTCCAGACAAATAATTCATGGCTTAGAAATGCATGGACACTTTATGTTGATGGCCTGCTTCATGGCATATATTCGGCATTATTCAGCATTATTCAGCATTATTCAGCACTATTGGTGTTTCGTTATGGTTCAGTTGTTTCTGATAAACAGGAGAAAGCATTTCTCATTCCACCCAGTGTCGTAGTCTGCTCGATCGAGATGGCATGTGGAGTCTAGCGATGTCTAGCGATGTCAGTCGCTGGTCAGTCTGGTTCTAAGCTTAATTTGCTTAGAGAGATATCTCTACTGTGCAGAATCGTAAGCATGAGCTGTACTAGACCTCTATATCCTATTTCTATTATGCCTTTGCAGATATCCCAACCAACAGCTAACATTTGGGCATCGATTCTTGTTCGGATTGGCTCGAGTTCGGGCAGAGCCGCGGGCAAGCCGCGGGAACAATAAGTTCGTGCAATTATTTCTGGCGCACTTAAATCTACGTTTGGTGTGCAGTGCCATCTGTTCAGGGGAAGTTTGCCAAATCGAATTCGAACTGAAAGTGCAAAGTAGAGCAAATAAAGTTTTTATGGTCGTCGTACGGCAGGGGCAGCACTGCATGGATCGCTGAGCAATCTGTTCCCTGTTCTATGGAGGCTAATGAGTGCTATCCCATCCACTGAAGGTATCTTGGAAGACAGCTCAACTGGGTAGGTAGGATCCCTGGTATATAGGTACCCAATCGGCCAGTCTGACATCTTTCTTCTGAACGGTTGCTGTCTGCTGTCTGTCCCCCTTTGCAGAGATTTGTATGGGGGATTTGTTCGGAGAGGACTGCTGCCCAGTGGTTGCATGTTGCATGTTGCATGGAAAAGGCACGCAGTTAGGCAAAGGCTTCAAAGGAATCTGTGAACGATTACTTAGCCGCTTATACTATGTATATCTGTTTCCTGCTCTTCCGCTTTCCGCTTTCCACTTCCCATCTGCCATTTTGTCTCTCTCTCTCTCTGCATCTCTTTTTATCTTTGCTTAAGTTTGGTTTTCGTTGGTCAACGTTTCTGCTTGAGTTTCGTTTTCTTTTTGCTTGTTTTTCGCTAATCTTTTGCTTTTTTCTCGCACTCAACCTCAGAGCAGAGCCAAAGCAGAAACAACAAAAAAGTAGGTCAAAAAAGCACACACTGACACTTCAAGAGAGATGGAGGGAGACAGAAAAAGAGAGAGAGAGAGAGAGGAGTGGCAAATTAAAAGGGGAGGTGGTGGTGGTAGGGGGCTGTGGGTATGGGTATGCATATCTCTAGCTAAACGGTAGATTGGCATTAAAAAGTTTATGGTTTTTATTCGGGGCCAAGCAACTGGGGAATCAGCCGCTGATGCTGATGCTGCAAGTATAGTTGGTGCGGTGCGGTGAGGCTCCACTCCACTCTCTTTGTGTGTGTTTGCCCGTGTGGCTGTGGCAATTTTTTGGCCTGCGAATTACACACAATTCTCGGGAGACTCACGGCATCCACGGGCCTCTGGATGGGGTCCCGCTTGTTGATTTATGAGCCTCCTGTTTGGGGTCAGAGCGTGGCGGGGATAGTTCTTCACAAATTAAAGCAAACAAATGCAGTTAACACTTGTGTGTGGGTCTGGGGTCTGGGTTCTGGGGTCTGTCTCCCTCCCCAGCGCGGCATCTATCGCCAAAGCTCTGCATGGTACATTTTTGTGCGCAACCAGACCGGAAGGCAATTTGAAATGTAGATGGGAATGGGAAATGGAAAATGGAAGAGGGAACAGGGAACAGGCAGCCACCGAAAGAACAGAAAATATAACCACAAGCATCCCATCCGTAACTAGGGCGAACACTCTCCTCTTCTCTCCTCTCCTCACGGAACTGCATGGCTCGACCTTCGAACACCCAGCCACCCACACTTCGACGGCAGCATCCAGTTGCAGCTGCCTTAATTGTTGCACACTGCGCTATAAACAAAGGCCACTCAAACGGAGCGGCGGAGATAGTGAATGGAAGAGCTGTCCATTTGCATTAAGCAGCAAAGTGCATTAAGGTTCGACAATGGATTTTTAATGGTCGCCTCGAATGGCCTGACGGGCGCGAAAGGTAAATTAATTAAAGGAAAACTACGCCAAGCAGACGAGCAGACGAAAAACAATAAATGAACTTCACATTCATTGTTCGCCAGGAACAGCTGGGGATAAGCCGTTAAGCAGATGAACACGGCCAGAGATGGATGGGGCTCTAATGGGGTCGGGGCAGGGGAAGTGGGCTGCGGTGCGGGGCGGGGCGGTGGGGGTAGGCCAGGTGCGTAAGCATGCTGTTAATGATAGGATAGACGGCGTGGATGGAAGCTGATCCGTGGAGTGGTGGTGGGCGGGAGAGTGTACAGGGGGAGTACAACAGTGTAGGAGGCGTCGCAGCAGAAATCTCTTACAATCGCTGGCAATCCTCTTAGCTGGCAGCTGCACCTCCCACGCCCCTCTAGCTATTTCCACTCTCCCCTGATTCTGCTTCTGACTCTGACTCTCTGGCCGCCTTCCTCCTCCTCCTCCTCCTCCTGCAGTATTAAGTAGCTTACAGTTTGAGCAGCACAGCTAAAAAGCTAATATTTACACACGAAATGAACATGCAACGCTAATAGAGATAAAAGCAAAGAGACATTCAAACAGGAAAGCAGAATGAAAGAGGCAGGCAGGGCTGTATGCTTATATACTAGCTTACGAGTACAACTAAATAAAATGCCTGGGGAAAAGGAATCAAATAAAATAAATTAAATTAAATAATTAAGGAAACTTCAGCTTCGAAGACCAGGGTTCTTGATACCCTTCTTGATCACTTGTGCTTGTGACAGTTATGCGATACTTAAACACAGTGCTATGTGATATACAAGCAGACTTGTCTGCACAGTGACTGTGACAAGTGGTCTGACGGACTGATGGACTATTTGATGGCTTTGTGTATCAATTTGCCTGTTAAAACTCGGAAATGTATTCATTTTTATGCCTTTAAAGCTCCGCTACACTTCCTTCGCCGCACGACAAACATGTGGCTAATAAGTGTGAGGGCATAACAATAACGAGAGGGAACGTTGTGAGTCGCGTCTGTGGCCGCGACTCCACCTTTATACCTCATACTTATTCAGTTCTTTCCGCTATCTATCTTCAGTTTGCTCACCCTTGTCATGAGTATGGTAGATGGTATTTTGTGTCACAGGAGTCTGCAAGGAAAATCTGATTCCTCTCGCTCTTGTAGTTTCTAGCAGGCAACAAGACGGACGGACAGACAGACATAGATATATAGCTGCAGCTGTCCTTAAACTCCTTCGTACATACGCGCGTGTATGCATATGTAATATCGTTAATAGAGCAACACCCGTGAGACCATCAAGAACAGTAATAAGATGAAAAAACGTGATGAAAACAGCAACAGCAACGAGAACAAATAACGGGAAGAAACAGCAGGAAACAACAACGAGAACAGAGCGAGTTCGGAGTGAGAATAAATCGGCAATACGTACACATACCTGCACGACTTCTGCATGACCTCGGCCCGGTTGTAGCCGCTGATCTTGCAGAAGGACTCATTGCAGTAGACGATCGGAAAATCGACGATTTGTGCGTTGGCCAAAAGAAACGAGCTGTCCGCTGCAAGAGAAATGAAGATTTACAATATTAAAAACATGTAAAAAATATATGTAACAATATATAGTGTACAAACTTAGTTAATTATATTCGCTTAGCTATCTTAAATTGATATGAATTTACCATGCCCTCTATATATTTTTGGCGAATCTCTTCTGTTAGTCAGAAATATCAGCGTTTATTTTGCAGGTACTCAGGACGTACTCGTAGGGCTTTTTATACCCGCAACTCGAAGGGTTTCGACTCTAAACATACTTTATAATTTATAAGTTTTGCGGTAGATGTGGACAATGTGCCCGCACGTTTCATTCGAAGGGGTTGCTAGACGTTGTATAACTTTTAAATCGACGTAAAAGTTCTTGCTGTTATAATTATTATTTATGTGCAAGCAACACTTAATATAGGAGGGATAGGACACATGTCGATAGTGGAAGCAACCCATTGATAAGTGAAGCCAGCAAAGGGAGCGTTTTACGTGGAGCCAACCTACATATGCATGAATACCTTTCCACACATGGCCATCCCCACTCGCATGCTCGCAGTGTGCAACAGCAACAATGTGGCTGCTGTCAGTGGGTAGTGGGTGGGTAAGTTATCTAGTTGAATGCCCGTATCCGCTGGAGTTTACTCGTACTCGTACTCGTACGTTGGCCGTAATTGGAACATTTCAAATGTTGTCATTCATAATAAATATCGTTTTATTGACTGCACCCGTCCCATACATCGACCGAATGGCACTCAAGTGCTCAGTCATTCAGTGCGTCAGTCGGTGTGCTTGTCAGTTGCCTAGTGAGTCAGTAAGTCAGTCGGCCGACTAATGGCGGTTGTTACTGCTGAACGGGTGGGCTGCAAGCAGCTAACATGTGTAAACCACGCGCTGGCATCGCACGGCATGGACATGGACACGGACACGGACACGGACATGGCATCGACCTGCAGGGGAAACCCTGTCCCTGTCCCCTGTCCCTGTCCCCTGTCCCCTGTCCCAGTATTCTGTATATTTCCCTCTTTCGCCTCTTTTATATGTCGATTGTTGACTTACTATTTATTTGTCTGTGAACATTTGCCTTGTTCTGTGTCGTATCACCTTTTGTTGTTGTTCTCTTTCCGATTTCGTGTTCGTTGTTTCAGCAAGATATTTTCTATTATTTGCAGACTTTTCTCTTTTGATAAGATTAAAACGGAGGACTTTGAGTGCCCGCCCCAATCCACTGCCCTCCCTTGCATTCAAATGCTCAACAGGTTTCCATTGAATCTTCTTCAGTCAGCTAACTCTTGTTTTAGTAAAGATGTTTAGCAAATGTGTACGACTCATGTTCTTCAATTTTCAATTTTATATTTCCCATTTGCAGCTACAGCTGCAGTTGAGTTTAGTTTCAGTTCCTGCAGTTCCTGCAGTGCCTCTGAGTCGGCATGCAACGTGCTTTAATTCGATATGCGACAGAACAGAGTCGAAATTGGTTGATGTTGCCTTTTATTGACATTATATAGAGGGGCGCGACTGGCGAGCGGCGCTGAGAGGGGCATGCGAGAACGGAAGGTGGAATAGGTGGAGAGCTAAGTATGCAAATGGGGCATGGGCATGCAGCCATGGCATGGCCAGAGTTGCGTGTTGCAGGTGCCAGACACGGCCGACAGAGAAAGAGAGAGGGAGAGTATAAGTAGAAGTAGCAGGAGTATGAGTGTGAGCTGCAGCAGGAGCACACTAACCCACATTGACGTGGACATGGCCAAGCCAATGAATATGTATAAAAATATTCACATGCAATGGCTCGATGGCTGCTGTTGGGAAATGGAAATGCATATTTATGTGTGCACACACACACACATGGACTCATCTGCTGTTTTACGACAGCAACAAGGACATCAACATCAACAACAACAACAGCAGCAGCAAAACCAACAGCAACAGCAACAGCAACAACTTTTGCTACTTTTGCTACTTTGTAGTGTCAACATTTGCCCCGACGGAGTGGGCAGGAGCAGTGGGTGGCTTTGCCGGCAATCTCGTTACGCTCTGAAAGGTGATGGAGAGGCGAAGGCAAAAGAGGAGCGAGAGGGTGCCAAATAGTTTATGCGTCGAAATATTGTAAACTTCGCCCCTGCGACTGCTTTGGCTGACAAACTGCTATAAAAATTTGTATTTATTTATTTCATATTTCATATAATATTAGTATTGCCACTTTCGCTACTCTAACATTTATTTCACACATATTTAAATAGTTAATATACCAGCAATTATTATTTTTATTATTAGCACAATAACCGTGTGCTTATTATATATTTAAATTTAATTTTCAATTAAATCAAATTAAATTTCATTCGTAAGTTTTCTGCATGACTTTCACCATAATTGATTCGTTTTCCTTCGATTTCCAGCTGGGAATAGTTTCTCTAGTGGTCCATTAAAAAGAATACTCCCAAAAAGAAACGAGCATATGCATATTTGGATATTTTGCCATATGCAGAGACAAATATAAAGACAATCTGCCCGATAGCTATTTCGCTATGTGGCCATTGCAGTGCAACCAATAATTAAATATCCTGTATCCTCCTTTGTCAGATGCCTGGAGTGTGCAGTCTTGCCTTCTTGCCCCAGCAGTTCTTTGCCATACAAAATGACTGGATGACGGATGATAGCTGATATCTGGCATCATGAGTTCTTGTCGTGTTGGTCTGGCAACGCATAAACCCCTCGCCACGGCATTGTGTGCGTGTTTGATTTTGCCATTATGTCAACGTCACAATATTTTTTATTTTACTTGGGAATGCGGTCGGTTGGGCGGTGCCGGGGAACCGGGGAACCCATGGCTAAATATGCCAACTTGGCAGGCAATGTGTTTGTCTCCGTATGCGTGTGTGGGCCTGCCCCCGCCACCGCCGCCACTTCCTCCCACTCCTAGTCCCTGTGGCTACAGCTCTTAATGGCATTCAAAGCTGGCGCGCAATTCTGGGCGGGCGATTTCTGCCCGGCCGCGATTTCTTTTTAAGCCGCACATTCTGTGCCCGACCGCATCCCGTAATGTCGCCCAAAGTGGAGTAACGGTAACCGGATTATGGCTTCAAGTGGAGCAACGGAGCCAAGTGGAGTGAGCAATGTGGCGAACGGCAAGCGGAATCTGTTCCGGTGTCAGCGGCAGATGAACAGGAAATCCAATTGAAAACGAGCCTCACAGCGAATGAGATGGCAGGGACTGACATATATGTATGTATATACCTGCATACATATAGAAATAATAATGTTCTTTGCCTGAGTGGCGGCTATTCAACATCCAGGAATCAAGTGACTGCATGTCGACTCACATTTCCGGGATACTTGCACTAAGTACTCCGATTAACTGCTCAGCTTCTCCCGCAAATGTGCCACAGCGACAGCTCAACATTAATGCAGCAAAACTCCAAGTCGCCAACCACCGTCAGAGCTTGAATGGGTCGAACCGAGAGAGGTAATATTGTGGATATCCTGTGTGGGGGCATATATCACAGCTGACTGACAGCTGCAGCGACCGCAAGGGAATATTCCAGTGGTCAGAGAACCGATAGATGTCCGACAGCAGCACTTGGCGCCGCCCCTTATCGACGGGCCCTGATTGCCCAATCATTTATGAGCTCGATTATGGATGATGTATGTATTATAAATGTCAACGTTGACAGTTACGAGCCCCCCACTCCTCCCGCCCACCGGGCACTTGGTGCCCAGCAGCGGCTTAAGAGCAGGGGAAAGCTACATTTTAATTAATGATTTTTTGGTTTTGATTTGAAAAGTAAAGATTTGAAGCAAAGGCGAGCCAAGAGCCCCCAGCTGAGAGCGGACAAAAGCCAAAAGGCAAGCCGGAGACAATCAGCAGCGAGCACTTGCCCGCAGTACCTTGGGAGGCAGCGCGCCGCCACTCGGCTAAGCTGTTTGGTAATTTGCGATTCGTTGACAACTCAACCTGAAATATTAATGGGTCGCAAGCGGAATACGAGTAAGTACTTGGAATCTGGGCTCGGGGTTCTCGGTTCTGGGTTCTCGGTTCTGGGTTCTTGGTTTGGCTATGGGTCTGGGTCTGGGGTCTGGGTCTGGGGAGCGTTCCTGTTCGCGGCAGGCGGTCCATGTTCCTCGATGATTGATGATGCAGCACCGCTGAACGTTCCGCCACCCCACACCCCACCCATTGCCAATTAGCCGTGCAGCATTTACAGTTGTAAGCTGACCGAAAAGACGAAAAACAGAGGAAAACAAAAGAAAATAGGGAAAGCTACTCTTGGTCTTGTTGCTGGGGAGCGTTGCTGTCGTTGATTGATTTGGATGTATGTGGTGGACCGCAGCCCAAAAAGAGTCCACCTAAGTGGATTTGTTACAGGCCTTGGCCTGGGTAGGGGGGGGAGGGGTGCTTGGAAGTTGTCCTCCGAAGGATAGAACAAAAATAGTCCATTAACTAAATACACCATGAACAAACCATTCTCACACAATGGCCCACTGGCACCCAAACCTGCACACAGGGACACAGAGGGACACAGAGGGACACAGAGGGACACAGGGACACAGGGACAGAGGGACACACAGGGACACACAGGGACACACAGGGACCCACTTATATACATGCAAATTTGGTTGCAATTTTTGCAAAACTTTCATTTCCGCCTGGCCGCCGCACAGTGGTGCCAAAGCGGCGCCAAAGGGGATTGCTCCTGCATTTCATTAGAAGCGATATTCACTCAGAACTTGGGCCAGTCGGCTGCGGACTAAACGCACCTGAAGTTGATGTTGCCACTAAAAAGTGTCTCTGCTGCTGCCAGAACCATGATCTTAATCTCTACAAATTTATTCTCCTTAAGCTCCGAATTGCGATGGGACCAGCAGCCGCTGCTGAGAATTCGTCCGGCTAACGTGGCACCACTGTGCACGGCCTTCCTGCTCTGTTACTTTTGCTTTTGCTTTTGCTTTCCTCTCAATCTCCCTAATCTCCGCTCTCATGTCGCTTCTTCTCTCCCCTGTCTCTGGTGTGTCTCCCTCTCTCTCTCTCTGCCGCTCTCTCTCTCGCTCTCTCGCTCTCTTTCGCTGGCTTTATCTCTGGCCATTTTTTTTCATTATTGTTTTGTGGTTTTTGCATTTGCCATTTTCGTTGTCGTTGTTGTCGTTGCTTTTGTTCGGAGCTTGTCACAAGAGCACTCACACACACACACACACACACATACGCCAATACAAGCATACACCACACACACACACACACACACAAATACACTCGAAGCGGGGCTTTTTATGACATTAGTGTGAATGGCGACCGTTATACGGTTGAGGCGGCACAACGGTCCTTGCAATTATCCTTTATGCACACCTAATGTTCCCAGACCCAGCCCCCGTATCTGCCAGCCCCTGCTCCCCTTCTAGACCCCCCCACCCCGCCCCCTTTTGGGGCTGCGATTAGGCCACAGATTGCCAGATGGCCAATGTCATTTTGCTGCGCTCTGGGCCCGGGTCCGGGTCCGCGTCCGTGTCCGTGTCCGTGTCCGGGTCCCCCAATCCTTTCTCTCTCTGCGACCAAACACAACCAAACACTGCCTCTGCCTCTGCTTAGTCCTGTTCGGAACAGGCGAGTGAATAAATTTTATTGTCCGAAAAGTGAAAAGGAGGCGCGGCCCTGTCAGCATTGCGATTTAATTACATTAGCGCCAGATGGAGAATGCACGGAGACAAAGAGCGACAGAGACAAAGGGAGATGGTGGTGCGAGCAGGGTGGCCGGGACTGAGGGGACAACACGACCAAACCGCGTTGATTAGGTAACCCTGTTACTGCTGCTACGGCTCCTTGGGGCATGCTTTAAAAGAATTGCAACAAAGTTCCATTCGAGCCATCCTATTTTCGCATCCCTCAGTCTCGCTCCACAGCCAACCCGCCCGCTCCCGCTGCCGCTCCCGCTCCACCATTCAACTTGTCGCATAATGGCATTAATAATAAACCTCACGGAGCCCCCTCCCCCCCATGCAGCACTCTGCTCTGTGACTTTCTCGCTCTGCTTCTGCGCTCCCCTTCTCCCACTGTGTGCGCCACTTGGCATTTGTTATTAAATTTGCATAATTAAGTGTGAAGCAGCGATCCAACCACTGAACCACTCTACCACTCAACCACTCAACCACACGCGCCACAATCAGAGGAACAGAAGGATAGATGAAAAGATGGAAGAGAGAACAGAGAAGAAATATCTGCGCAGATATCTTTGTGGAATTATAGTACAATATGGAATACTTTAAGCCATTTTATTCAGTGCAAAGGAAACACTTGGAAGAGAAAGCAAGTTTGGAAAAAGGTGGGTAAGTGGAGGATCGGAAAAGGAATTGATGGAAGCTTCATACTTGGCTTAGAGTCGATGAAATATTTTCTCTGGCAATGACTTAGACTACATTTCTCAGTGTTCTCAGCATACGAAAAACTATGGAATAAAAAGCGAAAAACGGGTAAATGGAGCCAGAGCAGTTTCAGCAATTTATTTATTCCAGAATCAGAAGCGCATAAAATCCAAGGGGATCCCAGGAATCCTTCGCCATTCTTTATCTTTCGCCCCATTTCCATTTTCCTCTTCACACCTTTTTTGTTGGGTCTTTCCGTGTTCTGTGACTGCTTCTTGGACATTTGACTTCAAGGTCAATTGTGTGTTCGTGCTGTCGCTGCGCCAATAACCCGACTTCTACCGTAACGCAACCCAACCCAACCCAACCCCACCCACCACCATCGCTGACTGAAGGTTCATTCAATATTTCCCGCGGGGCATGCGGTCCTATTCAGCCATTCCAATATATTTTTTCCCTGCTTAAAATGTTGTCCAGCATTTCGGAGACTTTTCACCAGCAGACGTGACTGTATCTGCTCTGCGTGTGCTTGTGTTTGTGCTTGTGTGTGTACGTGTACGTTTACGTGTGTGCTCTATGTGTGAGAGTTGGTCAACCCACTAACACACACACACACACACACACACACACACTTGGAGAGCTGTTGGCGCCATTGGTTTGCCACGCTCCGCCTCGTGCCGCCTTGCGATGCCAGCGACTCGCTTTTCCTGATGCCACATTAAAGTTTTGGTCGTCGACATCGTCATTTCCTCTCCCAACTCTCTCTTCCGTTCTCTCTCCCTCTCTCTCTCTAGTGTCCGACTTGTGTGTGTGTGTGTGTGTGTGTGGGGGGAATGCCTTGACTGGGTCTGGTAAAGTAAAAAAAAAATTGCGAAAAAGTTGATTGCGTAAACTTTCAACTTTCGGTCCCCGCCCAGCAACAAAGTCGGTCGGCCCCAGAGCTGCCAACTTTTCGTTGGCTCGCCAAGTGCAAGATCGAGTTTTAGTTTCAAACATACAAATTTACATATGTACATACTTATGTACACATGTATATATGCACGAGTGTATGTGTGAGTGTATGTGCTTTTCCCTCTGTTGGTGCCTCTCTCTCTCTTTTGCATTTTGGCCACAAGTTCAGTTTTGCCTTGCGTTTTGTTGGCGCGTTGCGTGCTGCGAGTGGCCCCAAAAAGCGTGCTACACTTTTTATTGATAAAAAGGCAAATTAGCCAAGCACACACACACACACACACACACTCACAGCGACAAGCGGAGAAAGATTGAAATAGAAAGAGCGAACTGAAAGGATAGAGAGGCACAGGGAGAGGGAAAAAGCGAACGCTGTTTAGCAAATATTGAACCCAGCGAGGGCGCATCCGTTCCATTCTATTCCGACTAGAAATGCAATACATTTAGCTGCCATATATCTAATCACTTATCGGAGAAGCAACGGTTTGCAGCTACAAAATATTCAACCTTTTTTTTGTTCCATCTGCTCTCTATCCAAGTTGATGCAGTTTCAGCCGGGCAACAGCAAACATTTCTGCAGCGAGGGATTTTTACCATTTGCACGGAATTGAACGCGAGATAGATCCATCGCATCTACAGGTACACACTATGTCGGAAAATAACGCTAACTGATTTGATTTGTGCATGCAAAGAGTGCGAATTCTACCCAAAAATGAATTTTAGCGTAGATATTCTGCTAGCGCTGCCGCGTACCGCTGCTGCCGTTGAGAAGAATGAAGACTTGGCTTGAACTACTATGCCTGAAGCGGGCCTGAATGGTGAGTCAAATATTCTAAGCTAATAACAGTAATGATATTTAAGTTGTTCTTCGTGGGATTGTGCCTGGTAAAGGCGATAAATGACTCCCAGTATTTAATTTACGGGGGAATCCAGTCCGGCCCCTTTGGTAAATCCTGGGTGCAGATCCCTTGTACGTATGCCAACAAACAACGTATCAAATATAGATTCCTGCATTCTTCCATTTATCTAGCTATCTTTTATCTAATCCGAACTTATTTGTCTGAATAGAAAAATAATCCCGCTTTGACTATTCATATATCTGTACATCATGCATCGGAACATATGCACATAAATATCTCCATAAATATCTCCATAAATAATACATATTAAGCTCTCAATATACGATCTATCTGTCTTTTATCTTCGGGCTTATCAATATTTGTTTCTTTTTACTAATCCTCCTTTTCATCTCATTTTGTATTTATTTACCTACCTATTTATCTATTCCCAACTGGTATATTAATTTTATGACTATTTATCTGCAGCTTATCTAATTTAATTCTTTAATTTAAATTGCTATATTTGTATACATATTTATTTGGATTTATTTGGATTTATGATGTGGCTACAATTTATTTTGAGAAAACTCGGATGAGATGAACAGGTGGACAGATAAACTCAGATATTCTCAGAGCTAAAGGTAGACAACTTTCGGTGAGCAAAGGTCACTTTCATGCTGGTTGCAATGGGCCCTGTCGGGGGCTATGGGCTGCTTCTTAATTTTGATGTGGTCTCGTCTGTCAGCTGCTATCCCCACTGTAATGTCCCACCCTGCGCAGCACCAGCAGCAGCGCCAGCACCTGGCCAGAGACACAGACCCAAACAGCTGCATACGCACACGTGCAGTGGGACCACAACGAAACAAAGGAGAAACTACAAGAACTTAATCCAATTTGACTGGGGACAGCAGCGATACTTGGACTTGGCCCCAGCCCTGCCAGCCCCTGCTAAGCCCTGCCCTGGCCTGCGCTTTACCCATTCCCCAATCGCTGACCATTCTTAAATGGCCTTTTACTTAATTCTAAGTGTCGTTTGACTGCTGCCAGTGGTATCTGTCTCTGTCTCTGTGTCTGTGTCTGTGTCTTGCTCTGTCTCGTGTCTGTAACCCTCTCCTGCCTGGAGCCCGCGTTTTTCAGCAATTAAAGCACACTGGCTCCGGTCTCGTGTGCGTGTGTGTGGCATATCCAAGAGCAAATATGATTTTCACACAGGGAACGAGAAGAGAGAAGGCTTGAGAAAATTATGGAGGAAGCAGCAACCACCCAGCAACCTGTGGGTGAGCAGCAACACCCACATTATCGTGTGGGTTTGGTGCAGTACAAGCGGAATCCTTACGAATTACGCAAGGTTTAAGCTGGAGTGGCTGGTGGCCGGCCCAGGTGCTGGGGGGTCACAATTATCGCCAGCTGGTCAGGATGGTCAGGCGGCATCCAATGGCATTGAAACCCCCCTGAGTTGCGCATTGATTTCTATGGAATTTCCATCGCAAAGGTCAAAGCTGCACGCGAGCCCCAAAAAATATTCAAGAGGCCACTAAGCAGTAGAAGAAGCGGCAGAAGGAGAGCAAGAAGGCGACCAAGAAGCAAAGCAAAAGAGGGCGTCCAAGGATAGGCACAGAGCCGAGGGGCTCGCCTTGTAAATGCCTCGCAATTGAGTAAAATACAGAAGCAAGAAGTTATAATTATAATTTCAGTTTATTTAATAGGAGAAGTGATAATTTTTAGGCTAGTTTCCATCGTTCGTTAGTGTCCACAAATGAACGAGATTGAACGAGATCCTCTACTACTTTTTCTCCTCAGAAATCATTGTTTGCTTTTCCGTTATTTCATCTTAAGTCTGAGGAACTTTGCCTATGTGTTTTGGTAGATCTTCCTGTTGCCTTAACCACATCCAAGCTGATCTCAATCCTGCATGCTGTGTACGCTCAGCTCTGTTCTCTGATACCCTGGCATTTCACTCCTTTTGTGGGGCGTTGATTGGCGGCTTGATTGTTATGATTACACTTGGCCTGGAGCTGGAGCTGGGGCCGCTCCGGCAGGCCATTGCGACAACATGGCGTATGATTAATGCGCGAAATATACTCGTACTTTACCTGGGAGCCACACAATAGCCGAATGACACGAAATCTGCCCCAGCACCACACGGCACCACACGGCACAACAACTTTGTTTGCTTTCGCATATTTATTTGAGTTTACCCTCACCCCTTCCGTCTCCTTCTCTGCTTCCCCTTTTTGCTTTGATTTAATGCTGCACGCCAGAGTCCCAGTCCCAGTCCCTGTCCGAGTACGAGTCAGAGTCCGAGTCCGAGTCCGTTCCCCGTACCGAGCCCATGTTCGTGTCCGCCTCCGCCTCCGTGTCCGTGTCAACAGGCCACAGTCCAGGTCGATTCGAGTGGAGCCGCCTCCGGCAGGTCAGGGCAGATTATTCTTATGAGTGCCATTGCCTTTGTTCCTTTCGCTTTGCATTGGATAATTCTGAGGGTGCCACGCCACTTTGACCTTCTCGCGGTGCGCGGTGCGCGGTCCTCGGCCCCAGACCCTCGAGCGACCAGCGGCAAGCGGCAAGCGGCAAGCGGCTACAAGCGGCACCAAGCTGTAGGCGGCCACAAGGGCCGCTGAGTAATGGGGTGCATTCGCGCATTTCCGGCCACAAGAAACCGGCCAAGACGCAACAACAGCCAGAGGTTGAGGAACAGGAAGGAAAGCTGGCCTCGATTAAAGCCAAATATTCGCATACCCTGGCAGAAAACATTTACGGGCACACCTTCTGCTAATAACGTTTGCCTGGACTATCGCTAAATGTGGGCAAGTGGTGCTTGGTCCCTCTCCATTGTCCCTTTCCCTAGGGGAAATGTTATTAATGTTTCAGCCTCCCCTGTCAGACAGTGTAGAGGAAATCCGGAGACAGTTCCCCAACTGAGAGACACGCGGAGGAATGGATAATCATACATACATACACCGATAGAAAAAAGCCCTGAAATTTTAATATTTTCACTTAGATTTTAATATTTATGCCATTGATTTTCATCCAAGAGTGGTTGTATTAAAATTGAATATTTTTCACTTAAATTTTGATTTTAATATAGAAATATTTAAATTTAATACATTTCATATTTAAATTTAATATATTTCATATTTAAATTTAAAATGTTTCATATTTAAATTTAATATGTTTCATGTTTAAATTTTATATATTTAATATTTAAATTTAATATATTTCATATTTAAATTTCATATGTTTAATATTTAAATCTAATATGTTTCATATTTATATTCATTTTTAACTAATTGGTTATTATTTTGCGTACGTAAATTACATTTCAAATCCTCATGGTCTGAATTGGTTAAAGTTGTCAACTAGAAATAATCGCAATATGAGTTAAGACGCTAAGACAATTTTACTGTGTATTCAAGGCGGCAGCAGCTAGAACCGGTTGGGAATTCGAGGGACATAAAAAAATAATATAAACATAGTTAAAATAAATACAACAAATATTTGATTTCATTTAATATGGAATATTTAAAATAAAAAGTTTTTCCTTTGGATTTTAAAACAAAAATTTGTAATTCAAGTCATAATAATATTAAATTTAAATATGAAACATATTAAACTACAAATTTAATATATTATAGTTATTTTGAAGTGTTTTGTATTTAGATTAAATATGACCATATTAAAAAAGCATTTTGAATACATTTATATTTGAATCAAAGTGAATTCTATTAAATTTTACTATGTTTGTATTTAAAAACCGCATTTTAAATTCAAATATGATTTTAGTTATTTTTACTATGGCTTTTTTCTATCAGTGTATATATATAAACATATGTATGTGGATCAGGATTGGTAATGTTGATGCATTTCGTGGTCGAAAAGAGTGCCCCTTATGCGTGCCCACCCAGTTCAAGGGTATTCAAAATTGAAGCAGCAGCCAACAGCAAACATTGTGAAATGTTAAGTGTCGCAAACTGAAAACGCAAGCAGAGCACAGCAAAAAGAGAGAGAGAGGGAGAGAGTGCGGTCGAATGGAAGAGGAAACAAAAAGGAGGAGAGCAGGAAAGGCAAAGGCAATGAAGGCAAGAGGTCGCGGCAGAGGGAAAAGCGCAAGAAGGAGAACAACGCAAAGGTAACAAATGGGAGCAAAGCCAGATAACGAGGGGAGCAAGAGCGTAAACGGACGGTGCCAAAATCAATAAATGTAATGGCAAAACAAACCCAACCCGCCCCCCGCCGCCGCCCCCGCCGTCCACCACTACCCTTTCCCACGTCCTTGCCCTTTTTACACACCCACGCCTCCGCCGGGTCCCTTCAGCGTTAATTTACACGAACAAACGACAAACACAACAACAAAAGACAACATGCAGCAGGACTGGCCTCGATGGCCGACGCTTTTGATACCCTGCGGCACCCACTCAGTGTACGTGCATAAAAATAAAGCACATTGAACGATAGCTGGCTGAGATTGCTGTCGCTGCAGCAGGACAATTCCCAAAAGCCCTTGGAAAATATATATAAATATTTGTACATGCAGCAAATGTATTTAGCTCCCCACTTCCCCTTGAACACATAATATTTCCTATTAATTTTATGCACACTGCTTTGCTTACACTACAACACATCTCGATTCTGCTTAAGATTCGATCAGGCGGTGGCACGTGGCACATATTGTGGGAACTATCAGAACTTGCATGGGGTAATCCCATTGCTGTGTCTCGGTATCTGAAAAGACCTGCAAAAGGCTATTTCGTAATGCCTCTCTGTGGCTATCATTCACGGATTACCCACATGGGACTTAGGACACATAGGACATGGGCCAATTTATCCATCGATGACTGCATTTTTCGGTGCATTTATTTTTATTAATTTCTATGGAATGGAATGGAATGGAATGCACGCGGAAATGTTATGCGAGGCAGGTGTCTGGTCGGGCATACCCTCTGGACGGGTGGTGTACACACCGAGGGCAAAAACAAACCAAATGAAAAATGAAAATCAATAACATGCACGGCCGGGAAGGCAGAGGAAAATTGTCGAGCGTGGAGCGGTCGGTGGCAGTGCCGTCTGACAGCAGACAATGATTGTGCATAATTGCAATTGTTAACCGATTGGCCTGCGGGGGCGTGCCCTTGCCTGCCCTGCCATGCCCTGGCCATTATGCTGCGTTGCGGCTTGTTGCATGTGGCAGGAATTCCGTGGCTTGTGCATCTGTGTGCGAGTATGTGTACGTGTGTGCCGCTGTGCGTGTGTGTGTAATGGATGATAATGCCTGTTTGCTTGACATTTCTCTTCCGGGGATTCGGATGCGGTGACTTTGCATATATTCGAGACTTTTCCTTGTGCCAGCTCCGTAACCAGTTTCCTTAGCGGTTCCTGTGGCAATTCTGGAAGATGGGTCTCCATGTAACGATTCCATTTGAGCCTCGTATGCAGCTGTTTTCCATTCAGCCGCTGAAGCACTTCGACTCTCTGCAGCCAATCGTCGTTGCTGCTCCTGCTCCCTTAGCTGCTAGCTGGCTGTCTTTGCTCTCGTCCAATTTATATTCAGCTTCTATCGGGCTCCTTCAACCTTCATTCTTCCCACTTCCTCTTTGGCCGCTTTCGGATTGCTGATTCATCGCTTATTCAGTTATCAAAACCCATCTCGAAGCGTTCAGCGTTCAGCGTTGTCCTAGACAAACACATCCACCCGTCCGTCCAACCATTCCACGGTCCGGTCGTGATGGATATCGAACGAACTTTTCTTCTTTTTTTGGGGGACCACGCGGCGTATGCGTAATCAATTGTCAACGGCAGGGAAAACACTCACGAGTGCCTATTTTCTTGCCTCCTCTCATCGCTTGCCACTCGCCAACAACAATAACAGCATAAAGCAGCGAGCAAACTTCAAAGCCAAGCGATGAGTGTCCTGCCTGCGCCTGCCCCTGCCCCTGTCCCTGCCCCTGTCCCATCCTGGTATTTATCCAGGCCCCTTGGGATACCCTCGCACTTGCTGCCAAAAGCCACGTGGAAAGGCAAGACTCATCGACCCTGGACGGTACCTTTGCTCACAAATATCCCGATCAGCATGGTTGGATATAAGTGCGCAGCTTTCTGCATTGAATAGATATCAATCGTCCGCTATCTTAGTGCTATATTTTCATTAGCTTTCGTGCATGTGAGGCAGAGCCATAGGCACGAGATCCATTGATAAAATATCCAATCAATCAATCAAGGCGCCTCGTAGAGGGTACCTCCCGCTTCGATCCGTGTGGCTGGGCATGCTTCCATGTTGTCGTTTTGTCTCTTGTTCATGTTGTTCTTGCTAATGTTGTTTGGCTTGCCGACAAAGATCAAACAGCACACGCCAAGTGTCGAGCTGCGAGCGCCTAAAGGTTGGTGCAGGGGGGGGCCGGTATGTCGGGATGGCAGGCCGAGTGGGCCAAAGTGGGGCACAAGCTGAAGCAGAGCAATGCGCACTCGAGATAAACGTGCGAGGCAAACCGCAAAAGTGACAAACCCCAAAAAAAAGGCAAACAGGGGCAGAAAAACACAGCAACAAGGGCAAAGTTGTTTGGCCGAATAGAGATGACAATCTCTCTCTCTCTCCTCGCCGTCTCCCTCTGTGTGCGCCGCAGATAAACCACTGGAAAAAAAATGCCTGCCACCGGACCAGCCGGGATTCTTGTGGATTTTGGCTTTCGGTCGCCTTCCTCTGTCCGGGTGGGGGGGATTTTCCTTCAATTTTAATGAGTTTGTTGCCAAACAAGGACACCACACAAATTTTTGCCTATTTGCAACTTGTGGACCAATCGGTCGCCCCGAAAGGGGCTTCACGGGCAGGCTTAAAGTCAACTAATTAAAAAATCTGTCCAATCCTGCAAGCCTTCCATTCTTCTCTTCCTTCCTCTCTGCCCTTCCGGCTTGGCTTGCTACTTTCCTATGTCTTTGGTCAATTTATCGTTAACGAAATGGCGCAAATTGGGGATAACGGTGAGGGAAAACACTTCGAAAAGCAAACAGGCCGGCGGAATGGATGTCTGGCCTGCTGCCATCCCCAAACCAAAGGCTGGTGGAAGGACTCGAGATGGGAGCTCCTTTAAGGGGTCTGCTTATCAGCGTCTCGTGTCTGCTGCCTTCAACATGCAATTGGTTTATGCAAATGAACAGCAGACGGTGAAAGGAGTGGCAAAAAAGAGAGCGGAGCGAGACCCAGAAGATAAATGGGGAAGTACTTGCATATTCCATGGGCCCATTCCTCAATGTCCATGCACGGACATTATGCATGGAACAAACTCGCCGAAGGAGTCAAATTGCATTTCGACAATGAACGATTGGCCGAAATAACGCTAACTGGAAGTTTATCCAAAGGGATGGCCAGCCGCATATGTGGGGTGCTCGCATATGTGGCAGTCATATTTGGCCAATGCGAATGCGAATGCTATTCAACATTAATAAATGGATAAACAAATTTAGGAGATATCTGTAGAACAGATATGACAGATTGAACAACTTTTGTATGCAAGCAAAAATAAGTGCCGAATTTCTGAATATTTTTTATAGTTTCTACAGGGCAAATCAAAATCAAAATCCCTGTCGGACGCTTTGTCTCTGTAGCTGATGACAATAAGTTTATCCTAGCTAAGCTGAATCTGTGGGAGAAGAAATAGAGACGCACACAGTCAATTGGCTATCAAAGCTTCAAATAAATAATATCCTCACAAATTATGTGGAAATATATTTTTATCGAATTTTAATGTTTTCGGCATGGTGCACATTCTGTCGGAATATGCAAAATCACAGAAAAATGGCGCGCAAAATTTTTGCAGGTTTCAGTAATCCGCGCGCCATGTCCCGTGGAAATGAGCTTAGCATTAAATTGCAAAAAAATAAAAACGTATGATATACACGTTTTTGGGTAGAATCAAAAAAATATTTAACGAAAAATTGCGCAAAATAATCTCCAATTAAATTAAGCAAACGAGCAAATTAAAGGTTATAAGTTGAGCATAGATAGCATGACTAAATAATACTGAAATTGTATTTTATTTTGGCTTACTTCACTCAGCTCAGATAGACACATATCTGAAGCATATATAGGCTCTAAAATAAAGCAAAGTTTAACTCATCGGAAGCCATGCTATCAAAATATTTGACCCTCAAGTCTAGTCTTCCTTTCATGACATAACAATGAATTCACAGGGTTAATTTTTAATGTTTGTAACTATTATTATTAAATTTTGCCGAATTTGTATAACTTGGTTAAAGTTAAAGGAAAAGTTAAGCTAAGAAATAATATCCTTGGCCCACGACGAATCCGAATTCGAGACCGCATCTGCAGGTCACAAATTGTCAGGGATTCGGGGTATGAGGGGATATATATGTATATATGTAGGAATGCTGTACATACTAGTATTTTTGGGCCTTCTCTGTGCTGCTTTTGAATGCTCTGCTCCGCGTTTTCCGCCTTTTGCAGCCCCGCCCGCTGTTGTTGCCCGTCAGTTTTCACCTTTTCCACTTGAGCGGCGTCCTATGCCGCGTCCCACACACGAGTATCATTCAACTTTTTTGTGCCTGGCATGAAAATCACATTAGAATCTATTGCTTCACCTGACGACCCATTTTCCCCTTCTCATTCTCATTCTCATTCCCATTCTCCCATTCCCGTTCCTGTTCCTGTTCCCGTTCCCTCTCCCGTTCCCACAGCCATTTGCATTCTGGCCCTGGGCCTCCAAGTATAAACGCAATTTCCCGCCTTAATATGCTACACTTACACATTCAGTGAGCATTACTCCGGTCCCAGCACCCGGCACCCGTTACCCGTTACCCAGTACCCGGCATTTTCCATTCTCCTCCGCCTGTGTGCATTTCCTTTATGGCATTTTCACTTTACGCTCTCACATTTCCATGCGGAGCAGCAGTCGAACGAGCAGGAGCAGGAGCTGGAGCTGTTGCTGTTGCTGTTGCCGATGCGGATGCGGATGCCGGTCCATCCCAGTCCATGGACCAGTCCCATCAGCTAGCTAAAAGCTGGCTCATTGCTTTTCCTGCCCTGGTGTCCCTGCTGTTCTTTTACTTTTACTCTTCCCTTCGCTTTTCCTGCCAAACGAAATCCTTTTGGAAAAGGCTTTATGTCTTCTCATTCGGCTGCTGTTCGGAGTAATCCGCTTTCGACAGCTCAAGAGGAGGGGTCGTGGAGGAGCCGCCTGAGCATATGAAATCTATGCCTAATAGAGCGGAGCGTGTTGGAGCAAGTGGGGGCTGGACTGCGCTGGGCTCCATGAACTGTCAAGTCTCAGCTGAGAAGCCTCATTTGGGTCTACGTCTCCGTACGCCGTCTACCCAAATCGATCGATGATTGTTGCCATTGTTCCCTGGGAATTGACTCAAAAGGAGCTTATGAAGACTCAACAAACTTAATAAGCCCAGTTGAGGGTGGGAATCGACCGGAGATCTGCGCTTATGAAGCGACTGAATCGAATAGGAAGGCTGTCACTCCGGCAAGGGCGTACCCAGGGAGGGGGGCTGGGGTTGGCAGCTATATTTTAGCGCATTAAAACCATATTCATATCCATAAGTATGAACACTATTAAGTGCTCAAGTGCTCGCTTCAAATTACTGCGCCACGAATCACGAAAAAACTGGCAAATACCCGTAGAGCAAATCCTCCATTCAAATCTTTACCAAAAAGCAATATGTTTGCCATACTCACATACGCCATCTAATCACTTATCGCAGCAGCAAAGATTTACAGAAACAAAAGCCTTTTGTTTTGTTCTACCTGCTCTCTATCCAAGTTGATGCAGTTTCAGCCGGGCAACAGCAAACATTTCTGCAGCGAGGGATTTTTACCATTTGCACGGAATTGAACGTGGGATAGATGCGACGGGTACAGGTACACACTATGTCGGAAAACAACGCTAACTGATTTGATTTGTGCATGCAAAGAGTGCGAATTCTACCCAAAAATGAAATCTGCCGTAGATATTCTTCTAGCGCTGCCGCGTACCGCAGCTTCCGTTGAGAAGAATGAAGACTTGGCTTGAACTACTATGACTGAAGCGGGCCTGAATGGTGAGTCAAATATTCTAAACTAATAACAGTAATGATATTTAAGTTGTTCTTCGTGGGATTGTGCACACAAGCGCCTGGTAAAGGAGACAAATTCAGAGCTCCAAAAAGACGTTTTAGAACAGTTCGGAACAAGTGCCAGACGACTGCTAATTTAATGCAAATATCTTACAGAAATAACTGATTAAATTAAATCAATCTCGGCATATAAAAAAAGTATTTAATTTACGGCGGAAAGAATCCGCAAATGCCTTAATACGCCCTTTGCTCACCGGACCTTTAACCGAGTGCAACTGGAACTGCAGAATCGATTGGAATCAGCATCGATTGGAGCCAAACACTTCAATGTATACTCGCATATGTATAGCAGTGATGAGATATCAAAAGAATTCAAGCCGAAAGCTCAATTCATGG
The DNA here is from genome assembly GCA_018150885.1 of Drosophila tristis. Lineage (NCBI taxonomy): Eukaryota > Metazoa > Arthropoda > Insecta > Diptera > Drosophilidae > Drosophila > Drosophila tristis. The sequence continues at coordinate 5,404,666 of JAECWT010000228.1, forward strand.
ATAAAGTCAAGTTTCCTTGCTGTCAGTCCCGAGGATGCCATTGATCACAAATCGCAGTAATTGGGGTTCAGTTTGTGATCAATGGAGAAGTTTCCCCTTTCCCCATTCCCATTTCCATTTCCCCTTTTATCCTTCATCTTTTGATGCCTTATGTGGGGGCATCCACTGGCTCTGGCTGACTGCAGTTTGCCAATTCTATGCGCCACTTATGCATCAATTTCTTTGACAGTCCCTCTTCCCATTCCCATTCCCATTCTCTGTCTCTTCACTCTATCTTGTTTGCTTCCCTTACTGCATCTGTATCTCACGCCGTCTGCGTCATTCCATTCCTGTCGCCTGTCACCCTGTCCCTGGACTAATGTGCTCCTTATCTGCAGTCTGAACACTCGTCGTCTGGCACCGACGAAAATGTGGCCAGACCAGACCCAAAATGGGGAAAGAGTGAGAGAGAGTAGGAGGTGTGCAGAGAAGCGGATGGAATTGGTTCGTGGATTCAGATTTGCCAACTATCCCATTGCTGCTGCAGTTCTTCTTTATGGCCATTGCACTCCATGGCCATGTGTGCTGCAGGACATGCAATATGTCCACTGGAGTCCACTTGTTTGCCCATGGTCGTGGGCAATTTATGAGCTCATGTTGTTGCTGCTCTGGCCACTGTCGCTGGCCCGTAATGTTGCTGCTGCCTGTCGCCGGTCGCCTGTTGCCTGTTGCCGGCTGCCTACTGCCTGCTGCCTGCTGCCTACTGCCTGCTGCCTGTTTTCCCCGTTAAAACCAATGTCGACTGATGTAACCCATGGGATTGTATGCAGTGGGCCAATCGCATTCGCATCAGGTATTTCCCAGTCCCGGACCGTGCCTAGACCACAATTATCCTCAAAGGCGAATCCACTCACTGGACCGGAGCGGCTGGGAGCCAGTGGGAGCCAGTGGGAAGCAGTGGGAGCTCCTTCCCCATTCCCTAATTGAAAGTGTTGCCATTGACCGCATTGACTGGTTGCTGCTGCTGCTGCTGCTTCTGTTTCAGGAGACCAAAACAATTCAATTTCGCAGCACGGACATTTCTCGGGCACACGTACACACCTTTTGATTGTGTGTCAGTCAGTGGTGTGTTTGTGCGGTTTGGTGGGGCAGAGCGACTGCTCTATTTATAGCAATCGGAGTCCTTTCCTCCCTGCCAGCACACACCACACCGCACCGCACCATGCACGGACGCATGCCACCTGCTGCCCTCTCCACATTCCACCCAGTTCCAGGGAGTCCAAGTTTCCTCTTCGCCCTGACAACTTAACGGAAAATTCATTTCACACTTCTCCGCCACGCCACCCTCTCAGCAGCCTCCAGCTGCCACTCCTCCTGCTACCCCCTGCTACCCCCTGCTACCTCCTCCTGCTAACTGGCAATCGAAGGCAACCGCATTGCCAGGTAACCGAGAAACGATAATTGGACATGTGGAAACGGGCATTGTAATTATTGGAATAATTGACATTATTCGATAACCGAAACAGTTTGGCAGCAGCTCCACCTCAACCTATGTCTGGGTGCATTTGGGCAGTTCCACCACAGAAAACATTGGCCATGCGCTGGCCGACATATATGGACATACGCGCGTACTTGAGTCAGTCATTCTTGTGATTTAATTGTGGCTTATTCGCCGCTTTGCGGCAAATTCGAATACGATTGCCAAATAAAGATGCACCCCGCAACCTTCTCCCTTATCGATTAGTCTGAATGAGCGGGGAGATTCATTGTGGTGAACAGTGAAGAGAACAGGATACTCACGCTGCGAATTGGAGCGCCGGATGATGTTCTCGAGGAATGTGTTTTGCGGCGCAACCAGTCCACGTCGTCCGCCAGGCATTTTGCCGCCTACACGCTACGCTGCGCCCTCGCTGTCCGGCACTGCTCGACACTGCGCCGTCCGGTCCTGTCCCGTCCGGTTCTGTCCTGTCCTGTGCTGTCCTGTCCTGTCCTGCACGGTGCTATGCTGTCCGGGCCCGCTGCTCTTCCGCTTGCCGATGACAGTTGGACTGGCCGTCGCGTAGTCGCCCGGCGAGTCGCTCTGACAGCTGACGGATGACGGGTGACAGTTGTCAGCTGATGGATAGATGGTCCGATGGAAAGTCTGTGCCTCTGCGACGGTGGCGGTGACTCCGACTGCGGATATCGGATATCTTTTGGCTCGAGGATGTGAGATGGTCGTCGCAGTGCGTTCGTTCGTCCGCTGGATCGATTGATGTTCGATTGCTATTGATCGGTGTGGCGGCTCATCTGCGTTTCCGCTTCAGCATTTGTCCGAGGCGGCAGCGACGACATCGCTGGGCATCGCCGCAACTCTGCTGCCCCGACCGACCGCCATTTCGATGGTTCCGTTCCCACTGCTCAATCAACCTCTCGACAGTCGCTGAGCCGCGATGGCGACCTCCACAACTGTGATCCGCCGCTGTCGGAGCTGTTCACCACTTGACCAATCACGCAGTCTTATCGGTTGCATGTGGCACTGCAAGTAAAACAGAAAAAAGCGAAACGACGCAGTCTTAGAAAGAGTTTTCCAGCTTAAAAATATAATGCAAAAAAGATTGGCCAGTGGAATTCCAACTTAAAGCATTAATCGGCAGGGATTTGTATGTACCCCAATAATAGAGTTATGGGAAATTTCCTGGTTTTCCGAGAGCTTTCGTTTCGTAGCGCATAAAGCCGCACCAGAAGTTATGACTTTCGTATGCTTGCTCTCCGATTCGGTCCCATCTTGGATAGCTCTGAGATACTCGCACTGGGGCTGCCGCTGGCCTCTGTTCTACTAAGACACTTCCAGCGGCATTCACTTGTGGCCATTCGCATGGAGTATAAATACATAAATGCCAGAAGCCATAAGCCAAAAAGGGCCCCAACAGCCTACAGCTGCACATCAAAATCAAATGCTCATCCTAAAGTTCAGCAGCATAAAGCTGAGTCAAACGCTCTGAACTTGTTAATATTTTAATAGGTATCCCTCCCATTATACAGTGAGTACAAACACGTAAGATAATAAGTTAAGTACTATGCAAACTGCAGCTGGATGCCACTGGTGAGAGATTAATTCCATTGTGATGCGAGCAGTTTAATCAATCGGCAAATTAAAACTAATGAGAGCCTGCAGCACAAACGCTATCGCCTAATTGATCAAATTGCCTTTAATTGAGCGACAGTAAATAGATTTTGCGATAAGTCCGGCTGCCATTATGGTTTTCCGAATGCAGTGCAAAGTGCTGTCAAATCGGATTTATAATTCAATTTATGTAATTTCTGTTCGGCCAGCTTAAGTACACGTAGCGATGTTGCCGCCACGAGCTTGTACTGCCCCGTGGCCCTGATCCCCGTGACCTTTCCCCCTCCCCGCCACGACACATCCAGGGATGTTAGCGAGTTTCTGGCCACTGCACATTGGGCCAGGCATCCGTCGCGACGGCATAAATTCGAGAAATTAAGTTGCAGGCTTTAAAGTGGATACAGCTGCCTGTAATGATATGCATTTTAGCCGAGTTTCATTTCAGGTTAATCCGATACAGTCCACTGGTAAATATGCAATTTCCACATTAATTTAACGTAGTTACATTTTGGTACAATGGACAGGCAGGTTGGATAAGTTGTCTCTCATCTATCTAACAAATACGAACAAAGTATTCTTTTATGTAGACATTCTAAATAGCCCTGCCAATACCTGCATTTATCTTTTCTTGCCGTTTACGAAATTCACAAGCTGACAGAGGCAGGCAAAAGTTTGCCGCTTTTTTTGCACCAGCTCGTGGCTGAAGGAACATCAAACATTAATGGCCGGCAATAATTTCAGTGCTGAATTAAAATCCCAGTGAATATGCAGGCATTAAAACAATATTTGATTTTCAATGGATGTTTTAAGTGAATGCCGAAACAGCGGCTGACTGGCCCAAGGTGCACTGTTGCAATTAATTATGGCATATACTCGTGTGTGTGTGTGTACACCCAGTCGTATGCGTGGTGTGTGCATTGCGAAAGCAAGCAAATAACATGGCCCGGAACGGAGGAGGGGCAGCGAAAAGAGCTTCGGTCAGGCTTAAATACAAAACAATAAAGCATAAATTGACTATCTCAAGTGATTATTCCCGCCTGAACATTGGCAAAGGCATCCCATCGAACACTCGAAACCAGACACCCAGAGTCAAGGGCACTGCCACCTGGACCTGGACCACCGACTGCACTCGGGATGGCTGAGCGGCACTCAACCTGCCCGGCAATCACCACTGTCAATTATCCAGCTCGTATTGCCAATTAGGAAACCTAACTGAACAATCTATGTACTTTACAGTCCACACTGCGGATGGGTTTGGGGTTGGAATTGGGTTTGGGGTTGGAATTGGGCTTGGGGTTGGGCTTGGGGTTACATTCTGTGCAAGCCTGAATACACAGCAATTATAAATACCAGCTGTGAATCTGTTGAGTGCTGGACTGAGTGCATCAACAGATTCACTACGCACCGAAGACAGGATAACAAAGTCAGCTCCGAGCAATGGAACACGGTGCACTCAAGCGAAAGACGCACTAATTGCAAGGTGCAGGAGGAGCAGCAGGAGCCGGAGCTGCAGCCGGAGTTGCAGCTGGAATCAAGAGCAACTGGAGCAGAATCAGAAGGCTACACGTGAACCAAAAAAGCACACTCAGCTAAATCTATAACGACAACGATGGAGTCAAAGGGGAGGCCTCACAACAAGAATAATTACAGGAGCAGATATGAGGCGGCTAAGAAATGACAGCGAAGAATCAGTTAGTGCACGAACAGTGGATAGAGGTGGCTTACCAACTAGAACAGCCCAAAGTAGTAACAAGGCAAATTCGAATTTACATCAGGCATCAAGCTGAGCAGAGCTTAAAGACCTAAGCTGAAGGATTAAGGCGCGAGGGGCAAGACTTTTTCAATTATAAACTTGTGCGAAGTTACACAGCTCAAATAATTAGTGCTAAATGCTTTACAAAACCAACTAAAAATAGAGCCAGATCTGTGTATTGGCCATGCTCCGGTTATCGCAAATCGTAGGATTCTTACGATTTAAAACCAAAAAATAATAATGAAAAGTGCGCACAAAAATTAATGATGAGGAAAGGAGATTTTTTTAGTTGTCTGAATAGGCTGCGGGTCTGCTACGCATCTCTAATTGCTTCCAATTGTTTCTCCTGCTGTTACTTCAAACCACCGTTCCTTAATTCTAATAAACAAGCCAATATATACAGTTATTTTTATATTCCACAATTGGCTATGGGAAACTTAATTGGAATATTCTCTGATATTAAACCATGGTGCATGGGGCAAAGTAATCCACAATTATAATATAAATAAATACGAAATAAAATTCATGGCAAACTCATTCGAACAAAAAGCTATCCACGATACAAATGAAACACATTAAAACTATCCATATTTGCCGTTAAAGATATATGAATAGAAAGGAGTCATCCATCCAGCGGGAAACATCCTGAGGAACAGCTGCAAGCGCAGAATGTAACCTCCTAAACTCTGGAACATGGAAAGATTATTCATAGAAAAATAATCAACAGCATAATTCTATTTTTTTGTATCTACTCGTGCGCTAAAATATGCATAATTTGGTTATCCATTGGAAAGGTGTATGGGTGGGGTTTAATTTTGCATGAGCAGATTACCCATAGTATAATTATCCAAGGTAACATTAGCCATTTTAAATTTGTGCTACGAAAGCTAACGCTATTAAAGTTCTCCTCGGAAAACTCCCCCAACTGTTGCTCAGTGCTTGTGCTGGGAACCGAACGCAAAACCCCTTTGAATGCTGCGGCCCTGCTGCCTGTGCCTGTGCTTCTCCTTCCCCATCGCCAGCTCCTTCCACAGTTGCCCCCTTCCACTTGCCTCGCTTGTCTCAGATGGCTGAGCTCAGTAATCTTTAATTTCATTAAAATTGAAGCTGCAGCCAAGACAGCTTCTTTGTGCCTGCCGCAGAGTCCTGGTGGCTGTTGCTGCTGCTGCTGCCATCCTTGTTGCTGCAGTAAGTGCTTATTAGAGGCAGCACACTCCAACCTAAACGAGAAACGCTCTCAGGCATTTATGAATTTTCTGACTTTAATGCGTAGCTACGGAGGAACAACCAGGGCCTGGGCCTGAGTCTGAGCCACAACTAGCAGCAGCAGCAGCAGCAGCAGCAGCAGCAGCAGGAGAAGGACCACAGCAAGGGACAGTAGATCGAGCTGCCCCAGTGGCCCAGTTGGGGATGGAAGGATAGCGGCATCAAGCGAATGGGGAGAATTTCCGGAGAAACTTTGCGAACAATGCTGCATTCATTTATTCCTTGGTTTATCCCGACACAAGTTCCCTTGTTCTGCTGGTCCCGCCTCTGGTAATGCATATGATTAGCTGCGAGTTACAGCTCCATGGATGCACAATAATGGAGACTAATTCAGGACTAACCTTACCCACAGCCAGCACCAGAACTAGAGCCAGTGCCAGAGCCAGTGCCAGTGCCAGAGCCAGTGCCAGTGCCAGAGCCAGAGCCCTATCCACTGGCTGGAGAGCTAATGAACTGCACAGGGACATTCTATCTGAGCTCCATTCAGAGCCGAAACGAGAGCGAACCAAAACAATGGGGATGTGTGGACGGAATCTTTCGCAGCTCCCTGCCAACATTGGCATTGTGTGGCACCAATCGAAGTAATCTTTTCTCTCGTAATATATTCATGACAGTTGAATACGTGCAAGTGCCGCACTCGCAGGCTCTTCGTGCATCAGTTTCTGTCTATCTGTGGAGTGCGGGGGCTATTCACACACACATCTCATCTGGTTATTGCTCGTCTGTGTCCTAAGCCATACCTACGTCAATCTCTGCTATTTTTAGCCCTTAACCGGCCAGCAACGAGCCAACCAACTGCATCCGCTATCTCTGCTGAAACACTCTCCTGTGCGAGTGGCAGTCACATGCACATGCACATGCACATGCACATGCACATGCTCATGCCGTTGCTCATTCAATTCCAGCAGTGTCACTCACGTGCGAAACGCACTGTACCTCCCACTGTACACGCTGCGACTGCAAATGTAACTGCACAAGTCCACTTTCTGTGGGCAGGCACTGACTGTATTGAGTTCTTCTCTCGGACAGCTCTCTCGTGTCTCGTGTCTCGTGTCTGATGTCTCCCAGTCGGCCTGGCATGCCCCTGCAAGTCTTCTGTTCCTGTTTCTGCGCTCCCAAATTGATCAGCAATAGTGCCACTCGTTCTCGAAACGCACTGCACCAGAGTGCCGGGCGCATGGCTGACGTCACAGGTCGAGATATGCTGGAGAAGCGTAAAAGATAATAGGGAAAGGAACAGAAGAGTCAAGCCTCTCAGCAGTCGCCTATTTATAATAAATGGCAGGTTGGCTCGGCCCCTGCCATCGCAGCCGCAGCATCCCTTAATAAAGGCCGCCTCCGCGGGCTTGACACACTTGCCACAAGCCCGGCTGGGTCGGGTAGGGTCAGGTATGGTCGGGCTGGGTCGGGCTTGGGCTTGGGCTTGGCTTGGGCTCCTCGCAGCAACACATGAAAAACGAGAGGAGTTTTGATGGCTGTGTGGCAAGGACCAAGGACCAAGGACCCCAGCGTCAGTGCTGCAGCGGCAACTACTTTGGATTTGGCCTGCTGACGTTGTCGAGCGAGTGACCGACCGCACACGGGCCAGCAAGGTGGCACGTAGAACATAACAGTACAACCGCTGCCACAGGATGACGCTCACCTTGCCCCACAAAGCGCAGATGGAGCAGGCGCTCCATAAAGGGGACTGCGGCTGCGGCTGCAGCTGGGGCTGGGGCTGTGGCTGGGGCTTCGAGGTGACTGCATGTACATTTTAATATGTTTCAGCTCTAAGCTCTCGGCCCCCAGACCCCTCCCAGCTGGTTCGGTGGACCTCTTTTTATGGCTCGCTTCAAGTACGTCATAAAAATTAACACGAACATATCAAGGGGCGGTGGTGGTGGTGGTGGTGGTGGTGCTGGTGCTGGTGCAGGATGGAAGGGTTGCGTGGCGGACTGGTTGCCCTTTGGGCCCCTGGCAGCTCATCCAATCGAATCGTATCTCATCAGCCCGAAGTGCAGGGCAGAACCCACGCATGTGTTTATTTATATAAGAAAGGATAGAGCCGATGGAGTAAAGCAGGGCACACTCCCCGGCTAATGCGATTTGCTGTACGAAAGTTCCCATAAGGGAAAGGACTCATCCGCACAAACACAGAGAACTCGCCACGATGACAAATGTCCTTTCTGATCTAAACGAATTCATAGTTGATGAATATTGATTGATAATTCGGTAAAGGAAAAAAACACAAGAGTATTAAGTGATTTTTAAACCAGGCACTCGTTGAGTTTAGGGATATATTATTTTTCTGCGGGATATGGAGGATCTGTAATGGAGGATATGTAATGCAGAGAAGGAAGCCAACTCAGATGGCATATATATTCTAGATCAGCATCAATAGCAGAGTCGATATAGCCATATCTGTCTGAAACGGAAACGCAATGCAAGAATTATTCTCCTTTCTTTCTTTCTTTCTTTCTTTCCATTTATTTCCAATCTCTCAAGCCCTTTTTTCAGATAGTTGCATGCGTTAGAAAGACTTTGTGGAGGAACTTTGATTAGGAATCATCTTTCATGAAAAATATGCAAAGAAAAGAAATGGCATCAAAAATACAAACAAAAAGTACATCCAAAATGAAGCTTTGGTGAATTTAAAAGATCTTTTTGGTGGCAGTTTTCTGATGTCTCCTGCAAGCTGGCATATATTGAAAACTAAAATTCAAAAGACCTGCAAAAGTATGGGAAATCGGACTTCCTGGACTATTGGACACCATAGGACACCAGACTAAAATTGTTGTCTACTTTATGTAATTAAAGGATTAAATTTTAAGGATATGTTACTGAGGCACAAGTACGAAAATACTCGTAATGCCACCGTCTAACAATATATGTGCACACGAGTGTGCATGTAGCACAGCAATTCATTCTGATTGCATAATTTTAGAAGCTGAATAACGGAAAAACAGGCACAGCAGAGAATCATCCTTGTTGCGCCTGTTTCCCCTGCTTTCTCTGCTCCCCTTCCCGCTTCCCGTCATTTGGATTTAATTTCCGGTGCGCTGCGTTCTGGCTTCAAATATTAATAGAGCTCTGGCATTATTAATGAGATGGTGTCATCAAGAAAATGAAGCTGCCTCATCCACCACATAGAGTCTGAAGCTCCTACCCTCCTGGATCACCTACCCTCCTCTCTCTCTCTCTCTCTCTCCCTGTCTCTCTGTGTCTCTGTGTGTGTGTGTGTGGCGCTCACCTTTGGATACTTTGTGCCATTGTGGACTATTCAAAAATTTATAAACTTTTTGCCATTCGCTTTGGTATCCACTCCCTTTTTTTTGGGGAGGGGTCTGTGCATGGAAAAGGAGAATAATCTAAGCGGGGAATGTCTTTTTTTTGTATTTGGTTGAACGGGTTGAACGGGTGGCAGGCAAATTGCAGTGCAACAAATGTTCATTTGGAGTCTGCTAATTACTTGTGGTCATCGTTCCACGCTCGTACATTTATTTCGCGTATTCCCCGCTCGATAACATTTTGACATTTCATTAAATGCGTTTCCTGTGAAGTAAACCATCCCGTGGGCTTGGCATTTGGCGTGCATTCCCTGTCAGTCCGTGGCAGTCCAAGGGAATAAAAGAGCGGGACAGGCAGGACCTGGCATTTTTCCTCGATATTGGCTTTGACAACGAATTTTACGCTCTTTGGGAACAACATTGTTGCCGTTCCCCCGCAATGTCCCTGCTGTCGCTGCTCGGCTTCAGTCGTCATATAATAGCCGCCACCCACCCCGATGCCGCCCGACGTGGGCTCTGGATCTGCTTCTGGTTTTCTATCCTATTCGGAAAGCACAATTGTTGCAACAATTACACAAACACAAATGCAGAGGAAACCCAAACAAAAGGGGGGAAGCAAAAAAATGAGGAGGAGAATGGCAAGAAAAACAGCAAGCAGAAAACAAAGCTCAGGGGGACAATAGGCCTCCGAACGGTGGAACGCAGAGTGGCAGGAGCAGGGCAGAGAGTGGGAATGGGGAGTGGGAGTGGGAGTGGGAGTGGGGCGCACCACATTTCCCAGACCTCTCGGCAGACAAGAAGAGCAGACGGGGGACAGACCAAGGATTCGATGGGCACAGTACAATGGACTCTGGGCTGGGGAAAGATAAGCAGCACAAGAAGAACACGACGATGAGCAGCCATTCGGGCGGGCGAGGGCTAATACTCGCATGGGGTTCCGTTTCTGATTGGTGGGCTGGAAGAGGGGAAGAGGGAGGAGGCAGGAGGCAGGAGGCAGGGAGCGGGCGGAATGACTGCCAGTATAATACAAATCATATTGTAATTTTGCCTGTACGGGATGGCTTCATCATGTAAGATTCATATTGTAATTTCAATGCGAGGAAGGGAGAGAGTGATTCGCATATGAATGGATTATAATGGTTATAATCGAAATAATGGGAATGCATGGGAAGGTAGGTGCCTATAGCTAGGTCTTTGGATCAATAAAATGGCACATGGAGTCCAGGAATAGTTTGCTGTCCCCTGATGTGGCATGTGGCATGTGTCAGCCATGAAAAAGATTCTGAAAATTCAAACGTTTTTTTTTTTGTTGGAAAGGGAACGTCTTGGGTAACAGATCAAAGACTGAGTACATACGAATGTATTACTGAATCAATTAAAAGTCACTTAAGAATTGGTCTTACTTAAAGCTTCTACAATAATCAATAAAATGGCTGCCAGGTTTACTTTTGGGGCCGCAAAAGGTTAGCAAGTCAATCAAGCAGAGCCATCAAGAGCCCGCGTATAAATTAAAGTCAAACAGGTTGGCTGACGCTTTGCAACCCGCTCCCACGCTCCGTTTGTGGAGCCCAAAAAGGTCACAAATGGAAATTTATACCAAAAGCTAAAGAGTCGCCAAAGAGTCACAGAAGCGCAGGCAGCCAGGCAGCAAGGCGGCAGGCGGAGGCGGCAGGCGAGTGCAATCAGCTTTGGTCAAAGACCCGAGTCAAGTCGAGCCCGAGCCAGGGTACAGGCCCAGACAAGATACACAAATTCGAAGGCGAAAGCCAACGCAATTGGTGCCTTGGGCTGGTGACTGGTGACTGGCGACTGGGTCGGGATTGGGATTGGGATTGGGTCTGAAACGGGGCTGGGATGGGAATGGTTGGCCTGGGTTGGCCTGGGTTGGGCTAATTGATTGACATTTCCTGTTGGAGCGAGGAGCAGGAAGAACGGGACCTGCCATGCCCCGCCCCGAGTGCTATCTCCGCACCATGGAAGACCCACTTCTGGGGAAGTATACGAGCTTGCAAGTGGATGGAAGACTGCTCCACTTGTATATGCGCATAAATACATATACTTAACCTTGATTTTGCCATGTCGTCAGTCAGCCCATGCCCCGGGGCCCGGGCACGGGCCCGGGCGTGGGTCTGTGGGTCTCAGCCTGTTCTTGGGCCTGGCTTTTGCGTGCCAAGTTGGGGCGCCTTGGACTGACAGGCAAAGTAGGGCAGCCATTTCATTAACCCAAGACAAGAAAACAAAGCCGAAACAAGTGCAAAAAAGAAAGTCTATTTTCGGCTTCGACGTTCCTTAAAGAGGACCATTTCGGCCCAAAGTGAATGCACACTGGCTTGTCTCGCAGCTGAATGAAGCTGAATGAGGATAAGCTTGCATATTTATGTACCCATGTAATCGTAACTAGTTGCTTGATAATCGATCCTTTGTTCAGGCCCAAGCCCAGACCCAGACCCAGACCTAGATCCAGACCGAACCACCCCCAGCTTCAAGTTCTTCAAGTTCTGGCTTCCCCCTAAGCATATTCAGTCGCTTCATTTGCGTTGTCTCCGGCTAATGCCTCGAATTCCATGAATAATGCGCTCTATTTGTCTTTGTGCTTCGCTGAATGGCTCATTTTTATTCATAATTTTGTACTTAATTAGGCGCCGCCTTAGCCGAGAGCTCTTGAAGTTCCAGTCCCAACCAAAGCCCATGAAAGCGGGAAACGAAATGAGCTGCGGCTCTTGATACCCTTACTTGAAAAACGCAGAAGTTAGCGTCTAGATGTCTGTAAAAGCTATGGAGGGGGAAGGGACATATTTTCCTTATGCCTGCTGCATGGGGGCTCGTTGATTCGCCGCTGTAGAATTTCCCATAGGCGAACGGATACACACACGATCTTTTAGATGAATATTCCACTGGCTGGATATGGAAACTATGTTCGTGCTGTTTCACAGTGCTAATGAATATTATAATATTAGACAGACTCTGGTCTAAAATGAGCATATCCTCTGCAAGGGTATTGCAAATGCAAATTAAGATTCATTAAAATATTAGAGTGCCTGGAAGGGGAGGCGGAAGCAAAATGAAACGAGGGAGCCTCTAAGATGGAGAAACGCCAAATATTTGTACTCCCTCATAGTGAGGAGCCTTTTCAAATCATCCACGAACTGGAGCCCTGCTGGAACCCATTAGATATTTATTTGTTTTGTGAATCAAACGGTCCCCGTCAACATTTGGGAAATTCAAATGGAATATTTGCTGAGCATAGTAGCCTCCCATTGGACATCTATCGGTCGTTAGATCTGGTTGATTTTTTGTTGATGTGGTTTGGATTAGCAGGGAAAGGTGCCGCTTGTGGACAGGGTCTAGCTGCACCCGCTCCCACGTAAACTTGGACAGCAAGCACATGCTTCTGATCTGAGTGTTGTGAGTCATATTTGTGTTCTCACAGTTCACAGTTCTCGTGCTGATAACTAAACAAATATCTACACTTGCGTAGCAAAACAAAAAGTAAAATTGATTTTTATTCTTTTTGAGGTGCGCGATACCTGGCATTGCGATGAGTAATGTAAAAAAGTCTCCTCTTTTTTTGTTCTTATTTCCAGTAAATGCTCTTAAAATAAATCAAATTTCGTTTTTTTATTTGAAAGGACAAATATTGTTAATTTTAAGCGGATTTTACAGGTGGTGTCCACAGCAGCGAACTTCTTTTTTTTTAATGGTCACCACTAAATTCGTAATAAAATTGTTCCATATGAAGGCATCCATTTTGTGCCTTCACTGACAGTTGCCTATGTTTTAATAGGTACACATATGCTATAATTTAATAATTGGTCCAATTGGTCAAATTCTCATGAGGCGAGAACAAAACCCTGTCTACCACAGGCACCTTTCCCCTAAATATGATGTGAACCGCTTGGCCTTAGCAATTGATTCGTACATGTGTGCACGAAATTTGCACTGGTTAAATGTTAATCTGGTTTCAGCAGGAATTAAGTCAGGATTGCGAGGAACGAAATGTTAATGTAGTCAGACTTGAATCGGCTAAGAGGCCGTGAGCCGTGAGCAATAATTGGGCTGAATATATTCGACCTGTTAGTTGTCAGTTATACATCAGTTACTTAATGTTTGAATGTTATAGAAATGCAAATTGAATTGAGTTTTGGTTTGGTTTCCGTTTAACCCTTCAATCGGCAATGTTCTTGGCTATGAATACTTTTTGAAATGTTTTTAAATCGGGTACGACTCGGTGAATTCTCGTTTCCCCATCCAAGTCTTGAGTCCAGCAATTCTTCTGCTGCTGCCACTATTAACCGTTAGCCGTTACTGTTTTTACCTGCTTTTCCCGCTTCTGCCGTTCACCCGCTCCCCGCACAAACATGTCTGGTGGATGGGGGCTGGCAGATGTGATTTGATTTTATTGTTGCGGCGGCTTATCAGCTTTTGCCCTTAGCTCACGGCTGACTTGACTGCCCCTGCCTCCCATCTGTTTCTCTCTCTCTCTCTCTCTCTCTGTCTCTGTCCCACCTTCCGCCGCTAGAGCTCTTTTCGAACGCCCTTTACCCATTACCTTTGCGCACCTTAGCCCTCTGTCTCTTTCTGTGCTTCTGCGGAACTGTGGCAAATTGAATTTTATCTTTTTCATCGATTAAATTGGTCTAGGCCGGCGCTTTCTCCGCCTCCTGCTCTGCCCATTTCTCTGGGCCATTCTTTATCTGTGTGCCTTTCTGCCTGCGTCTTCTCCGTCTTTTCACCTGCCCCATTCTGTGCCACTATCTCCCTATCCAATTAGACTTTGGTGCCCAAAACGGGCAATGCAATAAAACACACACCGCCCCAGGAAGGCGAACAAAAAAGGTGGAGAGCAAGAGCGAGAAGTAGAAGTACACATGTAGACAGACAGACAGACAGGCAGACACAGGGAGAGAGGAGGAGGAGAGAGCCTTTGTATGTGTTGAAGCAGCAGCAGCACCGGGCCAAGTCGTTGCCTGCTGCCGCTGCTTCTTGCAACCTCTTTGCCTGCTTTCCTTTCACCTTTCTTCTGCCGCTCGTTTCGCGTACTTTGCTATTCCCTCTGGCGGCCACCTGCTTACCCGCCCACCCCACACCCTCTCAGCACGGCACGCAAGGTCAGTGCGGCGCACGTAAGTATGCAACACATAATTTCTGTCGGCTGCCACCGTGCCGCTGCCTGCCCTGCCCCCTGCCCGCCTGCTGCACCCCGTGTTCAATCACTTTGCATGGCATTTGCTGCATGCAACTTCGTTTACATTGAATGCAGCACCCGCCACGAGGGAGTGGCAAGTGGCAAGTATCCTTGTGCCGCTTCCACATCACACCCGTCCACCCGCGCCCCTCCCAGCGTGACCGGAGGGGACCCAGTTACAGAGACCCTCCGAAAATTCTAAATATAGCAGCAGCAGCCCCCGTCTCCAGGCCCGACCCCTTTCCATCCTGTTGCCATTTGAAGTTCTGACGTCCCCCAGCCGCCCAACACGGAATGACTCAGTTCTCCCTGCCCTACCCTGCCCTGCCCTGCCCTGCCCTGCCCACTTGCCACACGCCCACCACCCTCCGCAGCACACCGTGCGAAATCGAAAATCGAAAGTGTGCCAAGAAGGAGAGCAGCAAAAAAAAATAAGGGGCAAGACGCAAGAAAAATGGCAACAAAAGGAAATTGTGTCATAAAAACTTTTTCGATTGCGCGACGCGCAACCAAACCGAAGAACAACAACAGCAATCGGTTCACTTGAGAGCTTCAGACCAGGCCAAGACAGAGGGACAGCAGCAGGAGTAGCAGCAGGAGGTGGAGCAGGAGGGGACAGCAGTAGCGAGGAAGCATTGTCCTTCCATAGAAAGGGAGAGAGGTAGAGAGAGAGAGAGAGAGAGAGAGCTCGACCTGGACCGGGGAGCTGAAAGCAGGACCAGACTGAAGCTGAGACTTGGCCAATTTATTCCGCTGTTCTGCTGGCTGGCATATTTACTTGTCATGGCTAAAAGCAAAGCTTACGCCAAAAAATATTGACATAGTAAGAAAGCGCTCGCACAGACACAAACACACACATGAGCATGATAAGCAAACAATAGGCCAAAGCAAGGCAAACAACCAACCCCCACACAGATGGAAAAGAAATGAAAAGAAAAGCCAAACCAAACCAAACCATACCATGCCATGGAAGAAAAGCCGCAGTTCGTGGAACGAAGCTGCAAATACCCTTGCAGATCCAACGACCAGCATGCCGTGTCCTTAGTTTCCAAAACAACTTTGCATTAAGTAGGCAATTTTAAAGAAATTTTAAGAAATTGACAATTGAGAATGCGCTTAGCAGTTACCTTTAACTAATAACAATAATAAGTAATAATAGTTTAATTTTCTAACCGATCAGCGGCAAAAAGAGAAATAGCCTTATGGAAACAGAATGCAGTGGGAGCGAGAGAAATATATGCATCAGCTTGGCTTGGAGCAGCGCTACGGCAGAGTGATTCCAGAGTGGTTTGGATTATGTAGAAGCGTACTACTCAGTTAACAGCAACAGACAGAGAGTTTGGTTGGCTAAAAAAACATATTTCTATGGGCCATAGTTTCCTTGGCAACCCCCTTGAACTATTGCTGCCTACTCGTACATTTGTATGCACATATATCCGATCATGAAACAAATTCGAATATTATTATGCAGTCAGCTTTTCTGAAGGAGTAGCAACGTGGTCTCGAAAACGATTCTCCGAAGGAATATCACTGCTCTATAATATGATTTATAATTAAAAACCTTCTGTGTGCTTGAACCAAAGATAACTTAATAAATTTCAAAGTATTTGGTATGCATTAAAGCGATCCTGGCAGCTCCAAGTTGTATCCAAATTACGTTCTAATTTAATAGTATTTTTTTTGATCGTGTACGAAATACTCAAACATTAAGACTGCTGTCCAAAATACATCTTTGAATAGTGAGAGATTTGACCATTGAAACGCGGACAGAAGGAGTTCTTTTTACAGCGGATTGTGATTCTATTTGTTGATATGTTTGCAGCAAACTTCTGGATTTTCACTCATCACGTATAAAACCGCACCGATTCTCTAGGGTATTAAAATAATCTTTTCGCAAAATCGAAGAAGGACATGCAACAAAAACAACAAAAAACAGGCCGGCCCCTATATGCCCTACTTATCGATCCCTCTCTCTCTCTCTCCGACTCTAGCTCTAGTCGAGCAGAAATAACTGTAATAGTTTTACAGCGCCAGCCGAAAAGTATGCTGCGACATTTGGGCGGACGACATGCTGGCGTCGACAGTTGGACAGCCACTGGGGAGAGATAGGGAGAGAGGCAGGCAGCAATTCGGCCTGAAGAATATGTCAAGTGAATCGAAAGTGGATGTACGAGATGCAGTGGGTGCAGATGCGGCAGTCGGAGTGGGGCGGAATACATATGGGGGAGGCTGTGTGTAACAGGTAACGGTACTCATTTAATTGCATTTGTCTGCGAGCACTTTTTGGAGGTTCCTTCTCCCCAGCCCATTTTTAATGGCGAATCCTGGCTGATTTTAATTATATTTGCGGCTTGTTCGCATTTTCTTTAAAAGCTTTCCGGGTGGGCGGCAGGGCCACGGCCGGCCAGCCGGCAGCCGAGCAAGCAACTCGGAACAACACGAAATTCATAAATTAATGCATGGCGTGATGTTGGCTATTAAAAGCAATGAGCAGGCACATGAAAGCGAGACAGACAGAGAGCAGGATAGAAGGACAGCAGGAGAGTAGACTGTAGGCTGTAGGCTGCCGGCAGATGGGGAAGGGCAGACAGATATAAAGAAAGTTCCGCTTAGGGACTTACACACACACGGAGGCAGGCATTGGCCACGCACATTAACATAAAAACGACATCAAGCACCAGCCAGGCCCAGGCCCAGGCCCAGGCCCAGGCCAAAGGATGAAGAAACGGAAAATGGGAGAGCAACAACCAAAAAGCCAACGAAAAGCAGACAAAAACAATTTAACTACCGACCATGTAGTACCCGCTTAAGAGAATATTCAATCCCCTGCAGATTCCAAAGGGAAGTGCCAGGAAAGTGGCATATCTGAAATGATTCTGCCACAGCTTCTTCTCGTATAAAAGAGAGCCGAAAAGAACACTCTCAAAACTAATACTCGTAATAATTATTACCCGCTGTCCATGTATCTGGTCAGATCTGTGGCTAAAGTGTACGTCCCCAGAATCCAAGAATCCAAGAAAAGAAATTGTTATGTGCCTTGGGACTCACGAGTACCACTGTTGATTGGTCTAGCTCTTGCGGGCGTAGACACATGCACACGGCCCGACTGTTGACCCCGATCCGTACTTTAGTCGTGGGTATATATCGTCGGGGAAGCATCCCTCAGGCTGATGCATACACCATAACTTATCCAATACACCCAAAAAGCACTCTGCGAGTGCCGCCGCGTACTTATGCCAAAAAGAACAAATAAATTTACATATTGCGCACGTGCTTTGGCAGTGGCAGTGGCTTTTCCTTTTCCTTTGACTTCGAGCTTCCAGCTTCTGGTTCCGCTTCTGGCTTTGCTGCGGACCGGAGGCAGGCTAGGGATTCTTTATTTTATTTTATGGCCAAAGACTAGGCGACAATGCGGCGAACCCGACACCGAAACCCGAACCCGAACCAGAGCAAGAGCCAGAGCCAGAGCCCAAACCCGAGCCCGCGCCCGTGCCCGGGTTGCTTGCCAACATTTTACATATGTAATTGTTCCAGGAAACTTGGCAGATGCCTGCCCGGGGGTCATGGGGCACGGGGCAGTGGCACTAGCCCTGGCCGGAGTGGATTTGATAGTCAGTGGAATGTTAATAAACTTGTTTTGATACGACAGGCACATCTTGGGGCAGCGGCAGCGGCAGCGGCAGCCACCAGAGGACAAGGTCAACGAGGACGAGGACGAGAACTCAGAACAGGAAGTCGGCAGGTGGTCCAGCTCCAGTTTCGGCTATCGATAAATGCTGTTCTCCATCCAAGGGTGCGAACGGATCCGTATAAAACGGAATCGGAAGCCGCATGGCCAGCGGATAACAAACATAAAACAATTGCTGCAATGAGCGAATAAATTAATTTAAATATTGTATTTCCCGTACATATTTATGCGCATTTTATTCTGCAAATAAATTCAACGAATTTAATAAAATCAACTGCAAATGTTTTCCATTCAGCAAAATCACAGCCAGGGGCTATTTTTCACTTGTAAAATTATTATATCCATACTCCTACATACATATGTATGTATGTAGGTATAGCATTTGCACGTGCTTGAAATTTTACTCATTTTCGATTTGATGCATAAGCGAAATAAATCCCAGTGCGGCTCCCTGGTCCCCGAAATCGGTCGCAAGCTGGGGCACATGCCCCATCAATCTAGCTGATTGATTTGACTCGACTCGACTTGAGTTCTCCCATGGAGCGGCCGGCTAGGCGAAGGCTCTACGCTTCATTAACGTTTAGCCACGAAAGTGGAACACTTAGAAGTCCGTCCGTCGGCCCGCCCACTCGCCCACCCGCTCACTCCATCGGGGCACACAGGAGGTTTCCCTGGCAGCAAATCTTATTTTCGATTTGTCACATTAAATATGCAGAAAGTGAAAATTGAAAATTGAAAATGTTCGCCCGAAAGCAGTCAAACAGCAAACGAACGGAGATTGGGGAGTGGGTGTGGGTGTGGGTGTGGGTGCGGGCATGGCAATGGGCACAGTCAACGCCAAAAGTCAACTGCCAGCGGCATTCCATACTCGTACGGAGTGGCACATCGCACATACATACCCATACCCATACCCATACTCATGCATGCATATACATATACATATACATATTTGAGTGTCAGTGTGTGCCTTTTCTTCTTTTTATTTATTTTATGTTAACAGCAAATTGCGGCGCCCGTCAGCTTGGACCTTTGTTGTTGTTGTTGCTGGTACATTTTTAATGTTTTGGCTCTTTTCATTTGGCCAACACACACAACACACACACACAGCCATATTCATGTGTAGAGCTACACATGCGTGACAAAGTTGTTGTGCTCTTCTGGTAATTTTTATACCCGATACGAGACCATGTGCGAGGGTGTACTTGATTTGCTTAGATGTGTGTATGTAACAGCCTGCGGGAAGTGCGTCTGACACTATATGAACTCCGGATCAGGGTCAACAGCCAACCCTAGGCAACACTACCATGTACTATATATAGTAAAGATTTATGTAAGTGAAAACCAGTGTAGGCCACGCATTCGTGCCACACCGCCCCGAGCCAAAGAGAGACTCTATTTCCACATGTTTTGTGAGGTACGTTTAGTGAAGTTGCATCAACGAGCAGGTTTTTTATCGCAAAGTGTACCAAAGTATCCTATCCTGCCACATGCATATACAAAATTCAAGTATTTGTGTATATTTTGTGCAGTTCTTGCCACAAGGGCTCCATTGCCACATCATTTCCTGTCATTGTTAGCTTTATTCCTGTGGCCAGCTTCATTTGCGGTCTTTTGCACATTTCAATTTTTGGTAGTGTCGACATTTTAGTAGCGGATATTCAAACGTTTCTGTGGAAATGTGGTTAATTTTCGGACTGTGGCTTGTCATCTATAAACATCGCTATTATCTAGTTATTATGTATGTATTTATCTATTTTTAGAAATGCAATGCTGACAGTTACATATGTCGGAAGAGCTGTGTGAAAGAGTTCTCCATGTCTGATACGGCCATTTCCATGGGCATTTAAAACTTAAATAATACAATTAATTATCTGATAACTTAATGAGCCCTGTTATTGGTGCTCAGGATGGTTTACGGACATTTCTATTCTTCAAGTTAATTGCAAAAGCCAAGGCATTGGCACGGGACGAAAACTGAAGTTGGAATAATACATCACTGTAAACTCTTCCTAAATATAATGTCAAATATTTAGATGTTTTCTATAGTAATATCGAAAACATGTGAATATGTGCAAACAGACTTGCTGGAAACAACTTTCAATGATGAATAGTTTTTTTATATTGAAGATAATAATATAATAAATAAATACAAAATACCGAAACCATTAAATTTTGATAATTTATGTTAAGAGGTTACACATCCAGTTTAATGAAATTGAATATATCAATAGGTTAAATTAGTTAGGTTGCAGTGCACTTTAAGAATGATATAGGGACAAAAATAAATGGAAATGTGTGTTTTATTGACTTTAAATCTTTTGGTCTCCACCTTTCCATGGAAATGCCCAGAGGCTTGGAATCCTGAATTGAGAATTTTCTTCTTCCCTGGCATTGCGCTCTCGTAAGCGATTACAGGGCATGCATTAGTCGGAATACTCGAACAAATCGTCCCATTGGGTTTTCATGCTTTTGGATGGGGTGGAAAAACTTGCTTAAGATTTGCGCGACATTTGTGTTGGTGCCATTCGGCATTGTTTGCATATTTGCGACGCTGCCGCATGTCTAACGGTTATAGCGGTGAGGGGGTCGGGGCTGGTTGTATTTCGTGAGAGCGGAACCATTCAATTTCAGGTTGCCTTGCCCGTTCTCCCTTTCCCTTTCCCGCTCCCGCTCCCGATCCCTCTATGCCGAGAACTTCGTTTACCTTTTTGCAATTTCTTTAAATATTTAAGTAGCTTTTGCCCGTTTCCTGTTGCTCTCACACGGTCTCTCTTCCACACGGTCTCTCTTCGTGAGCGTATACACATACATACATATATGCTTGTGTGTGCTTGTGTGTGTTTGTGTGGGTGTAAAGGGCATCAATATCAATCTTGTGCCGATGTCAACTGTCCTGGCAGGCGGCAGGTGCCATTTCGTTCACCCCTTCCGCCCCTATGCGCCCCTCTCGCTTTCTCCTCACCTCTGCATGGGTTTGTGTGTGTGTGTGTGTGTGTGCCAGTGACTGTCAAACTGTACGCGTGTTTTGCGGTTGACACTTATGCAACCGCAAAGCAAAGCCTCGGCTCGTTCATGTGTATTTGGTTTGTGTGTGTGAGTGCTGCACTTGAAAAAGCAACCAATTGTTGTAGTTTTCCTCTCTGCCTCTCTTTCTGTCTCCTTCATCATCTCCCTCTAACGCTGACATAATTGCGCATTCAAAAGGAGCGCTTCGGGGGTATGGAGTGGGAGGGAAAGCCAGCAGTGGGGAGCTGGGGGAATTTTGTTCATTCTTTTCGGCTGACACACATTTTGAACAAGCTTCGCTGGAGCAGGGACAGGGACAGGCACAGAAGGAAAAGCAGCGGCAACAATGGCAGGCAGCACGCAAATTTAACTTCGTTTCGTCCAAGGTTTACTCATAAAAAGGTGAGTGCTTGGTTTTCTATGCCCTTTTCTTGTGTCTTCTACTTCTGGCCACTACATGAACAGACATCACGCAATTCAGATTGGCAATGGGCAACTAACGGTTGAGCAGCGTCAGCGACGGCCTTACCGCATAATAATATAGCTTGGTTTTGCCTGCCTACTGGCTTGCTTCTTTGTTGCTGCCAGTGCCAGTGCCACTGCCCCTGCCGCTGCTTCTGCCTGAACCAACTTCGATTTCTTTCTCGCTCTGCTCTGCTCTGCTCTGCTCTGCTCTCTCTCTCTCTCTCTGGCGTGCTTCAAGGCTCAACGTTTATGCGGCTCCAACGAAGACAGCAGTCAAAATAGCGCCACAAGAAGCAGAGCCAGAAGGAAGAGACAGCCAAGACAGCGCCAGCGCCAGGCGACAGCAGCGGCGGCGACACCAACGCCAGCAACGCCAGCAAATCCAGCAGACAATGCCAGTAGACAACAATTACAATTAGAAGTGTGTTTATGCCGCCGCTCTCTTGGCCGTTCGCTCTCTCTCTCTCTCTCTCTCACTCTCTCTCTCTCTGCACCGCTCTGGGTAAGCTTTCTTCCCCCTCCAGTCTATCCCCATGACGCGTATCACTTTCGCATTTGCCTTCTATCCCCCTTCGCCACACCAACCCGCCCACTGACAAACCCCACCACCCCACCACAGCCCCAACCATACTGATTGTTCGTGGTGTGTGTGTGTGTGTGTGTGTGTGTGTTCTTTTTTCCACCCAAAAGAAATTCAACTTCATTACACAATATTCGCTCTTCTTGTGGATTTACCTTTTTTTGTTGTTGTTGGTGTTGCTCTTTGATTGCCTTTTTTTGGGTGGATGTACCGTAATATTCCTTGTGGCTGCCGATGCTCCACTTCTGCTGCTGCTGCTGCTGCTTCTTCCGCTGCTTTCTTCTCCTCTTTTTTGATTTCTTCTGCTTGTTTTCTTGCTTTCTTCTGCTCCTATTTCTCTCCTTCGCCTTCCAGCTTGCTTCTCTTTCTTTTACTCTTTTGCACTTTGTGTTTTGGTTTCCCTTTTTCGGTTTTATTCCCTTTCCTTTTTCGGTTTTGTTTTATTTTATTTTTGTTAATTTTTGATTACTTTTAACGCGCTTTCCGCATTTCACTGTTTGCACTGCAGGAGAGGCGGTGAGGTGAGAGACAAAAAAGAGAGAGAGAGAGAGTAAGATAGAAAAGGGGGAGCATTAACGGAGGGAACCGAAAGACACACAACAAACAAGAAATAACGTGATGGTAGGGTAAAGAGTGTGTGCAACAATTGCCGGACTCCCGCTCCCGCTCCCTCTCCCGACTCCGGATCCGGATCTATTGAACACCCTCCTCCTTCTGCTGCTCCTCCTCCGCCACCGCCACCGCCACCACCACGCAGGTGCCGACGTCCCTCCGCCTATCCGTTCATCCCACTGGCACGTGCGCGCCCCGCTCTGTGCTGCACTTTCGTTTCGATTTCAATTTCGTTTCATTCCGTTGCAATGCACTTTCTTCGCAAAAAAAATTACAACAAAAATACCCAAAAAAAATACAAAAAAAAACAACAACATCAAAGAACGGCAACAACAGCGTATGACAGCACACAAAAATGTTTGCCTATTTTGCTCTTTTATTTGATTTATTTTCTTAAAGTATGTCTCCCGCTGTATGAGACTCCCCGAGACTCCGACGCGAGTTGCGCGCGACTACGCACCTAAAAGTAGACTACGAACTCGTCGCGTGCTCCGGCGGCATCGAACGGGCAATATTCTCAGAAGCACACTTTTCGCCTCATCAAAGCCCCCTGAAGCGGGGCTTTTGGGGAAAAAGCTCGCCTCCAAACATAAATTTCCCCGCTCTGAGCCGAGCTTCGGCGTTCTAGCGAGCTTCCTGTGAAGCGCCACCTGGCACTGTATTGGCGCTGCCCCGCTCTGCGTCGGCGTCAATGAACGGCGGTGGGAGTGGAACAGCCAAGACGCACCCTCATCCTACCCTGAATCAAGGGAAAGCCAATATTACGACTATAAAATACCTGCTACTTGGAATAGTATCCTTTGTCTACAATAAAAGAAATGTAACAGTGTGCGGCAAAATGAAAACTTTTGAATGTACTTTTGAAATTACTTGGTATAACATACATGCAATAAATATTTATATTTTTATAGTCTATTTTATCGATCCAAAAAATAAAAATAAAATAAAATAAAAAAAGCTCATACAATTCTAGTTTCAATCCATTAATTGTGTGTTATTTATTTATCCTACAGTACCATAGTGCTACAAAAGTTTCGTATGTTTAAGGTATTAGGCCCAAAAGTTATTTTAATATTATATGTATAAATTATTAACATATTATTATTGCATATTTTCGAAATTAATTTATTATAAAATTTTAATTTAAATATATTTATTTCATTTCATTTTTTAGGGGTATGTTAAGTCCAAATTTATATATATTTGCGACTAACTGAATTGACTTCAAACTGCAAACCTCATTGCGAGGCGCTGTAGAGTATGTCTGTTCCATGCCCATTAAAACCATTCATCCAGAGGCGAACGATTGGCATTTGCTGTAAGATATATGTACATTTTGGGAGCCAGGAATGTTAAAATGCTATTTTCAGCTAGATACAAGTTTGACATGGATGAACCTGACAAGTTGTAAACGATACTGGCGCCAATGGAGGCATCCACGATGAAGGGTTGCTCTTGTCCTGGGATTATTTTGGGCATGCAGTAAGCTGTAAGCATAGAGTACTCACCGAATGTGCAGTTCTCCATCATAGTGGAACAATTAAAAATGCAACGAAACTTTACACAGCAGTTGTAGCACTTGTAGTCTCTTCTGGCTGTTACAAAAATGTGTGCGAATGTAGTACACCCTCGCCGTCCGTGCGTAACGGGTATAACCAACCCCCAATGCAGACCCTGCCGTGCATCTTTGAAAGCATCAAGTTGGTGAACGTGGTGGACATGGCCGTGGCGTGGACTGGCACAGTTCCAAAACACTCATTGAGCGCGACACAACCCCAAAAAGGGAGATTATCAAATCAACTCGTAAGACCTTCGTTCCTGTATGGGTGTGCGATTGTGCGAGAGACAAACCTGTGGCAAATCTTTGTATATGCTAAATGTATATAGTAACATACACCTACATATATACTGGTACACTGGTAAGAATAATCAAATAGGCACATAGTCATATAGCAATAATAATACTGATAAAGCCTCCGAAACTTGAACATTCTACCCCATTAAATCTAAATCCCTCCGAAAACAAGCTAACCCGTGGACAGAATCTGAGTACTCGCGTGGAGCTGGAAAAACAACAGTAAACAAGATGGAGCTGGGCTCGTATTGCAGTATCAGGCAGGCCCCAGGCCCCAAGCCCCATAACAAATGCAGCACCGAAAGCAGCATCGAAAACAACAACAAAAGCAAAACATCAATGAAATCAAGAAAAACTGGTTTGTCTGGATAAACATTTCGGATTTTGTTATATGCATGTTCTCCCCAAAAGCGGGTATAATCATTTTGTCCATATGTTGGCAGTGCAGAGATGAAAAAAAATGCATATTTAATTTATTCTCTCCACAAAGTGGCCCAAATTTAAAGCTCAGCCGAATGTACGATGTACATCATTTGGGAATAGATAAATATAGATAAATGGATAAATATTCGAAGGAACTAAAATGACTAAATCTTATGTAAATCTATCTCTGCAAGGGTATCTAATGCTTCGGCATCCGCAGAGAGCCTTTCTTGCATGTTTTGGTTTTGGTTTTTCTCCTGCTTCGGCTGCGGCATAGACTGTGGGACGGACCATCAATTTAGACGCAGACTTTGAGCTTGGGTACAAAGTTCACCCGACGGTTTGCAGCCAGAGCAAACAGGTCGAGACTGGAAAAGTGAGGCGCACACATTTCGCATGCTCTTCAAGCCACTCTCTTCAAGAGAGTGGAAAGCGTGGGAAAACAAGCATTATATCAGTGGAAATCAAATGCAAACAGACCTCTAGTAATCGTTGATAAGACAGCTGGCCCCAAGTGCAGGTGGGCGATTACATCGACTAATATTCAACAGTTGAATATTGATTTTTTTAAAATTTTTAAGCGCCAAATACCACTGTCAGAGTCAGTGCATTCGCTCGCACAGACTGCATGCGAGAGACGAAGAGAGCGGATCGCTACAGCAGAGAGAGAGACAGTGCGACGGTCGAAGAGCGCAAGAGCAGAGAAATATGCAAGACGTGCATATGAGTGTATGCAAATCGCGGTGCGAATGGAAAGGAGAGAGCCAATGCAATGTGGGAGCCAGATTAGTGTGACGGAGAGGGAATGCATTCTGGCCTTGAGCTATGCTCACGTTGTAGCTGTTGCTGTTGCTGTTGCTGTTATACTGTTGCTGCTCGTCTCCTCTGCTTTCTTCTCTTATACCCTGGCAGAGAGTATCGTGACATTGGTCATCTTTTTGTTACGCAGCGAAGTAAACAGCTCTGCCCCATCACTTGTATATATTCTTGATACACATCAATAGACACCTGTCTGTCTGTCAGTTACTCATTTTAAAAGCTATTTTAAATCTCAAGATAGTTTTTGTTTGAAAATCCTATGAATTTGTAAAAACAACTGTTAATCTTATGAATTTCTAATAATATGTTTGTATGTTTGGTAGAATGACCTATTTGCGAGGGTATCAAAAGACTCGTCACTCAAAAATAGATTCCTTTCCTCTTGCCAGTGGTTGTTCTCTTGCTTTTGGCTGCGGTTGGAAATGAATTCGTTTCCATGACAAAGTTTTCACTTCAAGCATAGAAATTCCCCATGCAGAGGTTAATGCACTCGCTAGAGCCAGCCGGGGGGGAGGGGAGCTGGAGCTGGTGTCTGCTCTGTGTGATTTACATGGAGGTGCAGGTGTTCGGGATAACCAATATCAGTTCGGAGTCACCGACACGCGGCGATCAAGGTACAACATTTCTGCGTATTATTCCCCGAAGCGATAACAGGAAAGACTGCCCCGTCATGCGCAGACAACAAGAATGCTGGATTGTAATGCACACCAAACAGCCAACACACCAGATTTCAGGGGTATTACTTATGTACATACATATACAGAAGTCCACTCACCACCCACCCCAGTCCACTCACCGTTTCGTTTCCTTATCATGCGCGCAATGTGTTGTCGGCGTACTGGACGATTTGCCGTCATCAGAATGTGAAAAATAGGGAATGGGAAGTGCATCATGGAAAGAATACTTGGTGTGGAAATGGAGGGTGCTGTAAGGCATTTCAGCTTGTTGGGATCGAGTAGCAGCCACACTCTCTCGTACCATTGTTTAGTAATATTAATACACTCTAATTGACAGAACTCTCTCAACTTACAGTTACAGGTAGAAGGTGCCAGAGTGCTGGAGTGCTGGAGAGCTAGAGAGAGGGAGATGCAGAAGTTTCAGTCTGCCGCGACCTAGAGGAGCACAGCGCAGCCGGCCGGCTGAGAGTCCCACAGCAGGAGAGTGTCAAAGAGAGAGAGCGAGCAGAGAACGTGTAATGCAACATTGCAAAGGAGGATAGTGACGCTGCAGAGTTCAGCTGGGTGCGGAAAAGCAGAGGGACGCAGCGGCGACGGCGACGGCAACGGCAACAGCAACGCCAACGCGATCGTCTGTGAGCGTGCATGTGTGGGTGTGTCGGTGTGTCGGTGTGCCAGCGAAAGGCATTTACTGCGCGGCGCACTGCGACGCCAGCCGACAGTCGTGTCTCAACACTCGACAGCAGCAGACGTTTGGCAAAACTCAGAAGAAAAGTAGCAGCAGCCCCAAACAAATTCCAAACTCGACTCCAGTTCCAAAAACACACGCACACCCAGAGAGACCATGTATCCAGCCACTCAGTTGCTGCGTCTGCGCAGCGCCACCGCTTTGGGCAGCGCTGCCACACGCTCGATAACGACCAACCGCCGGCAGAGGAACACCAGCACGGTTAGCGCGGAGAGGGCGCGGGCCCAGGGCGACAGCGAGACGGACAAGTTCCTGCACTACAGCCCCGAGGATGGCTACTACAAGACCTCCCCCTACGACCCCATCGTAGTGCCCAATGTGCCGCTGCATGAGTACGTCTGGCGGGACTTCAAGAAGTGGGAGCGCCGCACGGCAGCGGTAAGTGCTTGACAATAATCCCAGTGTGAAGTTTTCTATCAAGTGTAAAGCAATCCAAAGTCAAGTGTTGTGCTGCAATTTTCTGAGATGCATACATATGTATTTAGTTCTCGAGTGAAGTGCTGTCCCTGGAGCCTCTCTGTCAAGAGGGGTCCCCTCTGAGCTGTTCCAAGCCAAAGTAAAAGTTTAACCAAAGTTAAGTGCTTTCCACCCCGAACTCCTACAGTCGCCAGAAAATAGTTTATTAATTTTAGCAGTCACACAAATACCTCCTTGAAGGGGCACTTCATGGCAGAAGACATTCCTCTTGGCACCCCTTTCTGTGCTACTTTTTCTTTTATCTTAAATTTAAACAAGATTTAAAAGTGTGTGTTTCCTTCAAATGATCCTGATCCGATTGTTAGGGAACCTGCCCCAATCGGCCCACGAATCACTCGAAACTATTCCCAATTGAAGGAATCGCAATGCGAGACCACACCAGACCCCCTTTGTTTGTTTATGGCGGGCTGTTGAACGTGCGAGCGTGCCTATGTGTAAATATATGAAAGTAAAAATTGATTTTTATTTGGCCGTTCAATATCGCATTTGCGTCTGACGTCTGGCACTGGAGCACTTTCCCCCGCGCCCCGCCCCGCCACGCCTCTTCTGACAATGTCAGCCCAATCTGAGTATAAGCAATTGTAATCGGCCTGATTACTCGCTATCAGCGAGATAGCATTGGCCAAGTATTTGGGTCATTAATGCCCCCCTGCTTATCGGACAAGCGTATTGTTCGGACGGAGTTCGGGCGGCTTATCAGTACAAGTGCGAGCAGATGATAATGGCGAAAGTGAAATAAACTTTTACTCTTTATATGGACGGGTGGGGGGGCAGGCCTACCCCCTCAAAGATCGGCAGAGGTCGTGCTATTTTCGCATTATGGTTTCGTATTCAGACTCCTTCCTGTTCCGACTCTAATCTCTTCTTGTTCTGCCATGTACCCGTACTTTTACGGCTCAAAGAATGCCAGTCAAGTAGTGCCCGGTGGCAAATTGCTTGAGCAAGCAGATAAGAAACGCTGTCCATCGAGGGCGGCACCCGATTAAACGGATCGCGTCCACACAGTGGAAAGCGAGTCTCGTATGACAGATCATCCCCTACCCCCCTACCAGAATACTGTTCGAATTCGGGAGGCACTTGCATAAGCAGTGCCCCTCACCCTCACACCTCTTCATTTACATATGTATGTACATGTATGTACATGGGAGGCGGCGATGACCTTCGACAAATGTTTACACTTTTCACTTTTCGCTGTCTATCTCTTACTCTCCCACAATGTATGTGGGAGTCTCTCTGTCTCGCTCACTCTCTCACTCAGCTTGTGCAAATCAAAGTGCAAATAATTTTTATTGAAATTTATTGCCATCATTGCAGTGTGTGCAGTGTGCGGGTGAGGTGCCAGTACGTAAGGGGTGGGGGGTGGGCTGGGCTGATATAACCGAGTAATCACCCTGTAAGCACACACATACACGAACAGCCGCAGCACATGTGTAGTGGGGCTGGCGTAACCAGAGCTGGGGGCCAATTGTTGAATTAAATGCAATTAAAAGCGCCAGGCCCCGCAGGCCCGGTCCAAAGTTCCTTTAGTTATGCCCTGCGTACCCGCAGCACCACCCCCAGGGCGAGACAATGCCATCAGATAAAAACTCTGGCCCCGGGGCTCAAGCCTCTAAATACCCACTACAGATCGATCTTACCCGTGACAGCGACTATGTACATAGTGGGCCAGTTTTATCAAATTTCTATTGATTCATGCACAAACAAAAATAAAATACAAGAGACTGCATTTGTCAGCGCGACTTGTTCTTTGGCCCCATCTTTTTTGTATAAGCTAAATGGACACTCACAATTAAACGATCTAATCGGTGGCTGGTTTTATGGGGGAATAGAAGGGAATGGTTGCCGATGTCTGATCTATCAATAGCTAAGCGACGATCCAGCAGGTCGGACGAGGTCTTACAATTTTCGCTGATAACTGCATTTGAGTGACACATTATTGAATGCAGTTCTATATTTAGCCCCCCAATCGATCGATTTTTGTGATAGTTCACGGGTACACACCCATTTTGAACGCTGTCGAAATTCCCGGCTGGCCGCTGGTCATAAAAATGATTTTTTTATAATTATTTACGCTCTCTGTTTTTCCGTTCTTTTTGTGTTGAAATTTTGATGATTTTGTTTGCGTTGTGACGTCAGCATCAGCAGTCAATGGGGTCCAGTCCAGCCTCTGCCGGCATGAACGGCATGAAAAGTCAACAAACGCAGCGGCGTCCGTCGCGCGAAAGCAGAGCAAAAGAGATACCAAATGACAAACGACAAACGACCGCTCTCCGAGAGAGTGAGCGAGGTCGGTCTGTGTAAAGAGACGCAAAGAGAGGCGCGCCACGACTCGTTTAGACTTTGCAGACTTTGTACTTTGCCCCACTGAACTTTGGACCGACGTAGTGCCCCCACAAACAGCCGAACAAAGCGAAGCGAAGCGTTGCTTGATGCGCGCAGTGGGGGCGCAGAGCGGAGATCGACAAATGCACGAAATGATTCTCTTATTATTGTGTTTTTTACGACGGCTGTGTGTGAGTGCAAGTGTATGTGTGTGTTCGTTTGTGTTTTCGTTGCACTACCCTTTTAAAGGGTATGATGAACTCGACCAGATCAGTCTGCCAGTCCGTCAGACATCATAAGTAGTTGTAGTCCTTCCTGTCCAGTTCCCAAACATAGACCAGGCATAGTGAGAAATTTGACCAAGATCAGATTCCTAAATCAGATAAAATATCGGCCGAAAATGGGTATTCTTGGGAAGAACTTCCCGGGCTCTAAAGATATTCTCACACAAATCAACCAGGTCGATTGAATCCAATTCGGGTGATCATATCTGATAGCTACCATAGGGCGGATCAACCTGGAAGTGTATCAAAAGCTTCGGCACTCCTTCCTTCGTTTTGGTTAAATTTAAAATGTTTTGATATGCTTTTAGTTGTTGGATTTGTTTGTGGCAGGCACTGTCGCTATTTATAATGTTTATTTTTAACCATATGCGATTTCGGACTGCGCAAATTTAATGTGGACAATCTGCAATCAGCACACCCCCACCGGCGGACCCCCCCCCCGCACACTCAACGGGGTCTCCACCTCTCCACCAATCCGATGCTCAGTCGTTTTGCAAATGTTGGTGACCTTCACCTTAGCCCCGAACCGGTTGCATGGTTGGGGAAGGGCAGGGAAGGGAAGACATAGTAAGGTTGGGGCCTTTCTGAATATAACTTGGAGTACGATCAGTTGGGGCAGCCATTTGTTTAGACACACTTTACAAGAAAAGCTTTGGGGCTATAAACAATAATAAACTCCCACTCATGTTTGTATGTTCCCATCGCCCTTTCAGGTATGCGTCGTCACCGATCGCCAGTATACGTTCGCCCAGATGAGGGATGCCAGTGCCGCCTTTGCGGTACGCCTGCAGACAAAGTTCAATCTGCACAAGCCAGACGTGGTGGCCATCTGTCTGCCCAATATGCCGGAGTACCCCATCGCCACGCTGGGCGCCATCGAGGCCGGACTGACGGTGACCACCGTCAATCCCATCTACACTGCGGGTAAGCGGGCTCGGTCTGGTGATATCTATCTCGAAATTTAAATACCCGTACAGTTGTGTTCAATATTCAGAGATGTTTAGAGAACAACTATTTGGCATATCCAATCCTATAAATTACCTACATACATATGCAAACATGTGTACCTATATTTGGGCAATTATCATCAAAATTTGAGTGGATAGTTCCATTAGCAGCACATTCACCTTCGCGGATGCTGGTGGTTCCACCAGCTGACTGACTTCACACATGACTGTTTCCAAGCAGTGCAATATTCAACCGAAAATATCGGATCACATCTACTGACTTTACTTTTTATCTACGTGGATATACCACCCAACATATTATGGGAAATTGGTTTTAAATTCGCACCATTAGAGAAATTTTCCCCCTTGAGAATGAGCCTCCTATTCAATTAATCAATAATCCAGAAAGCAAGCATTTTGTTATATGGATAATCCAACCAAACTTCGCATAAGGCATCTAAATATAAATGTACATACATACGTATGGCATACTCGTATCTCTTTATGTTTCGATGAATCGTCCATGGCAATCTGTAGGCCTTTTAGCCCACTGAAAGCGGTAAAATCTAGATTTTCTTTATTCATTTATATATTTCAATCTTGACATTAAATATAATGTTCATAAGCAGTGAGAAAAAATGTACATACTCATGTACATATGTATTTCGGGAAATATTATTATTTGGGAACTGTCTGGGAAGTGCGTCAGAGGCGGCAGGGCGAATGCCTTATCACCAAAGTACCCACTCAACTTTATGGGAATAAATATTGTGGAAATCTGTTCTGGTCTGTTTTTTGGGGTCCAAAGTCGAGAGATCAACACTAACACTTGTCTTTGCTTTAATTTGATGAATTGCAGATGAGATCGCCAGGCAGCTTACCTTCAGCGCGGCGAATTTCATCGTGGGTAGCATGCAGAACTTTGGGACGCTGAGCGAGGCCTGCAAGCTGGCCGGCAAGTGGCTGCCCATTGCCGTGATCCGGAGCCGGGAGGATGAGGCCCTGCCCGCGGGAGCCATCGACTTCTACGAGCTGATTAGCACCCAGAATGTGCGCTACGATGATCTGCAGGTATCGAAGGAGGCCACTGCCGACGACATGGTCTTCCTGCCCTTCTCCTCGGGCACCACGGGCCTGCCTAAGGGCGTGATGCTGTCCCACAACAACATCACCAGCAACTGCGAACAGGTCCAGTCCGCCCTGCCTCTGGACCTGGACGTCCAGGCCACGCTTCCCGGAGTGCTGCCCTTCTTCCACATCTACGGCCTCACTGTGGTGATGCTTTCCAAGCTGGGCCAGGGCGCCCGACTGGCCACCATGCCGGCCTTCAAGCCTGACGATTTCATGAAGGCACTGGACCATTACAAGGGCAGCATCTTGAATCTTGTTCCGCCCATAGGTGAGTCCATGAATACGAATTACTCGAAGTCGATTACTAACTGGATACTCTGTCCTCTGTCTGTTCCAGCTCTCTTTATGATCAATCATCCCAAGCTGACTCAGGAGACGGCCCCCGCCTTGAGGGTTGTGATGAGCGGAGCCGCACCTATTGGCCAGCACGACGTGGAGCGTTTCCTACAGAAGTGAGTACCATGCCCCATCCAAAGGCATAAGGCCATCCATCTTATATCTTATATTTTATGCCCAAACTAACACTCTCGATTCCACTTGTAGATTCCCCAAGGCCGCCTTCAAGCAGGGCTACGGCATGACCGAGGCCTCGCCTGTGGTGCTGCTTACACCAGAGGGCAACACACGCTACGCCTCCACGGGCATACTTCCAGGCTCTACTGAGTCCAAGATTGTGCCCCTGGATGGCGGTGATTTTAAGGGTGTGGGACCCCGCACCACGGGCGAGCTGTGCGTGCGCGGACCTCAGGTGATGTCCGGATATTTGAACAACGAGGAGGCCAACCAGGTTACCTTCTATCCGGGCAACTGGCTGCGCACTGGCGACGTGGCCTTCTACGACGAGGACGGCTTCTTCTACATTACGGACCGCATGAAGGAGCTGATCAAGGTGAAGGGCTTCCAGGTTCCCCCAGCGGAGCTGGAGGCGGTACTCCGCGACCACCCGAAGATCCTCGAGGCCGCTGTCTTTGGAAT
This sequence comes from Drosophila tristis, assembly GCA_018150885.1. NCBI lineage: Eukaryota > Metazoa > Arthropoda > Insecta > Diptera > Drosophilidae > Drosophila > Drosophila tristis. The sequence goes on from JAECWT010000228.1 coordinate 5,438,230, forward strand.
CCCACACGAGCTGAACGGGGAGGCGCCACGAGCGATTGTCGTGCTCAGGCAGGGCCAGGAGGCGACCGCCGAGGACATCGCCGCCTATGTGGCCGAGCGCGTAGCCCACTACAAGAAGCTCGAGGGCGGCGTCATCTTCGTGGACGAGGTGCCCAAGAATCCCACCGGCAAGATACTGCGCAAGGACCTTAAGGCCCAGTATTCGGACTGAGCCCTTGGCAATCCTCCCCAGATTGGGATCTACGAGTATATATTTTGCAATCGTTTTTTTTTGTCTGTTTTAATATGTGTACGATATCAATCAATGTTGGCCCTGGTCTGGAATGTCGATACGGTGCGGGCTTGTGTAAGCATTGCATTTAGACCATCGGAAACATTTAGTCCTAGACTTAGACGTAGGTCTCGACTAGTCATTCGATTGGTCCATAGTCTCTAAGAGTAGAATAGGCTGAACTCGTAGTGTAAGCGCCCACCACCCCCATCCACCAACTCCCCTACCACCCTACCACACATACATGCGAAATATGCTCCACAACTACTTCTTATCTATCACACTATATAAATGTATATCAGATCGTTTGAATATACTTAAAGACGGACCCAGATCGTATTGGAGCGTTGATATTTCAAAGTTTAAAGACGAAATTATGATATTCACAATTTTTTTTTTTGTCTAGTGTTTTAAGATATATTTGTTTGTTAAATGTATGGTAACGAGAAGCTGGATACGGCATGCATCCATTATTATATATGATATGTATGCTATGATGTTTGAGAATAAAGACGGAATGAAACAATTTAGAAATTTGTCTGTCTATCGGTCGGGACAGCGAACAGAGAAATACGGGAATACTCGCAAGAAATTCTTAGCATAAGGCTGGTTCAGCATTTAATAATTGTATCTCTCTGCATAGCATACAAAATATAACCATAGACAAAATACAAACGTTTTAATGTACTTAGCATGAGACACAAATCTGTAGATCATTTTCTCTTACTTAAAATTTCATAGTACACCTCCAACATCTTTTTTTAAAATTCAAATACCACGAATTGATGACTATCAGATCAGATCATTACTATAGCCAGAACAAACAAATAAATTTGCTATCCCTTGCAAGCGATTTCCTACTATCTCTCCCTCACACACCCTTCCTTGTGATGTGTTCATTTGTGTACTGAAATAAACCTACACCAATATGTAGCACCAGATGGAAATAAAGAAGACGTCTGTGTTTTCACTGGAATAATTACACAGCACCGCAAAATAAATGAAAATGTCTGTTTGGTAAAGTTCAGACTCTCAACTTGAGAGTCATTCTGTATGTACATACAGTACGTATGTATATAGTATGTATTTATGATTGCTGAACTTGATGTCAAAATCCAAAAGCAACGCTAAGAAAAGTCTGACTTAAAATGCGAATATGCCCCTGAGAAATATACGGTTTTTTTTTGCTTACTTAACGCTTTAAGGTTTACTATCCTGTAACCTGAGTATTACCGTTGGGCTTACAGTGTAGGCCAGTCCTATCTGTATAGAGCCAGGTGGTCTCTATCTAAATGAGAACTGAATAAGTAATAGGTGATGGTGAGGGGTTCCTATGGAACATCAAATGACTTAAAGACCATCATATTTGCTATGTTGAAAAATGCTTAAGCAATTTGTATGCCAATGCAAATGCTGCATACCTCTAGTACCTACATATAAGCTCATTAGTGTCGTGACATTCGAAAGTGATGTACATGTTAACACCATGTATAAATGCTCCAAAGTGTGGCTTCGACTTCAAAAAAGATTCCGTTGAAAGGGCTCTGGAGTGCGACAGATGGATGGCACTGTCTAAAATCCGACCAGACGAGACTCCTTTTATGTCGTTGCAGACCTTTGAATTTGCATGTAAATTGATCCGACATTCAAAGCATTTTTCGTTAGATTTATTTCTCAATTTATTTATTTACGACAAAATACACAAAATTTAAGATTTGATTTATTTAGTTTTAGTTTTTAGTTTAGTTCTTCTTCGTTTAGATGTTTTCTTGCACTTTAGCTGTTTCTTGTACGCTGCATTACGATTTATGTAAATTACTTGCACTTAATATACAATAGAAAAAAAAAATAGATGTATGTATATATTTGTTAGTGTGTGTGTCTAATGGGTGTGTGTGTGTGTGAGTGTGGGTGTGTGTGTGTGAGTGGACACATACAATACATATGCATATGTCTGCTTATTTGTGTTTACTCGTTCGGGATATTGCTTAAACAAATTAAGCTTAATTACGCTAGAAAAACAAAAGGATCGGGTCTCGAAAAACTCACAAAAATTGCTTTAACTAAATTAAGGTTAAGTGTAAACATATATATCTAACAGAACTGATCCCCTTCTTTAATTTTTTTATTTTTTGGTATATATTTTTGTTAGTTTTGCTAAATGGTGTAAGAATCAAGTCAAAAAGTTGTTAAATGCATCGATTTACATACATACTCGTGCATGTAAAATATATAATAATAATAATAATCATAGTAATATTAATATAAAAAGAACAAAAAAAAAATACGTATGGAGTGAGACGAATATCTTGAATAGGAACCCAGTGAGGGGTTATAACAAAAAATACATACATATTTGGATAGGATTGTACATAAAGTGGTACAATTTGTTCTCTTTTTGTGCACAAAAACTGAATACAAATACGATTCGAGCGCACTGTGTGCATGGGTGCATGTGTGTGTGCTGGTTTGTGTGTGTGTGTGTGTGTGTGTGTCTGAGTGTTGGAAGAGCTCAAGCTGCGGCGGTCCTGGAGAAGAAACAGTGTTGTGAAGCGACAAGGATCAGAAATTGATAGATCAGTCATTAATTGATACATAACCACTTGGATCTCTCTCTCTCTCTCTCTCTCTCTGTCTATCCTTTGTTCGATTATTTAGCGTCACGTTCGAGGGCAGTTTCAGTAGTTTGAACAGTTGCGAAATGCAATAGATGCTGCTGTGTGCAGTGTGAGTAAGCGAACCAAAAGGAGTTCGTGGGGTAGAGAGAGCCAGACACAACACTGTTTGGCAATGGAAGCAAGCTTCACAAATGTCAGCCCCCGTGGGCTCGAAGAACAGTTTCGTAGTTTAGGTATAAGTATGATGTATGTATGTATATATGTATGTATATAGTATGTATATGTATAGTAGATGTGTGTAAATATGTAAATATATATATAAGTAGCTAAGACTCTGCACAATTCTCTTTGTATGTATTTTGGTTGTTTTTGTTTTGGTTTTGTTTTGTTGCTTGTTAAAGTTATACAAATTTCATATTTCTTTTCTTTTCGTTTTGTTTTGTATTTGATTCTGTTGTCTGGAGAAAAGGCCACAAAATGCTGCGTACAAATTGAATAACTTTAGCTGAGAGATTAACGTTCATCCTTTTTGATTGTTACATAACTCAAGCACACACAGACACACACACACAGACACAGACACAGACAGTCACGACACAGGCACATGCACACAGTATATGGGTACATAAACATACATACACGTACGTATGCATGCATTCTGAATATATAAATATATATATATAATATCGGAGTACATTTTGCTATGTTCGATTGCGTTTATCGATTCGATTGCTGCGACCGGCATCGCCTCTCGTTTTCCTGATGCTGCTTCCACACTGCGTCTCGCTCTAACAAATGCCTGCTCCCGCTCCGTATCATCTCTCTCTCTCTCTCTCTCTCTCTCTCTGTCCCTCTGTCTATTTAGCTCCATATTTCTCTGTCTCTCTCTATTCCTGCGTTCCTTGTCAGTTAAAATTCCTTTGCGATGCGTTACGTTGTCATTGCCATTTGCTGGATGTCCCATTCCATTAGGTCTCACGCCTTGGCCCCGGGTATCTTGGCCAGCACCTTGGACAGATCCACTCCGGTGAGGGCATTGATCGAGGGCGGCAGCTGGGCCACCAGGCGGGTCACATCGTTGGTCACATTGTCGTTGCCTCCGATCAGGACAATCTCCTCCGTCTTGGCCAAGGGAGCAGCCACCTCGGCAGCAATCTGTGCAACAGTTTACGATTAATATTCAAATAAGAAACAAAAACACAATTTCCAGTGGACAGACCTTGGGCAGCGATTCGAGGACGATATTCATGATGGCAGCATCGCCGTACTGCTTGTAGACATGAGCCTTCATCCGCATGCGCTCCGCCTCGGCCTTGCCGACCAGCTCGATGGCGTGTGCCTCGGCTGCGCCGATCTTCCTGATGCGCTCCGCCTCGGCACGGGCGCCCTCAATGGTCTGGCATCTGTTCGGGTGGTAAGAAAATGAAGGGTATGAGAAGGGTTCCCTATTGAGGGGGTGTTCAGGGCAGTTCGACTCACTGTTTGGCCTGGGCCAGGGTCTGGAGTCGGAAGGCCTCCGCCTCGGCTGGCAGCTTCACGGTGCCGGTGAGCTCTTTGTCCTTGCGCTGGACCTCCTGCGACTCGATCTCGATCTGCTTGCGTCGCTCGACAACCTCGATCTGGATCTCCTCGTTACGGATCCTCTGTCGGATCTTGGCTGCCTGCAGCTCGTACGCCAGCTGCGACTCGGCCTTGGCCGTGTTGATCTCCTGGTCGAAGTTGGCCTTCTGCAGCTTGTACATGCGCGTGTTGTCCTCGATCTTGGTGTCCGTCGAGTACTTCACATCCATGGCGCTCTTCTCGCACTCGGCCTCCCGGATGCCGGCGTCTCGATTGGCCTCCGCCACTCCGGCATCGGCGTCCCGCTTGACCACAGCGGTCTGGGCCTTGCCCAGGGAGGCCAGGTACTGCACATCGTCGTAGACATCCTTGATGGTAAAGGACAGTATCTCGATGCCCATGCGACCCACATCAGGTGCGGCCACCTCGCGCACCAAGGCCGCGAACTGGTCGCGGTCTTTGTACACCTCTTCGACTGTAAGCGTTCCTGCAAAATGGAACAATAAGAAACGGCATGAGTATGGGTACGGATACACTTGGATGGCACCCGTACAGGTCATGCAAGGGCGGTGGGGTGGTGCAGGGGGGTTGTGGAATCAATCGATTGCCTTACCGGGTGACCACCAAACTGGTGACGCCCACTATCATGGCCACCTTGAAGACGCCCATCCACACGACGGACATGTCGCCAGCAGACTGTCGCGCCACGGAGGCTCAGGTCTACTTATTGGCTCGGAAATTATCTACAGTTATGGTTATCTATCTGAGTATCTAACTGTCGGTCAAAGCTTTTTCTTGTTCTGCCTTCGTTTTGACGTCATTTGGCGCAGTCTTATCGCTGGCCTTATCGGAATGACAGCCCAACTGACGTCACTCATGTAAGTTCGAACCGAATTGTAATCCAATTGCAGCTCCCAGGGACTTGCAGCGATCAAATGCTCTTGGCTTGGGGGCCAGTTCTCATCCCATGTGATCAAGGTCACCCCCGGTCGACTACCCAAAACAGTACAAAAAGTGTACTCGTATCTATATAATTCACACGCGATTGGAATCGGAGACCCGGAGAGACCCCACGACCAGAGCGTGTCGCGTTGAGCTCGCAACTGACATCGGACCGCAATCGAAAGCGAGACAGAGACACCCTCAGACCCAGCCACAGCCCAGCCACAGCCACAGACACAGCCAGCAGCCCCCAGCCCCCAGCCCACAGCCAGCTGTGGGGCCCTAGCACGGAGCCGGCTTTGGTTATGTAGTTATGTAGTTTTGTAATTGTTTCAGTATTCGCACTCAAATTGAAATTGTCTGCCTTGTAATTGTTGTAATCGCGCTTATGAAAACTACCTTGAGAGCGGCTCTCGTCAAAGTTTGCTCACTTTGCCCAGTCGCAGTCCCAGTACGAGCCCAGCCCGCAAGCCCTACACTTGAATTTGGTTTAATTGAAAGCCATAGATTGAGCAGCAAGGTCGTCACTAGGTCTAGGGCTTTGAGGTTTTGAGACATAGAAAAAACGCGCTGCGAAATGTTGAGAACAAGCCTCCCTGCTGCTTTATTGAATTAACAATGAGTCCAGCAGTTTTTATGGACGGCGCAAGGTTAAGGTCTGCGAGGGCTCGAGAGATTAATAGATAGAGCTGGGCAGCACACAATTTTTCGTGCTAAATAACTGAAAGCATTATTAAAGGTCTCTGAACTCTGTGTCATATCTATCTAGAGGCATAGAGGCCGAGAGGCCTAGAGGCAAATCAATTAGCAGATCTACAAGACTTTCAATTGTATAATTCGAGTATTATTCCCTGCAATGGAATGCAACCCGATTCAAGCATATGCTCATTGTACATGAATTTATTTTATTACAAATTCCGTTGCTACACACATCAATACATATGCACACACACAGGGGTTTGCCATTTAAACGAGTTTAGGGGAGGAAAATGTTACAGAATAGGCGTGTTTATGTATCTGTGTGCTCCATTAGCAAATATTATCCGTTGGCTGGTCTGAAGAAGCTTGACGTGAGCTTTCCTTCTCCTGTTGGCATACTAGCAGGATCACTCGTTTCCAAAGAATCACTTGCCAGGTCCGTCCCTGACTGCTTCCAGGTTCTATTTGCTCCTGCACCTGACTTTCTCTTTTGTGGGAAATATACGCCGGGGGGAAATCATCCTGCTCTTGCTCGGAGAGAGTCTGGCCAGATCCAGTAACAGATCCCAGCGGGTGGGGCAATATCGGGGCATTGATTTCTTCGTCCTCTTGCAAGTCCAAGAATGTGAATTCCATTTTGGTTCCCATCTGGTTGGTCATAGATGCAGGGTTGCTGGATTCCCACAGCTCCTGCTTCTCATTCTGGGCAGATCCAGCAAATGATCCCAAATGGTCGGACAATATAGACGCATTCGCCCAGCCGGTACTTGGCCCCTCCCTGCCAGTGTAATCAGCCTCGAGCCAGGCCACATTAACGTCATGGGAAAAGCGGCAGTATTCCCCCAATGCGCAATTTCCCTGCACATAGAATTGGCAAATGTCTTGACCTTGAGCCGAGTGCTGAGCCTCAAAAGGGTCTGCTCCGCTCATCTTGCAAACGAGCACACAAAGATTGTTCAAATTTTACAATTTTCAAGTTCAATTTTCAGGGGAATTTTTAAAGGTCAATGTTAAAGGACAATTATGAAACCAATGAAGACTATTGACAAAATATCGATTATGTCCATGTGGATTAGGTGGAGTTGTGCTGTGGTTCACGATAGTCGAGTTCAATACCACAATGTTTCCACTGGGCTGTTACTCGAAAGAAAATTGAACTCCGATCTGTGCTCGAATGTGTGAATAACCAAAAATGTTAAATTTCAAAGAAATTTCCCATTTTTGCACATTAAATTAGCTCTTAAAAGTGATGTTAAAAGTGGATGTGTGTAACGCACAGAAGAAAAAGCGTCCGACCCCATAAAGTCTATGTATATAGTCTATGTCTGGTTGTCTGTATTCCAGACTCATCTGAGAACACACTGAATCAAGTTTATTTCAAAATTTGGCCACGCTCCTTTTCGCCTTCACAAAGGACTGAAGTCCGCGGCATCCACAATTCTGAATATACGAAAAAACGGAATACATTCTCGTACAGAATGACCATATCTACCAGATTGCCGAATCTGAATCAGATCGGATTATGGTTGTAGCCAGAATAAAGAAATTAATTATCAGTTGCTACCTCATCCCCCTTCTAGTGATGCGGCGCTATGCAATGTGCGAACTTTCGCGGAAAATATGTAGAATCTACATTGAGGATGTGGATGACAGTCATAGCTCCCTGAGTACGGGTATAAAAGTAGAGTTGCGGCCACAGCAGCGACACACAACGTACCGCAATCCTTCGTGCCCGTTTTAAAAAAGTCACTTCTGTTATGGGAAATTTGCGAGTCACAGCAAATCAACTTTATTCGCATCATTCGAAGGGCAAACTTGACTGAGACTCATAAAGGCCCAAATGAGTAGTAGTCTTTACCCCGAAGTGACCTTCTATTCCTCCAAATTTCAAGAGTCTTCGAATGAACGGGAAGCATCATACAACTGTGGCTGACTAAGAGGACAGTACTATTCAATTAATGGTAGTAAATGGGTCAATGCTGTTTCTCAATTGGCACCAAAGAATGCAAGAAATTTAATTAAATTAAATCAATTAAATTGAGCAATTTATTTTATTTCTATTATTATGTTATTACACCATGATCTTTCAATGAATATAGAATCCAACAAAAATGTTGTCTGTGTTTCTGCAGCAATTGGCACGTGATTATGGTTGATAATAATAAAATACGAAGGTCTAGTTCAAAACAAGCTGAGAACAGTAGCTCCACGTGAGGCTTACAATTAAAAAATACACCTGCTTTTATTTTTAAAACATCGATAAACGTCAATGTTAATTAGGGTTCAATGTTCCCATCACTAAAGCAACGTCACAGACTTCCTTTGAATGAAAAATCACGAATTAAAGCAGGCACTGCCTCTAAGTTCTATCCCTTTCTGATGTGTGCGGCAGCCAGCACCGAGAGCTCAGTACAATTTTACACTCTAAGCAGAACGCACACGTATAAAAACTCTCTACTATTTATTTGAAATTCTCGCATTTTTCTCGGTCTTTTTGGTGAAAGTAAGCCAAGGTAAAATATACATATATATAAAATTTTTTTTTTGTTTTTTCGAAACAATTTGAAACAAGATTTTTCTAAAACTGTGCGTTTCTTTTCGACGGTTTGCCGCCAGGCCATAGGTAGAAACGAAACATGTCCAAGACGGAAATCAACAATCAAGCGCCTTCTCCGAACCTTCGGGCTCCGCTCTGGCGCCCCGTGGTCCTACACTATCCGAAGAAGCTGCTCCCGCACGGACAGATGCGTCGTCGCGACATAGCTTTTGGCTACCCGACCGAGTATGAGGCAACCAAGCTGCGCTGCGGTCTGGCGCAGCCCCATGGCATCGACCATGTCCGCCCGGGCCAGTATTGCCCGGAGTGCCAGTGCCACAAGGACCGCAACCATGGTGGCGGGGACATGGCCGATAATGTGTCCCAGTGCTCGCGCATGTCCAGGGCTTCAAAGCGCTCCGTCCGTTCCACAAAATCGAAGCGCGGCAACGGCAACGGCAACGGTGACGGGGACGGCGATAACGATTCTCCCCTCAGCCAACGTAGCGATATCTCTGTGAAGACCGTGATATCCAGGGCCACATTGAAGAGTGGCCACAGCAAGAGATCCCCATCCCAGGAGACCGTCAAGTCAAGCGCCACAGTCAAGACCAGTGCTTCAACCAAGTCCAACGTCTCGGTCAAGTCCAATGCGACAGTCAAGTCAAGCGCTACTGCAAAGTCCAGTGCCATTGACGTCAAGTACAAGAAAAACTCCGTCCGGGCCAAGGCCAGTCGTCACTCCCAAAACGAGATAATGCCAGACCCAGGTGCCAATCAGCCCAAGAAGGAGACACAGACACAGACACAGGCTGGCTGCGAGAACTACGCTCCCATGACGAGCACGGAGCGCAAGGCTGCCCTCGAGGAGGCCCGCTTCAAGTACGACAAGCTGATCGCGGAGTACAACCACCTGCCCGTGTCAGTGCCCACGCTGCGCGTGCGCAACCGCAAGATCGACATCGAGCGGGAGCTGGACGAGCTGGACTACAGCATCAATATGTTCGACCAGCCGAACATCAACGTCTACTATCGTCGTTAACTTTGATATTGACGTTGGCGTTTCTGGTTTCTTTTTCTTTATAGTTGTACTCAAAATTTAATTATTCTCCAAGCAACACACAAATTTAGTTCAAATAACACAAAACACACTCACACAGAATATAGAAGATGACACAAAGAGGAACAAGGTTGCATACACTGACACGAAGCTAGCAAAACAGAAACACAACACCAGCTGAAACACCAGAACAAATGCCTCACCAGAAGATATGAAACGGTTCACTACACTGCAAATAAATGGCAATCACAACAGCAGAAACCAGTGACCATTAAAGCAAGGGACGGGTTCTGGTCTGGTCTGGTCCTGGGTGTGGCTATATCTGATAGCCTCCTTTTGTTCAGCTACCATCACTGAAGCGTTGAGGGATCGTATGGCTGCGACTAATTTAAAGCTTTAAATCGCTTTAAATACTGTTACTCGAGAGACGATTAAGAACAAATTAGTAACATGTTGAAACGGCGTTTCAAGGTTAGATGGGGATGCAGCCCAAGTGACTGAGAACTCCAATTACATTGGCTATAGGCAATTAGCATTTTGCTTCCAATTAATAACCCAACAATACCACTGTGAGAGGCCTGTTTGAGTAGATTGTATCCCCATACGAGCTGGATAACTCCAAAATCTTCTTTAAAATTATGAAAAAAAAAACAACGATTTGATGTTTAAATATTGTTCGCTAGGCACGTACATTGTACAACGGCGATATTCATTCAAATTGATGAGTTTTAAAGAGAAATTTTGGGATTTTCATTTGAGTTTGGATTCGTTCCCAGACAATTGCTACGGCTGAAGATATCAAGATATCATTCCAAATATTTAGTTTGTGTGTTAAAGTTCTCCATTCTTTTATTTTTGTTTTTTAAAAAGGGGTAACCATTTAATCTTTTTTGTTTTTCTTTTTACCATAATCAAAAATGTTATACATTTTTCTTTAAAAAAAAAAATGACATTTGCGCTGTAGATGCCAAGTGAAAATTAAATTGAGAAACCAAATAGAAGGGTTTTAATTAAAAAAAAACAAAAAGAATTACTTCTAAGTATGGAAATGAGATCTAAGTACTAGCAGGACCTACAACTTAGTTTTTGTCCCGACCAAACGCTTTATTTTGTCCCGTATAAATATTCTTAAAGCATCAATGAATACGTTTAGTGGACTATTCAATTCGTACCAGACTACTAGACGAATTGCGAACCCCCAGCTTAAGCCCGCGCAATATCGCGTTGCATTATCGCTTTGAACTTACCCAATATGGCGCGCAGGTGTCCCTCGAGGGTCTGCAGGATGGTCTGCTTGATCTCCTTGACGCTCTTGCCCAGGAATTGCTCACTAGCAGTGCCCAGCAGCTCGTCGGCCTGATGATGGAAATAATATACATTCATCATCTGTGCGTGAGCGTGGAAGCATGTGGGTGGTGTGTGTGGGTGTGTGGTGTTGGTGGGTGTGTTGTTTGATGAATTTGTTTAAATTTTCGATTAATCGATTGATTTTTGTAGTTGTTGTGGTTGTGTTGGATCCGCCGGAGGAGCATACGCATATTTTGTTGTTGTTTGGTTGGTTTCGTTTCGTTTCGCATACGATGTACATCACCCACACAAACAGACATGCACACATAGATACCCACACACGCACACACACACACACACACACACATAGAGACACAGCGACAGTGAAAACGAGAGAGAGAGAGACAAAGAGAATAGAGAGCGATACATGGATTAACGGTAACAGCAGCAACCATATAGCAGTAACGGTAGCAGTAACGGTAGCAGTAACGGTAGTAGTAACGGTAGTAGTAGTAGTAGAGGGAGCAGTTTTCGAGTAGACCATACATAAAGTTTATATTATTATTATTTTTGTTTTTTTGTTTTTTTGTTTTGTTTTGTTTGTAGGGCGGCCGCAATTCAATTCGAAATGATTTTGGTTGTTGTTTAATTGATGCGTGTGTGTGTGGTTAAATTTGGTCGATATCATTTACAATTAGTTGCGGATTAGTTTGATGAGTTGATTCGAGTTAGTTCGAGTGGATTCATTCGAGTTGATTCGAGTGGATTCGAGTTGAGTTGGAGTCGAACGATCGATCGGCAGGGTAATTGGTTGATTTTGGTTGATTTGGTGGTTGGTGAAAAGAGAGCAGAGAAAAAAGAGTAGAACACAAAGGTCAACAAGGTTTACGTTTCGTTCATTTATTGTTTTGTTTTTTTTTTTTTTTTTTTGTTAATTGTTAATTGTTTGTTTTTGTAATTGTTTGTAGACTGTACTTGTCTTTCTCCTTCTTCTTCTTCTTCCTCATCTTCTGATGATGATGATTGAATGACTTTGAACAAAATGGATTACAAATAATGAAAACGATCAAAGGAAAATCAAATGAACCAAGCCCAATGAAATAGAAACATGCAGCAAACATTACGGAACGAAAAATGACATTCAAAGTAAAATGAAATTCCCTATGTGTGTGGGTGTGGGTGTGTGTATGTGGGTGCTGTTGAGTGTCCCAGTGATTGATAAAAAAAACAAGAGGTAACGCTGTGAGCCGCGGCCCTTGCCGAGGCTCTACTTTTATACCCGGTACTCAGGCAGTATCAGAGTCGATGACAAATGCGGCGGTCTCTCTCTCTCTCTCTCTGTCGTTTAGTAGCGCTGTAAAGTAGCGCTATAAAATATTAATATAGAGAGAAAGAGAGAAGAGACTTGTGCTAGTTATGTTCGAATTTCAATTCAGATTCTGAGCTTTCGGCTTTTTCGTATCTTCAGTGTGATAACACGGGAGGCTGGATACATTATTTGGTTTTTCTAGTTTTGATAGTGTCTGAGATCTAGGCGCTCATAGGGGCATACAGACGAACAGACTTTGCTGTATCGACTCGGCTATTAGTGCTGATCAAGAATATATTCTATATTCCACTTAATGTATCTTTGAGTACCGGGTATAAAAATAAAGAAAAAAGATATAAGACCAATCGATGAATGGCAAAGACTTAAACAAAATTCGAAACCAGGCCAAAGACAATTAAAGTTTTTAATGTGAAATCAAATAAATGCAATAATAAACATACCTCGTCGTTATTATAATCGTTATTCTTATACGAAGATGACTGCAAAATCGAATTGAAATAATTAAGTTATGGAACATAATTTGGAGGCAAACATCTACATATATCACGAATGCATCGATCATAATTCAGACCAAATAGAAGCATACTCGCAGATCGGATCAGACATCGAGTCAAGTGCTTTTGTGTTTCGCGTGCCTAGTTCACAGGTGGTGCAGTGAAGATCAGAGATCACTGATATGTACGATGGTAATTTCGGACGAGTGATCGAACGTGTGCACTTTTAAACGAGAAATTGCCAACTAGTCGGTGCAGTCGGGTCATCACATGAATGAGTTAGTAAGCAGGTCGATCGAATGATATCGAGTGATCGAGTTAAAAATGGATACACTGAGGATTAATATATTACGTGATAACGAGTAATCGATTGATAACATTGCTGAATAGTTTGGACAGTTATCAAATGGAACATAATGATTGGTTCAAAATTCTTGCAATCGAATCAACAAATAAGGACTGAGATGTGGAATTATTTACAGATCCAGTGAAAGAAATATCAAATAATAATTATTTCCAAATCGATAACACAATCAACAGAATTTAAAACTGAATTAGAAGAAAATTAACCACATAACAAGGGCGGGAATCCAAAGGACAAATCATGTGGAAAACCAAAGAAAAGAAGCAAGTGTGGTATGAAGTCTACTGCTAAAAAAGTACTATGTGTGTACATCGACATCTAAGTCTAGTGCTAGAGCCAGAGCTAGGGCTAGGGCTACATGAACAGACCAACTGGGAGGGGTGATCTCAACTTACTTGGTGTCGGGCAAGGTTGGGGCGCTTGCAGGGCTAAATATGCATTCGATTAGGATTGTTGGGGGGTGTTGCTTGGGGCGGGTTTGGATCGAAACGGTAAAGAATTTGTACAAAACAAAGAGCCAAATGTTGGATTAAAATACGTTCGATACGGATGCGGCTTAGGGCTAGACTATGCATTCACAAAATAGATGCAAGCGGGATACCAGCTCTCTACGTTGCTACCAGCCCCGGGGGGTGGGGCTCTCTCTACATGGCTGGGGGATGCACGCTCGGGATAATCGTTAAAGAAACAAAATCTAGCATACAGAACTCAAAGAAAACGGGGGCCAAGCTTCAATCACTTTCGTTCAGATTCGATTCGTGGTGCAGAAGAATAAAGGGTTGCCAGAGTACTCGACAAACAAACCGAAGGAAATAAAACAAAAGAGAAAACCCAAGAGGGTGGGGTGGTGCGCTGTGGGAACGATGGGGTGTACCTTCATGATCTTGCATTGGGCCACGCCCGTCACGGTCAGTGGCACGCCCTGGGCCGTCTCCACGTTCTCGCACATCGGATTGAGGGTCATCACGTTCAGCGAGAGCCGCTGCACGTCCGTCACCAGCCACCAGGCCCAGGCCCATCCGCCGACGATGGTTCGCTTCTTCGTCGAGCCGCAGCAGCCGCCTGCAAGAGTGGCAGGAGAGAAAGACATATGATGGTTAGTAACGATATATTACGGTTTATTATTTGTTATTTTATTATTTGTAACGATAGAAGTACCTTAATTATGATTGATTATTACTAATAAACAGGTGTTTAGGTTTTTGATTTTTTGAAGCTTTTCGGGGCTTTCCTCTTCGGTGATTCAATAAACTTTGAAGTGGGGTGGGCTTCCGTCTTCATATGCCCCCCCTTTATTTGTGGAACGCATTCAACTGTCTGACGTCACTGGGCGGCCACAGTGACCCACAAAAAGGTGTTGTCAGAGAGGTGTACGTACCTTCGGGATCGGGCGAGCTTTTGGCCAGTTGACCATAAAATAAGAGTGAAAGCATTTCGCCAACACTCTCCACACGCACACTAGACGGCACTGTGCGTGTGTAAGTGTTGTCTACGTGCCGGCAAACACGTCGGGCAGTCAGAGCCATCAATACCTGGCCTAAGCCGAGAAGAAGTGCAAGCGACAAGCCAAACAGGAAGTGAAGCCAGTTGGCCACTTCAGGTGGAAACTATCGGACACCTTGTCAAAGCGTCCAAGGGCCCCTCCCTTTCCTCCTGCTTGCCAGTCCATGCATACATACATATGTATGTATGTATGTTTGTATGCATGTACATGCAGGCAGGCTGCGCATGCGCAACGCGCACTCTCAAAGCCAACGAGTGAGAGGTGGCCAACATGAGCCAGAGAGCATGAGAGAGCCCAAGGTAAAAGAGAGCGGAAGAAAGAGTGTGTGGCGTGACTGGCGTGGATTAAGGCCTTCTCTAGCGTGGCCCTCTTCTCACCATTCTCCAGTCATTGCTCAGTTGGCCACCGAAGCTCACAACGTGCGGCCGCGCATCGCATCGAATATCCAAACACGCAAAAGCACGCACAAGCACACGCGGAAAGAAAGTGTATACGAAAAGCACAAACAAATCCGTCAAAGAAAACGCGCTGCACTCCACCCATCACTGCTAGCTCCTAGAATCTATCTTTGTGTCCATCCATCCATTCATCCATCCCCCAAGTGAGTAAGAAGATCCGTCAGAGCAGCGGCTGGGCGGCTGAGAGAGTGCGAGAGCAGTGCAAAGCAAAAGTGTGCCAACGGCAAAAAAAAAGAAGAATCACAAAAAAGAAATCAAAGTCAATAAGAACCAGGCTCCAAAAAAGAATACGCACGAAAAATTCTGGCCTGCGACGCCGGCTGTAACGGTGACAACAGACAGCAGGCAGAGCTGGCAGAGCAACGGCGACTGCGATAGCGACAGCGAGCGACGACAGCGACGACTGCGACGCCTACGCAGGCAGAAGCTTTCTCAACGAAAGTGATTCATGGCTTGCGTGCGCTCTTCCACTCTCTTGTTAAAGTAGCTGTACATCTTGTGACACCCTGGAAGGGAGGGTGTTTTGGTTTTTGCCACATCTCTGCAAGGGAGCGGAGCTATCCATTTGTTTCTGGAGATTTCTTACGGCAGACTGCAGCTTCCAGTTTAATTTGCTGCACCGCATCAATATGTTATTTAGCTGCAACAGCAGCAATCCATTACAAAATGGAATTAGCTGGGCTGCTCTTCACACACACACCATGTGTGTGTAGCTGCGGGGTATCTCAAGCTTCGACAGAGGAAGTTAGCCTCTGCTTCATCTGTTGTTATGCATTTCTCTTTGGTGCTGTTTAACACACTGTTTAGCAGCTAATACCCATGTCCATCTCCATCTCCGTTCGCACTCGAATTCGCAGTTTGGTCCCCAGCCGCTGCAGTTGCGCTATTGGCTACTTTTGTCGTTTTTTGTACCTTGAACTTGGTCAGCGGCAGCGGCAGCGGCAGCGCACATTCAACTCTCAGCGCAGCGGCAGAGGGCCAACCAGTTTACAACTGCCACTGTCCACTGCCAGCATACAACAGCAACATGTTTGTAATTGCCTAGCATCCACATTCACATTCGCATTCACATCCATAGCAACAACAACAGCAACATCGATATCCACATCCACATCCATCCAATGTTTTGCTGAAAGTCAGATTATGCAAAAATTGGCGACAGGAAATGTTGTGGCAGAAAGCTAGCAGACAGATGCATCCAGCATTCCTACTAGTTGCAAGTGAGCGCCGGAGGCATCTTTCTCTCTCTCACTATCTGAGTTTGGGTGTCTGGTGTCTGTGTGTGTGTGTGTGTGCAACAAAATGGTTGCATGCCACTCGCCTGTGAGTGAAAGAAAAGTAGCTGGCATTTTCGGGTTTTCTTCTCTTTTTTTTTGTAAAGTTTTATAATAGAGATGGAGATTTCACTTTTATGCGGCCGAAGAGACCCCCTCGGGTCCAGAGCCGTCTCCACACATATCTCCACAGCTAAGCAGCAACACGTGCAACGAACAATTGGAAAAGAAAAGTCAACGCTGCATAAGATAATAAAGATGCATTTGGTTGCAGGTAGTCGGCCGAAAGATACCCTAACCAAAGTGCATACTGGGACAGCTATAGTGGCGGAGAGCTTGGAGAACAATCTATCATTCATACATACATTATGGTCGAGGGTAAAAAATATGGACTCACTCTTTGAGAACTGTAAAATCAGGAAATATATGAGGACTATTGAGCCATCAACAAATATTTTGATAGCTGAATACAACCATAAAGTTTAGCTTGGAAAGAATATCTCTGCATCACAGAGATATACTGCAGATCCCCCCAGAGTATTCCGTAATACTCAGATGTGCATATAGAATAATGGTCATAAATAACTATTATTCGAAAAGGGAGTCTCACAAGAGGAGTGGCAAAAGATGAGTCTGTGTAAGAAAACTAAATCTAGCTGATTTCTTGGACATATTGTGGCTTCCGAAATGGGTATGCGTGCTAATCAGAGACCATCAAGCCTACAAATGAGCTTACAGATCTAACGATCACGATTATCTGGGTCTGTAATACTTAGAGTCGGAGTCGGAGACAGCGCAGAAGGTGAAGACGAAGACGAAGATAGAGCCAAGTGTATGCATAACAAATGCAAGTTACGAAATCTTTGAATCGATGCGAGATCGTGATTGAAATATGGAAGCATGAAAATCGGCTCCTTGCCGAAACCCCGATACCCCGCTGCCACGAACCCTGGCGATCGCCTAACCCGACCCGATTACATACTAAGTGACTACGCGACTTTTCATGTCATGTCCACTGTTCCACTGCAATCGAGTACTCCTCACTGCTCACTTCTCACTGCTCACTTCTCACTTCTCACTGCTCACTCTACCCAATTTTCAATTGCCATTACAGACACGTTTCGGATCGGATCGGATCGCATAGCGTAGATCGTAGATCGCTTGGAATTGGAATTGGAAGACAGCCAGAGGAACGAGCGAACGAGCGAACGAAGCGACGGACGACCCACATACGCAGATCGCATCCCCAGAGACATGAGCTCGGCAATTGTGGGAGCCGCGTCGGCGATCGGCGGAGCGGTGACGGCGGCCACCAGCAACAGCTGGTTCATCCCCATGCTAATGGCGGCCGTGGCCTATTTTCAGTACGAGGAGATCATGGATCCCGAATCGAAGCCCAGCGACGTCAGCGGCGACGAAATACTCGATCACTATGACTTCATAGTGATAGGAGCCGGATCGGCGGGGGCCGTGGTGGCCAACCGTCTCACGGAGGTGGAGAACTGGAATGTGCTGCTGCTGGAGGCGGGCGGCGATGAGACGGAGCTAACGGATGTCCCCCTGATGGCTGGCTATCTGCAGCTATCGAAGATCGACTGGCAGTACAAGACGGAACCATCGGGAACATCCTGTCTGGGTGAGTGGACTGACAGCCGTCACAGCCCTGGGAGATCGCTATAATCTCGGTTCTCGTTTCTCGTTTATTCCATAGCAATGCAGGGCGGACGCTGCAACTGGCCCCGGGGCAAGGTGCTGGGCGGCAGCTCCGTGCTGAACTACATGCTGTATCTGCGGGGCTCGAAGCACGACTACGACAACTGGGAGGCGATGGGCAACCCCAGCTGGTCCTATCGCGACGCCCTGTACTACTTCAAGAAGTCGGAGGACAACACCAATCAGTATTTGGCCAACACGCCGTACCACGCCACTGGCGGGTATCTGACGGTGGGCGAGGCGCCGTACCACACGCCACTGGCGGCCAGCTTTGTGGAGGCCGGCGTGGAGATGGGCTACGAGAACCGGGATCTGAATGGGGAGAAGATGACCGGCTTCATGATTGCCCAGGGAACCACGCGACGCGGCTCACGCTGCTCCACCTCGAAGGCGTTTCTGCGGCCCGCCCGGCTGCGACCGAACCTCCACATCTCGATGAACTCGCACGTGACCCGCATCATGATCGATCCGGTGAGCAAGCTGGCGTTCGGCGTGGAGTTCGTCAAGGACCAGAAGCTCTTCCATGTGCGGGCCACCAAGGAGGTGGTGCTGTCCGGCGGCTCCGTCAACAGCCCCCAGCTGCTGATGCTGAGCGGTGTGGGACCACGCAAGGAGCTGGCCAAGCACCGCATACCGCTCATCAAGGAGCTGAGCGTGGGCGAGAACCTGCAGGATCACATCGGCCTGGGCGGCCTCACCTTCCTGGTCAACCAGCCGGTGTCCATTGTGGAGAGCCGATTCCACACCATGTCCACGGTGCTGCAGTACGCCGTCTTCGGCCAGGGACCCCTCACCATTCTGGGCGGCGTCGAGGGGCTGGCCTACGTGAACACCAAATATGCGAACAGCACGCTCGACTGGCCGGACATTGAGTTCCACTTTGTCTCCGGGTCGACCAACTCGGATGGCGGATCGCAGCTGCGCAAGGCCCACGGTCTGACGGAGGCCTTCTACCGGTCCGTGTTTGAGCCAATCAACAATCGGGACGCCTGGAGCATCATTCCCATGCTCCTGCGGCCCCGCAGCGTGGGCAGCATCCGGCTGCGCAGCGGCAACCCCTTCGACTACCCGTACATCTTCCCCAACTATCTGACGGACGATTTCGACATGAAGACGCTGATCGAGGGCGTCAAGATCGCCGTGGCCCTGTCCCGCACCAAGGCCATGCAGCGTTTCGGCTCACGGCTGTCCAGCATCCGCTGGCCGGGATGCGAGCAGGTGCCGCTCTTCACCGACGCCTTCTGGGAGTGCATGGTGCGGCGCTACACCTCGACCATCTACCATCCCGTGGGCACCTGCAAGATGGGGCCCTACTGGGACAAGGATGCAGTGGTCGACGCCAAGCTGCGAGTCTACGGCATCCGCGGACTGCGTGTCATCGATGCCAGCATTATGCCCAAGCTGGTGTCCGCCAACACGAACGCTCCGGTCATCATGATTGCCGAGAAGGGCAGCGACATGATCAAGGAGTTCTGGATCAAGAACACTATCGTCTAAGTCGCATTCATCTCCGCGTGTCTGCCCCAGTGAGTGTCTCAGTTTACTGCGTGCGTGTGAGTGTCAGTCTGGATGAGTGTGCGTGTGTGTGTGCGTGTGTGTGTGTGTCTGATGTGTATGTGTGAATGTTTTAGTTGCATAGCTTCTTAGCCTGATGGACCCTATCCAAAATTATATTTATTGACATCTCCTCCACCCTTGACATACATAGTTTTTTTTTTTTTTGTACATTTTAAGATGAAACCTGTATTTATTTTAATTGTATGTACAATTAAATGATTCAACTGAAAAGGATAATATAAAATATAATGGGGTTCTCGTTGTCTTTCTGGATAGTCTTTGACTCCCAAAGATTAGCAAAATATCTCGAAGATCCTCGATCGGTGTAAGGATATATATATATATATATATATATATATATATATATATATATATATATATATATATTTTATATATATATGTATGTTGGGAACACATTTGGGCCTTGCTTGGCTCTACCACCTATCGCCGCCAGATCCTTGACCCTTGACCTGCTGGATTGCAGAAGCGTAGGCATAGTTAGCCGAATCTTTAGTGAATCACCAGAGTTTCAAGCACTATCAAAGCCCGAGCAGCGCACTTTTGGGCGCATAGTTTTAGTATCCACACGAAGATCAATATATAATTATACTTACTTAGGCATAGATTACCCATTATACTCAATGTTGATCAGCGCTGGCTGATTATAGCACACATACACACATACATATGTGCGCATATATTAGACGCTCGTAGCTCGCTATTTTGTTGGCACTTTTTAACTGCCTTCCGTCAGCTGTTATTCCGTTAGTTTGGTTAACAGAGCGATCAGCTGACTGGAGTTCATTCACAGCGCCACCTGTGGGACTGCGTCACAGTGCACACACGTATGGGTCTGTGGGTCTGTGCACGTACAGCCGTAGAGTATGAGTGTGTGTCAGAGTTACGCTATAAATATATTTATGGATGTATGGAATGCAGTGGGGGGTATGGGGTATCGGGTATGGGGTATGGGGTCTCGGGTACGCTTGTTTATGGCGCGCAAACAGAAAGTAACGTGAAATATAAAATAATAATACCGCTGTGTATTATATATTTTCGCTGTGTTATTGTTAACTTTTTATCGGGCCCAGAATTCCGTGCTGTGGCCGGAGAGGCAACCTGGCACGCAGCGACAGCCCACGCGGCACAGTCCATCATGAGCGGTCAGCGTGCACACAAACCCCCAGCGAGGCTGGGAACCTCCGGGGCGATGCGACTCCTGCTGCTGCTGCTGGCGGCAGTGTCCACCTCGCGGGGCCTCTTCACGGTGGAGAGCAACGGCCTGGGCATAGCCCTGATGGAGTCTGTGGCCGCGGCCTTGAATGCCTCCAGCCTGGCGCTGGCCAACGACACGGCCTGGCCGCTGCAGCACCATCCGCCATCCGTGGAGCAGGCTGAGGTCGAGTCGTATGACTATATTGTGGTGGGTGCCGGCAGTGCTGGCTCCATTGTGGCCAGTCGCCTGAGCGAGTCGGCGCCCCATGTGCGGGTCCTGCTGCTGGAGGCGGGACAGCTGCCGCCCCTGGAGTCGGAGATCTTCTCGCTGAGTGCCACGATGCACCACGACGAGCGGTACATGTACCTGGACGAGGCCGAGCCCAATCCCAGCTGCTGTCTGGCCATGCAGCCGCCGCACGGCTGCTCCTGGTGGCATGGCCGCATGATGGGCGGCACAGGGGCCCTGAACGGCAACATCTTCGTGCCCGGCAGCCAGGCCAACTTCAACGGATGGCGGCGACGGCTGAATCTGCGCGGCTGGGACTGGCCCCAGGTGCAGCTCGCCTACAGGCAGCTGCAGCGGCGCCTGCAGCTCAGCTACTTCCAGGCAGAGCCCCTCAACCTGCGCCTCTCCGGCCTGATCTACGCGGCTGCCTCGGAGCTGGGCGTGCCGCGAATGAAGCAGCCGCTGGTGGCCGGCTCCAGCTTCGGCTACACCCACCACGTGCCAGTGACCCTCAATGCGGGCAGAAGGGCCAGCAGTGGGCGCCTGTACCTGGCCACCCCGCAGGCCAGTCGCAGACCGAATCTACAAGTGGTCAGAGGCGCCAGCGTGCAGCGAGTGCTGCTGGACGAGGGCGGCGGCCGGGCCAAGGGCGTGGTCTACGCCCTGGATGGCCCGGGCGGCGGCGAACGCACCGCCAAGGCGCTGCGTGAGGTCATCGTGAGTGGCGGAGCCATCAACTCGGCCAAGCTGCTGCTGCTCTCCGGCATCGGACCCGCCGCCCAGCTGCGTCCGTTGGGCATCAGACCCCTGCGGGAGCTGCCCGTGGGCCAGAACCTGCACGAGCACGGGATGCTGCCGCTCTACCTCCGCTTCACCCGCAACTGCGCCGTCAACAGCACCCAGGAGGCGGGGCCCAGCGCCTACTCGGCCGCATCCGTCGCCGAGTACCTGCTGAGTGACCAGCGGGGCCCTTTGGCCAACAGCTTCTCCATGATGGGCTTCATCAACTCCAGTGCTCCCGCCTCGAGCCAGGGCGAGCCCGACCTCCTGCTGGTGGCTCACACGCTGATGGCGCGCGGCGGCTCGGGCAGCTTTGGGTACCTGGGATTCCGGCCCGAGCTGGTGGCAGCCCAACGGCAGGTGCTGCTCGAGTCAGACATGCTGCAGATCATGGGCTCCCTGCTGAAGCCGCTGTCCCGGAGCGTGGTCCGGCTGCGCAGTGCGGATGCCTCGCAGGCCCCGCTCATCGAGAACCACTACGGCGAGGAGCCCGAGGACCAGGCCACCCTGCTCCGCTGTGTGCGCTACGTGCAGCGCATGGCACGGACCAAGTCCTTCCGCCGATGCGGCCTGCAGCTCTGGCTGCCCCCCCTGGCCGCGTGCGACCAGCTGGCCAAGGACTCGGACGAGTTCTGGCTGTGCTACATCCGGCATTTCTACGTGGGCTCTTGGCACTCGGTGGGCTCCTGCCGCATGGCTGTTGCCGGGGATCCGCGGGGCGTGGTCGATGAGCGGTTGCGGGTGCACGGGGTGCGCGGCCTGCGGGTGGTGGACGCCAGCGTCATGCCCGAGATCACGGCGGGCCATACAAACGCCCCGGCCATGATGATCGGTGAGCAGGGCGCTCGCATGATCATCGAGGATCAGCAGGCCAACGAGGTGCTGAATGGTCTCTAGGGAATCTTCCCATCCAGCCATCCATCCTGGGAGTCATGGATCCAGCTAACCATACTAAATGCATTTATATTCACAGCTCTAAGCTGACTCCACAGCACCATTAGACCCGCAGAAAATAGCCCTTAAATTATAATGCTTAAAATTAGATGCTAAAATGTATGCCAATAGCTCTGCTCCCAGAGGGTAGGAGAAAGGGGAACCGACACTCACTGCACTAAATCAAAGTGAATTCCCTTTAATTTCACAATATTTGTGGGTGTTTAACAAACAGAATATGTTTGCACAAAACATATAGAAAACAAAATAGAAAACTTTTGCTGCTTTTTGTTTGCGTTTAAATAGCTTTTTGTTAGCTCTATGCTTAGTGAAAACTGATGCAGCTGCTCATCGATTTTTATTATTAGTTTTAATATTAATTGCAAAACACATGCAGCCGCGAACGAACGAAAAGGAGACCCACCCTTCGGCGGATATGGGCATTACATTATCTGGCGTTACGTTACATTCGTACGACAAAATGTGAAAAATATATGAATTGTTTAGCCAAAAAATGACAATAGTCGAGCCATACGCACTTGAATATATGAGCCAAAATATGAGCCAAAATATGAGCCAAAATATGAGCCAAAATATGAGCCAAAATTGCGTTACATAAAACAAAAGTGGTCTTCGAGGTTGGGGTACAAAATGGCAAAACTCTGCGAATTGGTTAGGGCTATCTGTATAACATTTTTGGTGCTAATAAATGAAGTATTGAGAGTTTTCAATTTTCAAACTTATTAAATATAAAAACTTTTCCTCTATTTTTGTTAAAAATCCGCGGAGGCAGCTGACGAACGTTACTGGGCGCGACGTTTCCAAATTCCGCAATCATAAAAGCCTACAAATGTTACTGTTAACCGAGGTTGCACAAATGTTCTGATAATTTTTTTAGATAGTTCAATTTGTTAGAAGGACTTTGAAGAGAAACTTTTATCAACAATCATCTTTTTCCTAGGAGATAATAGTAAAAGAAAACATGTCTATAAAAATACCGAGAAAAAACAAAAATGTGAACATTTGAACTTATTTTAATAGGTTTTGGCTTCAAAGTTAATGAAATGATATGTCAATAAAGTAAATAAGTTACCTTTCAATAAATTTAGAAAATAATATGCGGAACATTATTATATGTAAACCGTTTTTAATTGACTTTTGATGATTTTTGGCCTGGTGGACCTTTTGACGGAACGCCCAGCCCATGTGCCCAAATGTAATTAATTCCCTAAAGAAAAGACGATATTACAACTTGAGTTTGGTTTGGGAGCAGCAAATAAAACTCAAAGAGTAGTGACTATTTGTTGATTAATCATTATTTTGTGAGTGATGCAATTATAAATAAAATGAATCATTATTGCATGCATTTTTGAATAAAACTTGCAATAATTGCAGTCCCTTGTGGATGCGCGGTTAACTTCCCATTGCTTGTGCTGCTTCCCCCATGGAGCCCACGAAAGAGACAGACAGCAACAGCTCAGCTGAGATCTGCCCCAAGAAAAGACTGGTCAACACTGGTCGCTGCGAGGCAAGACCTTCTCTGCCCAAGCACAAGTCATACACTCGAGTATCTGCCCGAGTATTAAATATACGGGTGTGTGCAATGTAATCTTTATTACGATTCCTGCCTCAAGAAAGCCACGGCAAGGCGGCCCAGTAAAGTGCAAAGTCAGCCAAAAGCTGTTACCAATTGAACATCCGAATATTATAAACAGCAAGCACACAGCTATAGATACAGATTACAGATACAGATGCACACACTCGTGTGTATGGTGTATGGTGTATGGTGTGTCCACAATTTTCCATCTGATGTGCTTATCGTGCTTTGGCTGACTGCTGACTGCTGCTTTTGCTTTTGCTTTTGCTTTTGTTTGAAGCCACTCATTGCTGTTGGTTTTTGCCGTTTCTTAGCTTGGGACTTTTTCTGTATCGGCCCATCTGTTTATGGCCAGTGTGCGTGCCGCCGCCGAATCTTATCGCAGCTATCAGAGTGGGCCAGAGTGGGTACGGCAATCTTCCAGATTTTAGTGGCTCCCATCGCTGTGGGCTGTGGGCTGGTGGGCTGTTGGCTGGTGGTTCGATCCCATGGGATTCACTCTGCTGGCCTTCGACCTTCAAACATGACCTTCGCCTGCAGCGCTCTGATGCTCCTGTCTGTGCCGCTGGGAATGCAGAGGAGAGTCTTCCACTCTGGTCAATGCACTCGCTCAAGTCAGAGTCAAAGTCAAAGCCCAAGGCAGAGCCAAAGCCAGAGCCAGAGTTGGGGGGTCAGCAGTTTCCGGCAGTTTGCCTGCTCAGCGAGACAGACAGCCAGCCAGCCAGCCAGCCAGCCAGCCAGAGGCGGCGGCGGCGGCAGACACCAACTGACCAACTGGCGATCAGTGCAAGCCGAACAATGACGGCGATCAATACGTTTGTGACCATGTGGCGGTTCCTGCTGACCCTGGGGCCCTCGGCCATGGTCATTCTGCTGCTGAACAAGGGCATCCTCGAGCAGAGGCCCGACATTGTGGACGAGCCGCATCGCGTGCGCTCCATTCGCATCGAGGAGCTGCGCGACTCGTACGACTTCATCGTGGTGGGGGGAGGCTCTGCGGGCTGTGTGCTGGCCGCCCGCCTCTCCGAGAACCCCCACTGGAGCGTGCTGCTGCTGGAGGCGGGCGGCGACGAGCCGCTGCTGGTCGACCTGCCGCAGATGTATCCGGTGTTCATGCGCAGTCCCTGGGACTGGAAGTACCTGACCGAGCCCTCGGACCGCTACTGCCTGGCCATGGAGGATGGGCGCTGCTTCTGGCCGCGCGGCAAGGTGCTCGGCGGCTGCAGCTCCATCAACGCCATGATGTACGTGCGCGGCAATCGGCGCGACTACGACCAGTGGGCGGCGCTCGGCAATCCCGGCTGGGAGTACGCCAACGTGCTGCACTACTTCCGCAAGGCGGAGGACATGCGGGTGCCGGGCTACGAGCAGAGTCCCTACCACGGCCACGGCGGACCCATCTCCGTGGAGCGCTACCGCTTCCCCTCGCCCCTGCTGGACATCTTCATGCGGGCCGCCCGGCAGCTGGGCCTGGCCCATCCCGACGGCGACTTCAACGGCCGCACGCAGAGCGGCTTCGCCCCCCCGCACGGCACCCTGCGGGACGGGCTCCGGTGCAGCGCCAACAAGGGCTACATGCGGCGCAGCTGGCAGCGCCCCAACCTCGACATTGTGCTGAAGGCCTTTGTGGAGCGGCTGCTCATCGAGCCGCAGACGCGCCGCGTGCTCGGCGTCGTCTTCGAGTACGGCCTGGCGAAGCACACGGTGCGGGCCGCGCGGGAGGTGATCCTCGCCGCCGGCTCCCTGGCCAGTCCCCAGCTGCTGATGGTGAGCGGCGTGGGCCCCAGGGAGCAGCTGCAGCCACTGGGCATCGAGGTGGTGCAGCACCTGCCCGGCGTGGGGGGCAATCTGCAGGACCACATCTCCACCTCGGGCGCCATCTACACGTTCGACGGCCACCAGGCGCGGCACCTGTCGTTCCTGGTGCCGGAGATGCTCACCGAGGAGTCGGTGGCCGCCTTCCTGCGGGGCGCCGACAGCTTCTTCTACGCGATGCCCGTCAACGAGGTGATGGGCTTCGTGAGCACACGCTACCAGAACGCCCGCCTCGACTGGCCCGACGTCCAGCTCTTCATGGGCAGCTATGGCTACGGGGCCGACGGCGGCATGGTGGGCCGCCGCGGAGCGGCCATCACGCTGGAGAACTATGCGGAGACGTTCGAGCCGGTGATCTACCAGGACTCGTTCGTGATTGCGCCCCTGCTGATGCGGCCCCGGTCGCGCGGCTTCCTCCAGCTGCGCTCTGCGGACGCCCGCGTCCATCCCCGCATCCATGCCAACTACTACGACGACCCGCACGACATGGCCGTCATGGTGGAGGGCCTCAAGATGGCCCACCGCCTCACCCAGACCCCCGCCATGGTCGCCCTGAACGCCACCCTCAACATCTACGAGTGGCGCAACTGTCCGGAGGTGGAGTACCTCAGCGACGCCTTCTGGGAGTGCCTGGCCCGGTTCTACTCGCAGACCATCTACCACCCGGTCGGCACCTGCAAGATGGCCCCCGCCACAGATCCCTCGGGCGTCGTGGATGCCCGCCTGCGGGTGCATGGCATGCGGGGTCTGCGCGTCATCGATGCCAGCATCATGCCCACGATCCCCACGGGCAACACCAACGCCCCCACCCTCATGGTGGCCGAACGCGGTGCGGATATCATCAAGGAGGACTGGCGCCACTACACCAACGGCGGCTGGTAGGGTTAGTTGGGCTGTTAGTCCCAGTCCCAGCTAGTCTGAGGTTTGGCTCCTTACGCGTATCAATAAAGAACTTTCGCCTGAATGCTGCCTGGCATCCAACTCAGACAAACAGAGAAAAGAGATATCTGCTGGGGCTGAGATGGAACTCTCTCTGGAACTGTTTGCCTCTCCAGGCTAATGCCAGAGCAGGCCGCTCAGCAGGCCGCTCAGCAGGCCGCTCGGAGTGACAGCTCAGCCCGTGGAGCACTGTGATTAGCAGTCCATAAATCAATTGGAGCTTCGGGGAAGTGTCTGTGGGCTGTGGGCTGTGACTCTGGCACTCTGGCACTCTGACATTTTCCAGGCAGCTCTCCGCTGATCTTGGAATGCTTTTGACACGGACACGGCGGAATCCACAGCTCGTCTCGTCATCAGAGCACTGGTATTTAATTGACTTGTGTTCTGCCATTTAACGAATTTCCCAGCATTAAGCAGCGCCACCCCACAGTCACCGGCCGCCCGCCCCTGTGGCTTGTGCTCTGTGTTATTTATTTATTATATTTCTGTTTTGTGGCTGTGCCTGCTGACTCTGCTGACTTTGATGTAATTTATGAGCGGACACTGAACCAAATGGCAAACAGCGACGCTTACGAGTTTTACCAGTTTTCTCGGTGCCTCAGTGGGCCATGGCTTGGTGGTGGCACGGTGGCAGAAAAAGGTTTTTGCGCGACTTGCTTTTCATGGCTGGCCGCTGGCAGAGCGCGGCTCAGTTCACGTCCGCCACTGAGCGCAAGAGGTTCCACAGATCCCGATCCAGATCCCGATCCCAAGCCACATCCAGCACCAGCTCAAGATGAAAATCGTGCAGACCAGGAGGATAATGAAGGCCAGGTGGTGGTGCTGCTGCTGCTGCCCGTATGCCTGGCCCGACCGCAGGAGTTCGTGTTCCAAGGGGACACGTCCCCGGGATCAGAGTCGCAGCAGAGACCGCTGCCCCTGAACGATCCCTCCGGTGAGTACTTGCCCCCGCCCCCCAAGCGACAGCGACACGGAGTAATAATCGTTCCTTGCAGATCTCAGTGCTGGCCTCAATTTGCTGCCCATTACCAATCTGATTGCGGCAGCGGCCAATTCCGTGCTCCCAGCGCCCGTGCAGTTCATACGGACAGCCATGAACAGCGGCCTCTGACCCCCAGCCCCCGCCCCCGCCCACGACCCCTCCCGACCAATGTTAGCCGTCATTTCAATCGCTTGTAGGTGTCGTTCTTAAGTGTTACTTTTACCCCTTTTGTTTTGTTTTTGTTTGGTTTTTATTTTGTTTTCATTTTGTTTTCATTTTGTGTTTTTATTTATGTTTTGTGTGTGTGCTAAGTGAGTTTATAAAACTTGTTTTATCAGACACAGATTACCTTTCGGTGGAGCGATAAAAGCGCGCAGTCAAGACCCACAATATCAGTGTGTGTGTGTGTGTGTGTGTGTGTTTTTTTTCTTGCCATCTAATTGCCATAAATGCGCGCTGGTGCGCACAGTACTCTGCTCTGAATACCCTAGGGCCTAGCGCCTAGGCAGAAGCCACAATGGCAGCAGTGCGCAGATCGAAGCCTGCCAGAGCACAGCCGCACTGCTTTAAAGCAGTGGCACTCACTCACATGCTGTGCAGTGCGTTTGTGTGCGTGGACAGCTGGCAGAACGGAGCATTGTATTCCCCTCAAACCAGCTGCAATAGACGTTTCCTTTACCCATTTGGCAGCCAACTGCATTCCATGCACATGGAAGGGTATTTGAAGCTTTGGCTGGCTGCAGAAAGTCTCCGGTTGTATTCTTTGCATTGCGGCATTACGACACGTTCTCGCTGCCCCACTGCTATCAGACACTTGATGTAACTTCGCGTACAGTCCGGACACTCAGTGGAGTGTGCATTGCCAGGGGAATGCCAGGAAGCAAACCGAGCAGTGGCTCCAGCATTATGGGCATGAGCAGCGTGAGCACGGGATCGGCAGTGGCGAGTCATGAGATTATGGCAGGGAGAGCCAGAGCCAGGCACATGCCAGGCACCGCGCATGGCGGCTGCTGTGTCAACGTCCGCAGCGAGGAGTGCCCACTGTGGCAGAACGGGAACGGCAATGCTCCCTTGGCAGGGGCTGCTCGCTTATCGCTGACTATATAAGCAGATCGCGAGCGGCGACTGCCACTCAGATACATTCGAAGCGAGATGCCGCACGCAGCCAGCCTCAGCCTCAATCTTAATCTCAGCGAGGCCCTCGCCGCGGGCCAGTGCGCTGGTACAGCCACCACAGCCGTTGGCCTCTTCGGGGGCATGGTCGGCCTGCTGCTGCAGGCCCTGCTCTCGGCCCAGTGCCAGGTGTCGCCCGCCGGCCAGTGGCCAGCCGACTACGCTGGCGATCTGGGCGAGCCGTACGACTTTGTGGTGATTGGAGCGGGTTCCGCGGGCTCTGTGGTGGCCAGTCGCCTTAGCGAGAATCCCGACTGGCGGGTGCTGGTGCTGGAGGCCGGCGGCGATCCACCCGTCGAGGCTGCGGTGAGTCAATCGGTCCCAAACTGGCTTATCCATTCTCTCTAACTCGCTCGCCACACAGCCACCGGCCATGTTCTTCGGCCTGCAGCACACGGAATTCATTTGGAACTACTTCACGGAGCCCAGCGAACTGGCCAGTCGGGGCCTGAAGAACGGACGCGCCTACTGGCCGCGCGGCCGCATGCTGGGCGGCTCGGGCTCGGCCAATGCCATGCTCTACTTGCGGGGCAATCGGCGGGACTACGACGGCTGGGCGGCCCTCGGGAACGATGGCTGGAGCTACGACGAGGTGCTGCCCTACTTTGAGCGCTCCGTGCGTGCCCAGGGCAACGAGAGCCATCCGCGGGGCTACGTGACACTGAACCCCTTCGAGCGGCAGGACGACGACATCCACCAGATGATCCTAGCGGGCGGCCTGGAGCTGGGCGTGCCCCATGTGGCGGAGTTCGCGGAGGGCAGCGAGACGGGCTACGCCCACGTGCCGGGCACAGTGCGGCGGGGGGAGCGCATGAGCACGGCCAGGGGCTACCTGGGAGCGGTGGCCGGCACGAGGCCCAACCTGCATGTCGTCAAGCACGCCCTGGTCAAGCAGCTGCACTTCCAGGGGGACCTGCTGCAGGCCGTCAGCTTCGAGCGGCAGGGCCGCCTGCAGCGCGTCGAGGTGGCCAAGGAGGCCGTGCTCTCGGCGGGCAGCATCGACTCGCCCGCCCTGCTGCTGCGCTCCGGCATCGGTCCGCGGCAGCACCTCCAGCAGCTGGGCATTCCGCTGCAGTGGGAGCTGCCGGGCGTGGGCAAGAACCTGCAGGACCATCTGGTCATCCCGCTGTTCCTGCGCCTCAACGCGGGCCAGACAGATGGCCAGACAGATGCGGCCAGCAGCCCGCAGGAGATGCTGGACAGCATCTATGACTACCTCATGCACCGCAGGGGCGCCCTGGCCACCCACAGCACGGCCTCGCTGGTCGGCTTCGTGAACACCAATGGCAGCGGCATCTACCCCGACGTGGAGAACCATCACCTGTTCTTCCGGCGCGGCCGCCACGACATGCTGCAGATCTTCCTGCGGGGCCTGTCCTTCCAGGAGCAGTACCAGGAGCAGCTGCAGGGCCTGCTCAGCGGCTCCGATCTGCTGTGCGTGTTTCTGCTGCTCTCCCATCCGCAGGCCAGGGGCGAGCTGCGCCTGCGAAGCGCCGATCCGTCCGTGGCGCCGCTGCTCGTCAGCAACTACCTGTCGGAGCGGGAGGACGTGGCCACCGTTCTGCGGGGCATTCGGTACATTGAGTCGCTCGAGCGCACCCAATCGTTCCGGGCCCAACTGGCCGAGATGGCCCACATACCCATCGAGGAGTGCGACTCCCGGCACGAGTACCGCAGCGACGGCTACTGGCGCTGCTATGCGCGGCACTTCACGGTCACCTGCTACCACCAGACGGGCACCGTCAAGATGGGTCCCTCCGCCGACGGCCAGGCGTGCGTCAGCCCCCGCCTGCAGCTGCATGGAGCGCGCAACGTGCGCGTGGCCGATGCCAGTGTCATGCCCAATGTGGTCAGTGCCAACACCAATGCGGCCACGGTGATGATTGGCGAGCGGGCAGCGGACTTTATCCGCGAGGATTGGCACCCGGAACGGCGCCAGCAGCTAAAGGTGCAGCAGCAGCAGCAGCAGCAGCAGCAGCAGTCACAGGCGGAGCCGCAGCACATGCACGCGGATGGTTTGTAGTCAAGTCAGGTATCCCATCCCGCGCCTCCATCAAGCTGTCCGACATCGATGCCGTTTTACGTGCACATTTTGCGGCTTTATCACTCGGGCGGGGGGGGGGGGGTGCTGCAGATAGTTGTATTTATTAGCGAGTATTTTAGTTGGTTGTTTGTTGCTTCCTTTTGTTGTGTTCACAGCGAAGAATAAAGCCCAAGGGTCCCGGTCCTGGATCCTGGCGTGATCCCAATCGTGGATCGTGTGATGGTGGCCGATAAAGGAGTCCATCGAACGGTTCTACAGGGACTGCCACTCGCCGGATATATTCCTTATAAATAAGTCTATTATGTGCTCACTGATTGACTGACTGATTGGGAATCAGCGCGCAGCTAGCGAGGGAGTTGGCAAGCCGCCTCTGGGGGTGCAGGCAAGCCCGTGAGCGGCACGGGTGAGCGAGCACGAAAATCATCGGGAGAGCGGGCTGGAGAGCGGGCTGGGAGATGGAGATGGAGCGCAGCATGCGCGGCGCCACTAATGTTGTACGTCAGTCAAAGAACAGGATGGATGCCACGAAAATGGGCCAAAGCGTGCCGCATTTCACATGTGTCAGTTGCAACGTTTACCTTGAGCGGAAATCACTTCGAAAATGAGTGGCGCGCAGGACGGTTGTGCGACTCAGACACAGACTCAGAGTCAGAGTCAGAGCCAGCCTCCCTTCGCGGATCACATGTTCAAGCGTCCGCCGCCGTATCCGCAGCCCCAGCAGCCCCAGATACCCGAGCACCTGCAGTACCACTACACCGTGCGCGAATATGGACTGCCGCTGTGGCCACTGCAGACGACGCCCCACGAGATGCACCCAGCGCCGCCCCCACTCCCGCCACAGACGCCCATCGACGAGGACATCAACGAAGAGCTCGACCAGCATGACAGGCGACGACTCATAAGGCATAAGCTGCAAAAGAAAATCAGACTAAAGCAAATACGACTGCTGCAAAGGAGAATCCAGAAGAATACCTTGGAAATACAGGCCCTGCAGACCCAAATGAAACAGCTGGAGATGCTGATGCCAAGGCCGCCACAGAAGCTACAGCAGCAGCCCAAGCCACCTTACTACCAACAGCAGCAGCAGCAACAACAGCAGCAGCAGCAACAACAGCAGCAGCAACAAGGGCTGTACCTGGATGAACAGCTGGCGTTCGACTTTCCCGACCTTACCAATGAAAATTACATGTACTAATAATAGAAAAATGCCTTCAATAAAGCAGAGCTGTGACCCCAAATAAAACACACACTCAATTTGTAGCTTTTATTGGCATATATCCCAGCGGAGATTGGCAAACACGGAAAGCTGCGTGCAGCTTTTACTCTGCCACTCGGCACCACTGGGAGAGAGGCAGATGCTGCACAGAGTGCAGTGATTATCGCATTTAAGTAATGGCTAAAATATAAGTATTCGTAGACTCTATGGAATATATGCACCCAGAGATATAGCATATTCTGCGTGAGTTTAAATCGTACTAATTAATTGTTTTCGCTCATATCTGACACCAGCGCCCCAATTGAACTGCTTCAGGTAAAACTCCAGAGTGATAATAAAACACAGATAGTTGAAATTTCGCATCGTCGCGTTGCTGTCTTATCAGCAAGCGCGTTCCAGCGCATACTTTTTGTTGGTTTCGGTTTCGATTTCGATTTCGAAGCCAGATGACTAGCATGAGGCTCCTGCAGTTGTAGAGGAGTTTAAAAACTCAGTTGCATAATTATATCCCAATTATAATTAGTGGCTGCGTCTTCTGTTGTCACACTGTCCACAGATTTAATTGAATGCAGAGTGCCAACGATTTGATTGTGAATTATAGAGTTTAAGCCACTCAATGGTAGTATTTTTAGCCGCCACAATTGCTCGCTCACTTAACTATTTGTTATTGTTGTGGCCAGCAAGGATGTTAGCGAAACAAATTCTCAAATTCCCAGGACATTGCGCAGATCTTTTAAGGTTTTTGTTTGCCTTTGCAGAGTGCTTTGCAATGTTGCCTGTCGGTTGTTGAGTAGTTTGAAGATTTAATGGCAATTTCGCCATTTTTAGCAGAAGCAACTGGCCAAAATTAATGCACCAAAAATACTTTATAATAAGCAATTATAGTTCATATAATATTGTGTATAATTATATAATATAATATATAATAATATAATATACAATTTAGTAGTAAGTATTTAATTTCGTTATGTTTATACCTAAAAGCCGAATATTTAATTTAAATATGGCTGTGGCTTATATTTTGCCCTGCCGTTTTTCTCTCAGTGTATACAGTGTATGCATGTGCATCTCTTGTACATATTTTAATATATTTCCGATGTTTCCATAAAGCCCTAAAACGCTGTCACGCTGGACACCTTTAGCGCTTCTCCACCTCCCATCGCCCATTAATTAACGCAAAAATATCAATTAAATCCATGCATTGAACTACTTTAACTGAGTCCCTAGCTAATCAACGGCTTCTTCCACACAACATCCTTCAGCACCTTTAATCGCGATGGCGTGCCCCGAATCCAAATCAATTGCAAGCTGTGCGGGCCGTGCCCCACGTTTGGTCGTTTGCATTGCAATTGCAACTACGGCAACGTATCGTATGGCATTTTACTCAATTTCCAACGTCTAATAACGTGTCTTGCTGTTGAAAAATAAAATAAAATCAACGTGGAAGCCAGCGCACCCGTTTCAGCTTATTTGTGTCTAACAAATCGCAAACTTTATTATTGTCAGCTGATTTTGGCTGGTGGCTGGTGGCATAGCCCTGCCCTGCACATGGATGTGATATGCTGACGTCGGAGTGGGTCAGAACTCATCTTGGGGTCTGGAATCAGCGCTGCTGGGGTGGTCTGTAGGACGCCCAAGGGTCAGCTGGTCACCTCCAAAAGACCCTTGACTTTCGCAGCTGCAAGTGGGATTAGAGCGGAGCTCGCAGCAGATTTAGATAAATCAAAATCCACTCGCCATAGGCCCTCCCCCGCAATCCCTCCGAACAAGCCTTATCAGGAAGCGAGTAGATGGCAGCCATCGATAGTCGCCGAACCGAACGGATAGCACGGCCTCCGTAAAGATAAAGATAAAGATACAGATACAGAGACAGATAAAGATAGCCGAAAGCCAGCCATGGCACGCCGCAGTGGCACTTATCAGAAGTAGCTGTGGGGCTTCTAATTCTGTTCTGGGTCGCTGGGGTTTATCACAGCCGATTAGCTAATCTTCCGCCAGCCTCTGGCTCTGCCTGTACCTCTGCCGCTGCCGCTGTTGCTGCCGCTGACGCTGCCTCTGAGGCTTTGATAAGGGGGAGTGCCGCCGCGGCGGTACGCTGGGGGAAGGTGCGTCTAATTTATGTGGAACAACAAATGCAAATGTGATTTACGGCCAGGCGGGGGGCTGTGGCAGGGGCCAGAGCAGAGGCAGCGACGCAGCCGGCATACAAAACCCCACTGAGTCGCGTCCGTACAAATTCCGGGCGTTCTGTGGACAAGCCAAACAGTCGCGCACGGGCAACGCCAGCAAGCGAACGCCATCGCCACCGTCACCGTCACCGCCGGTTGATACTCAACTCAGTGCCAGCTACGATACTCAAGGGACTCAGGGATACTCACCAGACAGCGTCAGCGACAGCTCCTGCTTCTACTTCTACTCAGACACATGGAGTACCTCAGCGCGCAGTGCGCCGCCCGCTCGGCGGGTCCGGCCAACACGCTGATGTCCCTGCTGGTGCACACGCTGATCTCCAAGTACTGCGACCTCAGCGGACAGCAGCAGTGGCCGCTGGACCAGGGCGACTGGCTGGACCAGGCCGGCGACTTCGAGCAGGACTATGACTTCATTGTGGTGGGCTCGGGCAGCTCCGGCGCAGTGGTGGCCGGCCGCCTGGCGGAGCAGGCCAATTGGCGCATCCTGCTGCTGGAGGCGGGCGGCGATCCGCCCATCGAGACGGAGTTCGTGGCCTGGCACATGGCCACACAGTTCTCCGACTGGGACTGGCAGTACCACACGGAGCCGAACGGACGCGCCTGCATGGCCATGCAGGGCGAGAGCTGCCACTGGCCCAGGGGCAAGATGCTGGGCGGCACCAACGGCATGAATGCGATGATCTATGCGCGCGGCACGCGCTTCGACTTCGAGGACTGGGAGGCACGCGGCAATCCCGGCTGGGGCTACGACCAGGTCCTGGAGCACTTCCGCAAGGCCGAGGACCTGCGCTCCACCCGAGAGGGCTACACGCCGGGCGACCACGGCGTCGGCGGCCCCATGATCCTCAACAACTACGTCTCCGACAACGAGTTCCGCACCACCATCCGCGCCGGCATGCAGGAGATGGGCTACGGCAGTGCCCCCGACTTCACCGAGGGCTCCTACGTCGGCCAAATGGACATCCTGGGCACCCAGGACGGCGGCCGGCGCATCACCACCGCTCGCTCCCACCTGCGCAAGGACACGCCCAACCTGCACATCCTGCGCCACGCGCACGTCAAGCGGCTGAACCTCAACAAGCAGAAGCGCGCCGAGAGCGTCACCTTCGTGCATCGCGAGAAGAAGGAGTACACGGTGCGTGCCCGCAAGGAGATCATCCTGTGCGCCGGCGCCATCGGCTCCCCCCAGATCCTGCTGCTCTCAGGTGAGTCCCCCAGTCCCCCCAGTCCCCACAGTCCAGTCCCCCGGTGCCACGCCAAGGTTAGATGAGTGTCAGTCAGCCAGATGCATGCAGGGCTGGGCCGCCCGCTGCCAGGCTTCGCTCGGCTGCCCACGATTAGATAGCTGAAGCACAGTTTATGACATCTGATATGAGGCCCCAAGCACCGCTCCAAAGAGTCACATTGGCAAGGTCGCGCATACAGTTTTATGATTGGTCAGGCAGTGCACATACTCGAGCGTGCGACTCTAAATATTCCGGCGTGCAGATAAGCCCGGACAAGTCATTGTGGAAATTTGGTTCGATTTGGGCAGATTAGGGAGCGGAAAGTTTGACGACACAATAAAAGGGAGCCTTGAAGCGATCCGAAGACTCTTGAAAGCGAGCAAAGAAACCAAAGACCATGACAACAGAACGGCAAAGAACTCGTCAATGGATCTCAGTGGTTCGCAGCTGTTCAGTCAGCCATTCAGTCAGCCATTCAGTCAGCCATTCAGTCAGCCATTCAGTCAGCCATTCAGTCAGCCACAATGCCAGAAAAGAAGTTTAAGCAGTGCAAGGGAACGCCGAAGCAACCCGTGGGGTGGGGATGGTAGTCCCTGGGTACTTTTTGCATTATTAAGCCACCAAATTAATATCTGTATATTAATGACTTTTGCATCTGCAGGCGTTGGACCCGCCGATCATCTGAAGAGCGTGGGCATCCCCGTCCAACTGGATCTGCCCGTGGGCCACAACCTCAAGGATCATGCCAGCCTGCCGGTGATCTTCCAGATCGACAAGTCAACGGCCCGCAAGCCCACCGAGGAGGAGCTGGTGGACGCCATGTACAATCTGCTGATGGGGCGCCACAGCAAGCTGCTGCATCACGAGGCCACCGCCCTGACGGGCTTCATCAACACGACCTCGGTGGAGGGTCCCAATCCGGACATCCAGACGACCAACTTCTTCAGCCTGATGCAGAGTCCGGAGCTGAAGGGCTATGTGGCGGCCACCGGCTTCAACGACCGCGTCGCCAGGAGCATTCTGTCCGCCAACCAGAAGTCCAACACGTACATCACGTACCTGCTGCACCTGAAGCCCTTCTCGGCCGGCCGCCTCGAGCTGCAGTCGAAGAACTACCTGGACGCCCCGCTCATCGATCCCGGCTACATGACCGACGAGAGGGACGTGGACACCTACATCCGGGCACTGAACATCTACAAGCGCCTGCCCGAGACGAAGGCCTTCAGTGAGCGCGAGGCGGCTCTGCACAAGGTCGATCTGGCGGCCTGCAACGACATCCGCTACCAGTCGGACGACTACTGGCGCTGCTACATCCGCCACATGACCACCACCGTCTACCATCCGGTGGGCACCACCAAGATGGGTCCCGCCAGCGATCCCACGGCCGTGGTGGACGCCCGTCTCAGGGTCCATGGAGCCAAGGGCTTGCGCGTGATCGATGCCAGCATCATGCCCGACATTGTGGGGGCCAACACGAACGCCGCCTGCATCATGATCGGGGAGAAGGGCGCCGACATGATCAAGGAGGACTATCAGCAGCACACCGAGCTATAAGCTCAACGATATTCATAGCATAGCTCTACCGTTGTTTTTTTTTTTGTCTTTTTTACTTATTAATAAATATACAATTAACAGCTGAAGGATTGCAAAAATATGCCGCACAAATGTGAATCAGTTATTTACTCGAGATTCCCAGCATATTCCCCGATATACCGTAGATCTCGATCCGATCTTCATCAAAAATATTTATGTTGGTCGACCCAAAACGCCTTAAAAGCACGGAGCACGGAACTACTCACCATATCGACATCAAATATCATTTCTACATGTGCTATACACAGAGATTACATGTATTCTACACAAAGACTACATGTAGTTTACACAGAAACTGCATGTATCTTACATGATCCGCTAAGATCAGTCAGTTCAGTGCTGCTCAAACCCAAACTGTATGGTTTAGACCTCGGCTAAGGTGGATGAGTTACAGATGGTTCGGTTCTTTGCTTCGCAAATGGTTTGTTTCTTGGCTGATGTAATACGTATACGCAGTGTTATATGTATTAGCGCCTGATTTACAGGAACTAGAATTTATAGCTTGGTATAACTGATCTTCAACGAGCATCTGAACTGTATGGCATTTCTCTTCTGTGGGAAATTTCTTGTTAAAATCTTATCCGCTACTTCCGATTGTTGTTACAAAATGTGCGAATATCTGCGGACCATCTAAGGAACCTTCTTAGAATACAATGTACCCTTTTGCTGGTATAAATAATACCGGGAAAAGAAATTCAACTGGCCGACCCACACAGCAGAGCTTTCCCCGAACCTTCACCGGAGGCTGCGTGATCTGGAATACAACCCCAAGGGGAATTTGTTCGCGAATAAACTGTCCCATCAGCATTGCATAGCAGCAGATACCCGGCCTCGTTTGCGGCTTCAGTTGGTTGCCGTTGCTGGCCCCGCAGCTTGTTCCATTTTGATTGACAGCTTTCACTTTTCGCTCGGTTCGTGTGTGTGTGTGAGTGTATTTTATTTTCGGCTAACCAAACTGGAGTCCGGCAAATAGCTGATTACCGATTGCTTATTGCTCATTGTCCACTGGCCCACTGCCCATGCCCCACAGCGGGCGCAATTCAGGCGCCACGGAGCGTGCCGAGCCGCAGCTGTTTCGGTGTTCATCTAATGGCTTTTGCCGTGCATACCAAACTAATCATAATTAATTGTTGGCCAAGTGGTTGACGAGTGATGCGACGCACTGGGGGTCCCCCCAGTGGCTTTCAGCGTAGGCAGTGGGCAGTGGGTGGTGGATGGTGGATGGGGACGCAATTATGTAATGAAAGTGTCAATTGCTTTGCTGATTGACAAAAGTTAGCGCGTACATGCAGCTATAACCAGATCAATTGGCACACCTTTTGCATGTGGAGTGCGCGGTGAGGTCAGAAGGATAGCGACGCAGGAGGGCAGTGCTTGGGAGAGAAAATACTGCGCGAAATTCACTGCAGTGTTTGATGCATTAGCCACCAGTTCATGCCACGCAGATTTCAGCATGCAATGCCACTTGAAGGCTTCAAGAGAGGGAGTTCTAAATTCTTTAAATCCAATTGGATAAACGAAACTCAAAGTCTTATTGAATATTCACAAATTAATCCAGTAGTTTGGCTACCAAAATACTCAAAGGAAGACCCAAAA
Organism: Drosophila tristis; assembly: GCA_018150885.1. Classification (NCBI taxonomy): domain Eukaryota; kingdom Metazoa; phylum Arthropoda; class Insecta; order Diptera; family Drosophilidae; genus Drosophila; species Drosophila tristis. The sequence continues at coordinate 5,477,427 of JAECWT010000228.1, forward strand.
CTCCCACCACATCGCAGCGACAAAATTCAATTAGGAAATCATAATTTAATTAATAGTTACGCTCAGTGTGAAAGGTTGCCACTCCCCTACATGTTCCGCTAGCCGCCGCAGGCCCCCGCACCCCGCCGTGCCTCGGGTGCCACGGGCCCTTCATGTGTTACATTTCCCCCACCATTACGGAACAATTAGCAGGCGGCACGTAATAGGCGACTCTCGCCTGCCTGCACTTGACCAAGACCAAGACCAAGACCAGGTAGCAAATGGAATCCAATTAAACGAAATCACTCAAGATAGGAGAGGGCCTGAGCGCGTCGGGGGGCCGGGGGGCGAATGACTCTCACAAAAAAATGTACCAAAAAACAAAACAAAAAAAAGAGCAACCATTTGAGCAGTTTAGGCAAGTGATTAGATGAGAGACGCCACTGCCACTGCCACTGCCGCTGTCGGTGGCGCTACTGCTGAGGTAGCCCGCTGTCTATCCACGTCCCCGAGTGCGTGGCAACCCACATAGGTAGGCAGGTACTCTATGGGCTCGTGTACTGTAATGGTGGCACACGTAGGGCAAAGTCGACCACACTCGACTGCCGACAAGATGTACGAGCCGAGATAGAAATTGGGGATGGGCGCGTGACAAGGTTATCGATACACGAAATGGATAAACGACGAACAAATTGCAGTTTTGAGTTCTGCAAACAATAAATGAAAATAAATAATAAATAAATAAAACATAATTTCCTGTGGGATTGTGTTGGGATACCCTCGCAAGATGGAGAGATCGAGAGACACTCTTTGCAGCGAAAAACCTCGTGAGGGATCTTGTGTACCTCCTTTTTCTTGGCATACAACAGATGTTGCCTGGGCTCGACAGAATCCCTTGGCAGTAGTTGCGAACCCAAGCACGAGGCCATCGCTAGGAGAGTTACTCGGCGCACTTGCTGATGTTACTCCACATGTACATCTGTACAGGGCTTCGTTTCTTGCATTTGTCGTTTAATCAAGTTCATTTTGTTTCAGTGAGTCAAGGTACAGGCACAGTCCCAGCAACACACAAAGACAAGATCATACGTACATACGTGCATGGGCATGGGCATGGGCATGGGCAGATGACACAGCAAAAAGACACAGCAGCCAGACACTGAACGGGTGGAGTACCGCTGGACGGCTGGGCATGCCAGTTATGTCACCCCCCACCAGTTATCTTTCTTCTACGGGGATGCCGGTAAGGGGTGGACAGGGGGCCCACAGAGTGGATCTCTTGAACGCCTCTGCACTTTGTTTTTGGCCCACTTGCCCAGCTTTGTCTTGTCTTCTACTATTTTCACTTTTAATTGCCTTGCAGCTAAATTTCGTTTGTTTATTAAGCAACCGCCCCAAGGGAAATATTGCGTCCCCCACATACCACCATTACGTCGTGGAAGCGTGGAACCGTGCTGGCGTTAAGCACTCCGTAAGTGCCGGAAATTGTCCGCCATAAGGCCCGAGTGCGCGGTGTGTAAATTGAAATTGTGGCGGAAATCGCTGATTGGATTGGGTCGGCATAGAGCGCTGGGAACCCAAAGAGAGGGTTGCCGGAATCTTTGCAATGGATTGCCGCTGGAATGCGCCTTTAGAACGGATGGGAATGCACAGAATCTAAGATTTAATGTCGCATTAAAAGCAGCACCAAAATTATGCTCCATTCGCGGTATACCCCATAAGTTTCCTTGGGCTGCCAACTCGTCAGAAATTCCATTCGCTATTTATGAACGACTCCTTTGTTGCAATAAACCTCTCGAGATCTAATCACAGGCATTCCCAAGATCAATCAACGCTCTAGATCCCCCGAAAGCTAAGCTCCCACCACATAGCCCTTGACCAGGCCAGGCCCTGGGGATGGGGATGGGCCTGGGCCTCGCCTAGGGCTAAGCTAACAGTGTCATCAAGGTAAGACATAACACAAACAAAGCTAGAGATAGAGATAGAAAGACACACAACTCATTGTAGGGGGAAACAAAAAAATAGAGTTTGACAAGTTTATTTTCGGTGTTTATTGTCGAGTTGTGTTTATTTAGGGGTAAGGGCGGGAAGGGATGCAGCGGGGCAGCGGGCGAGTTTCCTCCCAACACATTCGGGACGGGAAAACTCGCAGTCCAACGCAGTTCACTTGACCTTGCCCCATTAGCGATAAGAAACGAAAGAAACAGAAACAGAAAAAGAAAAAGAAAAGAAACGAACTTGCGATATATCAAACGATCGTCACATCATGGATCGTCGGATAATTTGCGGGCATTTCATTTTGTGCGACTTTCGTCATTCCTTCAAGCAGAGAAGAGATAGAGGCAGAGAGAGAGACATATAGCAGGTGGAAGTAGACCGATTTGGACCTGTGAAATACGCTTTGATTGAGACATGGCACCAAGTTCGTACTTCGACGATTGTGTCAAGCAAACACACACAGCACACAGCACACAGTACAGTCGAAAGCAATTGTCCGAGGCAAACATCAAATGCTGGTGCACAAGCTTGCGATTAGAATTGCTGTGAAATTGATTTTCTGGTTCCGAAATGGTTTAACGTCGCCGATTGGTTCGACACCTGCCACAGCACAGCCACAGCCACAGCCACAGCCATAGATCAGTGCCTAGATCATGGGAGCAATCGCCGCAACGCAGCACCGTGGCGCATCGGTGACGCATCGACACGCTCCAGATCTGTATGAATATTTGTTCGGGCTAAACGAATCCATAGAAACTCTAGCGCTGGCACAAATTTGGCTGCTCTTCTCTCTCTCACTATCTCCCTTATTCATGCCCACAAATGTCCACCGAAGCGGAAGTCGGATTGATATTTTGATAATTGATAATTGAGAGCTGCAAGGCATCGATCTATATCACTTGCCTGCGTTAAGGATACAAATCCTGTGCATTTATTATTAGCAGTAAAAATCAGCAACGAAACCAGGAACAGATTCAGCAGGGGAAACCAGCGATGTCTGTCTTCAAAGATTACCCATTTCCCGATAATTAAAAAAATAAAACCAGAGCAATTTTTTGGTTTCACTCAGCAACAGCACAGCAACGAAGAAAAAACTAGTTTTGGTTAATTTCCATTTTGTACTGCTCGTGATGACAATTGCTTGGCTGGAGCTTTGTCAATTACGGAGCGAGCGATCTGTTGGGGGGGCATATCGATGGGTAATGACCAAAATCGAAAAACCCGAAAATAACCGGTTAAGCCATCCACTCGAAAAAATGGCCAGAAATTTCACTTGAATCTCCGCTTTGATTGGAATCTTCTTCAATGCCAAACGCAATGGATATTGGTTCTGCACGGAGCAGCCTGACGCTGCCTGACGCTGCCTGCCTGCTCTCTCTGCCCCTCTCTCTCTCTCGGTCTCCATCTGCACGTGTCAGGTGGCTTACGTGAGCAAAGGCAACTACACAGCGGGGCGGCCTGACTGCCTCAATGGCTGCACTTTCGGAGAGCGCACATAACTGTCAAGCGAGCATGAAGGTCGTCTGTGAAGTAAGTCACAAGACGCGGGGCAGGGCACGGGAAGACCGCAAAAGCCAGAGCAAGGCAGGAGCTGGTGGTCCACCGCGTAACCGTTTCGCAACTCACAGCCACCGCAAGCACATTGCCAAACTGCCAAGGAACCGGGCAGAAATATATACATAGAAATAGCGAGAGAGAGAAGCCGGGACCGAGCTGTAGCTGTAGCTCCAATCGGTTATCGTCTTGCAACGGCTGTCAGCTGCAGCTCCAGCAGCAGGCAAAGGGAGAGCGTTATCCAAGCAGGATCCTGTTGAGGCAGTGCCCAGCAGGAGACTAATCAGCGACTGCCGCAGCAGCAGGCAGCTAGCTACATACGCAGCTTGACGCAGCACACCGAGAACAGGAGCACATGTCATCGCCATACGCGAATGATAAATAGGTGAAATTTCTCATATGACGCGTTCGCGTGACTCGTAGGGCTCGGCTCCTGCAGGAGGCAGAGCACATGTCGTCGCCATGCGTACAATTTGTCATATGACGCGGGGCCAGAGCCCAGCAGGAGGCCAATCAAATAAGGCAAGCTTGTCCAAACAGGAGCCATGTGCGTGAGGGTTATACAAGCAGGACACGTGAACACGTGACTGGGAGTCACGCCTCCGATCACTCGAAGGAACAAAGCAGACTATTCTGGCTCCAGCAAATCAAGCGCTGTGGATCTACTCGTTTCGGCACCGAGTATTATCAAAATATCAAGCGAGAGTCTTGGACAAATTATTGTCATTGTTTCAGAGCATCGATGATCACTGGAGATTTATTTATGGAGTAACACAAGCCCCCCCCACCGAGAGATGGAGTACACAGAATATATCAAAATAATTATTATATATATATTTCCTCATTTTAAACCTTTTTGAAGAAAATTTTTGAATAATTATTTAAATATTATATAAATTAAATATATAATTTTATATAATATATAATTATAATATTTTTAATATATATTATTTAAATTAAATATATAAAATGTAATGTTTAAATATTATTTAAATTAAATATGTAAAATATAAATATTTAAATATTATTTAAATTAAATATGTAAAATATAAATATTTAAATATAATTTAAATTATTTAAATATTTGTAATAAATTAAATAAAAAATAAATAAATCTATAATACCCATTATAGCTGCAGATCTTTGCATATTTGCTAATATATAGTAATTGGAATGGTCTGTGGTCACACACAAAGGCAGTTTGGCTGCTGTTCAGCCCCAGCAGATGATCATCCATCACTCAATGGGCACAAGTTTGGGTACTTTTGGTACTGCCTGCAAGAACTACTCTATGGGCCGGGCAACTTGTGATTCAGCGCTGAATAACTAGTTTCCCGCTGCGGGAAAGGCACACAAATTCGAAGAGTGAGGGGCCGGGGGGCAGATACCAGACAGGAGCACCATTGGCCAAAATGGTAAGCGTTTTGCAATGCCAAAGCCAGCGCACACGCTCTCAGCCGCAACCGCAACAGCAGCAGCAGCAGCAGCAGCACAAAAGGAGTCCCCGTCCCAGAGCACCAGCAAGAAGAGTTATACGAAGCCAATGATACCCTTCCTTTAAATGGATAACTACTGAAATGTATTTTTATTTGTATTAAAGGAAGGTTACAAATATTTGCTGTTATCTGCATCTGATCACAATTGGCAGAGTTATGAGCGAAAGAAAGTGAAAGGTGCCCTTTGAAAGGGTATCAAAAAACAGAAATAACTATAGAGAGTGTGAGAGAGAGAGAGAGAGAGAGAGAGAGGTAAAGAGTACGCTCTCAACCGCAGCAGTTGCCGTCATTGTCGCTGTCGCAGTCGCCGTCGCAACCGCAACAGAAGCAGCGCAAAAGGAGCTCCCAATAGCAGCAGCAGCAGCGTCAGCCGCAGCGGCAGCAGCAGCCAAAGCAAACGGGAACGCATGGCTGGGGCCAAAGCTGCGACGACTGCTGCATCGCACATGCGCAACTGATTGTCCGACGCTGGCATCGCTGCTGCTGCCGCTGCCGCTGCCAGTGCCAGTGCCGTAGCCGCCTTGCAACAAGAAAGCTTGCAAAGCGGCAGACGCCAGTCCCCAGTCCCCTGCCCACGGACTCCGTACTCCGTGCCCGTCCCGTCCCGTCCCGGCCACAGGCCAGAGCCCGGCCAAAAGCAGCAAAGACAAAACGTCGCACACGAGTTGCTTTTGTGGCTCAGAAGAGCAGCGACAGCCAGACGAGGCGGATGGCCCAAACGAAACGAAGAGCAGCGCGCGGCCCAAACGAAACAAAAAAAAACCAAAAGCCAACAACAGCCACAAGCCACAAGCCACAACAATTTCTATTACAATTGATATTTATTTTTGTTTCTGTTGAATCTAGTGTTTAGTGAGTGCGTTTTTGGGTACTTTTTTTTGTTGTGTGTGTCGATGCCTGAATGAAAGTGCACAGCCGCCAATAACAATAATAAATAAAGTGAGCAGAAGTGATTGTGAACGTGACTGCCCCAGAGACTGCCCCAGAGACTGCCAGCGACTGCCCCAGCGACTGCTACTGCGACTGCTACTCCGACTGTCACTGTGATCGTGACGAGCGAATGAAAGTGTGCCAGGCTTTCGATACATTCTAAGCGGGAAATGTGTTGACTGGGAAAGTACAGAGCCAAAAAGAAACGAAACGAAACGAAACCAAAACCAAAACAAGTTCAAGCCCGTGGAAGGCCACCCCGTCCAGTCCCCATCCCATCGTCCTAGGCACCCATAGACCCGACCCCATTCCACTGCACTCCAGATCCAGATCCAATCCAATCCAATCCCAGCCCCAAATCCCAATCCAACTGAATCCTATCCCAGATTCAGAGCCGAACTAACTTCCAGCAACAGAATGGTTGTTGTGCCCGCTCTGGGCGCCGCTGCCCTGTCCGTGGGTGGCCTCCTGTTCAAGGCCAGCAGCGCTGCCTCAGCGGGCGCGGCTGCCGTGGGGGTCTCCTCGCTGGGCCTGGCCATAGCCGCAGCCACCAAGCTGGCCACCGCCGTCGTGGGCGTGGGAAAGCTCACCATCCTGCCCTTCCTGATCGCGGCCATCGCGTACTACAACTACGATCTGTTCGACCCAGAGAATCGGCCCTTCAACGTGCCGCAGGTGGACCAGGCCTACGACTTCATCATCATTGGCGGCGGTTCGGCGGGCACTGTGCTGGCGTCGCGACTCTCCGAGATCAGCCACTGGAAGATCCTGCTGCTGGAGGCCGGCGGCCATGAGACGGACATCTCGGATGTGCCACTCCTCTCGCTCTACTTGCACAAGAGCAAAATGGACTGGAAGTATCGGTGAGTAAGTGGCTCTGAGCCGGGTCAAAATGGGTCGGGCTCTTGGCCTTAGCAGTGGCCCAGTTTCAGCTGTTGTCACTTGACATTTTGTTCGCTGTTTCCCTTCAGTTTTCCGCGTCTGCTTCTGCTTCTGTGTCTGTTTTTGGTTTTGTTTGCACCCTCCTATTGCTCACCTTTTGAGACCGAATCGAACCAAACCAAACCGAACCGAAGCCATTCAATGACTTTGGCCCATTCTGGCCGCAGCTAATGCAAATCTCTCCCAAAGGGTGCAGGGACAGACCATCATTTGCATGTGGAATAGGCCAAGACACGTGGAGTTGAGGCCAGAGCCCGATGGCAGAAGGCCGGGATTCGTTTAGTTAGCAGCTGCCTGCCAAATTTCAAATTACTCGTGTTTGCCAGAGCTCTTTTCACACGCAAATAGCAAACGATTTCGGCACTCGGCGAGGGAAAGGGAAAACGTACACACAAATTGAGTCACTAATACGAGTATTTCAAACACATTTCACACAGCAATAAGCGGAGCTTGAACGGATGTGGGCTATTTCCTAGGGTACAGAAGGATCCTGCTGACTGCAACAACGAATCGCGTTGCCAATTTTGAATCACTACTAACCCATCCATCTATCCAGTGGTTCGGTTCTGCAATGGCAACAGCTGCTGCATCGTTCATCAGCCCACACAGCCCTTTCATCGCTGTTAATATCTTACAACTTCTCCAGGAGCCCATACAATTGGCTCACTCTTCACTATTAAATCATCTAAAGGGATCTTCAGGTTATTTTGGTCCTTCTAGAGTCTAGAGTCTAGAGTTTTATTGCTAATTGCTTGGATGAATACATTTCCGATCTTTTCTTTTTGATATTCTATGCATATTTTTCCCAGCTTCTTCTTACAAGTAAAACCCAACGAATTGAATCTTTCTTTGTTCAAATTCAATGGAAATGATACACACTTTTTCCCCTGTCTTGTTGGTGTTGCTTCTTTTCCGTTTGTTGCTTCATTGACAACATTCCTAAAGAGCTTTTAAGATCTGTGGCTTCTGTTCCCATTCTCCATTTCCCTTTGCTCAGATCATTCACATTTTCCACTGCCCAATCCACTCCAGTTCAGTCCAGTCCACTCCACTCCGCGCTCCAGAATCTTCCAATTAGATAAAAATTCGGATAGATGTTTACCACATTTACCGCATTATGCGCGTAAAAACAAAAACCAAGCGGCTCGGCACGATCATCTCGATGCCGATCAAATCTTCTTTCTCTGTGCTTTCCAACACCAATTAAATGTGGCCTTATGCGGCTGCTTAACAGACAGTTCGGCTAACAATAAATGGAAAATTGTTGCCGCCAGATGCTGTGACTGATTCAAATTAGAACAGGCTACCGTTAGGAAGAGCCCAAGCCCCAGGCAGAGGCCGAGGCTCCACTTGGGTCTTGGGTTTCGGTTTCGATTTGAACAATTTTCTATCTCACGGCATTTTGGGGGCTTCATTAGCGAACAGCTGATGATGGCGCTGGTCCCCACCTGTTGCTACGGCCACCAAAAATCGATTGCTGCTGCTCAATTATTCATGAGTTTTTGGCATTTTCGGAATTTTCGTTTTGTGTTTTTTTTTTTGTTTTGTTTTGTTTCCCCTCGCGTGTCTCGTTGAGGCGCGCGTTACCAATACCGTAATCCATTTAACTGTTTAATGGTTTGGGCTGGGTCCGAGGCCTAGCGGCGATTTTGTTTTCGTTTTATCTTCTTCTCTATCTCCATTCCCCCCCAACTCTTCTGCTGCCATGTAGTTTCACTTTCAGAATTCCATATCCATTAGCATTCCCATTATGATTCGTGTTCCAGTTCCATTCCATTTCATTTTGCGTAATTCCGTGCAATCGCCGGGTCTGAGTGCATGCGAAAAATGGAATGGAAACTGAAACAGAAACAGCAGCAGCAACAAATTTTAAGTGCACCGAACAGTGAGTGTGGGGCAACAAACGAGTCTGTTTCTAAATCATTGCATCACTCAGGGTGGCCTGATCCGGGACTGGGACTGGGACAGGGGCTGAGACTGGGACTGGGAGTGGTCCGGGGCTGGGTCCGTGGCTGTTGGAGAGCAGAGCCCGTGCCTGTTTCGCCTGAATGTAGATTGCCCCTATCTATGCTCTCGTCCAGGCCCGCTCTCCATGGCCAGTCAGCTGTGACGCTCACGGGATCTGGGAAAATCGAGATCAAGTGGCAGAGCCAGCAGAGATACCCTTACAAAATATGAATATAAATACATCGAAATACATAAAAATGCATAAATATTTGCATAGCATCATTTTTCTATTGAGTAGAACTTCGAAATTAATATTACAATTAAAATACAACAAATACAACAGATATATGTACATATGTATATATAAATCAACGAAATTCTGCAGCAGTGTTTCCATTACTAATTGTTCAATAAAGCAATCCCAGGAGATCCAAGCAACCCATCAAAAGATCCTTACTCAAAAACAGGGGGTTTAAATTCGTATCTTTTTGTGATGAAAACAATAGCACCCCCTTTTGCAAGGGTATACAAAATGTGCACTGCAATTCGACTGCTCAGGTGCATTTGCGAGTGTTTCTCCGCGGGTACTGGTGAATGTTTGAGTGTCTAAAAAGCCGCTTTATTTGGCCTTTTGCTGGCGCCCAGCAGACAGCCGCAGAAAACGGGAAATTGAGTATGCTGCACTCAGCTGCAACGAAATTGAAATGCTCGCAGTGCTCGTTGGAATCACTCACACAAATCGCACACTCGCTTGATTGATACCCGTTTCGGTGGCGCTGTCGGTGGCGGTGGCGGTGTCGGTGTCGGTGGCGGTGTCGGTGTCGGCGATTGAATGCCTGTGATTCATCGGCAAAGGAAAAGTTTCTCTTGTATGTGAAAGCCACAAATCGATGTCATCAATTTATTCAATTCAAGTTGTTGTGGTTTTTGCCTCTCTTTATTTTTGTTGCTGTTGTTATTGTCCATTTGTCGGTGGTTCAGTGTCAAATTTGTGTGGTTCAAGGTCGCTGATAGAGCAGGGGCGCCTTTGGGAGTTCATTTGAATGAATTTAGTTCCAAAGGATTGCCATAAATTGAACCAGCTGAAACCACAATCAATATCCAATATCATACCCATAAATGACCCATCAGATATAAAGGATATTACGTGTTTGGCTGGAGGGCACCATCATTACGTAGTTAATTAATTTAACGCATTCGACTATGGGGAAGTGCTATAAAATATTTACATTACGTATCCGACTAGTGGGTTGGTTGCCATCAATGTTATTTCTACTTACGATGGTCCGCAGGTGCCAATCAACCCGCAAGAGAATAAGTGATAATAAGGCCAGCCAGTGGGTGGGTGTATCCGAAGAGTTTCAGGATAAATGCATCAAACTTTACGACTTGCAGAGTGCAAATATTTCACAACAAACATAAAAAAATGTGCAACTCGTTTGCAAGCCATTTGGGTGGGGAGGGGGGGCTGACTGCAACAGTAGTAAAATTTACTTGTTCTACTATGGACTTGATGCACGCAGAGATGATTAGCCAGACGAACTTGAAGAGGAGTGGGAGCACAGAGTACGTGGCAGAGTCGGAGGCGGAGGCTCGTTAAGCCCCCGAAAGCCCAAAAGCAACAGAAATTCCACTTTCTGGACATTATGCAACTTGAGCGGGAGAGACGACCCCCGACGGCCAGGCCAACACTTATTAATGTCATCGTCAGCGCTGAGCAGTGTTCGTTAATGCCAAATATACATAAGTACATATGTACATATGTATATATGTGTGCATTCGTGTGTAATAAATGTTGGGGTGTCCACGCCCCTTGACGGATTTAAGTTCGGTCTCGGATTCCAGCTGCAGGCGGATGTCTGTTCGGCCTGTCCGCTCTCAGGTCGGGATATCCTATGCCAATCCAATTTCCCAACTCCAATAGCACTTCGAGTGCTGGCCAAACCGGCTTGTCCGACGTGATAAAGTGGGTTAAGCGGCTACAGGTTTGCCGCTATGGAATTGGCACGAAACGGCACGCAGCGAATCGAATTGAAATGAAACGACGCTCAGATACTTTGCATCGCGCAATTGCACCTGAATACTCGTACTCGTACTCCAACTCGTACTCCAACTGTTGCCAATCGAAGACGAAAGAAGAAACAACCACAACCACAACAGCTCAATGCGTGATACGTGAGCCAGTTTCGGCGACAGGCATCACTGGCTACGTCATACGCCACCGCGATATGTGTCAACTGAGTAATAAAATAAACAAACAAAAAAACATAAACAATCCATAATTGTTTCATGAACTTTTTGTTTTGTGGAGTTCCCAAAAAAAAAAAAATAGCAATAATCGCTAAAGGGAATGCTGCAATATGATTTGACTCAATCGAAAAGTAAATATACATGCAACACTCCCTGAGTAAGAGTGGAGCCTATGGAGCTGTTAATATAATTCACACCCATGAAATGTGTGTTAAAAATTATCACATATTCAAAGAAATGTAATCGCCTGGAATAAATGGAAAAAAAGCAAGAGAAATGGAAATTTAAGGGAATTAATGGCACACTAATCGCGCAATGAATATTGAATAACCCAGTTTAGGCTGTAGACTATGTACATGTGTTATGTTGAGTCGTGTAGGTATATTATGGGGCCTATACTAAGAATTCAGAGACATAAAACTAAGATTGTTCACGTGTATATTTCCCAATCTTGCATTCTACTTCTAAGATATGCGTCTAAGCGTGTTGTCCTTCCATGGAACACTTCAGAGCTGCTTTGACCTTTCCCAAAATGTGCCAACAAAATACCGAAATAATCGTTGTTGCTTCACATATTTAAGTACCTCTTTGAGTATTTGATAGCCCCTCATCTTGCAAAATATGTACGAATAATTTTCCCCATCATTTATTTGGCACAGACTCGTATCATCGCTTGACTTCAATGACATTTCCATTAATAAATCGTTTGATTTCATTTGACTGGTGCCGTTTACAGCTTAATGCAGCCGTTAAATGATTTTATAAGGCAATCAACAGTTGTTCCATGCGAGCGCATTAATCCCCCCGCCCCGCCCCGGCCCGCCACACCCCACACGGACACCATTCGTGGTTCGGGGGTAGCCCGACAAAGGCCTTAACCAACATTCGGCTAACGAGCATTAAACAATTACGAAAATAATGCAATCAACTCTCATTTCGGTATTCATATGCATTTCACAAGCAGCAATTATGCCGCTCAGTGAGTGAATGCCCCTAATGCCTGTTCCGATTCCTCAGTTCCGTAATTCCCAAAAGACTTTTGTGACTTTGCATATACTATATACTATACATATTGTAAGTTCTTCTGCACAGAACTGATCTTCATGTCTCTGCAGATACAGATACAGCTACAGTGGAAATGTTCATACACTCGTATATAGTTTTGTCTCTGTTCCAGCATCTATTTGATTGATAAATAGCCAACATTTCTGAGCTACCCAACCTTACGTAAATTGCGTTTATTCTGAAGCTTGCCAAAAATTTCTATGCAGCTACGACATTGAGAATAGTGAAAATGGAACATGGAAAATGCTTGTAAGTCCTTTCATAGAGAATGGAACGACTGACGTGTGCAAAAATGTCAAAATTCTTACGATCGATCGAAGTGCTATCAAATATCAGGAGCAAAGATCCTTCTGTTTCGATTCAAAACATGTCTCAGATATCTACAAATCCATATCGTTTTTTTCCCTTGATATTATAATTAAATTATATTTATAATTATAATTAAATTTAATTTAATAAAATAAAATTAAATTATAATTACAAATTATTATATCACTTAAAGATGTGTCAGATTGCATGGAGGATCATTAGTGTACAGGAACTATAGCCACATTTATTCCCAACCATATGATAAAGTTTCCACTTTTCTGCTTTCCATGAATTTTCCTCCCACCGGCATCTCGACTCCGCCTCAGAAAAAACAAGAGTAAATCAACAGCGAAATGAGCTAATAATAATTTGCATCGTTTATGTGAGTTAACTGTTAAATGGCTAATAAAAGGAAAACAAGAAAAAAACAAAACAAATTGCGTCAGTTGGGCGTCTGATGGAAGTCGAGGCCGGAGTTGAGGCGAAAGCTGTATTTCTTTCTCTCTATTTGTTCGTATTTAATACCGACGCTTGCAGAGGGTACAATGGCTTAGACCAGCTGTTTGGCCACGCCCAGAAGGAAGCATCTTCGATGGGACATTGGTGAGAAAATGTCTCCGTAAATAGGCAAAAGCGTGCCATAAATCGAAAGACATCTGGCTGGCTGGAGCTGGCTGGAGCAACCCTTGCACATTATTCTCTGTGGCTAGCAGTAACAATCAAACCGAAAGGGTATCACTAACTTCGTGGCCCCAGAGCTGGCATTTCACTCTTGTTTTCTCCCGCTTTTCACTTCAGGCGGCGAGGCGGCACCTGTGTCTGTGGTGGCTGGTGTGGAGCACGTAGCCAATAAGTTACTATGCCGAGCAATGTGGCACAGTGGGGTTACGGTGGGACTGTGGTTCGGCGGTGGCGCGAATTGATATTAATGGCTCGTCATCGTCGCGTGTGGCTCGGCCCCGGTGCTCGTGGTGGGGTGGGGTGTCCGCGGGGTTAAGGCAATAGGAAATATTCATAGCCGATCCACCGACAGCATAAATCACCGAGCAACAGATAGACAGATGAGATGAGCTGAGCTGAGCTGAGATGCGACACAATGCATGTCATATGCTAATTAGCCTCACCCTCAGCCCTCACCGCCCACCTTCACCTGCACCTCCACCTGCACCTGGACCTGCACCCCGATGGCAGGTGTGAATCAATGGGCCAGATAAGATGGAAATGCCATCCAAGCGAATGATGGGGCATGGACTAGCTAATCTCTCTCTTTCTCTTTCTCTGTCTCTGTCTCTTCCTCTCACTCTCCCTCTCTTTGGGCCACGCTTTTCTCCATGGCATGTTAGCCACATCATTTCGATGGGGTTTTTCCGCCAACTGCTATTTAATTTCCGTTTGTTTTGTCATCTTGATTGCTGGTGCCTGTCGCCTGTCGCCTGTAATTCGTATCTTCATTTACCACAAAAGTCTTCCTGTGTCTTTAGCTCATTCCGGGGGATCGATCGGGCGCGCTCCTAAGGAAAAAAATCGGAATCGGAATCGGAACGGGAGCGAAACGAAACGGGACGGAACAGAAAAGGAAAAAAACCCGATACTCAGATACGTAATTGTAAAAACGTTTTGTTGACCAATTTGTGTCGTTTGCAGCGGATGCACTCACGCAATCGAAAGATTTACGATATAAAATCAAGGATCATGCGGGATCAGGCGGGAGGGGAAAGGAGAAAGGGAAAAGAATTAAGGAGGGTTATTTTACACTAAAATATGCAACAAAGTGGACCTTGAGATGCATTTTTTAACTTTTCCTTTCCATTTCTTGAGGCGCTTCACTCTTATTTATTGGTTTTAATATTTAAATTTTTTTATTGGTTTTGCATCATCTTTTGATACTTGTCGAACCTCATTCTAGCCAACTCTATACCATCCTGGTACCACTGTGGCATATCCATCCTTCTGCTGTAGCCATCTAGCCATCTGGTCTCCATGTGTCTGCATCTTATACGAGTAAATCGCTTGGGCAACATCTAACACTTCCAAGGCCCAAGGCAGTTGCTGAGGCAGTTAAAACTAAATGCCACTCGATGGATACCCCAGACCCATTGCGGTGCTACGTGAACGAAGAAGAGGGGCAGATGAGGCGCAAGCAGAGGTCGAATGGTTCATTGCCGCTTGGCTTTTGCAGTGCCCTAATGAGCGTTTAACACTTCGCTCTCCCCTCGCTGTCGTTTCTCTCGCGGTGTCGTAATTATGTTGGCCACTTTGGTCAATCCGAGTCCGCCCCTTATCCTCCACTTATCCGACATCTCGGTGGCCCCTCCCCACCCCCACCAACCACCCCACTGGCCAGACCGGCTCTCCCAGAGAGGGGCTTGGCTAATGCGGCATTCATTGTCGCTTTATCGCTTTGTTGACTTGTTTATTATTATTTTTTTGATCTTCCTACGTACCTCTCCGTACCTTTCCGTACCGCATCTCCGTCTTGCTTCTTGTTTTGCTGATTAATACTCGCAATAAAGCCGGCAATAATAATACCCAATTGTTTTCTCTGGAGACTCAACGAGTCTCGACGTCTATCTCTCTGTCTGTCTGCCACAATCTGCCACTATCAAAGCCTCTAGATGTATTTTTGTATCGCAATCTTCATCTCAAAATTTGCGTTTTCGTATTTCAGCACCCAACCTCAGGCCACGGCCTGCCAGGCCATGAAGGACCATCGCTGCTGCTGGACTCGGGGAAAGGTGCTGGGCGGCAGTTCGGTGCTCAACACGATGCTCTACATCAGAGGCAATCGCAGGGACTTCGACCAGTGGGCCGAGTTCGGCAATCCGGGCTGGTCCTACGAGGAGATTCTGCCGTATTTCCGCAAGTCCGAGGATCAGCGCAATCCGTACTTGGCCAGGAACAAGCGCTACCACGGCCAAGGTAACCATCTGCCCTCCAGAGGTATTCTGCACTGAACTGGTTTCTAATCTGCTGTTTCTGTTTCTCCTCTCAGGTGGCCCCTGGACCGTGCAGGACGCGCCCTACAACACGCCCCTGGGCCCGGCCTTCCTGCAGGCCGGCGAGGAGATGGGCTACGACATCGTCGACGTCAACGGGGAACAGCAGACGGGCTTCGGCTTCTATCAGTTCAACATGCGACGCGGCTCGCGCAGCTCCACGGCCAAGTCGTTCCTGCGTCCGATCCGCCTGCGCACCAACCTGCACGTGGCCCTCTTCTCGCACGTGACCAAGGTGCTGACCGACCCCATCAGCAAGCGGGCCACGGGCGTGCAGTTCATACGGGACGGACGACTGCAGAATGTGTACGCCACCCGGGAGGTCATCCTGTCGGCGGGGGCCATCAGCTCGCCGCATCTGCTGATGCTGTCGGGCATCGGGCATGGGGACGAGCTGAACCGCTTCGGCATACCCCTGGTGCAGCACCTGCCGGGGGTGGGCCAGAACCTGCAGGACCACATCGCCGTGGGGGGCATCGCCTTCCTCATCGACTATCCCATATCGATAGTGATGAAGCGGATGGTCAACATCAACACGGCCCTGCGGTATGCCATCACCGAGGACGGTCCGCTCACCTCCAGCATCGGCCTGGAGGCGGTGGCCTTCATCAACACCAAGTACGCCAACGCCAGCGACGACTGGCCGGACATGAACTTCATGATGACCTCCGCCTCGGTGATGTCCGATGGCGGATCCCAGGTGAAGACCGCCCACGGGCTGAGCGACGAATTCTACCAGGAGGTCTTCGGGGAGGTCAATAATCGCGACGTGTTCGGCGTCTTTCCCATGATGCTGCGGCCCAAGAGCCGGGGCTTCATCAAGCTGGCCTCCAAGAACCCACTGCGGTATCCGCTGCTCTACCACAACTACCTCACCCATCCGGACGATGTGAATGTGCTGCGGGAGGGCGTCAAGGCCGCCGTGGCCATGGGCGAGACCGAGGCCATGAAGCGATTCGGGGCCCGCTTCTGGAGCAAGCCGCTGCCCAACTGCAAGCACCTGACCCTCTTCACCGACGACTACTGGAACTGCTTCATCCGGCAGTACACGATGACCATTTACCACATGAGTGGCACGGCCAAGATGGGCCCGCCCAGCGACCCCTGGGCCGTGGTGGATCCCCAGCTGCGGGTCTACGGCATACCCGGCCTGCGGGTGATTGACGCCAGCATTATGCCTGCGATCACCAATGGCAACATCCATGCCCCGGTCGTGATGATTGGCGAGAAGGGGGCCGATCTCATCAAGCAGCTCTGGCTGACACCCAGCTCTGGGCCCTCGCCAAGAGCGGGACAGGGCCAGGGCCAGGGTCTCGGCAAGGTGCAGGCACAGGGACAGGGCTCAGCCTCCACACGACCCCTATGGAGGGGCAAGCGGGAACTGATGTCGGGCAATGCAACGACCTCATTCACCGACGACCAGGTGGAGGCGACTCGTCAATGGCCGTTGCCCAGCTCGTAGCTGTGTGCTCTTAGAGTTCTTGGGGTTTAAATGGGGGCTTACGGGTGGGTGGTTCTAGGGTTCTAGGGTTCTAGGGTTCTAGGTTGAGGGAAAGGGAAAGGGACTCAAAAGATCAGTGCGAGAGGTCGCGTTGCCTTAGCCGTTAGTTTAGCTCAAATTTTCGCGATGTTGCATAAATGTAATTTATTAAGCTTTAGTTTATTCCACTCTTTCCCCCACTACCCCCTTTGCAGTGCCTCAACCCCTTCCCCCCTCCTCCAGCACCGTTCCATATCGGACTTAGTCTTAGTTAAGCGCTTCATGTAAATATCGAGTCATTTATGCTAATTTGTTTGTAATTTCGTGTTTTTTTTGTTGTCGTATCTTGTGTGTCTAATCTACATATATACGTTACATATATGTATATGTTTATGCTTTTTTTTTAACTCTTAGAATTTAATTTTTATCGTTTTGTTTGGAGCCGCGTACACTTGGAGTACCTCAATTAGTTTTTAAGTTTTGGCTGGAGAAGCATGCGATGTTTGCTTTCGACTAGAATAGAGTCATAAATTCAGGCGAACACACAATAAACTGATATCGAAAATGGAGAAAAAATAAAGTTTTAATATAGTTTTAAAGCCACTTTACAGTTTAGAGCAAATGGTTTATGAAGCTACTAGGGGTTGTAGGCCCGACTAATCTTGTCAGACCCTCATGGTTCAAAAATATACTAATATTTCCTAATACCGGGAGGAAATAAAAGGAAATTCGATACTAGAGGAGTGTGCCGTGTGAAATAGTTTTGAAGCCACGCAAACAAAGCATCTCAATAGCCACATAAGGTGTTAATCGCAAGTTGGACAGCTTTAACGTATTTCGTTTCTGACAGTAAACAAATCGGCAGGTTTGCGGCCACTCTGACAGTTAAAAGCCACTGGCAATGGGACAGCTCAGAAAGTATTCATACTTGCCTGCAAGTTGAAAGCCCAAATGGATTGCCCATTTTTTGTAAAAGCTCATGGAACTCGTAATAAACTTACATCTTATTTATCCACTATAAATGTTTCAACAGGTGCCAGCCACAGAAGTAGTTTCATATGCTGGAAATACGGCCAAAAGCTTACCTGCAATGAAAGAAAAGAGGAGAAGATATTAGTAAAGCAAAACCAAAAATGGTGAAGTATTCGAAATGTAAGCTCAAAGCTTAATCGTTGAAACAACTTCGAAAGCTTACTCAAAGCCAAACCTAACGGAGCTTTAGCTTGTCTTGACATAATCGACGCTAAATTTAATTAAATGCAAGACCAGAAGTTCAAAAAATGTTTCAAATGAAAGATTATTCGACAAATAAATAATAAATAATAAATAAATAATAATAAATAAAAATAAATAAAAATAATAAAAATAAATAAAAATAAATAAAAATAATAATAATAATAATAATAATAAATCATGGAAATACAAATCCCATGCAAATCAAAAGAACCCACAGAGAGACGATGGAGCTGTATTTATGTGTATAAAAACCAAGCCAAAATGAAATTTTTGGCTGAAATGTGTAATCTGCAGAGGTGTCTGTAATCGCTGACAGGATGGACATGTACACATTGGTACTATGGGAGAGAATGACTAAAATAAAAGCAAGACGAAAATATTGTGTAATATTGTTTTCATGAATTAATTCTTCAAGCTCATAAAATAGGAGACCTTGAGCATAAATTTATTTGGGATGGCAGAGAATCTGTATGGGCAGGACAGGTTAGCTGAGAGCAGAATCGTAGTTCGCTTTCCTTGCCCAAGCCCAAGTTCTTTGACCATTTTCCTGCCTTTACTCGTATTTCCCATCAATTATTTGTGGGCAAGGCCAAGCACTCGTACAAATTAAATGGAGTTCCTCATTTAATTCCAGTGATACGGCAGATACAGATACAGCAGATACTCGTACTCATGGATCGGTATCGGTGCAATTAGACGCGCTTAGATGAGCTAAAGCCAATGCCATAATCCATAATCCGAATCGCCTTGTGCCCAAAGCCAATTACAACTTGTACAATTACACGCTGTTTTCTGATGATTGCCATCGGGCACACATTTAAGGTGGTGCGCAGAAGTTAACGGTGCGTAGATACAATGGCTTATAAATATTTCCAGCCGCGAATACCATTTCATTCCGCTATCGGATTCGCATTGAATAATGCATTTCGGTGTGCGTCCAATAATTTGTTAACAAAATGCACTAAGAGAAGCCAAGCCGAGGAGGGTGCTGGTGCGGGTGCTATGGTGCTATGGTGCTCTGTACCTCAGCTAATTACTCGCACTGTACCGATTACGACTTCGGCTATGGCTATGGCTATGGCTACGGCTGGTGGACGGGTCGCGGAAACTGCCCATAAATCTGGGAGGCCCCCAAAGCTGCCCAGATAGATTCCCTCCCATTCCAGCGATCTCTCAAGTGCAACACATAAATATTTATATGCCATGGCTCCAGACAAGGCGCAATGACCGTCCAAAAACAAAAATAAAATAAATATATATATTTATTTTCGCGGCCATCTCGACGAAAATGAAAGTTGCCCAAGTCGTTGGGGGCTTCTCACAGTTCCAGCCACAAGTCGCAGCACCAGCCCAACCCCAACCCCAACCCCATCTCGATTCCCAGCTCCATTTCAGTCCGCACCCACCTGAAAGACCCCTGAGGCTGTGTCAAGCTCTGCCTTTGGGGGCCCAACTCTTGGCCTGGTTGTCGGAAGCCGGCAAAAGAAATGTACGACTACGAGTACGAGTACGGGCATGGGTATGGGTATGGGTATGGGTACGGGTAAAAATACATAAGTAAATACGATCACAGCGGAACCAGCTTGTGGCTTTGTTGGGTGAAACTACAGCACCACTGGCCCCACCACCTTGTAGCCCCCTTGCCAGACATTTATTTCGGTCTGTGTTGTTTTCGGTCTTTGCATAGCGCTGGAGCTCCAGCTCCTCCTCAATGGGGGGCAATTGTGACTGCACCCGATAATGTTCGCAGAGTTCACAGAGTTGTTCAACTCTTTGACTCCGCTAATGAATAAATTAATGAATAAACGAATGATCTGTGATGGAGGGTCTTGCCACCATTACCATTTCATGGCCTCGACTCACCTCGACGACCGAACAATCAACATATAATGGCCAACTATGAGGCGGGTAAAAAGGGAAAATTCGGATTAACTGCTAATGTTAATTGAGCGAAGACTGAGTGCCAGAAGCCACAGCTCTAGCAACTTCAAGTTGTGGGAAATCACCAGGAAACCAACCAGAAAAGAAAGGATCAACACATTTCATTTTGAGGGACGTACAAAAATTCTAAATATTCCCCAAAACGAGCAAAAAGAAACAGAAAAATATTAAGAAGACTGAGAAAAGGTTGAAAATATATTTTTGATATGATTATTATTCGATTAAACGAATAGGAAATGGAGTACGAAACAGACACCGGAAATCCCAAGCCTAAATGGGGCTTCTCTACGGCAACCTTTACGGCCGCGGCCCCGGCCTCGGCGACGCTTGCATCGGGGCAGTGGGAATCGTGAATAATAAAACAGTAAATTGATTGCCAGACTTGTAAAACGATGATCGTTGGCCAACGACTGATCGATCGATCGATCGAACGAACGAACGAACGATCGCCTCTGGATGATCAGATTCGGTTTTTGGCTAAGCCAAAGAAAGCCTCCAAACCGGCCACTCTCTCCCTCTCTCTCTCTCTTTCACTCTCTCTCTCTCTCTGCCACCATCTCTTTTTCCATTCTCTCACTGTCTCTGTCTTCGAATCGCTCCACTCTTCAGCCCGCTTCGGGCTCTTGCCATCAACTATTACACCATTGAGTCGCCTAGCCCGCGAGCTTTTGGAGCAGCTTAAAGCCATCCATTGCCATACCAAACGTTGAGCCGAGCACGTAGCACTCACAAAGACACGAAGACAACCCGAAGACAGCCAAAGACAAACGAAACGAAAATGAAAACGAAAACGAAAGTGCAGTCGGGGACTTTGGTCATGGCAGCAGCAGCAGCAGCAGCAGCAGCGTCAGAGCAGCTCACTGCTGGCGATACTCTTCCCACAGCAGAGTGTAAATTGGTTTTGCAACAAAAGCAATGCAAGTGAGATCAAACCATATGCAAATTGGATTCCTGGACTATACATACTATATATAGAATAAAGAGACTTAAAGTTCAATTTTTGTTTCAGAAGAAATGCTCGTAATACATTTGAATGTAGTGATCGATGGACCTGCAAGGGTATCTAAAGCTGTCTCACACGAAGCCAGCTTTCTTTTCGTGTTGCTGCTGCTCCCTGGGTACGGGCTGCGTCTGCGTCTGCGTCTGCTGTGTTGCTGCTGTAAGTCTGCATTTTAAGCCAAAAGCTTTCGAAGGCCGAGAGCCGAAAAAAATCGGCGGCCTGGCCAAATTGCTCATTGAACAAGACGAGCTCGTGGCGTGCGTATCGCAGACAGCAGACAGCTAGACATCAGATATCAGATATCAGACATCAGAGATCAGAGACCAGAGGAGGGAACAGTAGCCGCGTTTCGAGAGTGTCCGATCGCAGAGTGTGTGTGTTTTTCTAACCGATCATTCGGTTGAATCGTTCGCGATCAAATTACATAAAATAAAAGTCCCAAATGCCAAATTAACTTTCGTGATTACTGTGCTGCTAAAACAAATCAAATCGAAACGAATCGAATCGAATCGAACTTTGTACTCTGTTTTTGTTTTTGTTTTTGTATTTTTGTTGTTTTTGTTTGTTTGTTTGTTACAATTTTTGTTTCTGTTTTGCCATGAAAGAGAGCAGCCATCATGGTGGTCGTGTGTGAGACAAAGGAAAGTGGCCAGCCGTGGGGTTCGACTTGATGCCGCACGGACGAACGCAGCGCGAAACCACAGAAAACAACAACGACGGGCGACCGCTACAACAAAAACCACAAAAAACGGAGGCAAGTGCACCAAAAGTCTATACCAAAATCGGAACAACACACACTAAATATACGTATCAGCAGATGGGTCAATTATCTCGATAGATATGCAGATACATATGTGTGTAGCTGCACACAGAAAAATACATACATTACTTGCAGCAATAGATTTGTCCATCCAATATCCATAGATCTATAATAATCAATAGATTCAGCTGTAGATGTACGAAAGAGATGCATGAAAACGTCACTCGAAAGCTCTCTTGAACGGACAGTCCCCTAGGGTACGACACTTCTCAGCAGCCCCAAACACACATGCAGTGAAAGTCTCATTAGGCGCATAGCCCCCTCCTCAAGTACCAATCAGCGGATGTCACAATTCAAATATTTATACTTGTAAATATTTATGCACGTGACTGCCATTCACAGATACGTCCCGAATACATAAGCCCTGCAAACCATCATCTGTGATGCAAAATATACAATTTATATGTGCGTAAAGGTAGATTCCCATGAACAACATTTATAACACAGTCGAAACTTGCAAAATGTGGAATATTCGGGCACTGCAATAATAGAATTTGCCAGCTCAAACTCAAAATATATCATTAAGATTCGACCTTGGCTATACATATACACCAATAAATGTTTAATAAAGCCAGCACAGATCGTTTGAGGTTGCTGCTTAATTTCGTTACGGGCAGATGATGGTTCAAGTTAAAGAAGTTCGACTGTACTTATTACAGCGATCATTTTCACTTTTATTTATTTCTTATGCAATCAAGTCCGATTTCTGACCCTTGAGCGGCAGAAAGAGAGATAAAGAAGGACAGCCAGGGAAAAGCAGAAAGGCAGAAGGGGAAAGATATCTGTATGTGGACTATAGAGGTAAGGAAAGCTAAGGAGGGCTACCGTGAGTGACGTTCTTATGTAAGACTCCTACCAGGCACGCCTCGCATTCGGCTTGGACTTGTGGTTGGTTTGTGGAATATTCACACTTTCTACCGTTGAGTCGGCAGCACCGAGAGAAGCAACGCCAAGCCGCCTCACACCTCTGTGCGAATTATTATCAATTTGTGCACGTCGCGGCCATAAAGAGGCAATCATGGAGCTCGTGTTGCTTGCCACTGGCACTGGCACTGCCACTGCATATGCATAAAACAATTAAAAACCAAAGCAACGAAACCCGCCAGAAAGCGCCAGAAAGCGGTGGGGCCATAAAAAATGTATGTACATAGATGAGACCGTGTAAATGGTCCCAGCCACAACGAACTGAGAGTGCCCTATGGGATATGGGACAACGAAAATGGTTATAGGGCGTGGGGAAAGGGAAAACGATGATTGCAGACGACTTAAGTAGAGAACAAAGACAACGAATACAAGGACAGATATTTAAGAAGGAATTTTATTAAGGCTAGGAATACTATTAAAATTCATTTATGGAAGAGCAGCAGCAATAAAAACCTCTTCTACTCCCAGGATGGACTCCCCAAGTTAAATCACATTTAACAGGGTTCTCGATTCGAGTTTAAATCTACGGAAAGATTTATTTATAAATATTTAAAGAGAGAGGCAAGAGACAAGGAATCTTTTTTATATGTGAGATACAAGCCCCAAATGTTTTAAGTCTAATTGAACAAAAGAAATACGAAAGATAGAAAGTCACATGGATACGAAGAGAAGAGTATGCTTCATCTAAAGAATACTTGTGGAGGGAAGCTCTAGAGTAAGAGCTGGAATAGATTTTTCACAGCGCAAGTAGACGGCACCTGTCGGGATAGTGCATCCAAATTCCTGGTGGACGGTGTAACACCCAAACCCAAGTCGCACCCAATTGAGGCATTAGGCTGTGTGGCACAAACATGGCCAAGAACTGCAGCGCACACGCCACGGAAATGCGACAAGAGTATGCCAGACAACTGTGTGTGTGTGTGTATCTGTGTGACTGTGTGTGTGTGGAGGGTCTAAGTGTGAGCTGAGCTTCTTTAATGTGTCACGGTACCATGACGCAGCCGAATGTCGAGAAAGCGTTGACTTGAGACCAGCCTGAAATTACCCGGAGGAGTACTTGATGGGAGAGGCGGGGACCGGTACCGGTACCGGGTCCGAGACCGAGACCGACCGGCCGCTGTGTCTGTCTAGGGCCACGGGGCTAAAAATGTCCGTAAATGTCATCAATTATGCCGCATAAACTGTGGCCATAATTAAAAGCTGTCGAATCATAATTGACCGACAGCTGGACGGTCTTAACCAGACCGT
The DNA here is from genome assembly GCA_018150885.1 of Drosophila tristis. Taxonomy (NCBI): domain Eukaryota; kingdom Metazoa; phylum Arthropoda; class Insecta; order Diptera; family Drosophilidae; genus Drosophila; species Drosophila tristis. The sequence goes on from JAECWT010000228.1 coordinate 5,501,539, forward strand.
GACCGAGACCAGTTCCTAACAATGTGTGAATTGCATAACCATCAGCGCTGAGAAACTGCCAGCCATCCAACGAATGAACGGGCGGTACATACGCACTGACAGCGACATCAATGTGATGCAAAGAAAATCAGATGAGCCACATTTTTGTGTATTTCTTATTGGTACCCTAGCAAAGTGTATAATGAATACCCTTTACATATTATAGTTGGTGATGCCATTTTTCTACGGGCCGTTCGCAGGGTTTCTGTGCCCTCTAAATGGTCCCTCATCTGACATCATTTCAATTAATAAATCCTTCTTTTTGGGCACAGAAAACAGATAGTTTCAGGCATCAAATATTGCCACAATCGGAGGCCACTGCCAGTGAAATAATCAGCCTGCCAGGGTATCTGAGACTTCGGCCCCCGAAGCCTTTATCTCTGACTATCTTTCTTTCTTGTTTGTTTGGCGCTTTGTTTGCCCGGAGATTGCATCAATCTGGGGGCTTGGTCTACATTGGTTAGGCAGTTGGCCCAAACAAAACTCAAAGCCAGACAAATTTTCCCTTGTGACTGACTGCTTTTGGGTGGCTGCCCCAAGGGCGCTGCATAAATTAGCGGCGATCGTTGGTCGTTGGTCGTTGATTTCTTGAGACGGCTGCTGCGTCTGCTGCTGCTGCTGCTGATGTTGCACGCACCTGTTGCGTCTGCCTTTAACGGGTATTTGAGTGAATGAATTTTGATTTAATTTTTTGCCGCTGCTGCGCCAAAAACGACTTCTGCTGCTAGTGCCGCTGCTGCTAGTGCCGCTGCTGCTGCTGCTGCTGCTGATGTTTGGTGTTGGCTCAGTTACATGGCAACCGTCGAGCCGTCCAAATCGCTTCTTTTTTTTGCCTCCATTTCGCTTTTATTTGCTCAGCGAAACTTCCGAGCAAAAATAAACACACGAGCGTGCATTTATATAAAAGCGGGCAGACATCTGTCTAACTCCATTTAGTTAATAGCATTTGCGCAGCTAAAAATAGACGAATATTTTCGGTTAATTAATCGACAGTGACAGCTGTGTGCCCAGTTACAGTTGCAGCTCGCAGCACCGTCCTTTGCTTTTGTTTTTCCTTTGTGTGAGTGCCGTGACAGAGAGGGAGAGAGGGTGCCCTGAAATACCCATCAAAACCAGAAAGAAGCGAAACCATTTGAGAATCAACTGCATAACCCAGCATATGTGGCAGCATACCCTTTCCCGAGTTCTAGGAATCGTTTCCTTACATTTAGGAAATATATATTTTTTCTTGGATTATCTTTTGATTGGTTACGCAAATGAGTGCTTCCTATAACTATGTATAACCATAACCTATAATTTTATTGGCAACATGCAACATTATCTGGCATATCTGCATTTATTTACGCCTTTGCTGACATGCACAGGATGCACAGGCGAAAAGAGCCAAGGAGAATGCTCGTGAATCCAGAAACAAAATACATGTCGTTTGCACGATCCAACGTGAGAGTTAGCTGGCAGCAGCACAGGAGGATGGGGACGTGCCGCTGCCCCCCGAAAGGGTATCCAAAATACAGTTCAAGCATAACTGATGGCATGCACGTACGGACGAGTGTGTTCGGCTTATGTAGGAAGCTCGATCCAGCTCGTGGATGTGGATGTCGCTTGGCTCTGCATGGCTTTCACTGCGATCGAGGCTGCGAGGCGCAGAGACACAGACACAAGCAGGGGGACGAGCGACTGAGCCACAGAGTTGGACTGGAAAAACCACAGAAACGGCAAAAGCAACAGTAACAGCATCAGCATCAGCATCAGGAGCTGTAGCTGGAGCTGTAGCTGAAGTTGAAGCTGGACAACGGCAGCAATTAATGGCGATGCCACCAATAGACGAACAAAATAACGAAATTGCATTTTAAAATAATATCAACAGCGACGGCGACGGCGACAGCAGCAGCCAGCAGCCAGCAGCAGCCAGCAGCCAGCAACGGAGACTTTGACTTCAACTGTGACTAAGACCGACAGACTTTTTAGCTTTTTCCGCCTGCCAAACGGCATTGAACTTGAAAAACTTGCTGGGGACAGACGCAGACGCGAAAGAAAGAAAGATGCAGATGCAAATGCCACCACAGAAGAGCGGCCAGAGGAGGGTGGGGGGAGAGAGAGGCGAGCGGCTTTGGTAATGAGATGCAGCTGACATCATTTGAAAATTTATGCATTGGATTTCGGTTTCGATTCAATGCGATTTGATAACGTTTTTTTTTTTTTTTTGGTTTTTTTTTTTTGCTTTTGTTGCTTGCGAAAAGCATAAACGAGTTCGTTGCCTAAGTCTTTTGTTGGAGGAGCGCGTGCGCGACAGCGCCATCTGTTGGCCAACGATTGCCAATGGCTGGCTGTAGCCCCCCCCACAGACCACCCGCTCTATCCATAGTGGAATGGAATTGGATTGGATGGGATGGGATTAGTTGGCGGCTTCCGCTAGACAAACGGACAGACAATCATGAAAGCCGCTTGCATGTCGTCTCATTCGCTGTTTTGTTTTGTTTGCCAGTCATGCAACATTGGTAGCAACACAGCACAAAAAAACCCAACAATGCTCATCAATTACTCCCCTATATATGGCCAGTGATAGCGGACTGGAGCGGACTGGAGTGGAGCTCCCACGCTCCCCGAAACTCACACGAAACGAGCGTTGCTCAATCCATGGGCTTTGGGTGGGAGAAATAATCACCTCGAGTGGGTCTCGAGACGAAAGACTGCAATGGATAGTTTGCACATGGCAGTGTGCTGTGATATCTCAAGCTGAATGGGTTCCATCAATCCATCAAGTCCCATCCATCAGAGGCACCTGCGGCACCGCTCTAATTTGTTTCCTTTTTCCCACATTTTAATTGCAGTTCTGTGCATATTTCGGTCAAAATATGGGCCAGGAGATATCCCAACAATCAAATCAACAACAACAACAACAGCCACAGCAGCAACAACAATCAGCCCACCAGAAGCGACAGCCACAGCCACAGCCACTGCCACTGCCACAGAAGAAGAGTTTCTACAGCAACAACAACGGCAGAAGCAGCAGCAGCAGCAGCAGCAGCAGCACCACCACCAACCAGCAACAGCAGCAGCCCATCTACACACCCAGCAGCCACCTATCCAGCAGCTGCACCAATAACAATACCAACAATAGCCAGAAGCCCAACCCCAACCAGAATCAGAACTACCGACTGCGCCACAAATACAATCTGAGCAAGCAGACGTACGAACGCGGCAGGATCGTGGCCAGCAACACGAGCACCAGCCAATCGGACACGGACTCCCACTACGCGAAGATCAACAGCAAGTATCTGCAGAGGAGCTGCTCGCAGAGCTCGGACAGCGGCATATACAACTCGTCGTGCCACTGCTCCTCGGTGTCCTCGCTCTCGGCGGTGAGCAGCAGCAGCAGCAGCAGCAGAAGCACCACCAGCAGCACCGGCGGCTCCAGCCGGGGCTGTCCCAGCTCGCTGGTGTCCGGCAAGTCCCACAGATCGCTGGACAAGCAGAAGCACTACCTGAGCCACCACCTGTACATCAAGTCGTATCTGGACATCTTGGAGGAGGACGAACGGGCACGCGCACACTTCAAGTCGGCCCGCCCCGGTGGCATACGCAACTATACGCCAAAGATCTTGGCCAGCAGTGACACGGCCAGCTCCAGCTCCATATCCATCTCCCCCTCGGTGCTGTCGACGAGTGCGCCAGCTGCAGGCATCAGCTACGGGCCAGGCAGGCGATCGAGTGTGTCCGGCGGCACAACAGGATCGGGCTTGGGTTCGGGCTTAGGCTTGGGCTCGGCAGCCACCACAACTGGGAAACATTGCCAGGAAGATCCGTGGATTTGACAATTACTGAAACATGGCGTTTGGCACAATGACGTCTTTGCTTGGCATGATCCCGCTGCTGGCGATCGGCATGAATTTCTACCGCTATCAAAGCGTCGATCCCGAGAACAAGGTCCAGGAGCCATCTGTCGTAAGTTTCCCAACAGATGATCCCCAACCGAGCAACGCAACCCAAGCCTTCTTTAATCTCTCGTTCTTTGCTCGTTCTTGCAGATCCGACGTCAGTATGATTTCGTTGTGATCGGCGGCGGCTCGGCGGGCGCCGTGGTGGCCAATCGCCTGAGCGAGGTGCGCAATTGGACGGTGCTGCTGCTGGAGGCGGGCGGCGACGAGACCGAGATATCGGATGTGCCCGCCCTGGCCGGGTATCTGCAGCTGACGGAGCTGGACTGGAAGTACCAGACGACGCCCTCGTCGACGCGCCAGTACTGCCAGGCGATGAAGGGGGATCGCTGCTTCTGGCCGCGGGGCAAGGTGCTGGGCGGCAGCTCGGTGCTCAATGCGATGGTCTATGTGCGGGGCTCGAAGAACGACTACAACCACTGGGCCTCGCTGGGCAATCCGGGCTGGGACTACGACAGCATGCTCAAGTACTTCCTCAAGTCGGAGGACGTGCGCAATCCCTATCTGGCCAAGACGCCCTACCACGAGACGGGCGGCTATCTGACCGTGCAGGAGGCGCCCTGGCGCACGCCCCTGTCGATCGCCTTCCTGCAGGCGGGCATGGAGATGGGCTACGAGAACCGCGACATCAACGGGGCCCAGCAGACGGGCTTCATGCTCACCCAGAGCACCATCCGGCGGGGCGCCCGCTGCAGCACGGGCAAGGCCTTCATCCGTCCGGTGCGCCAGCGCAAGAACTTCGATGTGCTGCTGCACGCGGAGGCCACGCGCCTCCTCTTCGACAAGCAGAAGCGGGCCATTGGCGTGGAGTACATGCGGGCCGGCCGCAAGCAGTTGGTCTTCGTGCGGCGGGAGGTGGTCGTCAGTGCGGGGGCCCTCAACACGCCCAAGCTGCTGATGCTCTCCGGGGTGGGGCCCGCGGAGCACCTGCAGGAGCACAGCATCCCGGTTATCTCGGACCTGCCCGTCGGCAACAACATGCAGGACCATGTGGGCCTCGGCGGGCTCACCTTCGTGGTGGACGCCCCGCTGACAGTGACGCGCAATCGCTTCCAGACCATACCCGTCTCCATGGAGTACATAATGCGGGAGCGCGGCCCCATGACCTTCTCGGGGGTGGAGGGCGTCGCCTTCCTGAACAGCAAGTACCAGGATCCGGGCGTCGACTGGCCGGACGTGCAGTTCCACTTCCTGCCCAGCTCCATCAACTCGGACGGGGGCGAGCAGATCCGCAAGATACTCAACCTGAGGGACGGCTTCTACAACACGGTGTACAAGCCGCTGCAGCACAGCGAGACCTGGTCGATACTGCCCCTACTGCTGCGGCCCAAGAGCACCGGCTGGGTGCGCCTGAACTCGCGCAATGCCCAGCAACAGCCCAAGATCATACCCAACTACTTTGCCCACCAGGAGGACATCGACGTCCTGGTCGAGGGCATCAAGCTGGCCATCAATGTGTCCAACACCCAGGCCTTCCAGCGCTTCGGCTCGCGGCTGCACAACATTCCCCTGCCCGGCTGTCGGCATCTGCCCTTCCAGTCGGACGCCTACTGGGCCTGCTGCATCAAGGAGTTCACCTTCACCATCTACCATCCGGCCGGCACCTGTCGCATGGGTCCCAGCTGGGACGTCACCGCCGTCGTGGATCCCCGCCTGCGTGTCTACGGCGTGTCCGGTGTGCGGGTGGTCGACGCCAGCATAATGCCCACCATTGTCAATGGCAATCCCAATGCCCCGGTCATCGCCATTGGCGAGAAGGCCTCCGACCTCATCAAGGAGGACTGGGGTGCCCGACGACCCACTCCCACTCCAGCACCACCTCCGCTGGCTTCCTAGCTGCCCCATCCCCCATCCCCCATTCTCTATCGCTAATTTATGTTTCAACTAGTCAAATGTGAATTAATTAATCGCTACTCGTATGAATTTCCCCCTTAATCTCTGCCTAAATTATGCTTAGTGTCTTAAGTTAATTGTATGTACCACTTCCAGCGACTTTTTTTTTTTGTATTTTGTATTTGTTTGTTATTGTATCGAGCATTTTATGAAATATTTATATAATTTATATGGGCACTGCATTTATTTATCTCTTTGGTTGCATCGTTTTTGCTTCTGTTCAGCTTAGCTCTAAATGGGATATTGTGTATCCAACAATCAGTGAGGCAATCCACATCTGATCAGTCTCAAAAGCTCAGTGTAAAGCAGTCTTCGGCACGCACACACTCACATGATCTGCAGTGCCTTTGTGTGCGTGGAGAGCAGGCAAAACGGAGCATTTTATGGGTGCCAGCCACTGTAATACACGTGTACGTGAGCAGCACGTTTACCCTTCTCCAATACCCATTAGATAGAGCCGTGCCGAGCCCTGGCTTAAAGGATCGATGTGCCCGTGCAACGTTCACAATTTAATCCAGGAATCAGTGATGCATTTCATGCGATTTCCATAGTGCTGATTGCTGGTAGTAAGGAATGGAGCACCGGCACTACAAACTTGATAAATGATACTTGATACAGGCTGCCTAATGGCTTATATATTATATTATATTATATTATTGTATATATATATACTGATATATTAATGGATCAACATTTTGTTTGGACCATTTCAAAATATATCCCAAATCACAGTTGGACTGTCGACTACAGAGATGCGGCCTCAATTAGCACTCAATTTGATATGTTAACCAAAATTGGTCTCAATCTTTCAATCCATGGCCAGGCACGATTTGCCTTAATTTTTGCTTTGTTTGGCCAAAGTGTCATCTCCATTGGGGTGGCGCCTGTGGCATAGGCAACACTTTTGCAACAGCAAACTAGTCAGTGTTGCAACCAAAAGCAATGGCCTTTTGGGCTGTTGCGTGCAGCAAGCAGCATAAGCGGATTGAGTGGGTTGGATTAAGCTCTGACTTTTCTCTCTTACTTTATCTTTGATATTCGTTTAGTTGGATTCCCATAAGCTGAAACACCACCCAGCAAATACTTTTGGGACAAATCTCCAACACTTTGCCCACGCAGACAGACGGAAAGAAAGACCCTTTGGGAAAGACCCCAAGCCAAATTGATGGTGAAAAACATGCAAGCTGTGTGCCTTCCATTCAAACATTTGATGGCCACAAGCACTGGGCGTTATTTGGCTCACGTACGCCCCATTTTGGCCCAGCCAAATGCCAAAAATTGCCAGCCAGGAGACGATCGAAAATAATCAAAAAAAAAAAAAATCCCCCCAAATGATCGGCGACCATTTCCGTGTGCGCTCCACCGCGCCCCACCGCTGGCCGTGGGCGTGGCTTCCGCGTTGCCAGCTTGATGGCCCGATAGTTTCGCTTTTCTGTGGCTCTCAAGTGTGCCAAGGTTACGGCTGCTATTGACCACGCATTTGGCCGGCGTTGACACGTTTTATTTCGTAGGTGTCGTCGCTGGTCTTGCAGTGGTCTTTGCCGTTTGCTATTTGGGCAATGCCTCCAGCCAGACAATTATCAACTGTCTGCTAATGGGACATGGCATATGGTACCAGGGCATGGGCCCTGGGATGATCGATTGCAATTGCAAATTTCGCATGAACTGGCCAAAAGAAACCGCACACCCGACACCACACCGCACGTATTGGCAATAAAGTTCAGAAAATAATAACAGAAAAGCAAACAAAATTGCGGTACCATAAACCACCCAAAGCGCTTTGGCGTTGTTGTTGTTGTTGTTTTTTTCTTATATAAGGCCCTTCAGACGGTAGCCCCCAAAGCAAAGGGAGGAGAGATGCAGAGAGCTATCAAGCAGATAGATGGATAGACTGCTGCAAACAAAGCTTAACCAAATATTTGATTTCATTTTAACGAAACGCAAAGTCATAGTCGTCGCTGGATAGCGAGGGAGGGATAGAGAGAGAGGGAGGGGTGCGGCGTGCGGCGTACGGCGCATACAAATGGAAAGTGTTATGCCAAAGACAACGAAAATCGGTTACCCGAAAAGATCTCCAACGATAATAATGATCATCAGTGCCTGCATAGACAGCATGCAGATCATCACGTACGTTCGCGATGATGACACACTGCCAATGGGCCACCATATGGGATATGGGCAGCAGGAGGAGGGGGTTGCTACCAGCACAAGCATGGGTCAAACGATAAACGATGAACATATAATACGCGTAGTGCCCGTAGTGCTCGTATCTGTGTCTGTGGTCAGTGAAACGATGCAACGAATTTGGGTCATTAAACCGCTGAGAGTTCGGTTCGATGAGACCATCTCTATTCAAGTGGCGGCCAGCCAAGTGGGGGGACAGCCAGACGAGCTGAGCTGAGCTGAGCTGAGATGAGATGAGGGTATTATGATGGACGGGTGTGTGTTGTTTAAGTAGGGATCGAATGGCATGAACTGGCATGGAATGGGAGACGGCTAATGTACCGAAGACTACCGAAGCAACTCGCATAAATAAATCAATAAAAAAATATTAAATAAAGTGGGGATCCATCCATGCCTTGAGTGGGGCATCAAAAATGATCTTAGCTAAAGCTGCTCTGGAGTACATCCTTTTCTTTTGTTACCCATTTCATTGATGGAATGCAACAAATGCCATTGGATATTGAGCCTTTTCGTTTGAGCTAATGATTGATTGAGCATTTGTGAGCTCACTTTGCCCCTTTGCCACTCAACCGAATTATGCCATCACTCATTGGCAGTCCTTCAGTGTTCCATCCAGTGAGTGCCTTAAAGTCAAATGATTCATGAGTTGTTATGAGGAATTCGCACTCGCATTCGCATGATTACCTTTGTTTGGTCTCCCCCTTTCATCGTTCACCATTTTTACCAATTTTTTTCCCCCAATGGGTTCCAATGAAGTGCAAACAGAGCGACGTGAAAAATCTCAGTAACACACAAACAGAGCCAAAGAAAAAAGGAAAAACATCCAAATGCAAGCAGACTGTTTGCGGCTGTGTCTGGTCTGAGGGCGGGGACTACGTATCGTACAGGGATTGAATAATCTCTGTTTAATTTTGGTCAATTATGCCGCGGCTCAGTCGGAGCTGCTGCAATTGCAGCTCATACTGCACCGCACAACGCAACACTCCAAAAACCGAACCCCAAATCGTTCAAGGCATATAATTTCAATTGCAAACTGGACCGTGGGGCTGCCACGAGACGAGGAGTCGGGCTGACTCCAAGCCATTGTCAAAAACAAAACAACAAAAATGTTCAAGCCTGCTGCTTATGTCATAGATGGCAAGGTGTTAGGTGCCGCGCCTCACGTAGACCATAGGAAAATAGCAACGGCCCCAGTAAAGGCAGCGGTGGCGATGCAAGTGGCGGTGCCAGTGCCAGTGCCGGTGGCGGTGGCGGCTAACGAGCTGGAATGAACTGGCAGTTGGCTGCCCTTTTAATTTGACCTATTATGGAGGTACTTGTGCCTCTGCACTGCTTCCTTACTGCCTGCACCAGCACTGTGTATCACCCACCCTGCCCCCAATTGCAGCCCCCGTCCGATGCAGCGCCCGTTGCACTTGCTTCGACAGCCAAGCGAAAGTTCAGATACTCTTTGAGCGTGGTCATACAAGTTGGCCTGGAACAGAGCAGATCCGCAGGGACAGTGGTTCAGTGGGAGAATTTTCTATTCAAAAATATCCCTTCTAATGGGGAATAAAATGCCACTGGGCACATCCTATGCAGCTATGCATGGTGAGGATTCCGATGAGAAAAAACATCGATATAATTCACAAATATGTCCATTCGCTTATGGCAAATTTGTACAGCGAATGGCACAGGGGCACATCGGTCCAGATCGTAGTTGCTGGCAACTATCACTTGGAAAGAATTTTGTACACATAAAATGCATAATTCAATTATATATTTTTAATACATTTTTATATTTTTGATTTTAATTTATTATGTCTGATAAACGAGGCTGAAGTGTATTTGGGACGTGACTTGATTGCACTTTTGGATTGCATTTTCTTGAGGGCGTTTGCAACTTATTTTGGAGGGGCCCGGGAGTGGCCCGGAAAGTGTACACATTCCCTTTTCGGCTTTCCGGCTTATCTCTTTATATGCAGCTACATGCTGCAGAGCGCTCTCTTTCCTGTTTGATCGGCACTAATTGCACTTTAACACCCCACATAGTACGGAACAGCAGACCGAACGAAGCGAAATGAAACGAATCGAATTGAGAAAGAGACAGCCGATTGCCGTTGCCATTGCCATTGCGATCGCGATTGCGAGGGAGATGGAGATGGAGATGACGATGGCGGTACAGCCGCTATGAAATACATATTTCAACAGCTTGCCTAAATCATGTGGTTGCCTGTGCTGTTTTTGTTGTTGTTGTTTTTTGCTTTTTTGGCTCATGATTACATAAATTATACCCGTTGACAAAACACAGCCCGGCGGCCAGACCCCCAGCCAGTTGCCTGGGGAATGAGAGCGAGAGAGAGAGCGGGCAAAAAAAAAAAAAACATACTTTTCTCAGGCATGTTTATGGGTTAATAACTTTATTTGGCCATTTTCAGCTTGTCTCTCGACTGTTTCCAGGGACTGCGGAATGCGGCCAGCCACAGTCACAGCAGCACACGCGGCATTCTGAGAACTTCTAGTCGAGCGGGCTGGCCGTCTGCAGCAGACGGACATGGCCTATGCGTACTACTGTTAGTAATGTCGAGCAGGGAATGAAGCCGAAAGCTTTCTATATATGTTATATGTTGTGCAAGAGATTTCTTCATATTCTTGGAATAACTGCCATTTAAAATAAGTTTTTCTTTAAGTATTGCTTGCAGGTAAGCTGGAAGAATATTTTTAGCCTTTAAAAGTTCTAAAAATTTATGGAATAAACCTGGTTATTGGATATAGACGGATGTACTGGATATTGATGGTTAGTTAATGTTTCAATATTGTATCCATCGATTTGAATATTTTTGCTTTAGGATTTCTCCCATGGAAGAAAAACTGAAAGTTCGAGTTCTTTTGTAAATTTTTAGGTCATTGGATTGCTCTTTGAAAATTGCCATAATTAAAATTAAATTAAAATATTAAATTATATTAAAATTAAATTAAAATATTAAATTATATTAAAATAAATTTAAATATTATTAAATATTTCTGATATTTGCTTTAAATTAATTATGTTTCATTTTGAAAGGATTGTTTGGTTGTTGTCTTTCGATTAGAAGGATCAGTGGGGATTTTCTTATGACTTTAATGGATATTTCAAAAGCCGTTTTTTCCGTTCAGTCGCTCTCTCTCACAGTTCTCACTCGCTCTTCCTCTCTTCGACTCTCTTTCGCACTCCCCCGGTCTCCCCCGCACGAACTAGTTTGACCTTCTGTTTCCCCGCTCACTCGGAGACATCTTCATATGTAAGTTGTAAGTTTGTAAGTAAGTAAGTAAGTAAGCTTGCAAGTTCGTGGGAGCTACCGTGCCCGTTCCGTTATCAGCGCATCGAACATGTTCGACTGCAGACACGCTCGCTCGCCCGATGTGCCAATAATATGCAACAGCCGGTTGGATCTCGCTCCTCTAGTTGCTTTACCCCCTAAGCCATAGCTCACAGATGGGACAGGTCTACTGTGTTCGTGCTACAGTATGTAACAGCGGCACAAATATCAGGATCAGAATCGATGGCCAGCCGCTGATAAGAGATGGATTAATTAAATAAATAAATAAATAAATAATTTTTTCATTAAATAAACTTTGTGAGTAAATCAAATGTTTCCACAAAAGTAGAAAAATCGGACTGAAGCATAGCTCTAATTAAAGCATGTGCATTTCTCATACATATTTGAATTTTTCAGCTCACCGATTTAATTTTTATTTTAATTAAAAAAAAACACTAAATTAATATATTTTTGCAAATCCTTTGTATTAATTAATTAACTAATTTAATTAACTAAAATCATGCCCGATACGTATATGGCGTCTAAATATGTAAATAAACATAAAATAAATGTTAATCCAGGGTAGGGTAAATGTAAAGCTGATCAATATTTAATTTCTGCGACAGAGATTCCAAATGGAAACATTTACAGCATGCACTGTACTGGGTACTGGGTACTGGGTATCCCCATGGTCGAGCCACCACTCGGCCGTGGCATATGTATCTCCCTTGTTGTTGTCTTTTCCTGCGCTCAGCTCACTTTGCTTGTTGTTATTTTTGTGGCCGCTTGCTGGTTGCTTTTGCGGTTTGCTGGCTGTTGGCTGCTTTTCGTGTTGTGGCTTCAGCGACGACTTCGTTTTGGCCGAATTTCGCGGCGACAAGCGAAACGCTCCATTCAGTCGAGTACGTGCAACGCAGCCGCGCAGACGCAGCCAGCGGTTGAATATTTTTTTTCGTTTTTTTTCCTCCTCCTCCTCCTCCTGCATTGCTGCATCCTTTTGCCACGCAAGGATCCCGGTGCGCCGCTTGTGAGCCAAAAGTGTCCGAAAACCAAGTGCCAAACTGCGTGGCCCGAGAATCGCAAGTAAGCAGAGCGACAAACAACAACAAAAGTGACAAGTGACCAGAACGAGGGTTAAGTGTTGCCAAAAGTAGAGAAATGGAGGGTCAAGTGTTCCAGCAGTGAGACGAGAACTTTTACGGGGCTGTCTGGATGGCTCATCCAGGGAGTAGGAGTAAGCGACGGGGCAGACACAGAGAGAGAGCGACACCTGTTGCCGGTGCAAGCAGCATTCGTTGATGTTGAAAGAGATTCACTCGAGTGCAGCGTTCGGGTTTTTCTGCTGCCTTGTGTTGGCTTGTGTTGAGTGTGGCAACCACAATCTGCACCATTTCGTACCCACAACAGCGACGGCAACTGCAACGAACTGTGAGATGCATTCAGCAGACATTCATATGTATATGTACAATGTACATGGAAGCCCTAACAAATCACACACAAGATAGAAAGCTTCAGTCCAGAGGCTCGACAAGGTACCGGACCCTCTGTGCCTCCGAGTTGAGTCGCAGCTCTGGAACTGGAGATACCTCTAGTTGGAGTAGGGACTGCAGTGGTACAACCAACCCACACTCGTTTGATCAGTCTTTCCGGTAGCGAAATGCTGCGCTTGGGAGCTGTTTGCCACATGCTGTCAGTAATGGGGATCCGAGCAAGTGCTTAAGGATCTTTCCACAAATACAGTATACCCGTGCACCATATTGGAGGACCGGGTATGACGAAGCATCCACAATGCTCGCAAAGCGCAGGCAGACAAAGAAAGATGGTCATGACAAGAGAGGGAACAATAAGTAGGCTACATGTTGCAGCAACAGCGGCAGCAACAACAATACTCTCTAACGGTGGCTGTGCATTGCCATTGTTTGCAGAGGGGGGAGATGTGGCCGCTCTCCCCCTCTTTTGCAACTCGAAGACAATACAAAGATTTGTCGTCGTTGCTGCTGAACATCAGCAACAACAGCAGCAGCAACAGCAGCAACATCAAACCATGCAGCGGCCACAATTGTTGTTCATGTTCATGCACAACAATAAAAATTAGCATTTACACCAGCGGAGTGAAAAGGGAAAAGCGGGAAGACGAAGAAGAAGAAGAAGAGGTGTTGTGGGAGAGTTTGGGGCCACGCCCCAGCCACATAACAGCCAAAAAGCAAAGGCAATAAAATCGCAGTAACAACAGCAGCAGCAAATAAGTATCATCTTTGGGCCAACGATTTTTACATCGATTTCAACCCAAACTGGCAGTAAAATTATACTCAATCATCGTTGATTGATCGCTTAAGCGAAATTGAGCAATTGCAATCAAGTCGATGGCCGCAATCAATCGATAAAAATCGATGGCAAGCAGATGGCGCCATGGTCTGGCGATATCTACAGATATATCGCTGTAAATAATCGCTCGATTTATCTATCAAAAGCATCTTTTAGCGATCTATTTCGCTCCAACGAATCTCAACAGAGTGTGGCTGGGGGGGAAGTCTGTGAGTGATAAATAAATACTAGCATTACCATCACGAAATCTCCAGGGAAGTCCAAGCTATTAAAGCCTTGAGTTGGCTGGAAAAACTAGCAGCTTTGGAAGTGCTCAAACATTCTTGAGTATTCCCAGCGACGATCACTTGTCGATAGTTTTCCATGCCACGGCGCCATTCACTCTGCACTACGGGCTGCTTGCACTCGAAATTCCTGCTGCCAAACCTCTCTAAATATTTGAGTTTTATTTGATTTGTTACTCGATAATCGCCAGTGCATAGCTTGATTAGCATTGGGCACGCAGTGGCAGAAGCAACGGGCAACGGGCATCAGGCATCAGGCAACAGGCAGCAAATTTCCAGGGGTGTTGTTGCAGTTAAATGAAATTTTCCGCTAACTAATTAAACATTTTACTCTGCCGCCGATTTAATTGCAACATTTGTTACTACAGTTAGTCAGGCAAGGCGGTTTTTGCTGCTTCTGCTGCTGCTGCTGCTGTTGCTGCTGTTGTTGGGGAAAATCGAGTCATTGACACAATGACATCTCCCCAACTCATAGCCGCAGAACAGCAACCGGGGGCAAATTGCTTTGGCACCTCACCAAGGTGACTGACACCGGCTGACACTACATAATCATCATGAACTCTGAAGTTGCCTCGCTGTCTCTCTGTCTGCCTGTCTCTCTGTCTGTCTGGCTGTGTCCCCGCTTGTCATACGTTTGTTTACACCAAATTAACGCACAAAATCGCAAAGAAAATCACTTTAATTGTCTCAATCATCATTGTCAAAGTGGCTTGTTCGCTTGTGGTTGCTGTATCCCAAAGAGACACACAAAATGTGTGTGGGTGCTAGCCGAGCTCGTCGAGTGGAGTGTCTTGGTCATGGCCTTCACTGCTGGACAGGAAATCTAATTGGCTAAGCTGCCGCTGCTATATAAAAAACCATTTTGCTCAAAGAAAAACATCATCACATATACTCTCCGATCCAGCTATGCTAAGACAGACACTCGAGTAGTTTGGTGGGATTTATCGTCTTTTTAGAGCCCACAAGAGTCTTGCCACAACAACTGCCAGTCCTTCCAATGCTCTGACTTGTTCTTCGAGCGATAGTTGCATTGATTTGCCACTGATCCGATCAGAAATTGGCTGTGCAGCTGCTCAAATCCGGCATACCCTTTGGAAGTGTATAAACTATTTTTCTTCATTTTAATGACGCACGTCAATACTGCTATATAGGTTGGGGCAGTGGGGGGGGAATGGCAACCATGAGGGAAGAGGTAACTCCGGGCCGGGCCGGGTCGGTCCGACCAACAGGTTTACCTGGTCCCGGAGCCGCCGCATCAGCATCAGCCCTCTTGTCTTGGCCAAACTCGTTTACTGTCGCTGCTGACCCAATTTCGTGCCGCGCTTTTTCGACATTTTTACAACAAATTGTTTCAGTTGTGGTTGTTGTCGCTTTTTTTGCACAAAAAACAAAACCCTAAGAAATGAAAAACAACCAGTAATGAGAAATTGTAAGAGAAATGGTAACCCAAAACAGTTCCAGTCTCTGTAGCTGTAGCTGTATCTGTATCTGTATCTGCGTGTGCCTCTGCATCTTGCATCTGTGTCTGCGGTTGGATCGGAGTCAGAGTCGCGGGTCTGCCAGGAAAGATTTGCGAGCCACCTGTAGTGGAAGCGGTTGGCCCAGTCTCGGGTGGCGGCCTTTCACTTGAGCAGCGGCACAGTGGACCGGGTTTCGCTGGCTAATTGAAGTGATAAGAAATCGACATTGAAACCGATTATGTCAGACTCGGGAAGGGTTGCGAAACTTAAGCAGAAAAAGATATTCGACAGCCAAAAGGGCTACACCACCAGGGGAGAACAGGAAAGCTGCGAACTGGTCGATGAGCCCTGAACAGAAATATTATTTCAAAATCAACAGAAGTTACTTTATTAGTGGAGCATATCAAAGGAAACGCTAAAAACAAATCGATTACGAAAATTGGAAACAAAATTGTGTGCTAGCATTTCATGGAACAATATTTTGATTCATATTAAAATAATTAATTAAATAATATTATAATTAATTAATATTCTAATTAATTGATATTATAATTAATTAATATCATAATTAATTGATGTTATAATTAATTAATAATATAATTAAATATAATTTAATATTTGCTCTAATTTAAATAGCAAGCAATCGAAAAATAGAGCGACATATCTTGGTGAATATCTCGAAATTATTCGAAAGCTATCCAAAATATGGAGATGGAATATTCATTAGATAAAGCAGAGCAAGCTATTGAAATTATTGTTCATTACAAGCCTATGAAAACTTAAAGAGAATCTTTATTGGGTTCCCTCTAAAATGATTGCCTTTCATAAACGTAGTTCTAATACTACACAGTTCCCTTTTCTTTGGCTCTCACTTTTAGTAATTGTAGCTATCAAAGCTTTCTCCATTGTGAAAGTGATTAATTCTAAATAATTTGGTGGCGTTTTTAGAGAACCTTTTCGTTCGAGTCACCTTTAGGATGGTTACTATTTTCAAGAATCTTAAGCTCCGCAAAGGGAGTAAATTATTATAAATACCACCTGGTGTTCCAATTATGCCCCCTATTCCGCCTGGAATAGTTTGCATTTGCGTTTATCGAAGAGTGCATCTCATTAATCATTTAAATGATCGTTGGAATGCACTGCCTACTCTACCAACTCTACATTCCCCCAATCTGTCTTCTTCAGACCTCTATACAAACATATGTGTACCTATATTCTGCACTCGTTTGCAACATCTGTCCCACTTCCCACTCTCACAGGCCTTAATTTTGCTGTTTTTCCCCTTTCTCGACACTCTGTCTTTGCCTTTTCGCCATTCAGGCAATCCCTTCACTTGTCCGTATAAATCTCTGTGCAAAATTTCCCGTAGGCGAATGGCCACGTGATTTGTGTTTTTTTTTTTTTTTTTGGTTATGGATAAATTCCAAATTAGACAATTTGAAATATTTCGAGAACTTCTGTAGGATTCAGTACCGACTGCACATGTGAATGTGCTGCGAATGAAAGTGCATCTGATATCTCACACTCATTAGGTCGTGTACGAACGAGTACATGCCCATTTCCCACCCACTCGCGTCACATACCACATTCCAGCATCCCTAACCTAAGCCAACCCAATCGAACCTAACTAGGTCTCGCCCGCCATATTCACATACCCCTCCGATTGGTAAGCTGGATAGACAAGCGTTAAGTGCCGTTGGCTATTTCAACACCCGCTCGATAACAACGGCGGTAACGGCAACGGCAACGGCAACGGCTACGGCAGGCAAGGCGACAACAAGCCACAGCGGGGCATGGCAGCAGCAGCAGCAGCAGCCATGTGTCAACAGCTCCCTCTGCCTGAAACCAAAACAAAACCCAAAAATAGCAACTGCCCGAGCCGGCTGATCGGAGCGAGAGACCCACTCAAATGTATATCTATCTATCTATCTATCTATCTACAAGATACAAAATACTCGCAATACAAATACTTAACGAAAGGCAAAAGCAGCAGCAGCAGCAGCAGCAGCAGCAACAGCAACAGCAACAGCAAATTTCGTATTTCTTTTACCCAATCGAGCACGCCAATTACGAATACCCCCGAAATCCAGCAACGATTTGGTTTTGGCTTTCTGTTACATCACTTGCTGGGCTCTTGGGCTGTTGGATCGTGCAACAACAATAGCAACAATAACAACAACCACAACCACAACAAACAAAGTATTGTAATATTGTAATATGAAAACGACAAAACCGAAAAACGGCCGACGGATTTGAAAGACAAACAAATGGCATACATATAATCGCATCGCATAGCCATTGTCGATGCACCAGCCCCGCATACGTGACTTATATACTTTAAAATGTAAGCCATAAAAGACCGCGAACACACGCGGGGATTGTGGGGATTGTGGGGATTGCCCCTTTGATATGTGGCTCTTCCTATTAGCCCCAATATCGTCAAGGTCGTCCAGTGCCACACTCACACATGTAATCGGGCAATCGCTTTAGACGGGCGAAGGGGGCGGATGGGGGGTGGCGAATCGCTTTCGTTTATTTGGATTAGTGCAACACTCTCTGTCTGCTGATGCAACTGTCTGTGGCAACTGCATTCGGTCATGCAATTATCGGAAATTCGTTCATATTTAAGCAATCGAAACAAATGGAAATGCCCCTCGTTTTGCTCTCGTTGCACTCGTTGCATACAGAACCAGGCCATTAGACCGTTGCACAATGCTCCAAAAGGTCTGCCAAATGATCTCTTTAAGTTCTGCAATCTCAGTTCGGGCCTTAGCTGTGAAAGTGCAGAGCTTTCCTCTGAGATTTCTTTTGTTCTTTGTTTTGTTTACCTTTTTTTTTGCACGTAGAGCCGCGGCCCGTGCCCCCAGAAAAGTGTGTCTCTCAGTATATGTTGCAGGTTGTCTTCCTTCGCCAGGCATAGCCGGCAAAATGACTCTTTCCCAATGCCAAGTCATACAATAAGTCGAGTTGGCACTGCCCTAATAATTTAAAGAGATATTTTCCCGCTGTACCAGAACCCTGTGCCCTCTGTTTACCGAAAGATTCTGAACGTACAGAACAAAGAAGATTTTTCGTCATCTTATTTCAGACATGGGAGGAAACTGAACGAAAAGGGAGACGGAGACAGTGAATAGAGGAAGGCAACACAATTCAGTAGATATTCCAATATCAGATCAACCCATTCTGTACATGTAGCTCAAATGTATCTTCTTTGTATTTTTCAGCTGGCCAACGACAAGCACTAGTGGAGAGGCAGAAAATTGAACAAATCCAAGGATCAACGAAGGACTCAAGCAAAAAATCACAGAATCAGAAAACAATCAAGGAACACAACTAAAGCTGGAGAGCAGAAAAGCTTGAGGGCACAAGGCATAAGCAGCATATCGGAGGCAGCTGCTTAGCTGACCATAGAGAGAAGAGAAGCGAAGCGAAGCGAAGAGCCGCGCCATGCACAAAAGAAAGAAACGCTAGAAACGCAGAGCGAAGCGAGAGACAGAGACAGAGAAAGAGAATATATATATGTGCATGTGTAGAGAGGGAAATCTGTATAGAGAAAGTGAAGAGAATCCCTTGAACCTGAAGCCAATCCCGAAACCAAACCCAAACCCGTATCCGTATCCGTATCCATATCCATAGCCGTAGCTGCATCAACATGGTGCTCAATCTACTCTTCATAACGACTGTGATCAAGTCAACGTTCGGCGTGGTGACCACGGGCCTCTGGCTAATACCCCTGATGCTGGCCGCCATCACCTACTACCGCTACGATGCAGTGGATCCCGAATCGCGGCCACTGGACCAGCTCAATCTGTATCCCGAGTACGATTTCATAGTGGTGGGCAGTGGCTCGGCGGGAGCGGTGGTGGCCAATCGCCTGAGCGAGGTGCGCAAGTGGAAGGTGCTGCTGATCGAGGCCGGGCCGGATGAGAACGAGATATCGGATGTGCCCTCGCTGGCCGCCTATCTGCAGCTGAGCAAGCTGGACTGGGCCTACAAGACGGAGCCCTCGAACAAGGCCTGTCTGGGGATGCAGAACAACCGATGCAACTGGCCCAGGGGCAGGGTGCTCGGCGGCAGCTCCGTCCTCAACTACATGCTGTATGTGCGGGGCAATCGCAACGACTACGACCACTGGGCCTCGCTGGGGAACACGGGCTGGGACTACGATCAGGTGCTGCGCTACTTCAAGAAGTCCGAGGACAACCGCAATCCCTACTTGGCCAGCAATGCCTACCATGGCAGGGGCGGGCTGCTGACTGTCCAGGAGTCGCCCTGGCACTCGCCCCTGGTGGCGGCCTTTGTGGAGGCTGGCACTCAGTTGGGCTACCAGAATCGCGACATCAATGGGGCCCAGCAGTCGGGCTTCATGATCGCCCAGGGCACCATTCGGCGCGGCTCGCGCTGCTCCACCGCCAAGGCCTTTCTGCGTCCGATTCGGCAGCGCAAGAACTTCCATCTGTCGATGAACTCCCATGTGACGAGGGTGATCATCGAGCCGGGCACCATGCGGGCCCAGGCCGTGGAGTTTGTCAAGCACGGGAAGGTCTATCGCATTGCGGCACGCCGCGAGGTCATCCTCTCGGCGGGAGCCATCAACACTCCGCAGCTGATGATGCTGTCGGGACTGGGACCGCGCAAGCAACTCGAGAAGCACGGCATCCGAGTGCTGCAGGACCTGCCCGTGGGCGAGAACATGCAGGATCACGTGGGCATGGGCGGACTCACGTTTCTGGTGGACAAGCCGGTGGCCATTATCCAGGATCGCTTCAATCCCACGGCCGTCACCTTTCAGTACGTGCTGCGCGAACGCGGCCCCATGACGACCCTCGGTGGTGTCGAGGGCCTGGCCTTCGTCCACACACCGTACTCCAATCGCAGCGTCGACTGGCCGGACATACAGTTCCACATGGCTCCCGCGTCGATCAACTCGGACAACGGGGCACGGGTGAAGAAGGTGCTGGGCCTGAAGGAGTCCGTCTACCAGGAGGTCTACCATCCCATTGCCAACAAGGACAGCTGGACCATTATGCCGCTGCTGCTGCGGCCCCGATCGCGGGGCTCGGTGAAACTGCGGACGGCCAATCCCTTTCACTATCCCCTGATCGATGCCAACTACTTTGACGATCCCCTGGACGCCAAGACCCTGGTCGAGGGCGCCAAGATCGCCCTGCGCGTGGCCGAGGCGCATGTCTTCAAGCAGTTCGGATCGCGGCTGTGGCGCAAGCCGCTGCCCAACTGCAAGCAGCACAAGTTCCTCTCGGACGCGTATCTGGAGTGTCATGTGAGGACCATTTCCATGACCATCTACCATCCCTGCGGCACAGCCAAAATGGGCCCCGCCTGGGATCCCGAGGCCGTTGTGGATCCCCGCCTGCGAGTGTACGGTGTCCGCGGCCTCAGGGTGATCGATGCCAGCATCATGCCCACCATTAGCAGTGGCAATACGAATGCACCTGTCATCATGATTGCCGAGAAGGGTGCCGATCTCATCAAGGAGGATTGGCTCACCAATCCCGAGTACAAGGTTAAGCGGCAAGCTGCTTCCTCTGCCTCCTCCTCCTTCTCCGCTGTGCGCACAAAAAGTCGACCACAAGGCGACACTGATGCGGCAGCCAGCAGCATGCACAGCATCAACATTAGTTTGCTCAACAACAGCAGCAACAGCAGCGACAGCAGCAGCAACATCAGCAGCAATATCATCGACAGCAGCAACATCACCTATTCAGAGAGTTAGATCGATCAGAGTCAGCTCCAGATCAGTGCTCAGGGGTCCATTAGCTTTACACACACACACACACACACACACACACAATGGGGAGAGGGATCTCTTTCTTTCTCTCCAAACGAGCATCAATGTTGCCATTCATAAACTTTTTTTTTTTTTGTTTTCTTGGACAAGTCTCCGTGGATCTGTCTCCCAAGAAAGTCTAGAAGAATTGTTCCGTCTGGAAAATGTCTAAACTTTAATTTTCATTGTAATCCCAATAATGAGATCAATTGAAAGTTCTACAAAATCGAAAGCTTCCTTCAAATTTAGCTGCCGGTTCAGAACATCTCCGAGAAGTCTTCCAAACAAAATCACATTTCCAGCTGCTCTGCACAGATTCTTCTGCGTATTTGTTGTACAAATTGTATGCAGCTGAAAAAGTATTTGTAGACCATTCCCGCTTGTTCTCTACTCTCCAATCAACCCTACACGACGGCCCCTTTTCCATTGCAAGACGCTAGAAGAAAGAAGCATGATGAAATCGAGTCATAGATTATAGCCTCCATTAATCTGTATTCCTAGCCTAAGTTAATTATTGTTTCGATATTTTTTTGTCTTGTAATAATATTATTTCGATTGCTATTTGTGTAATTTGTCGTTAAGTTATGTTTACATTACGTTAATACTCTTTGACTATTTATAGACGATTCCCAAACACGCATGCGCATTATTTAAACGAACACATTCTATTTAATAAATTACATTTGCATAAACATAAACATTATGGCAACGAATTAATTAGTAAATGAATACTCACTCCATGGCGCGGGAAGGGAGGCCGGCCGGTAGGTATTCTTTTTCGCAGACAGCCCAAAAGCAGGCAACGAAAATGAGGCAACCACAACATTAGTGTGGAATTAGTGATGGAGGAGAAGCTTTGGGAGGTCATAGCCATTCGATGATTAAATGGGAAATACGACATAGCGAATCGGATTGTTAGTCGATGTATATACATATGTAGACACAGGCTGAAGGTAATAACGCCTACCCTGGACACAAATAGTTCTGAACCCGATGTTGTGACGAGGAATAGTATACAAATTCAGATGAATTTACTTCATATGAAATCTAAACATGGACACATTGTGCATTTGAATTCCCTGACTAGCCAACTAACTAACTCAAAAGAGGTAATCGCCTTTGAAAGGAATGCAAGCAAACAATCAAACGCTAAAATCATTTATTTGGTACCCTAATTTTCCAAATATTTCAGGTGATTCCATACAAAGTAGAACACATTAAAACTCATTCATTAACCGAGAACATTAAACGACAATGGCCGACTCGTATATGTACTGTGTACATCTTCAGCGGAAGCTCCCCTCAGGCGTGTACCAGCCGCAACGAATATTCGGGATATGGCTGAAAGAGTTTCAGAGTCAATACTTTTTGTTCCGCTGCCAAGAGAAAACGCAATATTCTGTTCCCATGCCTGACACCTTGAGTTGATCATCTGTTGATACGCAAGTAGACCTTCCTAATTTATATTTCATATATGTATATTTTATACAACCAACTCTGTGCTGGAGTCACTATTTTAGTAGATTAAAATGGATGTGCTTCGCGATCGAAACTGTTCTGCCAAGCTGTTTTTAACACAGCTGATCTGCATACATAAAACATGAAAATTTTTCCATTAAAAAACTATTTCAAATAATAAACGCCTCATTTGGATCAACATTCGAAAACTGGTTGATGCTCTGTACGAGTTCTTTGTCAGGGATATAGCAAATAGTATTCATATGGAATATCTCACTCACGATCTGAGTCACGCTCCCATCTCCAACGATATTAAGGCACAAATAAATGATAGCCTAACAGTTGGGCGCGGCCGTTAAAAGAAAAATAACGTCTCATCACGCAATATTCAAAGACAGAATAAATTGGTATTAATTTATGGTGTTTCGTTAGCAGCAAGACAATAATTTTCACAGCTCGAATGGCAACCAACATTGAACTTGTGACAACGCAACACCCCAAGCCGAGCAAAGCCGAAAGAAAAATGAAACTGAAACAGACATCGAAAGTCTTGACAACAAACCCAATCAATGGGTTATAAATCATCTTTCTGACAGACCCCGACCACCAGACGACCAGACCACAACCTTGGTCAACAGTTTTCATGCTAACACGCGAACATGTCGGAAGCCGGAACTGACCAATCGACTCTCCGCGGTCTAATCAACGCAAATTATATTGAATGCCTTTTTTCCGGGCAGTTTCCGATATCGAAGGCATGCTAAACGATCAGTCCCTGTCCGACTTTGGACACACTTCGCTGATTTTCCTCTAATTGAAGCTCCGAAAAACAAAGCCAACAACTAAACCAGAGACCAAAAAAAAATTATTTTAACTCAAAAATCAGAATTTATGGCTAATTAATGTAAATGTCCAAGATGCTCAGCTCCTCAATCTAAAAAAACCAAAAAAACACGAGCCCACATTTCACAAATTTTAATGGACTGCACGGACCGGTGCGGAGCGGAGCGGAGCGGTTCAGGCAAGTTCAAGGCCGGAGACTGCAATGAGCGGCTGCTGCTGCTCCATTACCAAAATACGCCGTAGCCAGCGGGCATGATGGGTATGACCAGGCCAGTCCGTGGGTTCAATGGGTTCGAGATGCTGAACTTATCTGACATTGATTTATTCCTCTCATCTATGCACTCATTTGACCGTTTAGTTTTCATTCAGCTGATCGTTTTTATTTTCCCCACATAACTGATTCCGATTCGGCCACAGTATCTGCCATTCGAGGCACCCTTCCGCTCCGGCTTTCGACCTGTTTTTAATTGATTCTCGTCTGCACATAGCGTACAAGTGTACCCCGACATGACACGCCCCCCAACCAAGCAAACATTCCAGAGAGGGAGCATGCGAGTCTCGAGGTCTACGTGACCAGACACCGCACCAGACACCATATACTGCACTGCAGAGCTCGTGAAGTGCTCAGAGAGCTGAGACCCGAAGCTTTGCCCTAGACTTTGGGCCCACATTTTGCCAGCGATAAGCGATTTGGTGGCCAAAAGCGCAATAAAAATACAAACCATATGCAAAAAATCGATGAAAAAAAAATGAAAAATTAATAAAAAAAAAAAAGAAACGTCGAAAATGCTGCAAAGGAAACTATGTCAATGGCCAACGGAAGTGTGTTTGCCACCAAGACTTCCGTGTTGATGTGTTACCGTTCCAGTTAGAGGTCAATAAACTTGTTGTGTGCTCCGTTAGACATCGTTGCCATGTCCCGGGTCCGCCAAGCAGTTGACCCAGACCCAATGAACTTGATCTTTGTCTTGGATTTGCTGCGCTATACACATATTTGCATACCTCAGACACCGTGCCACTCACCTGTAAGGCAGATACATGAAAGGAAGAGCAAAGACATAAATATTAATTGGTTTGGATTGGGTTGGGTTGGGTTCCATATTTCAGGAAATTCTTACAGCTACAAATATACATGTAAATGTCAAGAGATTACAAATGATCGCATCGATGTAGCCGTGTAAATATTCATAAGTGGATCGGAAGCGTTCTTATACATACATATCTAGCGGAAGTAGCCCCAAGAGCCCCAATCTCTTCAAATGTAACCGGTCGACGGGGGCTACCGAGACCCTGGACCGTGATTAGCGTTCGTGTTAGGGCCTCGCCTGACCCATTTACCAACTGAACCTGAACAGCATGTTACGTATTGAAGTGGTTACATCGGGCCGCACGAGACACTCATTCAAGTTCCAATCTCAATTCCACTTCAAGCGTTGAGGCACACCACAAAACACACATAACTTCTACCACGAGACCTTGACGATCTTGATTTTTGGATAGGAAATTGGGACAGAAACCCATAACATTTTATGATTCACTCACAAGTTGGGAGATTTCCATTAAGAATTTTGTGGTTAAGCTGCTTTCTGGTTATGATTTAACTTTAATTTACATAATACTCAAACTATGTGACTTCTTAATAGAATAGATGTGGAAATAGGCTATTAAATATGTAAGCAAATCAAAGAATGTCCACAAATACTGATTACGCGGAAACTGATTAAGTTTACGGCAAATAGAAATGACAGCACTTCCAAGCTTCAGATATTCGACACATAGTCGTATTTTGTGGAACAGCATCACACATTCAAATATGTTCGTTGGTTTACAATTTTTCTATATAAGCAAAAAGCATCTAAAAATCAGGCAAGCTTTAGTTTTCGTTTATTTGTAAGACAATCCAATCAAACTAAGGAAAATAACAGCGTTCAGTTATACATATTTATGTATCTATGTCTGTTTCTGATGAACACTTATTACGGTATTTTTCTGTTCACTTCACAAGTTCCTTGGTCCTTGGCGGTCTTACATTCTACTCTCTCTCTCTCTCTCTCTCTTTCTGGCCTGCAAGCCTTGCGAAGCCTTTCTCACGCTCACCAACACTAAGGCCTACGTTCGAGAGCCTTCTCGCTCTTGCGATCCTCTCTTAGCGAGTCTCTCAATATGCGCACTCCGTCAAAAGTACAGCATGTAGAGCATGAAAACGAGAAGGAACGTGTGAGTCGCTGCTGGGGACGCGACTCTACTTTTATAGCCGTACTCAGTCAGTATAAAATTATGTGAGCTTATGATTTCTGTAGAATTTTCAAATATTTTACGTTTTGCAGGGCGAAATTTTGAAATACAATTGTAACAGTGTGACATCACATGAGTCTGGAAACAAAATTTTCTCTAGCTCTTATCCACTTTCACCACAAATCTAATATACCCCTTAACACTACTTGAGTACGGGTTTAATGACAAGAATAACGGACAGTCAAATAAGGTGGACCAGTCACAGCCAGCATGTAGTCAGTATATGCATAGCCCACAGGCCGAAATACACTGTGAATAATCTAACGATCCGAGATGTTCAAATGTACTATATGTGTGTGGGTGCCAAAATGAGCGATGAATTTCCAGGGGTGTCAAAAACTAGCATTTTCGCGTTTAATACAATTTTAGCATGGGGCACGATGTTTGAATGAATCATTGAAATTTAAATGTTTATTTTCTTAAGCTCCAGACTGCAGACATTCCCAGAAGCCAATTAAGTGCCAGGCAACAATGAACGATGCATTGAGATAAAAGTTCACACAAAATCAGTTCCAAAGGAAACAAACAATTATGATTGTAGTTTCGTACACAAGAGCGCATGGAATTCAATTTAAATTTTTTCCCCAAATAATCAGCTGTTATCCATTTGATTGGAATGTTTTGTGGTAGGAAGTCAGGCCAGATGAATCAATTATTGAGAGACTTCCCCCGCAACAAAGTGGATTGCTCGTCGAGCCAAAACAAATCGATTTCAGTTTCGGTGCGGATGATTGACATGACAAAGCAGAACAGAAACTGAAACAGAAACTGAAACTGAAACAGACACAGACAAAGTTGAATAACATTTTGATATGGGCACAATGCGCATAATTGCGATACGCATATAGATACAGATACAGATACAATACAAGCCGATGGATACGGACAAAGACACACACAAGTAGTTTAAGTTTAAGTTTAAGCAGATAACATTACCGCTTGTTTGCTCAACATTAAAGCACATTAGAGTGTGCAATTATTTGATTTGAAGTCCAACACTCGGCAGCGACAAAGCCAGGAAGTTTCGTACTGATCGCACAAAAAGATCAAAGCGATCGTGTTGATTGATGATGGATAGATCACGGGTTTGGGATCACGGTCATAGATATCAAGACTACTCGAACAGAATGAGAAGTAGCAGAAAGAAACGCTAGAAGAGTCTTCAAACGACAAAAGGATAAGTAATCTCTAGTATAAGATCAACCCGAACAGATTCTCAATCATTAGAGTTTATTCAAGTTCAATTGAGACCAATATAAATGCGAAAGGAGTGTTATTTGGGTTGCTATAGTGCGGTGGTCATGGTGCTGTTGCTCTCCCGCGTTGGCGTTGGCGTGGGCGTGGGCGTGGGCGTGGAGGTGGCGATGTGTCGATCGTTGCAGTCCAGTTCGAAGCTGGTGCACAGATTCAGAGTGCTGTGGCCATTGTACTCGTGTCCGTGAGTGTCCCAGCAGTGCTTGTACCAGGCCGAAGAAGTCTCCTGGTGCGTCAGTCCAAAGCCGGCGACAATGCGCTTGGTCCAGTCACAGAGGCTGCGTACCAAGGCGTTACAGAAGCTCACACGGGTGGGTATGGGGCTCAATGGAAAGATCGAATCCATCGGAACGGCCAGATCGTCGTTGCTCAGAGTTTCCGACCAGCAGCTCCAGTCGTCCGAGCGCATGCTGGACAGATTTATATTGTTGCTCTCCAGATCTCTAGCATCCCCATGATCCCAGACGCAAGCATCCTCCTGACCATTGTTGCTGTCTTCCGAGCTCTGGCGCTGCAGCACACGGCATTCGATGGTCGGCTTGCAGAGAGTCGACTCCTCCGAGTCGACGGCATTCACGGCCTTCGACTGAAGCCTAAATCCATCTGGCCCCTGCTGGGCCTGCCGCGAGGTGCTGGGCTCATCGTCAGGATTTACCGGACCCATATCGCTCGACTGAGGACCAGCATTCGCAGCCTTTATGATTCCGCGCAACTGCTGCTTCGTATTCGGCCCGGACATCGCGCTGCGGGTTAACAGGGGTCAATTTGAACTCGCTATATTTTCGCAGTTTACTCACAATAATTATTTGCTTTTCTTATAGATAGATAATTTTGAGATGTTTAGTTGTTAGTTTGCTGTTCAGCTCGGTAAATCTGAGAGCGTCATGATATGAATATCATGACATTCTATCTGTTTACCGAGGTGTTTTGTGCTTCTGATTCTGATCAAACTTCTGAGGGATTTTTAGACACATGTCAAAGCAATCAGCAAGGGTATACAGTGCTGCGAACCATTGATTTCGTATTTTCTTCGCTTGCCTTGGATATCCCCACGGGCAGATTCATTTTCGGTCTGCGGCCATGACAAATATTATTCCAAAAACTGTCGATAATATTTGCTTTGATATTTGGCCAGATAAAACCCAGCCCAAATGTAACTAGACTGGAACAACTGGTTTCATGGGATCGTTGGGAAGAGCAGGTCTTTAGAATGGGTCTTCAAACCGAAGCCACATCCGATCCAAATGCAAATTCGTCGATACTTTTGGCGCGCAGAATGCCTCGTCACGATGATCGCAACTAATGGCGATTGATGGAGGCGTCTCATGTTCAGTGGAGAACATTTTCAACCGCTCGATTGTATGCCAGTCATTCTGAAGACCATTAAACGATCTGCGAGGCAGCTGCAATCTACATACATGAACTCAATTCTTCATTGCTTTGTTCTTTGGCTCCTCCACTGCATTGATTCGCTGCACAAGTGTACCCTTAGCAAACGGACACGAACGTCTCTCAAGGCGAAGATTCTACCATATTACATATTTTAAATAGAGTTCTATTCGAAGTGTCGATCTCGGATTGAAGGCCAGGGGCACAGATGGGCAAAAACCAAAAGGAAAAAATAAGCATGTGTCGCACACAAAGTCGAGGCCCAAATCAAGAGCCACACTGGCCGTAGTCTTGCCGAAAAATAAAATTGGCAACAAGACTAACTAACAGAAATAAAAAGCTGCTTTTTTGGGAAAAACTCGGTCAAAGACAACGGGTTTTCGAATAAATTCTTGACTTGAAGCGTACAGAAACAGCCACAATACCTATCGGTGGTGTGTAAGCCTTAAAAGCCACACTTTAATTGCCGTTAGTGACGTTGCAGCGACTAGAAGCAAGCAGCTCGACGAACTTGGGGCCCGAATTGCAGACAAATTGCGAAATTTGAATCCAACCGTTGGACCGCCAAGAGCCCTGACTCCGAAGTTTTGTGGCCAACAAAAGGTGCTTGAATGTCAACGGTTCTGGTGTTGCTGCTGCTGCTGCTGCTGATTCTGGTTATGGTTCTCGCCCGGCCTTGAGGTAATCAGAGGTTCTGGCCTGGGCCTGGGCCTGGGCATGGGCATGGGCTGGCATGGACCTCATTGGTATGCTGAATGATCGGCTGGGGTCGATCTCCCTGGAGATGAAAAGCAGACGCTCCCAAGCCCACTTGCGAGCCACAGCCACTGTCCTTCGAACAGCCATATATCTCATTCGGGGCGGAGAACACATCAAAAAATCAT
The DNA here is from genome assembly GCA_018150885.1 of Drosophila tristis. Taxonomy (NCBI): domain Eukaryota; kingdom Metazoa; phylum Arthropoda; class Insecta; order Diptera; family Drosophilidae; genus Drosophila; species Drosophila tristis. Next base: position 5,530,851 of record JAECWT010000228.1, read on the forward strand.
TAAGCACCATCTTAATTTATTTTTTGTGCCGTGTATTTTTCGCTGTTTTCTTTTACGAGTAGTTGTAGTAGTCCAACAGTAGTAGTAGTTGTAGTATGTCATATGGTTGCGGTCGACTGGTCGCCTAGACGGCTGGTTTTCGTTCGTTTCACCAGAGTTTCGTTCAGTCTCTCCGATTCTGTGGGACCTATGGGTCTCGTCGTATTCTAAGCCATGAGTTGTTCACATGCAAGCGGAAATAATTATAAAATTATTCACTAGACAATGCGCAAGCAAAACAGTATTATGAGCATCGAAGCCAAGCCAAGCCAAGCCAAGCCAAGCAGCCACCCCCGGACTCCCATTCAACCATTCACGAATGTAATTGCAATCATGAGAGGCAGTTCCTATGGCTATGATGATGGTGTCGAATCGTTTTACATCAAATAAATCAAGTGGTTGGATTCCATCGAACAGCGCAACGGACATTCATTTGTTGACCCTTCACAGATGTTTGGAATGTACTTTCGTTTAACCAATATAAAAACTATTTAATTTAAAAAAAATACATAAAATTTGTTGTAAAAAGATGCATCAAAATGGTGCCCAACATGCTCGCAAAAGACGTAAATTTTTTGAAATACCTCAAATTCCGTAAAATAATAAAAAATACTGAAGTCAACTTGCAGCCGTTTGACCAAAACGACTCAAAACTAATTTTACCTTAAAAATACCGTTGCTGGTCCAATGCCAAAGGTACCAAAAATTCAAACCCTTTTCGTTTGCTTTGTTTCCAATCGGCAGTTGGTTGCGGCTTCCAAAAGTATTTTTTGTCCTATTTTTTTCACTTTTGAGGTTTGGTTAACGAATTTTTAGCTCCACCGTTTCTCCATAGATTTTAATGAACAATACCTTAAACGACGCCTAATTAATGCGGCCAAAAATATTGGCCAAGATTTTTTTTTTTTACTTTTCCCGAGTTCTTAAAGTCAAAATTTCGAAAAAAAAATAAAAATAAAAATAACGCCAAAAATGATGAAATTTGAATTTGAAAGCTTAATATTTTTCAGGCGTTGCAAAGTTCTATGCAAGCAGATATAAGATACTTAAGTTATGTGAAAAATAGGAGCACTACCTCTGAAAAAAAAAACATTAAAAAAAATAACAGATTTTAAAAAATTCTTAAAGAAACTTCGCCATAAAAAAAACACCATAATTTGTTAAAAATTTGTTAGCCCCGAAATCTATAAAAAAAAAAAGTTATTTTGGGCCACAGCCTAATTCTAGTGTTGACTAGTGTAATAGGTAATATAATAGTTTAATTGGATTAGTTGATTGTTGAAATATTCCTAGAATTTTTCGTAGATTCCGTATCTGGCGAACGCTTCTTGCGAACAAAAAAAATTGACCTGCCCTAATGTAGATGCCTATCAGGTAAAATTGTTAAATGTTTTTCCATATTGTTGTTCATTGACTTAATTTATTTATATATTTTTTTTTTTGCAATGGGAACTTAGTTTTAATTCCTTAGCAATGTGCAAATTTTTTCAGATACTCCCTAAGCTGAATATCACGTTTTCTATATGTATAGATACATACACGTAGAGGATACCCCCCGAAGAAAAATAAATGTAATTTAAATATATTAATACGATTTTAGAATGTATACCCATAGGAGCAAGATTTGTAAAAGGAAATTTATGAAATTATATATATATGTTTGATAGCTTTTATATTTAGAATAGTTATAGTAGGATTAAATGTCTTTTTAAGGCATTTATGCTAAAGTCAATGAAAGTTCTATTTAATTTTCCTTTGTTTGACTATAAAAAATAAACAAACAAAATACAAATATTTTATTTTAAGGTTGGTCTCTGAGTGTAAATTTTCCATTATTCATTTGCAGTCTAAACGTTCTCAATTCCTTGGAAAGGTGCCATTTATTCCAGATATTTTAAACATACATTAAGCTGAAAATCACGTTTTCTATATTAAGCTTTAGATTTTATTTAAATCAGCAATAATGGCAAAAATAATTGGTTCGTCACTTGTGTACACTGTACAGTACAGCTCTTTCGTTGCGATCAAATGATTTGCATGCACATTCAGCGGTGCTCTGAATTTTATTACTGGGGGAATGCTGTCAAGCTCCGTGAAGTGTCACCGAATTCGTCGATTTTCTTTAATTTTCTGATGAATTGACTTTGGTATTGATATCACATCGAAGAACATTCGACCGTTTAGGCCTCAGTCTCAGATCTGATGCCCTGCTCCCATTTATAGAACTATTGGACCTTCCCCCCCATATGGTTGCAGTATTTCCCTTATCCCTTATTCAGACCTGTTCGTAGTGGAAATTCGTTTCAATTAAATAGACTTTGGGCTCATTAATCGTGTCGAATCGAATGTTGTGCCAACCGATCATTGATTGTTCAGTAATTCTGGACTCTCAATGATTATTAATCATTAGATCGGATACCACCGGCGCAACGATTATTCATACACGTGGCTATATGTATGGGTAGTAATACATATAGCCGGGGCGGGGAAATAATTGATGCTTGTCGGAAAGATAGTTCGATCCAAGAGTTTTAATTGTCAACAGTGCACAAATCTGTGGGGCAGTAGGGCTGCTAGTAGTCTCCCGCCGATGCAAAGCGCCAGTCGATTGCGGGAATCGAGCGTGTCCGGCTGACTGAACCTGACTGACCCATGGCTGCTAGAAGATCGAAAAGATCATTACCAGGGCTCGGGCACTGGCTCTGGCTCTGGCCGTGCCTGGGACCCTTCCTGTGGCTCCTTCTGTGCGTGGCGGCGGCTGGACAGAGCTACTACGGCAACAGTATGCTCGATATGTTGGAGTTCATGCGACGTGGACAGGCGCAACTGGATCTGGAGGCCCTCGACAACAGCCAGACGCTGCTCTCCAAGTACGACTTCATTGTGGTGGGTGCTGGCACCGCCGGCTGTGCCCTGGCCGCCCGCCTCTCGGAGAACCCCGAGTGGAAGGTGCTGCTGCTGGAGGCCGGCGGACCCGAGAGCTATGCCATGGACATGCCCATTACGGCCCACTTCCTGCAGCTGGGCGAGATGAACTGGAAGTACCGAACGGAGCCGTCCGCCAGCTACTGCCTCGCGATGAACAACAACCGCTGCAACTGGCCCCGCGGCAAGGTGATGGGCGGCAGCTCCGTGCTCAACTACATGATGTACACCCGCGGCAGCAGACGCGACTACGATCGCTGGGCGGAGCTGGGCAATCCCGGCTGGAGCTATGAGGATGTGCTGCCGTACTTCCGCAAATACGAGGCCTCGCACATTCCGGACGCAGACACGGGACCCACTCGACCCGGCCGCCAGGGACCCGTCAAGATCAGCTACACGGAGCCGCGCACGCGCATCGCCGAGGCCTTTGTGCGGGCCTCAGAGGAGTCGGGCCTGCCACGGGGCGACTACAACGGGGAGTCCCAGCTGCGGGTGTCTTACCTGCAGGCCAATGTCTACAACGAGACCAGATGGAGCTCCAACCGCGCCTACCTCTACCCCCTGAAGGGCAAGCGCACCAATCTGCACGTGAAGAAGAACGCCCTGGTGACCAAGGTGCTGATCGATCCCCAGACCAAGACGGCCTACGGCATCATGGTGCAGACGGAGGGACGCGTGCAGAAGGTGCTGGCCCGTCGGGAGGTGATCGTGTCGGCGGGGGCCATCAACACGCCCCAGCTGCTGATGCTGTCGGGCGTGGGGCCGGCCAAGCACCTCCGGGAGGTGGGCATCAAGCCGATAGCCGACCTGGCGGTGGGCTTCAACCTGCAGGACCATGTAGCGCCGGCGGTCAGCGTGCTGTGCAATGCCAGCTCGCTGCAGGTCCAAGAAATGTTCAGTGTGAAGGCACTGGGGGACTACTTCCGCGGGCGAGGCCCACTGCGGACGCCGGGCGGTGTGGAGGCCATCTCCTTCTATGCACTGGACGATCCGAAGAACCCCCAGGGCTGGGCGGACATGGAGATGTTCGTGGTGGGCGGGGGCCTGCAGACGAACGGGGCCCTGCGACTGGCCCTGGGCTTGAAGCCGGAGCTCTATGAGGACATGTTTGGCGATCTGGAGCGCAGCAGCGCCAACGGGTTCCTCATCTTCCCCATGATCCTGCGCGCCAAGAGCCGCGGGCGCATCAAGCTGCGTAGTCGCCGTCCCCAAGAGCATCCCCGCATCTACGCCAACTACTTTTCGCATCCCTACGACCTCAACATTACGGTCCGTGGCATCGAGCAGGCTGTCCGGCTGCTGGAGGAGCCCGCTTTCCGGGCCATCGGTGCCCGGCTGCTGGAGAAGCGGCTGCCCGGCTGCAGCCATCTGGCCTGGCGGAGCAGCGACTACTGGGCCTGCCACGCCCGCCACTTCACCTTCACCATCTACCACTACTCGGGCACCGCCAAGATGGGGCCCAGCAGCGATCCGGCGGCCGTCGTCGATGCCCGCCTCCGTGTCCACGGCATTCGGAATCTGCGCGTGGCCGATGCCAGCATCATGCCTCACCTCATATCGGGCCATCCCAATGGCCCCGTTTATTTGATAGCCGAAAAGGCCGCCGACATGATCAAGCAGGATCATAACTATGTCTAGATACAGATCCTAGCGGGATGAAATTAGTTGGCAGGAGATAATTTTTTGTGGGGGAATTTGTCTAATAAGCGGAATAATACAATAAATACAAATCGAATCGAATTGTTTAAGGGAGTACATCCCTGGGATCCTTGAATGATCTTCAGTCTGCAAATTATCATTATTTATTTATTTTTGATTAATAATATTTAAGGCAGTACGCGTCATCGATGAGTCAATGACATTGTCATCTGGCAGTCATTGATGAATAATCGATAATTGTAGAATAGTACAAAATTAATAATTATTCGATTATAATCGATGACTTAAAAACAGTAACCATTGAAAAGTAATATATGAATCGATGACTTTTACGAAAAATGGCATCCAAGGGAATCGAAATAACAGACAAAAAATAACTCAATTGCCTATAAAAACCAAGAGAACAATTTTACCGATTCAATTTGCCATCGCTGACATCTACATATGTATGTAGAGCTTGCAGGGGGAATTTTTTCTTGATGGTACTCTACGAGTAATAGTAGAGTACTTGAAAAATGTGTGTCTTAGTATATTTCTGGGAATTAAACCGTACATGTATTTGCTTGATGGGTGCGAATCTTTTAATCAGCGATTATCATCAAAGTTTGTTCAAATGATATTGTCAGAACCCGACGTAAAATATAGCCAATATAGTGAAAAACACCCACGTGCCACTCAGACGCTGCCACTGATGATTCTAGTCGACTAGAATTTGGGCCAACAAATTACAAACCACAAACGGTTACAGTATATAATATTATCGAAGATTGTTTTATATACAAAATATACTTAAACAAAAAAGCAACTCATTCCACAGGTTGAAGTATCTAAAATCATGTATCATGCATCAGAGAATTGATTGTTCATCAAACAGCTCTTCAATTCTTAATTCTTTCTGGGTTAGAACAACATTGTTAAGACTCTTGAATGCGATCAAAAGAGCAACACAACGCGACAGGTTTCTTTGCTTCAAAATTGCCCCTAAACAATCGCAGCATGTTAATTATATCAATCGATGAGGACAGAGGATTATACATAGCATCTGAAAAGACAAACCATGGGAGGCCCTTTAATGTTTGCTTCCGCATGTTGGTCCACAGCGAGACACGAGATGACGAGATGACGATGACGATCGGCTCTGAAGTCAATGTCAGATCTCCATCCGTGAGCTTTCAATTTCAGTTTCGGTTTGTTGTATTTGCTTTGGCTTTGCCTTTGGCTTTGTATCTGTGACTGTGAACGTGCCCACGGACCAGTATACCAAACTTTTGAAAACTTTTGAAGATTCTTGGCCATCGCTCGTGTGTGCTGAGTGCTGGGCTGCTGGCTGGTGGCTGCTGGCTGCTGGAGCCGAACGCTGCAGCCGAGAGATTCGCGACAACACGATCGGATCGGCGCTTAAATTTAATATTAAATTGAACTTGGCCAGAGCGTTTGGCAGCATTTCTAGTTCCGAATCCGATTGAGCAAGACGCGACCACCGCTCACTCGCGATCACTAGAACAATACGCGATCGCGGCCAATTCTTTCTGAATTCTCTTCTTAGTGTGTGTGATTTTTTTTTGTTGTTGTTTGGAGTGCCACAAGTGGAACCAAAATAAGCCTGACGATGGCCAGCAAAACGAATCTGTATCTGAGTCTGGGACTGGCACTGGCACTGGTGCTGGCCTGCTCGTTGGGTGTCGCTGGTGTCCGCCCAGGACAACAATGTCCTCTTCGAGACAATCAACTTCCTGCGACGCGGCCAGGCCGATGTCGAGCTGGAGAACTACGACAATGGTCTGGTGTTGGACACCGAGTACGACTTCATTGTGGTGGGTGCGGGCACCGCGGGCTGTGCCCTGGCCGCCCGCCTCTCGGAGAACCCCAAGTGGAAGGTGCTGCTGCTGGAGGCCGGCGGACCGGAGCGCCTTGTCATGGACGTGCCCATTGTGGCGCACTTCCTGCAGCTGGGCGAGATGAACTGGAAGTACCGCACCCAGCCCTCGGACCATGCCTGCCTCGCGATGAACAACAACCGCTGCAACTGGCCCCGCGGCAAGGTGATGGGCGGCAGCTCCGTGCTCAACTACATGATGTACACGCGGGGCAATCGCCGCGACTACGATCGCTGGCAGGCGCTGGGCAATCCCGGCTGGAGCTACAAGGACGTGCTGCCGTACTTCAAGAAGTACGAGGGCAGCAGCGTCCCCGATGCCGAGGAGGACTACGTCGGCCGCAACGGCCCCGTCAAGGTCAGCTACGTCAACTGGCGCTCCAAGATCTCGGAGGCCTTTGTCGAGGCCGCCCAGCAGGATGGCCTCACGTATCGCGACTACAACGGACGCATCCAGAACGGCGTCGCCTTCCTGCACACCACCACCCGCAACTCCACCCGCTGGAGCTCCAACCGCGCCTACCTCTACCCCCTGAAGGGCAAGCGCACCAATCTGCACGTGAAGAAGAACGCCCTGGTGACCAAGGTGCTGATCGATCCCCAGACCAAGACGGCCTACGGCATCATGGTGCAGACGGAGGGACGCGTGCAGAAGGTGCTGGCCCGTCGGGAGGTGATCGTGTCGGCGGGGGCCATCAACACGCCCCAGCTGCTGATGCTGTCGGGCGTGGGGCCGGCCAAGCACCTCCGGGAGGTGGGCATCAAGCCGATAGCCGACCTGGCGGTGGGCTACAACCTGCAGGACCATACGGCGCCGGCGGTGACATTCACCACGAACGCAACGTCATTGAAGTTCGAGGACTTTGCCGATCCCACGCTGATCAATAGATTCAATCGGATGGAGGGGCCCTATGGCTCGCCCGGAGGCTGTGAGGCGATTGCCTTCTGGGACCTGGACCATGAGCGCGACGAGGATGGCTGGCCGGACATTGAGCTGTTCCTGGTGGGCGGCTCCATGTCCTCGAACCCGGCCATCTCGCGTGCCTTCGGCCTGAAGAAGTCCATCTACGATGCGCTGTTCGCCGAGATCGAGGACAAGTCGCTGAACGCCTTCATGATCTTCCCGATGATACTGCGGCCCAAGAGCCGCGGCCGCATCATGCTCAAGAGCAGCGACCCCTTCAAGTATCCCCTCATCCATGCGAACTACTTTGCCCATCCGTACGACGTGGACATCTCGGTGCGGGGCCTCCTCAAGGCCATCAGCCTGATGGAGCAGCGCGGCATGAAGGCCATCGACGCCCATCTGTGGGAGCGCAAGATCCCCACCTGCAAGCAGCATCCGTACAAGAGCTGGGCCTACTGGGCCTGCTACGTCCGCCACTTCACCTTCACCATCTACCACTACTCGGGCACCGCCAAGATGGGTCCCAAATCGGATCGGGCCGCCGTTGTGGATGCCCGCCTCCGTGTCCATGGCATCCGGAATCTGCGCGTGGCCGATGCCAGCATCATGCCCGAGATCATGTCCGGCCATCCCAATGGGCCTGTCTTCATGATCGCCGAAAAGGCGGCCGACATGATCAAGCAGGATCACGGCTTCAATCAGTGATTAGTCCACTCCCCCGCCCCTGCCCCTTCCAGCCCAAAGTTTGATCAGGTCTAAGCCCCTTTTTGCACAATGCCACAGCCAGTTCCCCCACTCCTCACATAAACCCATTCGTTTTTTTTTTTTGTAGTCATTTATACATTTATCAGCTGCTGTGTTTTCGCCGTAATTTACCTGTGAACCCTCTCCAATTGGCCGCGTGCAAAGGGGGCTTAAGTTTTAGTTAAGGCATTTCAATTGCATTCTTTGCTAATTTTAGTGTAACTTTCTTTAGCCTGAACTGATTCTAATCTAAGTCTAGATCCGTAAGCAACACAAATAAATCTTTTTTAAGTTTACTATATACCATATATACATATATATACCACTCGTATTGCATTTTAATCCGAGAGGGAGAAAGGGAATTAATTGACTGGCATTGACATTGACTCTCATTTTTATTGGAATTCGTTTTCGTTGGGTTTTCAGTGCCTTTTGTTTTGGTAATTTTCATGATAATAAAATGGTTAGCATTGGGTTGGTCTCTGTCCGTCTTGTTCTTCTGTACGATATCTTTTTATTGTTGCGGAAATGATATTTGTGGTCTTGTTTTTGGCCTTTTGTTTTTATTGGTTTTTGCTGCTTGTGAATTTTGTGTTTAATTTGCATTGATTTGACCTCAAGTTTGCCTGCAAGAGCACCGCGGAGGGTGCGGTGGGGGGGGGATCTATAAATCAGTCACCAATTGAGAACAATTGCCAGAGCAAATGCCACCAAAAAGTATGCTGCAGCTGGTCAAAAGCTTTATTTGCGGCACAGCAGGCTCAAACTTATTTGAAAGCACAAACCCGAAAAGCTACACGAGGAAAGAAGCCCGCACCACCGCTGCAGCGGTGGCTGCCACAGCAATCTCTTCGAAGCTGATTCCGAACAGCAGACTCTTTCGACTGGCTTCAAAATATCTCTGGCAGAGATTTGGTTAGCACATTTCACTAATAGAAAATGTAGCAGCTTGGGGAGTTAAAATGTTTCAAATGTTTGGGGAAGTGTTTTAAAATGTTTTTGGGAGTGTTTTAAAATGTTTGAGTTGTAGATTCGAATGTTGGTTCACTTTTAATGGTGCTACTTTAACGATATAAATACCTAAGTTACAACATCATTAAAAGTTGTATTCGTGTTAAAATAATCAAAATATATTATTTTCATTTCATATGAATCCTATTCCAGTATGGTAAATTAAGGAATAAGAGAATAGTATGGGATTTTGCTGCATATTCAGAAAAATAGTTCCGTTGATAGGCCACAAATTATAAATTATAAAAAATGTATGTTCTTTCGTTATTTCTTAAGGAAAATCAACCTTTTTTGAGTGGCATAGTTATGCTCATACATAAATGCATAAATAACTCTATTTACTGAACCCAATTGCATTCTTTTTTGCGCTTCCCTATGTAGTTATGTATAGGAGAAACAAACATGTATATTACACTTGAGTTTTTCCTTCTCTTTGCCATCGACAATTTTCAGTTTCGACCAGAAGTGCTCCACTTCAGACAGTATCAAAGCCATGCCCATCGACAATTGCGGTGTACATCTGGGGAGTTTGAGGTGCAAACTGAAAGCGCGACAGTGATTGGTTACTCCAGACATGACCCATGCCAGCAGCCTCAGCTTTTCATTAACACAAATTGAAATATTCATGAGAATTCATGCGGGGCGATGGGCGGGGGGGTTGGTGGGGGGGCGGTTTCCAAAACATGAATTTTGAATGCAATTGCCGTGACCAAAACAAGTCCCATTCCAGCAGGATAAACTCCCCCATAAATCTGCCAGTCTGCCGGATTTGTAAGAGATTTCCGGATAGGATTGGGGGCTAACTGCATCCATATGCTGGCTGTCGGACAACCCCAAGGGGTGGTTTCAGTTCCGCTGCAGTCCAGCCGATGCAGTGGCAGGCAACCCCCTTTTGGCCGGGCCCGAAAGTTGTTTTCTGTTGTTTACTGATTGTCCAAATTCGCCATGGGAAAGCCAACCCTTGAGAGCAGCCCACCAAGCCCCCACAAAAGAAGAGTTTCGACGTAGAAACAAGAGAAACCAGAACAATTCCTCGCGGCCAAGTGGCCATTGAACCAGAGGTTCAGATGCAAACGGAAAGACCAAAAGCAAATAGCAAAAGACAGAGACGGGGACGGAGCCGGAGCCGGAGCCGGAGCCGGAGACGGGGACAATGATATACTTGTTGAAAGAGACAGAGATATACATAGTTACAGAAAGAGAAAGAGGGACATGGGACACGGGATAAGCAAGCAGAAAGAGTAAATTAGCAAGTGGCAATAAAAATTCTTGGCTCTAAAAAACCATCTTGGCCCGTTTTGGCCCTACAGCGACGGTGACTGGACGGAGGTGGAGACAAGACCAAAAGATCAGTCGGGGAGAACCGAATCGGAGACGACGACACTTGAGATGCACAGTGGGGCAAATGGGCAATGTGGTCGATAAAACTTAAGTCAATGAATAAACCCAGATCCATGAGTGGATACGACATTGTGAATATTTATTTATTTTACAATGTATTATACAAAAGAAAGGGTTTCGAAAAGTTTGGCTGGCAACACACAAAAGATTTTCTTACTCAACAAATCCGATTTCAGTTCAGATTATCTTTACCACAATAGTTTATTTTTGTAGAAATTTCCCATAAGCGAACGATCAGTGGCGAGCTGTCGTCACCGTTCGCCACGAGCAATACGGTACTTTTGACGATCACCGATTCAACGAGCGGCATCTACATGTTAATGAACTCTTTGAATGTAAATGGGCTGCAACTGGATTTCTGACCCACCCTACACGACCCTACAAACAGGCAAAACATTTCAACGTAGATTAAAACAAGATTAAAAGATTTGCCCCGAGAGTGGATACTGTAAGAAATGTTACATTGTGACCTTTATATACAAATATTTTATCTAAATATATTTCACACATAAATTAAATATTTTTGTAATTAGTTTAAATATATTTCCAACATTTCCTTACATTCAGATGAAATGTGGCTGGCATTAAAAAACTTTCTCATAAATTCTATTTAAATCAAAGTGAATTCTAATTAATTTCACTGATTGTTTCATTTTAATGTGGCCATATTTCTCCTCACTCTGCCATTTTTCTCCAAAGTCTCTCAACAGTTTTACACAGAATACTTCTGACTCTTGTCGAATAGTTCCAAAACAGCGACTTCCCTCAGCAGCCTGCGAATGCGCTCTTACGTGTTGCTTACGTGTTTGCATGGTCTTTGAATTATGTGTCCAAAAAGTTTCGCATTGTGCCCACTGTGCTCTTGGGCCAGCATTGATGCGAAACAGAAGTTCAATTTCACCGGCAGCCAGCAGCCAGCAGCCAGCAGTCGGCCTGTCGCAGAGTTCAGTTAACGACGCAGAGGTAACACAACCAGAAGTACGACTGCGCCACCGCCATGGAGAAGCTGCTGCTGCTGTCCGTTCTGCTGAGACTGCTGCTGATGATCGCAAGTGCCAATGGAGACCCTGGACGAGGCCGAGCACCCGCCGAACTAGAGGTGCTGCAGCGCCTGGGCATCGGGAATGTGGTCAATGTTCCACTCTACAGCGATGGTAAGTGGCCGACAGCCGTGTGTCCCTCTCTACCATTCGTGTGCCATTCCCAGCGCCAAGGAGCAACTATGACTTCATTGTGGTGGGCGCGGGAGCTGCTGGCTGCACTCTGGCCGCCCGCCTCTCCGAGAACCCCCAATGGAGTGTGTTCCTGATCGAGGCCGGAGGCGTGGAGAACATTATGCACCAGGTGCCGCTGATGGCGCCCTCGCTGCAGGACACCGCCTCCAATTGGGGCTACAAGTCGCAGCCGCAGCGCCACGCCTGCCGCGGCATGCCCCAACACCAGTGCGCCCTGCCCCGGGGCAAGGTGCTGGGCGGCACCAGCTCCATCAACTACATGATCTACAATCGCGGCAATCGGCGGGACTTCGATGGCTGGGCCGCCGCCGGCAATCCGGGCTGGAGCTACGACGAGGTCCTGCCCTACTTCCTGCGCAGCGAGTCCGCGCAGCTGCAGGGCCTCGAACAGTCGCCGTACCACAACCACAGCGGACCCCTCAGCGTCGAGGATGTGCGTCATCGCACCAGGCTGGCCCACGCGTATGTGCGGGCTGCCCAGGAGGCAGGACATCCGCGCACCGACTACAACGGCGAGTCCCAGCTGGGCGTCTCCTACGTCCAGGCCACCACTCTGAAGGGTCGCCGCCACAGCGCCTTCCGCGCCTTCATCGAGCCCATCCGGAAGCAGCGCCGGAACCTGCACATCCTCACCCTGGCCCGGGCCACCCGCCTGCTCATCGACGCGGCGACCAAGTCCGCCTACGGCGTGGAGCTGCTCCACCAGGGACGCCGTCATCAGGTGCGCGCTCGCAAGGAGGTCATCCTGTCGGCGGGCGCCTTCAACTCCCCCCAGCTGCTGATGCTCTCGGGTATCGGGCCGGCGGACAATCTCAAGGCCATTGGGGTGCCGCTGGTGCAGGCTCTCCCCGTGGGCAAGCGCCTCTACGACCACATGTGCCACTTTGGGCCCACCTTCGTGACCAACACCACGGGCCAGACGCTCTTCAGCGCCAGATTGGGTCCCCCGGTGATCAAGGACTTCCTGCTGGGCCGGGCGGACACGTTCCTTTCCAGCATTGGCGGCGTTGAGACGCTCACCTTCCTGAAGGTGCCCCGGGCCCAGACCGCGGCCACGCAGCCCGACATCGAGCTAATTCAGGTGGCCGGCAGCCTGGCCAGCGACGAGGGCACGGCCCTGGCCAAGGGAGCCAACTTCAACCCGGAGATCTACGACAGGATGTACAAGGAGCTGGCCCTCAGGCAGCAGGATCACTTCACCTTCCTGATCATGCACTTTGCCCCCGCCTCCGTGGGCCGTCTCTGGCTGCACAATCGCAATCCCCTCGAGTGGCCGCGCATCGATCCCAAGTACTTCTCGGCCGCCGAGGACGTGGAGTATCTGCTGGAGGGCATCAAGGAGGCCATTCGCATCTCCAAGATGCCCGCCCTGCAGTCGATTGGCGCCCGCCTCCTGGAACGGCCTGTGCCCGGCTGCGAGTCGCTGGCGTTCGCCTCCGACGACTACTGGCGCTGCTCCATCCGCCACCTCTCGTACACGCTCCACCACCAGGTGGCCACCTGTCGCATGGGTCCCGCAAGCGATCCCACTGCCGTGGTCAGTCCCCAGCTGCGGGTGCACGGCATGAGGCGACTGCGGGTGGTGGACACCAGCATCATTCCCGTGCCGCCCACGGCCCACACCAATGCGGCGGCCTTCATGATCGGGGAGAAGGCGGCGGACATGATACGCTCTGACTGGAGCTGAGGAGAGCAACGAAGAGAAGAGAACTCTGGCCAGAACGGATGGATGGTATCGTATCGTATCGTATCGTTTGTATGTAAATGGGTCAATAAAATGCTTCAAGAAAGAAAGCCCAAAGAAATCGAAGGGTCAAACCAGTCTGCTGTACACCGGACGGCAGTCAGGTGTCGTCATGACCTAGCTTAATAACGCCACCCAATGATCCAATGATCCAATCCAATCCGATGCGATGAGGTGCGATCGAGAACAGGTTTGAGCTTTTGAGTTTGAGTTTGTTTCAGCCGATATCAAGTTCAATGACAGTCCAAATGACTCCGCAGCTGAGTGGAGCACGCTGAGAGCGGGTGTGTGCGTCGTCTGGGCATGCCACATTCAAATGCAGTTCAAAACTGCGTGTCCAGAGGGATGGCCTGCAGTGGGATGCGCTGCCCAGCACGCGCCAAAGTTAAACGAACCCGAAACCCGAACGCAAATGGAATTCAACACTTAACAAATAACAAATAAGCGAGAATCTTGTCATTCTCCCTTCACATTTGGTCTGGCTTAGAAGCTGCAGCGCTGATCGTCTCCTGGCATACCCTGTACTGGCCCCACTTCTGGCTTTAGTTCCACGCCTGATTCGCCAGCAGTCCACGCAGAATCCAATTAATTTTGATCTGTTATTTGATCTTCATTCAGTTGATTGTTAAACTTTGATTTTGTCTATTTTATGCTTTGGTTTGCTGTTTATTTAATGCTAATTGGTCCATCGATTTTTGTGTGTTTTAATCGTCTGCTTAAACTGGTTTTTGCATCAGTTCTCTTCTCTTTCGCTCCAGTTTCTATTCCAGACTTATTTTATTCTCAGCTTTAATTTGTGCCTGAAAACTCTGCTTTTTTTTTTTTTATTAATTCGGTGATTTAATCCTCTCCATTTTGGGTGGCATTTCCTTCATCCTTTTGTTTAATTTCGCTCGTTTTGTTGGTTTACTTTTTTTCTATTTTGAAACTTAAATTTTTGCTATATATTTTATTTGTTTTTATTTTGTATTGCGTCAATTAGGACATATTTTACATAATAATTATTATAAATATTCTTTCGTTATTTTTTGTTGTTTTATTTTTTTCCATTCTGTGATTTATTTCAGTGTTAATTTATTAGTTAACTCTTGTTTATTGTTTATTATAAATCCATTGCACAAATTCAGAAATATTTTGTATTGGTGGTTTAATTTTTGCTTGTTTTTTTTCGATTTCACATCCAGGACTTTGATGATTTATTTATTATTTTATCACTATTGTTATTGATTTGTTATTGCTTTTACTATATTATAGGAATAAGCAATAATTTCCAAATCCTATAATTTATACTATTTCCATTCCCTACTTAAATTTATAATTTCTGTCAGACATTTCTGTTTTATTCTAAATACTTTTCGGGTTATTTATTTAATTTCCATTCTTTGGTGCATTTTGTTCAGGATTTCTTTCAGTTTTTGTTCAATTGTGTGGCTAATTGTTTGGGGGTTTATTTTGTGTTCTGTTTGTTTACAAACAAATCAAATCAAATCAAATCAAATGAAATGAATTCAATTTGCATGCATTCAAGTCGTGAGGAGCCTCCAATCGCAGCTCCCAGCTGGAAGCGTATACAGGGTATGCAGTTTTTATGGCATCAAGTACAGGCAGAGGTACAGGGACAGGTACAGGGACAGGTGCAGGTGGGTGGGGACGGCATTTGATGGGAGTTTAACAGCAGCAGCAGCAGCAACGGCAGCAGCAACGCCTAAAAAGGCCCCTCTGTCGTGGCGCCTGAGTCACTCCATTGGCAGTGGGCTCTGTTCTCCGTTGCCAGGTCTCTGGCCATGGCTTAAAAGCAACACCCGTCCCGCCAGTGCAGCTCATTTGAGTCCACCAGTTGCCCAAATGCAGTCCATGTGCAAGTGCAGTTCCGAATCCCTGCTGACCTGCTGCTTGCTCCTGGCGCTGCTCCTGCTGGGCGCAGTCCAGGCGGCTGGCAATCAGAGGCTGCTGGATCAGCTGCAGCAGGTGGGACTGGTCAATCTGCTGGAGCAGGCCACGCGGCCCAATGGTAAGTGACAGCCAAGATCCCTCCGAGTTCTGCCTCGAGTACATTTCAATTCTGCTGCTGCAGTGCCCCAGGATCTGGCCACCTACGACTTCATAGTGATAGGAGCCGGGGCAGCTGGCTGCACGGTGGCCGCTCGACTCTCGGAGAATCCCAGCTGGAAAGTGGCCCTGCTCGAGGCGGGCGGTGTGGAGAACATTGCCCATTTGACGCCCGTCCTGGCCGGCTATCTCCAGCAGACGGCCTCCAACTGGGGCTACCACTCGGTGCCGCAGCGCCTCTCCTGCCAGGCCATGAAAAACCAGGAGTGCGCCCTGCCCCGCGGCAAGGTGCTGGGCGGCACCAGCTCCATCAACTACATGATCTACAATCGCGGCAATCGGCGGGACTTCGATGGCTGGGCCGCCGCCGGCAATCCGGGCTGGAGCTACGACGAGGTCCTGCCCTACTTCCTGCGCAGCGAGTCCGCGCAGCTGCAGGGCCTCGAACAGTCGCCGTACCACAACCACAGCGGACCCCTCAGCGTCGAGTATGTGCGCTTCCGCAGCCAGCTGGTGCACGCCTTCGTGGAGGCTTCGGTGCAGGCGGGCCTGCCCCGCACCGACTACAACGGCGAGTCGCAGCTGGGAGTCTCCTACGTCCAGGCCACCACCCGCAACGGCAGGCGACACAGCGCCTACTCGGCGTACATCAAGCCAGTGCGGGACTACCGCAAGTCCAATCTGCACATCTTCGCCTTCTCGCAGGTCACGCGACTGCTCATCGACGCCGAGACAAAGTCCGCCTACGGCGTGGAGTTCCACTACCAGAACAGGGCCTACACGTTCAAGGCCCGCAAGGAGGTCATCCTGTCGGCGGGCGCCTTCAACTCCCCCCAGCTGCTGATGCTCTCGGGTATCGGGCCGGCGGACAATCTCAAGGCCATTGGGGTGCCGCTGGTGCAGGCTCTCCCCGTGGGCAAGCGCCTCTACGACCACATGTGCCACTTTGGGCCCACCTTCGTGACCAACACCACCGGCCAGACGACCTTCACGTCCCGAGTGACGGCCGCAGAGGTGCTGTCGTTTTTGCTGGCGGGGAATCCGGCCACGAAGCTCAGCTCCATTGGCGGTGTGGAAGCTTTGGCCTTCCTGAAGACAGGCCGGTCGACCCTGCCCCGGGATTGGCCCGACATCGAGCTGATCCTGGTGGCGGGCAGCCTGGCCAGCGACGAGGGCACGGGCCTCAAGCTGGGGGCCAACTTCAAGGACGAGATCTACGACAGGATGTACAAGGAGCTGGCCCTCAGGCAGCAGGATCACTTCACGCTCCTGGTGATGCAATTCCATCCGCAGAGCGTCGGTCGCCTTTGGCTGCGGGATCGCAATCCCCTGGGCTGGCCCAAAATCGATCCAAAGTACTTTGTGGCCGAGGAGGATGTGGAGTACATCCTCGATGGCATCAAGGAGGCCATTCGCATCTCCAAGATGCCCGCCCTGCAGTCGATTGGCGCCCGCCTCCTGGAACGGCCTGTGCCCGGCTGCGAGTCGCTGGCGTTCGCCTCCGACGACTACTGGCGCTGCTCCATCCGCCACCTCTCGTACACGCTCCACCACCAGGTGGCCACCTGTCGCATGGGTCCCGCAAGCGATCCCACTGCCGTGGTCAGTCCCCAGCTGCGCGTGCACGGCATGAGGCGACTGCGGGTGGTGGACACCAGCATCATTCCCGTGCCGCCCACGGCCCACACCAATGCGGCGGCCTTCATGATCGGGGAGAAGGCGTCGGACATGATACGCTCTGACTGGAGCTGAGACTCAGATGCGGGATGCGAGGCTGCCAGCGGAAAGGTGGGGAGGGGTAGGGAGGTTTACTTGGAGAGTTAATTAAATGGAATTACCTTAACGGGTCCGTCTGTCCTTCGAGACAGCCGTTTCGTGGTATGACGGAGACGGAGATGGAGAAGGCGATGATGGGGTAGGCGTAGGCTCTGGGGGTTGGGATGCCGAGTGCGAGTGCATTAACCCAAGACCGCGACCGCACGAGGGTTGAAAGCCGCATTAGATGTGGCCCAGCACAGGCACAGGCACAGCACAGGCACAGCAGGCACTGGCATTGTGCCATCATCAACAACAACAGGGGGTGGTTTGACTCGGAAGCTGGTGGGTCTATCTGTGCATGTCCCTGGCGGTGGAAATGTAGATGGAGATGGTGATGGAGAGGGGAGGCTGGGTGACCTGATGAGATGCAGTGTCATCGGGGTTGTGCGCATACAAGTGGTTATCACTGTTCTTGCGCTTCCCTTTTCCTACTTGCTATATGAAACGTTCAATAATCCATATTCCCAGACACAGGAGGCAGAAGGCAGAAGGAGCCTACAAGTCCCAGAGCTGCTGAGCACCGCAGTGTGACCGTCGTAGTCCTTTCATCTAAGCTTTTTATATTTATTTTACATATTTTTATGACATTTCCATTTATAAGTTACAGAAATCCACAACATATACATACATACATACAAACTCGTACATAAGTGTTCCACTGGTTTATTAGCCCACAACCAACACAATACAAAACGAGAAGGAACGTGTGAGTCGCTTCTGTGGTCGCGACTCTACTTTTATACCCGTACTCAGTCAGTAAATAAATTTGTGAGCTTATGATTTATGTAGAATTCTAATATATTTTACATTTTTTTGCTACATCTTTTATCTACATCTAAAATGTCGATTCCACATATAAAATGTAAATTATAGATATGTAGATTGTAGATATGGTCATTCTATATGATACTTCGTTAATAGTTATATCGACAAACGGACAGACAGACATAGACGTTTCCTTCTCTGCGTTGCACAGATCCACTTTTACCACAAACACAATATACCCCTAACTCTTTTTGAGTATGGGTATAAATATACCTTAAAGCATACAGTTCCAATACTCAAAATTGATATATTGTTGGGAGTTTCATCATAACGGACATGTGTCCGTTTTGTTATGGGATACTTGCATCTCGCATCATTTGATGAATAAGTGACGAATAGTCGAACAGGATATATTCATTTAATGACTTCAATTAACAGATGTATATAAAATAATTCGACAACTGTGTATTATTTATACAGATACTATATAAAATTCATCTAACAATATCTTAAGCACATTTCGTAGCGTTCTTTCAGAACTTTAAAATGTCTAAGGAAAAGTTATACATATTGGTATTCTATCGACTGCCCGAAATATACACAATTTATCTTCATTCCCGAATTAAATTCTTTAATTTTAAAGAGAAAGTCCACCCCTGGCTTAAATTACACGACCCTGTCGCCCTGCCTCCCTGTCGCCCTGCCTCCCCGTCGCCCTGTCAACGGTTGCGGTTTTCTAATTGCAACGTTTGAAAATAAGTCAACAGGCGGCTGCAGAGGCAACACGCACACTGCACCCCCACATGGGGTTGGTGCAATTTGGACTGAATGCATGGAAAAATGGGTTGAGTTGAAGGGGATAACTTACCTGAAACAATTAACGCCTCATTTGGACCCGTAGTGTGTATGTTTCCCATGGTGGATGGATGGTTGGGTGGTTTCTTTTTTCCTTTTCTTTTCGATTTGTTTATCCAAAAAGCTCCTCTCTGCTCTGCTCTCGAAAAGTTCTCGTTATTCTGCTTTAAACGGAGAAACAACAACAACAGTCGTAGAAACAAAAAGGAAATGAAACTTCGGTTGCCGAAGTTCTAGAAACTAGATGCACTTCCACACAAAAACTTGTATATGAACATTAAATATAGTGTTGTTTATTTTCCATTAAAGTCATTTTTTCACTTTCCCTATTCGTAATTATTATACATATTTTCTGCTCTATATACAAAAGCTAACATTCTACATTCGCACGCAAAAGCCGAAACACAGCATACCAGTATTAGAGGGTAGCAAAGTAGTTTGCTGAAAATAAAGGATCCGGTGATACGAACGCGTATTATATCCCTTTCAGACCTGACGTTAAACTACTGAATATTCGCAGAATGCATGCATTTCGGTCAAACACTGAAGCTTGACAGCATTTTGTTTTCAAAAAGTGTTTAAAATGTATTCAAAACATCAAAATGTCTGTTGTTTGTTCAGTTAAAATTCGTATATTTTATTAGTTTTTGTTGCTGTAAATATATTTTGAATGAACGACATAAATTAAATAAATGTTTCCACAGAATTATGTACATATGTGATCAAGAAACGATAGCGGAACTATGTGAAAAAACAGACGTAAGCAACAACAATCTGAAACGATGGGGGTCCTGTCTTATTAGCATTCGTTAAACAGAAGTGGAGAGGATTGAGCATAGATTCCACCCGCACAATTGATGCATCATGGTCTGAAAGACTTATAGTAGGAAATGGAATGAACGAATGGGATATTTTTGTGATGCGGCCCGAAAGTATGCTACACGGTTTCTCTCCCCGAATGTTATTGCTTTTGCTTTTCGCTTTGTATTGTTTCTTTCGTTTCGTTTCGACTCTTCTGTTTTGTTTTTATCTTCTATCGTATTTTTATATCTCTTGCTGTGGGGCGGCGTCTTCAGCAACTTGTTTGGCATACAATATACATAGATATGTATATATACTCGAACATACAAACACACGATCAGAGGAATGTGCTAAATGGAATTGAATTAATAAGAAAAATTCTCAGTTTTCAATCAAAAGTGGAAATCCCCTGTGGGGGGTTCCACTTGAAATACATTGCGCGTGATTTGTTTTTATTGTTTATCAAGATTATGTACATACATACATACATGCATGTACATATGTGCATACATATGAACTTTTATCAAATTCAAATAAAATAAATGTGAATTGCTGGGCAAAAAATAGAACAGCGCACCCAAGGGTGGTGGAAGTTGGGGAGGGTGTGTGTAGGGGGGTCGTAGCCGGACCAGGGCCGGGGCGGCATGACGTAAACGTTGAAAGTGTATGGGGCGCGGGCAAAGCAAGGTATATTCAACATAAGATGAGGTAGCGGTATCAAAAAACAATTGCCATTGCGTGCCAGAATTCAACGAGTGCCGGAAGAACCTTTGCGTGTATATAGCACCACACCAATGCATTCATATATATGTGTGTACCCACAGAACGACCTGCCCAACCTCGAACTGAATATGCCTTGGGGGAGGGCTGGCTGAACGAGAAACACAGAGAGAGAGAGAGAGAGAGGAGAAAGAGAGTTTGTGTGGGTGTGGGAGAGAGTGTGTTTGCAGGGAGAGTGCCTTATCAATGAGCTCATCATTTGCCCTGTCTGCCCCTGCACCCCTCCCTGATGCACAAAATATATTGAGATTAGAATAAAAAGATAGAAGAAGGGAATCACAAGAGGGACCAAAACACGAAACACACACAGACGCACACACATACTGCGACAACATTTAACCCTTAGTTAATAATTCTGATTGGGGGTTGCTCTGCCACTGCTGGATCTAATAGGAGGTAAACAATGTTTTGTTATTGCGACCTGCTGCTGCTGTTGCTGTACCGCCCGCCCCACTGTAAGCCTCTCCTACAACACATATATCCCCGATTCTGACTATAGCCATTGAAATGATCACAATAAGTTGGGTAGAGACCCGGCTCAAAACAAGAATCGCGCGCGTAGAGGGAAACAGCATCCCACAGGCGGCTGCATTTGTTTGTGACGTTTTTCGATTGTTCGATTCCATTTTTCACTCACTGAACAGCAAGAAAAATAATATACAAAAAATTGGCCTGGAAGCAAACGCGCACAAGTTTGATTGATCTGAGAATCGGTTCTAATTGATTGTTCTTTTTTCAATTAATATTAATTTATTCATGCAAATGTACCGCACAAGAAATCGCACAAACTCCGTCCGTTCGTCGTAAAGGATGTACGATATATATTGATATATCGATACAAAGCAATACATTTATGATAATATATTTGTTGGCTTGCAAAAACAACGATATTTTTGTGCGATAAACGGAACATATCTGAATTCGTTCGAAAATTGTACGCTCAATAATTTAATAAACAAAGAAAACTTAATTGCGAGTGATATATTTTTGTAATGTTATAAATTAGCTTGAGCACACAATTTATATTAAATAAATACCCCTACAGTCCTTATCAATACCGTCGATGA
Source organism: Drosophila tristis (assembly GCA_018150885.1). NCBI lineage: Eukaryota > Metazoa > Arthropoda > Insecta > Diptera > Drosophilidae > Drosophila > Drosophila tristis. The sequence goes on from JAECWT010000228.1 coordinate 5,552,527, forward strand.
TTCGATGTGCCATCGACAGCTGTTGGTCGCCTTTGAATTATTTCAACAAAATAATTAGAAAAATAGTGTTGATTGACTAGCTTAGGCAACGAATCAACGCGTGTTGGATTCTCTGCTAAACCAAATCAAATTCGATTTAGAAATCAGTCAAAAATATCGTAACATTTCATGCGATCGAAGTAGTGTCTGTCATCGCTAGCTACATTGACTACATTGTTGTTGTTTTAAATTAGATAAGTCGGTGGAAATAAATTTAATAAAATGAACAGAATTTGCCAAACTTTGTTGCGTCAGAGCTACGCGCGCGCCCCACTGACCAGAAACCATGTGGCGGTCACAGCAATACGGTCCACCCGCTGGTACAGCGCCGATGCCGCCCCTCCGGCTTCGGCCGATGTTGTGGACAAATCCACGCTCGAGAAACTGGTGCGCACCAACAAGGTTGTCATCTTCATGAAGGGAAATCCACAAGCACCACGTTGCGGTTTCAGCAACGCCGTAGTGCAGATCATGCGAATGCATGGCGTACAATACGACGCCCACGATGTCCTCCAGAACGAGGCCCTGCGTCAAGGTGAGTCGGAGTTATTCACAACGAGAATTTATCCACTTAAGCGCATCTCCTTTCAGGCGTCAAGGAATACACTGACTGGCCCACCATCCCCCAGGTGTTCATCGATGGCGAGTTCGTTGGCGGCTGTGACATTTTGCTGCAGCTGCATCAAAGCGGCGATCTGATTGAGGAGCTGAAGAAGGTCGGCATTATCTCCGAGCTGCTGAAGGCAGAAGAGACCAAGCAGGAGTCCAATACGGAGGAAAAAAAAAAGTAGTGGACACCTCCCCCACAATCCTATTGTTAGCAATTGTTTATTATTAAATGTTTAACTGATACAGAAAATGATAATGTCCAAAAATGGGTAGAGAGCCCATCATTGAGGACCACCTGGCCGCTGCTCGTCTATGTGCTGCAGGGCGGCCAGGATCTTGCCATGGGCACTGTGCGCCAGCTCGCTCACCTGCAAAATCTCGCAACATTGTCGCTTGTACTCGCCATTTGTCATATTTACCACAATATGCATGAGGTTGTCGGCTATGGAGAGGCGCAACACATCGTCGGGCGGCATGGGTGGCCCCGTGCGACGTGGACGCCGGATGGGGATGGGCGGTGATGGCGTTTCCAACAGTGGGTCATCCGTCAGCTGTTGAGACTGCAGCTGAGAGTGCGGTTCAGTCTGGGCCTCGAGCTGCGGCTCCGAATCCGGCTCCCACAGCGGCTTCTCCTTTGTGTCCATCTTGCGAAGAACCCTGCCACGTGCTCTCCACTTACCACTTATCTGGATCTCATCAGTTTTGGGAATTAAATTTCTTTATTTAACCTGCCATGCAAAATGTAACTGTTAATCTACTTCGTGAAGAGTCTATCGAAGATCAAGCGACTATCGAAATCGCAGGTCATGCTTTAACCCTAGCCTCGTGTTTCGGTAGACAACCAACCCACCATTTACCATTGTAGTTTGGATTCTATTATATTTGCATTTAATTGTTTACAACGAATTGTTCAGGCAGATCCATCATTTCTCTGACGCCCATCAACGGCCATTGAGGTATTAATCATATTCTAGTAGGTATATGTATTTTTAAGTAATAATCAATTTTATATTATATATATATTACATATCTAACTACAGATAACTTAATGCCTTAATTATAAATTTGGGTAATACATTAATATGCAAATTGATTCTCTTACAAAGCAGTAAAGTTTACAAATATTAAGAATTAACAGAGAATGCTTGAAATTCGCAAATTTTTTGTATTTTGGTTCAATATTGCATATTATCAAATATTCCATCAAGATCTCTTGAATCTATTTCCCATAATGCTTTCAATAACACAAAACTTTGGCTAAAATTAAAAAAAATAATATACATATGTATCTTTCTGAGCTCCAATGTAATTTTGAATATACATTATATAAAATTTGATAAGCAAAATTAAAAGAATAAAGAATTAAATTTCTATATTCGATAAGGAATATAATATAAAAAATAACATGAATTGAAGCAAAAATTTCCACATTTGATTTTTTTGTCACAATTTTGATTTATTTTAAATATACATATATATAGATAATATTTAAACGATATAATATATTTAATTACATACAATATAATACATATTGATTTAGTTGGATTTTGTTTGTTTTGTTTTGTTTCGTTTCTCTCTTTTTCGTATTTTTTTATGTCGATTGCTTGTCGTTTGTTATATGGTATTATGGTACTCCCTATGCATAACGGTGCCGCCATATATTAATAGCCACTGCTTGTTGCTGGTTCTAAGTGGTCTGCGAAACGTAGGAAGTAGTAATAATAATAATAATAATAGTAAAAAAAAAACTTATGCGATAACTTGCTTATTAGTTAACAATAATCAAATTTGTTAAAAGCGATATGCCATATGTAAAAAAGTTAGTTTCTTGTTAGTGGTTTTTGTGTTTAATACTTCTAAAGTTCAGCTTTGAAAGTAAACAGCGGATTGGAACAGTGTATACATCAGTGGAGGGGGTTGGGAGGGGGAGGTTATATGGATTAGGATCCGATCCAAAGTCCGTTCTGCTCTTAGTTGCCTGCCTACAAATGCAGCTGCGATTGGGGGGTTGTGCGTGAGTGGAGGAGTACGGTGCCCGCACAAGGGTTAAGCAGACGGCTGGTCGCTCACACAATCGACGACTTGTCCAGAATGGACGAGGTGTCCAGCAGGAGTTCCGTGCTGCTGCTCAGAATGTCGTAGAGCTGGTGGGGCGCATCTCCGGCAATCGGATTGCCGAACGGGAAGAACGAGGAGAGCGTAGATAGCTGCAAGGAGCCCCCGACCGAGTTGAGGCTGTTCGTCGGTGTGGCAGCCTTCGGTTTGCGTCGCCTCTCCACCCCGTCCACGTACTCAATGGGCTCTCCATCATGGTCAACATCTGGCGCACCACCGCCTTGGGTGCTCGCCTGCTGTTGATTGGGCCTCTGTTCCCCGGTGGCCTCGTAATAGGCATCGGGCAGATCGTCGAAGCTCTGGAGCTCCAGGCAGCGCTGCACCTTGGCTATGTTGCCAAGCAGCAGGCGATGGAAGAGATCAACCTGGGCCTGGCCACCGCCTCGAATGTCGAGGACGGGCAGCCACCGAAAGTAGCACTGATCCCACACGGCCAGATCGAAGATACGGTGCGCCGGCATCAGGTACCGGTCCTGCGGCACCGATGAATGCGTTGCAAACAGCTGCGGATTGATGGTGTTGCGCGACGGCGTCGATGCAGCCAAACCCTTCTGGCCCACAGCCAGGGAGCGTCGATTGTGCAGGCCCGCCGAAGATGAGTGCGACATTGTCTCGTTCCTCTGACGCTGGTAGAGCGGATTACTGAAGAACATCTTGTCCTTGTCGGTGAACTGCTCGCTCCAGTCCCAGACGGGACGCAAGACCAGCGGCGAATCCTTGACGGCACGCGCCCGCTGCACCTGGTTGTCGAACTGGAACGTGTCGAAAATGGGCATGAAGCAGGCGTCCCACAGGGTCGTCAGATATGTCTGCGAGAACTCGAACTCGTCGGGGAACTGCTGCAGCAGCTGCCACACGCAGTCGAGGAAGAGCAGAAAGACGGGGCTCTGTTCGCTCTCGAGGACATGCTCGCCGCCATTGGTCGCCGCGTAGACATGTCCGAGCCGACGCTGGAAGGGATGCTCGAGGGCGATCCACTCCTTCTGCACCAGCGACTGGAAGCCGTCGATGCTGCGGAAGTGCGGATCGAGTAGCAGCTGGGTCAGACTGCTGATCACACAGCACAGGTCCCGGCCGTTGGACTCCTGGAGAACACAAGTAATGGAAGAGCGCAGGGTGGCCGCCGCCTCGCTGGAGAAGCGCAGACACAGCGAGACATAGAACAGCCAATTGGTCTTCTCCAGCAGCCCCAGGTACTTGTCGTCCTGCAGCATGAACTTCTCGGGCGTCTCCGGCGTGCAGAGGCGCCTCAGCTTCTGGTAGGCCCGCAGGACGTCCTGTGTGCTGGGCAGACGATCCGTTAGCTGGAGCAGCTTCAGCTGCTTACGCTCGTCACACTTGCGCACCAGCTCCAGCATGATGTTCTCCACCTTGGTGTCCTGTTGGGCCGCTGGCTGCAGCTCGGCCAGGCGCACCAGCGAGGCGGCACTGCTGCCGTAGCTGTAAACCCAGAAGGCGGCCCGCGAGTCGCAGAAGGCACGCGACAGGTCCAGGAAACGCTCGATGCTGCAGCACTTGGGTATAACAAAGTGAGGCGGCACGGAGTACTTGCCCGCCTGCAGGGGATTCTGCAGCAGCTGGACACTGCTGCTACTCACAACCTGCCACTCAGTGGCACCGCAGCGGATCAGCTCCCGCGCCCAGTCGTTCTTTGTCGCGTACATGCTGACTCCCGAGGCGCCGAGTGTGGAATAGTACGGCTCACGGTAGGCATACGCAAAGCTCAGATCGTGCCGCATCGGATATGCAAAGCGCACCAAGGCCGATGCTATCAGCTTGCCGTGATCGCTGACTCCGCTCAGCTTGGAGTCCTGCTGCTGGAAGGCGAACTTGAGCAGCCGAAAGTTCTTGCAGATGATGTGCAACGCGGCAATACGTCCATTGATCGTCTGCTGCTTGAAGGGCTCCAGCTTCTTCCGGCGGCTGCTGTTGCTGGCCATGCGCGCCGCCTGCAGCGCACTGGCCGCCCTGCCCAGCTCCGCGATGGTGTAGATCTGGTCGATGTTGTTCAGCGTCACATCGTTCCGCCCCAGATAGAGGTTCTCCTGATACAGGTCGCACAGGGGCGCCACTGCCGTCGGTCGTCTGGCATGTAAAGGCACGAAGGCTAACTTGAAGTTGGTCACGCTCAGCAGTCCGAAGGTGGCCTCCTTATGCGGCGGATTGGACTCGCTGTTGGCACCACCACCACCACCGGCACCGCCACCACTGTTGCTGCCACTGCCACTGTCCATGGGGTCGATGGGAGAGTACATGTAGGCAGGGGCCGAGGCCACAATCTGCTCGCCCTGCAGCAGCCGGGGCCGGGCCAGATGCACGTCCCTAAGGTCGCTGGGCAGGCACCATTCGTTCGTGTCCGCCGTGGCGCGCATATCGCCCGGTAATGGGGCCACATAGCTGGTGAAGGTGTTCCGCTTCCGATGGTCTGGCATCTCGCTGCTGCCGCCGCCAGTGGCCATCGTCCAATTTGTTGCCCTGGCAATTGTTGCTGTGGTGGTTGCTGCTGGCCCACGGCACGGCACGTCTCTTGAATATTCAATTACTTGTTATTTCCTGCCTGTCTGGGCCTCGTTCCGTTCCGGATTTCGAATTTTTACCGCTACTCAGCACTCAGCTCTCTTCCTGTGCCACACATAAAAAAAAAAATAATCATATTAAATACACAAAAGCCATAGACAGCGGGAGCGGGAGGGTGATACACAGGAAATTTGGAAAGATGGAGTGGGGGGAGAGAGAGAGAGAGAGAACATAGACGAAATTAGAATTATCGTTGTGTGATAAACTTATCAGTCGAACTTACCGTTCCGATTACCACCACCACCTCTTCGATGTGTGTGTGCGGCCGCTCTAGGTGTTTCTCGTTTCCAGCGATCGGGTTGGATGACGGTGTGGGTGTGGGAGTGTGCTATACTTATAACAATTAGCTGGTCATCTTTCCGATAGATGCTGTACTCATATGCACATAAGATACGTCTTTAATATGCATTTACTTATTCGTTTATTTTCGTTGTCGCTACAATTGCACGCTACTAACACGTACGCACACACACAAGCGCACACACGCATGACACTCATACCTAATGCACTTTAGGGCAGTGTGACCGTGCGTGGGTAGTGAACTAATAACAGCTTTATGAATAATATTTAAAGTGACCATTTTTCAACAATCATAGCATGAATATCGCAATATGTTTAAAACATACATATTTTCATTCCATAACTGCCACGGCCAGAATAAATACATACCTAATGTAATGCGACTAAAGATAAAGCAATACTGACGGGTTAATAATTTAATAATAATTTTTATGTTATTGCAAAATCACGATTTTCATTGTAGCCCTCGGTATCGATCCGATTTCGATTATCTCTTTCCCATCTCTACCTCCACACAATTTGGGCTGAAAAACCATCGATGCTGTACATTTAAAAATAGTAAAACTAAAATAAACGCAATGGTCGCGTTCACCAAGACAAGTTGATCAGTGCTCAATGATTTATTGGTGATCAAAAAAACCATCGATCTAGCATACCATTCCAAAACCATCGATATTATCGATAGTGTCCTCGATGGTTTTGCAGCCCTAGTCTACATCGTGGCTGGCGGTTTGTCTGATTTTACTTGCGGCTGCCCCCCTCCAGCCCACAAACTCCCAACACACACAACACCCAACAGAACGAGGTAGGCGGCTTGACCGCAAAAACCAAATAAGCATTCGGGGAACTAGAAACTAGAACAAAAAGGGAAGGCTTGGCAGTCAAAATTTATTGTGAAGCATACAATTGAATGTTTTGGTCGCGTCACTTCACAGATAAAATAAAATTTCTAAATTATATCGTCGGACACTATTCAACAAATTTTCAGTGCCATTTCCAACCGCAGCAGCAACCACGACACCGAGTCTACGAGAGCACTCAATTATTAAGAACCGACAGTCGAGCTCCGTGGCAACCTCGAACATATACTGGAATGGCGGACCAAGTGACGTATCTGGATGTGCCCGATAAGTCTGAGAACGACAAGAAATTGTACAAGTAAGTGAAATTTGGAGACGTGACGAACGGACAGGTTCGATGCTCAATTGACCCCGTGTGCTTTTGTAGATCCCTTGTGTTGGGCAATGGTCTGCACGCATTGATCGTTTCGGACCCCAGTCCAGTGCCCGATGATGGCCTCAGCAGCACCGAGTCGTCGGAGGAAGGGGAAAAGCTGAGCGAATCAAGCAGCAGCTCCTCGGATTCCAGCAGCGAAACCAATTCGTTAAGCTCGGAGAGCGGCAGCCAAGCAAGCAGCGAAACGGGCGATGAGAAGTTGGCCGCCTGTGCCTTGATGGTTGACTACGGTTCGTTCGCTGAGCCGCGTAATTATCAGGGCCTGGCCCACTTTCTGGAGCACATGATATTCATGGGCAGCGAAAAGTATCCGGAGGAGAATATCTTCGATGCGCACGTAAAGAAATGTGGCGGCTTCAGCAACGCCAACACCGACTGCGAGGATACGCTGTTCTACTTCGAGGTGGCCGAGAAACACTTGGACTCGAGCCTGGACTACTTCACAGCCTTGTTGAAGCATCCGCTGATGAAGCAGGAGGCCATGCAGCGCGAGCGCGTTTCCGTCGACTCAGAGTTCCAGCAGATAGCCCAAGACGATGAGACTCGTCGCGACCAACTGCTGGCCAGCCTGGCCACCGAAAACTTTCCGCATGGCACCTTCACCTGGGGCAACTTGAAGACTCTCAAGGACAACGTTGACGACGATGCGCTGTACAAGGTGTTGCACGAGATCCGGCGGGAGCACTACTCGGCTAACCGAATGTACGTCTGCCTGCAGGCACGCCTGCCCCTTGAGGAACTGGAGGGAATGGTGGTGCGGCACTTTGCGGAAATAGTTCGCAACGATAGCAAGGCGCCGGATCTGACCAAGTTCGATTATCGGCAAGCCTTCCGTCCGGAGTTCCACGAGCAAGTGTTCTTCGTGAAGCCTGTGGAGAACGAGTGCAAGGTGGAGCTGACCTGGGTGCTGCCCAGTGTCCGTCAGTACTACCGCAGCAAGCCCGACCAGTTCCTCTCCTACCTGCTCGGCTACGAAGGCAAGGGCAGTCTGTGCGCCTACTTGCGGCGACGCCTTTGGGCCCTCCAGCTGATAGCTGGCATAGACGAGAACGGTTTCGATCTGAACACCATGTACTCCTTGTTCAATGTGTGCATCTACCTGACAGACGAGGGATTCAAGCACATCGATGAGGTGCTGGCCGCCACCTTTGCCTATGTGAAGCTCTTCTCCAACTGCGGCTCCCTGCGACGCCTGTACGAAGAGCAGCAGGCCATTGAGGAGACCAATTTTCGGTTTCAGGCCCAGCGTCCGGCCTTCGACAATGTCCAGGAGCTGGTCTTCAACAGCAAGTACTATCCGTCCAAGGATGTGCTGACGGGCAAGGAGCTCTACTACAACTACGATGAGCAGCATCTCAATGAGTTAATCGGACACCTCAACGATTTCAAGTTCAATCTTATGATCACCTCGCAGGACAAGTACGAGGGCATAACCTACGACAAGCAGGAGGCGTGGTTCGGCACCGAGTACACCACTGTGCCAATGCCCGCCAAGTGGAAGCAGCTGTGGACCGATTCAAAGCCCATGGAGCAGCTCTTCCTGCCCGAACCCAATCGCTTTGTCGCCCACGACTTCAAGCTGTTCTGGAGCGGCAAAGGCAAGCCCGATCTGCCCGCCTACCCCAAGAAGCTGCTCAAGACTGACACATGTGAGCTGTGGTTCCGACAGGATGACAAATTTGAGCTGCCCGAGGCCTACATGGCCTTCTACTTCATCTCACCTCTGCAACGGCAGAGTGCCAAGAAGTAATGCTTTTTCTGCTTTTCACTCTTGCCATTTAATCACTGACACTTTTCCCCTTCCTTTTCACAGCGATGCCATGTGCGCCTTGTACGAAGAGTTAGTCAAATTCAATGTTTGCGAGGAACTGTATCCGGCGACCAGTGCCGGGCTGAGCTACAGCTTCAGTGCCGGGGAGAAGGGTTTGCTGCTGAAGGTGAGCGGCTACAACGAAAAACTCCATCTGATTGTGGAGGCCATTGCCCAAGGCATGGTCAATGTGGCCGACACCCTGGATGAGAGCATTATGACAGCCTTCATTAAAAATCAGCGCAAGGCCTACTTCAATAACCTGATCAAGCCGCGTGCCCTCAACCGGTAAGATGTCGCTCTGTCTCTCTCTTTTCTATGGGCCCAAAATGGTCTAAAAAAACATCATACATTTATTATCTTCCGTAGGGATATCCGTCTGTGTGTACTGGAGCACATTCGCTGGCTGACAATCGACAAGTACAAGTCGCTCAATGACATCAGTCTAGCGGATCTGAAGGGATTTGCTCAGAAGTTCCCGCAGGAGCTGTACGTCCAGGCCCTCATTCAGGGCAACTACACGGAAGAGTCGGCCCACAATGTGCTGAATGCGGTGCTCAGTCGCCTCAACTGCCAGAACATTAAGGAGCGCCAATATGTCGAGGATCGCACAGTGCAACTGCCGCTGGGCAGCCACACCATCCGTTGTCATGCCCTCAATAGCAGCGACACGAATACTGTGATCACGAACTTCTATCAAATCGGACCGAACTCGGTGCGCGTGGAGAGCATTCTCGACCTGATGATGATGTTCGTCGACGAGCCGCTCTTCGATCATCTCCGGACTAAGGAGCAGCTGGGCTACCATGTGGGCGCCACAGTACGCGTCAATTACGGCATCGCCGGCTACTCCATAATGGTGAACTCGCAGGAGACGAAAACAACGGCCAGTTATGTTGAGGAGCGCATCGAAGCGTTCCGCCTCAAAATGCTGCAAATCCTCAGGAAAATGCCAATGGACGACTACGTTAGCACCAGGGAATCTCTGATCAAGCTCAAGCTGGTCGCCGATATGGCCCTGTCCACGGAGATGGGACGCAACTGGGACGAGATCCTTAACGGGGACTACCTCTTCGATCGCAACCGCAGGCAGGTCGATGTTCTACGCACCCTAAACAAGGAGGACATCATTAGCTTCCTCATCGAAACGGATGCCACCAATTTGCGCAAGCTATCGGTGCAGGTCATTGGCCATCGTCCAGTGGATATGAACGAGACTCTGGTGGCTGTTTTGGACGAGAATGTCAAGACGGTGGCCGGTGACCACGGGCCCAAGAATGCTGTAGAGGAGCAGAGCGACGAGGACGGTGACACCGAAATGGCCGAGGACGACGACCAACTGTTCGAGGCCCTGGCCAATAAGATGAACATTGTGTTCCTGCCAAAGGACGATGATATCTCCGCAATTGTAGACATCTCAAAGTTCAAGAGCGGCCTCGAGGTCTACCCCACGCGAAAGGCGATTCAGGGAGGCGAGGATATCAGTCGAACCGCTCGCATCGAAGACGCTTTAAGCAATACGTGAGCCGGACATACCGAACGCAACACCCACAACCTCTCTCGGACCTAGACCCGGACCAAGTCGGAGAAGTCAGTCCGTTCATCGGCGCCACTCCCAATGCCACACGGGAGTATTCACCTTCTACCAGCGCAATCAACACACCCACATGGAGACAAGTTAAAATGCATTTTGTTTCCAATATGGAACGCCTCAGACGATCATTTTCCAATTGAAATGAATAGAGTAACCAAAACTTTATATATTGTATGAATAAACAATTAAATCTAAAAGTGAAATCTGCTGGTGTGGTTTCCTGTTTCCTTCCTTCCAGCAGCTTGTAAAGCACCGCAGTTAACACTCCCCACCAGCTGCAGGGTATCAGTAGAATTCTAAAGTGGAAGAACGCTGATGCCACCACTCAAGTGGATGGGCGGCATCAATTTTCCTTGTCGCGTAAACATTCGCCGGTCATACGGAGCGCCTGGACAAAGCGCTGACGCGGCACAATGAGGGCAGCGCAGCTCCAGCAGTCTTATGTGTATCATTTTCATATTTCATTTCTGTATTTTAGAATTAGTCTGATTTTCAATCACGACAGTCGTGGCGTGCCAGTAAATAATACAAAAAAAAGTTTCTCGCTCTGTCATTGCCGTTGGCGCTTCGGCTGGAATAATACGCGTAACATTTAATTAATTGGCGCCCATCGGGCTTACATTTTTTAACCTTTTAAACTTTAAAAGAACCCCCAGTATGTGAACGCTGCTTTAAATAATACAGAAAAAGTGTAAAAACAAGCAAAAAAGAAAAAATCCAAATAGGAAAGTTCTGTACAAAATTCAACCAAATTCCAAAGAAAAAAAACCAAAATATTATAATAAAATAAAAAACGAGGCGGGAGCACATCTTAAGACGTCTAAAGCCGCTGCACTACTTTTATGCCTGGTGAGTAAGAATATTTTTATGTTTCCACTTCCTGGGCCTGGGAAATTTGACCACTTTTACTTTTTGTGGCAATAATTAATAACTTCTAAGTGAAACAATATTTTTTGGTTTAGTTTTTTGATGTGAGTTTATATTAGCAAAATGAAGGCATCTTGAAAAAATGGGCATAGCAACTCATTTTTTTAATGAAAAATTTTTATTTTTTAAAATAACTTTTTTAGCAGAATGTTGGTGTTATTGTATTTTATTGTGGTACGCCTTAAAAAAAATTAAAAATATTTAAAAATTATTATGACAGGTAGCTTTTCCATACACATTTTAACCGGGAGACCTGTAATATAAATGAATTAAAACTTTATTGTAAATATGTAATATGATTACTACCACACCTTTCGTTAATCCTCCAGAAGTTCGTTTTCGGGCTCCATCATCCATGAAAATTCGAATTGATCTTCAGCCAGCTCAGCGAAGCTAATCCGATCCTCTTGAACTCTTGCCTGAACAATTGAGCTCACTTGACAAAAGATCTAAGACGTCAGTTGGGAGGGACTTTTTTTTTTGAATTTGTATGCACCTATGAAGGTTAACTGATGAGATAAATGGATCTGATGTATCGATTTCCCTATGGAACACTCGACACTCAGCACACTCCTCAGCAAAATATTCCACAGGAAGAATCGTGTTTTCTATTATTTCCCTTGAATGAACCAAGATTTTATGAACTGTCGCAGTCGTTGGTAACCAAGGATATAGGTCAATAATAGTCTCCGCAGTATTAAAGCAAAAGGCTTGAAACGTAGCCACATTTAGTGGCAACTGACTTCAGAGACATATCAAGATTTTCCCTAGGTCTGTGATCAGCTTAACATTAATGCCAGGGATTTCTGCGAAGATTTTTGGGTCAGTAAAGGCACGTCGAGCGGTATTGCCATTATTTGTGCTACCAAATCCACCAACTTTTGTTTGATCTACGATTAGAGACAGCTGCTGCCAAAATAAGCCTTGAATCATTATTTTTCTTTCAAGTACAACTCTTTTATAATCTTGATCCGATATCCCCCATTTTCTTACGCTGCACTTATAGCCTGCCTGCAAAATAAATTCAAATAATGGAATCCAGCAGTGCAATGGACTCAATCCGTTGCTAAATTACTATGTACTGGCAGAAAGCCATAACTTAAGGCAAGATCCGCCATCAACAAATTAGTGCTTGCTTTTCCCGTGCGCCTAAAAGAACCGCTTCTTGCAGGCATACGATTCGCGCAGCTGTGTGTTCAAGCACAATTTGTAGAGTTACTTCTGCTTTTATTTCAGTTACTATTATGCCATCTGGTCGGCACTCTCATTTCTGATCTGAAACATTTTTGTAAAGTGGATATATATTTTTTGTTTGCTCCTTTATCGCACAATATTACTGCTTTGTGAAGCCTTGGTCTAAACTTTAGGTTTGAATTGCTAATGACAGGCTTGCGAATCGATTTGGACTTTCCCGGTAACATATATGGCCAACAGCTGTTAAACGTACGCAAGGTACGCTGCTTGAATCAGATTTTTTTATATTTGGTAGCAAATGCTTTTGGTTTTGCTCGCTAACTCGTCTTTAGAAGAAGCGAGTTTCAGCAAATTCCAAACGGCGTCCTCTTTTGCTGGTTTCGTACTCAAACAACTCTGCGTTTGCAATCCTTATGTTTCTGTTAAATGAATATAATAACTTTTAAAAACTTTTTACTGCAATGAAACTGTTAACTTAACAGTGGTACGCACTGCAAACTTTTTTTACCGTAACATTAACGATCAAATATATTATTTTGACTACTTTTGAAAAATGGGTTTTGACCAGAAAAGGTAGCAAAATTTACCATAGTGCACTGCACGAAGCAGAGTGTAATGATAAAGACAGAGAGAGAGAGATAATGGGTAAGCGCTGTAGCGCTGAATGGGAGCGGGTAAGCAACTTTAAATTAATTTCTTCATTTTTCACAGCTGTCTGGATACAAAATTTGGTTGCTCCAGCTCTTAAAGTCTCTGAGAACTAGGCGACCATCAAGATGTAAAGGACAGACGTTGCTATATCGACTCGGCAATTGATGCTGATTAAGATAAATCTATACTATAAATGTGTACAAAAAAATCTGTGTGTAAGCGGCTATCTCCGCAACGCGTGCACCAAATTGCATGCTGTTTATTTTTTTAATGAAAGCCAGAGAATGTGGCATTGTTTTCGATATTTGTGTAAGTATATTTGTTGCTTTTGATTATCATTGTTTAATTTCGATTTATTCTTAAATATTAAATGCATTTAGTAAGCAGCGAAGCGCGCAGGTCTGCTTGTACCATATAATTTATGGGGTCGGAAACGATTCCTTCTCTGCATTACACACATACGCTTGGACGCCCAACACGACCAAGACGCCCAAGACGCCCAGGACCCCCGAAACATCTAAGACCTTGCTCAACCGGATGAATATGCAATTATTATTAAACAACGCAAAAACTTTAAGCATGACAAAATGTAAGTGAATTGTTTTGAATATTTTCTATGTCAGTTCATTTAAATTACTGTGTCAAGAAAAAACATATCTAAACAAAAGAAAAACGAAACAGTCCAACCTCTCTGGCCCCTCGCGATTAGTGCAACTGAGCGCTGTATTATAAATTGCGTAGGGCGGTGCTAAACCCAGCAGATCACAACATATGAGTGATAGGGATAGCTTATATGCCCTTCTTGAGGGCCTCCGATTGACAGACAACGACACACAGCCGCCTCGAAAGATACCCGACAACATGGACCTAGCAACTAGCTTTAGATTGGAACAGTTGCAATCCGAATTAGACCAGTTGCACGAGTTACGACTCGTAACTTACGAATCAAAATCAAATATATATTATATATAATGTGTGTTCTGGTTCTTCATATGTGCTGAGTGGCTGTCTGGTGTACATACTGCCTAATGCTGATGTGGCATTTTCGGAGGTGAGCCGCAGAACTGCTTTCCAAAGAAACTGTGGATTGCAGAGTAGCTCGGGAAGGTTCGGCTGGTGGGTAGCCGGTTACCATTTATCATTGTTTTCAATTTTCTTGAGTAATTTTTGTACTTGTTGATTGTTAATCCGTGAACCATTACAGGTCCACCACAAGTTGAATTCAAGTTTTGTTCTTTCGCATTGAATATAAATATGTGGCCGACCTCTGGCGTTGCCACTGGTATGGCTATATTTTCTGTGCCACTGATTGGCAATGGAATTCTATTTTCCTTCGGTGGCCGTGGGTGAAGTCCCTTATTAAGGTTTTCTTGAAGTTTCCTTAAAAGTCCCTTATAGTCCCTGATCGGGCGCCACTTGCAAGATACCTTTGCCAGGCTGGGATATGCATCAGCCTGTCCAGGATCCAAAATTACAAGAAATTCGTAAGTTTTGCGGGGATTTTATCAGAAACGGGTCCCGCCGACTGAAATCAAGGGAGGGGAACGGGGCATTATACAAATGTTGTTCGATTATGACCTGCGCGTGGCGACTGGTCGATCGGTAACAGAGGGTTACCTAATCATCAGACCTCCAGTCAGTGTCCAATATCATCTGGAAGGGGAGTTGCAGACTGCTGACTGGCTCGCGCGTGTAAGTCGATTGCCCGTTAACGGAGGGTTACTTAGGTCAATCGCCTCCCAACAAGTGTCCAATGTCCCTCGTAAGGTGATCGGTGTGCACCGGAACCGTGGGAAAGCAATTTCGTTGGCACTTTGCTTTTCTTTCATCTTTCTTATGTTGTTATGGGAGGAGGGAAGGGAATATATATATACATATATATATTTTAACGCCTTCAGATAAACTCCACATTGATTAACCCAACAGACCATCAAAGATTGCCTTTGGCGATTTATTGTATGAATGCAGCTCTCCAGCGATTTTATCTTGAATAATTGAATTCAAGCTATCGACATCCTTCGCCTCAGTAAACAGTAAACAAATTTTTCAGCTGCTCCTTTTTATCCGTTTGTTCCACATGAATATCATTTCTAGCGGACCCGACAGACGTTTCAGAAAGAAAGTGTTTATTATTGTAATGTTGTTGTTTATGATAAACAACACTCTTTGTTTTTTTGATTTTCAAGATTAAAGCCAGGAACAATTAGCGACTGCCCTTGAGATTTATTTATTGACAGTGCAAATTTATTTATTTGTATGTTATTAATTCGACAGCTATACCCATTTCCTGAAACCAATGAATGTAGTGGCTCTGGTGGCGGTACCAATGCCATCAAATTGACTTGACCGCTCGCGCAACACAATCCAGTAGCTTCATTTTTAAACTTAAATGCCTTGCAGTATTGGCACACAACGTTCATTTGTCCAATAGCAACGATTTGCTGTGAACTGTAATCTATTACCGCGTTATAATTAAATGCAGCTCGATAGGGGTCTAAAGCAACATTTCTATGTTGTTGATGATTTCGATTCCATCGATTCCGTTCAACTTCATTCCTCGCTTCGCGTTGCTCATCGGCCAGACGTGCTCTTCTATATCTGTGACTTGCGGAATTGTGAGCTATGCGACCCAAGCCTTTACGTCTAATTGCTGGCATTTTTAAAACCGAAAATGCCTTTGTAGATTAAAGAAAACTATTGCAACGCATCATATGATCGAAGTGTTTCGTATACAAAGCTAGCTAAACCCATTTGTTCACGTTTTTTGCAGCCAATATATCGGGGATTCTAGACCCTAAACCCTTTTCCTGACAAAAACCAACAGACCAAAAAATGTATTAGCGAAATCGGTCTAGCCGTTCATGCGTGATGCCGGGACCAAAGGAAATAGGATTCATTTTTATATATATAGATTATTTATATTGTGTGTTTTTATCGTTTTCTCATTTGTCTACCATGTCGGCCGGACATGTCCATTTTCTTAGGAACTAAGCCTACCGGTACGGTACGGAATTTGCGAGTGGAATAGAAAGCGTTAAATTTTAAATTTCTGAAATTAACATTCTGATTCTTGCCAGTAGCGTTTCATGCAGATGCGTGGTATCTACTAAATCCCTTTTAGATTGATTTCTTTCTGCGCCTCTGTATTAATTAATACCTGTCTTTTTTTTATTCTTTAAGCTGAGCTTTAGTTATTTCGATTTTTTCGAGGTGCTATGAGTCAGGCGTACCTGCCACAACATTTAATGCCGTCCGAATGGGAATCAATTCGGAAATTTTATTAATGTTTTCTATGCTGCTCATTTGTCGGTCAAATTAGTTTTCAATAAAACCCGACTGGAAATTTAAACTGCTACTAAAAGTTTTATTTTAATTTTATTTTATTCTAACATTAATTTAGCTCATTTTAAAGCTTGTTCTAATCAACATTTTTATTTTTTAGCATCATCATCTACATATACCATATAAAGGGGATCCATTCTATCTATGGATTTAAAATGTATTGGTAAGTAGAAAGTCTTACCGAAAACTAATTCATATGGACAATAATCATGTGCCATGGAGGGGGTGGTGTTCAAACAATAAACGAAGTACATCCCAGTCTGCTGTATCAGCTGAGATGTACAGATGAGCGTATGAACTCATCAAATGTTCTGTGGCTTCGCTCCACGTTTCCTACAGTGTGGTGATGATGTACCTACTGATTGAATTTTTAAATTCTGTTCCCATGTCCGTAATGAACGTCTTCATTGGACCGTACTGTAGAATAAAGTCTTCAAACATAGCCTTAGCTACTGTTTTTGCACTTTTGTTCTTGATTGGTATGGCAACAAGGTATTTTGCTCAATCACAGATTAAAGTGACTGCACTCCGATTTAGACAGTGGACCGATCGTATCCAGAATTACCATATCGAACGCCATTGGGTTCTTGGTATGCTTAGTCGTTTTAAAAATGTTTTTCTGTTGCAATTCAGATCTTATCAAGATGGTTTGCCCTACTTATATATTTTTTCTTAAGTATTCTGTCATCTGTATCGCCGTTATTTACGTTATTTACAACGTTCGCCTTATTGTCCTTGGCTTGGTTCTCATCAGAGCCAAACCAGCCCATTTTGTAATCAATTTTTAACACATATTTGAGATTTTCTGTTTTTATCTTTGTTATATTATCGTTTGTTCTCTGCTTTGGATATAGTTTTACCCATAATGATTATTGCGTTCTTGTTCTACGTTATGGAATATAATAAAAAGTTGATATATGATTTGACTTGTTATATGAAAAAGGATAGAAATTATCATAGCATTGTGGGAAGGGTCCTATTCCGGGTTGCTGCTAACGTGGTTTCCACGGTCCAAAAAGAAAGATGAGGCGCCGAAACTTGTCGGGATCGGAGCTCGTCCCTTCCGTGGCGTAGGCGCTGTCTCCCGTGTCGCCCGGGGTCTTTAATTATAGTTTATTGAATGTATAAATGGAATATTTCTTAGGCTTGTGAGGACCTACCTCAGGCTGGGATATGCATCAGTCTGTCCAAGGTTCTCTACAAGGAAAATTTGTAGATTGCTGGTACTCTCAGGTTCGGAGCGGCCTTGTCTGACTGAAAGAGAGGTAGGTGATAGGGGGAAGCGGGGTGTTGCTGACGAAAGTACTTTGAGAAATCGGGGTTGGTTGTTTTTGTTGTTGTTCTTTGCGTTGTTCTTTTATTATTTAATTTTTGTTTGTTTACAATGACTTAACTCGCGGATCTAGTTACTTGGCCTCGGAGCCGGTGGACTGGGTGCCGACTTTGGCCGCGCTTGGCCTTTTTATGTAGCTGGCACCCGGAAATAATCGTTTATTGCTAAATTATGATTACGACAATAAGTGTGGGGCTAGTAATTGGGTCGAAGCGTGGTGCTTCGTTGACAGTTTGCTAGTAGGTCAGTAGTGTTCAGGAAAAGGTTTTTGTATTTGTGCTGACTTATTTTGAGAAATATGGGTCATCGATTGCGAAATGTTTGTGGTTGCTTAAGAGTTTTGTGCTGTGGTTTTCTTTCCGCTGATTGCGAAATAGTATGGATATTTTAATTTAATTTAAATTGAGTTTCTTTTTATTAAATTAAAATTTAAATTCTTTTCGGATGCTGACACGCCGTTATTTGTAGAGAACCGTGGCTAGAGCCATGGTTCTTCTGTTCTGCATATCTTAGTTATATTTTGGTTGCTGCCTACCGTGGAGGTGTCGCTGTGGGAGTTGTTTGTAACGAGCCATGGGTAGAACCATGGTTCGTTACAGGCTCTATGAATGTATTCATTCGAATGTATTCTCAACGGCAATGCGGCTGTATTCTGTTAGGTTGGCTATGTGTCTAATATAATCTAACTCTTCCCAAACTAGTACAGTTCCATCTGTAATGGGGATGTAGTGGGAATGGGAATAGTCAGTGACGCGGGAGTTATGATCTTAGGTTGGGGTAATATCAGTGATCTTGGAATATTCCTTGTATTTGGTGGTTTGATGCGAATTAAATACAACCAGAGTGTTTGAAGTTCAATTATTACAGGCCGCACTCTAATTGGGCAGATGTTATTCCGCTCAATGTTACATTAAATTTTAAAATTAAATTTTATGCATCACAGTGCATTAAAAAAAATGTTGTTATCGGTGGGCGCTCTAAGAAGCGCTGGCGGTTCACTGCTCCGGGTTTGGCCTGTGAGCCGGTGGACTGGGTGCCGACTTTGGCCGCGCTTGGCCTTTTTATGTAGCTGGCACCCGGAAATAATTGCTTATTGCTAACTTATGATTATGGCTAGTAATTGGATTAGTAGTGTTCGGAGAAAAGAGGGTTTTGCTAAGTTGGCATCCCGGAAGGTGATAGCTGAGTTTGGGACAGTGGGTCGGTAATTTAATAATTGCTTATTGATAATTTATCTAGGGTGTCGATTACGAAATGTCCCAAGAGGTGGGGGTTTTAAATTGTTGTGTGGACAAAAATGTGTAGAGTGGTTTATTAATTGTGTACGTTGCTTAAAGTGCTGACACACCGCTATTTGGGACAAACCGTGGCTAGAGCCATGGTGCGTCAGCTCTGTGTAGATCAGTTTCTTTCTTGTCTTCCGCCAGAGTGGATGTGCTGACTCTCCGCCGTTTGTGGCGAGCCATGGGTAGAACCATGGTTCGTTACAATAGTACATTATAGGCGTATAGGTTATATTCCGTCGTCGGCTGCCTCCCTGTTGACCGTCCTTCTGCTATCGACGACCCGTGTGTGGGTCGTGGTAGTCCGGACCCCCCATGGGGTATGGACGTAGCTGGTGGTCTGGGTGTCCATGACCAGCTGGTGGATGAAGCCGGTTTCTCCTTCTGACGATGCTTCCTCTTCGTTCTCTGAGGGTGATTCCTCTTCCTTCTCTGAGGGTGATTCCTCCCCCTCTTCTGGGGAGTGTTCCTCTTCAGAGTTAACGTCTTGATAGACCCCGCGGCTGTGTCGGGGGTCCCGCCGGTAGTGGGTTGGTGGTGGGCTTGGCGGAGGGGAGTCTTCGTCCTCCAGGGTGGAGGGCGTTTCTCTGAAGAGACCCCACGGCACCGGCGAGTATGAGGGTGTCGGTGGCGACGGCGTCCGTGGCGGTGGTGACCATAGGTTGGCCCGCGTGAAGCGTGATGGGCGTTGCCTTTCGTCTTCTTCCTGCTCCGTGTCCTGAGCGGATGCTGTTTCGGCATCGCTCCAGGTCCTTGTTTCTGGTGTGGAGTCGCAAGACTCGCTGTCGTATATTACGATTTCCTGTGCGGACGCTGTTCCGGCGTCGCTCCAGGTCCTTGCCCCTGGTGTGGAGTCGCAAGACTCGCTGTCGGATATGACAATGCTGTTTGTCGAGTTCATGTTGTATCGGTTTGGCTTGGTGGTGTCTTCTGTTTGTGGTGCGCCCGGCGCTTACTGACGATACCTCGGGTCCACGGCTTGGTATGTGGGCGCCGTGGGCAGAGGTCGTTGTCAGCTCTTTTTCTTTAGGTGAGGAGGTGTGAGGTGGCGCTATGGATCGTCAGCATTTCAATGTTCCTCAAGTTCTCCATGCTCAGCTCTCTTAGGAACGGCAGGCTTAGCTTGTCATGGTGCCCGGTGACATTTACGGCTGTCATTGAGGCGACCATTGCTTTCTTCTGGGATTCACCCGGGGGGTTCACATACCATGTCCCGTTGAGAGAGACTCGGCTGGTGTAGGCCACGAGGTATGTGCCGGAGATGTTTTGTATTTCGCCCGCTGCGTTCTCTACGCTCACGAAGGCGTCATTGATGACGAGCGTGCCATGATCCACCACGGTGATCGCGTCCAGGTGGCCGGGTAAGGTGGTGCAATGGGCGGTTGTTCCGGCCACTAGTTGTTGGGCACAGGTGGGTTCCCGTCGTTCTTTGCAGAACGTGACGCCGATGGTGGCAGTCCATCAGCCCGAACACAAGACACTGCACTAGACAGTCCCTCAGCTCAAGACAACACAAGACCCAGTCCACCGGCTCCGAGGCCAAGTAACAAGATCCGCGAGTTAAGTCACTGTAAACAAACTCAAGAATTAAATAATAAAATAACATCCAGCGAGCCAGCCACGAGCAGGCAAGACACTATAATCTCCGTCGAAGACAATGGCACCCCACGGTGGGCACTTTGGTACTGATGCGACAACATCATCTGTCCAACGCCACTGACGGCTTCGCTGCAAAACTGGCCCCGAAATATGACGGGCCCTACAAAGTTCGAGGGCCCGTCCGCCGTTTGTGACGAGCCATGGCTAGAACCATGGTTCGTTACAGTGTAGCATGGGTATTTTTATTTTCTTCGGGTGCTGACACGCCGTTATCTGTGGAGAACCGTGGCTAGAGACACGCTTCTTCAGTTCCGCGTATCTTAGTTTGACTCTTGTTGCCGCCTATCGCGGATGTCTCGCCACTCTGCCCAACAGGAAAATCTATTTTACCGGTCGACTCCATTGTCGTCGGGTATTACAAAAATTCAATTTACTTACATTGTTTTAATAGTATTTAATATTATTTTTATGGGCGTTCTCTGTAACGCTATCGGTCCGTGGCTCAGCTTGTCGCGCTGGCGGTGCCGGTGCAGTGTCTTCGCACAGGCTAGTTGGATTGGGTGCTGGAGCTGGTCATCTCGCAGGCTGATGGGGTGCTGGCGCTGGCGCTGGTCATCTCTTCCGTTTTGGCAACACCCATATGTAAGTGTTGTTGCACGTCGGTCTGTAAAGTGGCCCTTGGCAGTCTCCAGGGCAATACTTTTGTTGTTTTGGTATGGCTCTGGGGGCAGGACGGTGATTAATAAGTTGTCTATTTTGTTTTTCTGTTGTGGCACAGGGTGAGCTTTTACTTTTTAATAGCGACTTACCACTTCGGGGGATTGTCGTTTTTTGATCCGTTCCTTTAAACCACTTCTTCTGGGTTTAGGTTCAATTTGTGTGCTCCTTTTGGATGTGTGGAGGTGTCAGATATTTTCCTGGTTGATGGTTCGATTTGAAGTTAGGTTGAAGTTCAATAAAGCGATCTGTCTTCATTGAGTATCAAAATCAGAATGTTCTTTTATTCCTATGCCTCTTCACTTGAAGGCTGCAAAGCTTAGGTCTAGTGTACATAATGTATTTGGGTATGTGTTGCGAAGCCGCCGAGTCAGCTCCTCGCCGGATGTTGGGTCCGAGTATGTTTTCATCGGAATCTCTGGGTTGCAGCTCGTGGCGGATTCTGCTGACGCGGCCAACGTCTGGGTTGAACGACATAGTTCAGTAAGACAATGTCCGCGGGGGTTTGGGTGGGGGTCACGTAACGGCGGAGGCGGTAACTCGTGCGTTGCTCAAGACTATTTTTATTTCTGGGGTGTTATTTTTATTATTTTATTCTTCGTAGGTTTGTTTACAATGAATTACTCGCGAATCTTGTGAGGATCCTATTTCAGGCTGGGATATGCATCAGTCTGTCCAGGGTCCGCTACAAGAAAATTTGTAGATTGCAGGTGACTTTCGGGTTGGAGTGGCCTGATCGTAAGAGAGGTAGGCGACAGGGGGAGTGTTATAGCCGACGAAAAATATTATATTATATATATTATATTCCGTCGTCGGCTGCCTCCCTGTTGACTGTTCGTCTGCTATCGACGACCCGTGTGTGGGTCGTGGTAGTCCGGACCCCCCATGGGGTCTGAACGTAGTTGGTGGTCTGGGTTTCCATGACGAGTTGGTGGGTGAAGAAGGTTTCTTCTTCCGAAGATGACTCCTCCTCCTTCTCTGAGGGTAGATGTTGTGCTCTTCAGATTCCATGTCCTGGTAGACCCCGTGGCCGTGTCGGGGGTCTCGCTTTAGAGCGGTTCCGAGGATGTTTAGACTCCTGGCTCGTCGGTGGTGGGTTTTTAACGTTCCCACGAGGGTCCTGACGTGCTCCAGGTCGACAGCCAGGATGGTGGCGATTCGGCTCCCAGGGAATAATGCGGCAGACTCCTCCGCCTGCGTTAAATATGCCTCGTAGGAGGTTACGTTGGTTATATGGTGAAGGTATCCCCATATTTCTCCCACAGGACGGCGTCTCCGTCCACCATGGGCACATAGTTGGCGAGGGTGTAGTTATTAAGCTTTATCGTGGCCTGTGTGGTGGCGGTGAGGATCAGGACGATCAGGAGTGGTGACATCGTGGTGTTAGCTCTTTGGGTGAATAAACATAATAATAATAATAAGCATAATTATTTCTTCTACGCTTACTATGAATTTTTCCAGGGTTCCCTAGACTCCCTCAAATGTAGGTAATTGTTTAACGAATGCCAGAATATCTGTTGGGTTGAGAGTTGTGTTGATTGAAGTATTCAACGAGGTGCTAGCACTTTCTATGTTGTTTAGTCCGCTAATTGCAGGACTAATGTTCCTTGATAGCCCAGATCCGTTACCGGAGTCCATGGCTACTTGTGGTTGTGTTCGAAGGGGTTCTTACTCCCTAATTTCTGGTAAGCTAGTACTACTTCGAAGGCCTAATCGGGACTTAGTTTTGTCCACTAAAGTGTTCCTGGACATTTTCAGAAAGATTTTATATGTTGTGGTATGTTTTCTTGGGTTCTATATGTGGTGATATTAAGGTGTTTTAATTCCTATTCAAGTTAAATGTTTAGTTTTGCTTAATGTTTTGTGTAATGTACTTATTTTGATAGTCTTAAAACTATTTTGTTGTTTGTGGTATTTGTGGTTTTTTCTTTACTCTTCGCTTATCTCAGTCTGTAAGAAGTGTGTGATTAGTGTATGTGTATGTGTATAATATCGCTTATAATATGTGGACCCAGTGGAAATTCTGTGATAAAAAGTTCATTTACTGAACTTTTGTTTTGTGTGTGTTTGAGCGAAAGAAGAAACCAAGGAGAAACTCATTTTATGACGCTTGTTGAGAAGTACTTATATAAGTTAATTTTGTCCTTTCAACAAAAGGAAAAATTCTTTTTATTTGAGCAAATGTAGTTATTTATTCGAATCAAATTTATCAACTGACTTAAGCTAGTGTACAAAATCTTAACGTAACCTATTATTTTTTTATTTTTTTTGCTGTAAATTTCATTCGGCCGCCCACTTGGTAGCTACGGTTTCAATTTTATATACAGTAATCCCATCAAATTCTGGAACTGACTTCACCATGTCCAGTGGCTGATCACACTGGACCCCAGGCCTGATTTCTATTTTTCTGTACACTTCTACCTCTGGTACGGCGACAGGCGCGGCCGCTTGTAACTGATTAATTGTGGTCTGCATTTGTTGTAATCTAGCCTCAAATGTTGTGGCCTGGTTTGTCAGTGCGGCCTCGACGGCTGCGAGAATGGCATGATCCATGACGATGGGCGGTCTTTGAGTCGTACGTTTGTCAATGTTTGCCGTTTGGATGCCTTCGATCAAGGATTTCAGGCTATCGTCACTATCGTCGGCACTTTCCCTATCACTCATATGGTGCAAACTGCTGCGTGTAGCACTGCCCTAAGTACTTAGAACACCGCGCTCCCTAGAATTAATCTTCAGGGGACGAATTTGACTGGCTAAACTGTATTAAAGAACCAAATGTGTCACTTCTTATTTTATCTTTATTTTCTTTTCTTTTCATGAGCTATTCTAGCAAAATTTACGCAATTATCGGTGAACTTTTATTTTAAACAGAGATTTAGGTTGGCTGACACAGAAAACATTTAAAATTCAAGCAATTCACTGTACCTCATTGTTACAGCCTATATTTACTCTGACGATTAGTTTTGTTTAGTTTAACTATGCACCGGTTGAGCGTTTTGGATCCGTCACGTTGGGCGAGGGAATTCCCCACAGCCGTGTAGATTTTGTTATTATATTTTCTCTTTCGAGGCGAGGGAGGGCCCTTCAGCCTATTTTTTCCTTGTAGATCTTTTGATGGGAGCGAGGGATTGCCCTTCAGCTCTTTCCTTGTTTTAGTTCTTGTATTTTTATTTGGGTGTTGCACTATGGAACGTTCTCACTCGTTTTGTGTTGTTATTATTCGGTTAATTTTCCCTTTGGTGATCGGTGGAATTTTTTGCGGGAATTTTCTTGCTATTTTATCACTTTTTTGCTTCCCCCTTTTTTTTTTTAACACCACCAGGGCGACACCAAAAAAACGCACTTTTCTTTATTTTATTCGGCTGAATTTATTTGATTCCGGGTTTCCCCTACTTTTGTGTTGAAGAGATTTTAATCTTTTGCACACATTATAACAACAATGATTATTACAAAAATATTTGTTAATTCTAAATCTATATTTTTTGATTCTACCTTATTAATAACGTTAGCAGTGGAATCCACTGACTTAACGTCTACTACTCCCATCTTGGGTATATATGGATTATAGGAATTATAATCGATCAAAAAATCTTCTGAAAATTTACTAATGGAATTATTGTTCATTTGTTTTTACAATATTCCTACCTATCGTTTTGAGTAGCTTTACGGGCTAGACTATTAGTCGAGCAGAAAAGGTTCAGCACAACTTTACAATTTGTCATATATATATTTAATTTTTAAATTATTTAATTATTTAATTATTTAGTTGTCAGCCATGTAATATGTACATATGTGTCCGTTCTCCTGCGTCAGCTGGTCGTCGCCGGTTTGGGAACGCTGACGCTCCTTCCATGGCGCAAGTGGCGGTGTGCCTCTCGCGCTTGTCGTTTCTCAGCTGCTGATGTCCTGGGCCTATGGACTCAGGCGGGGCCGGTGCCGGTCATCGCACAGGTCGTTGAAATACGCTCTATGTAGCGTTGTCGGTGCCTTTTCAGGTCTTTATCTTCATTTATTCTCAGCACGCTTCTTTTTTTTTTTGGCTATTTTTTGTGTATTGGCTATGTGTGCATACTACAGTATCCATTTCTATTCCTGCGCAGGATTTTTTCTGTCTACTCTGATGTCTCGTAGTGACTTTAAAGACATTTGTATTCATAGTTTTTAGTTCTTCAATAGTTATTCGTGACAGTGCATCTGCCACGAAATTGTCTTTTCCCTTCAGATACTCTACGGTAAAATCATACTCCTCCAATTCCAGTCTCATTCTTGTTAGTTTTGAGCTTGGATTAACCATTGAGAAAAGATAAGTTAGTGGTCTGTGATCAGTTTTAGCTAAAAAATGCTTGCCATAGACATTTGGTCGAAAATGTGTTATTGCCCAGTAAATTGTAATATTCTTCCATATTTAATTTAACATTATTAATCTTTACTTGGAGCGTCTGCTCCGTTCTGTCACTTTATTCAATCAATCTTGCATGTTAATGTTGGGTTCGGCTAACCCGAAACATGCAATGCTTATAGCTATGTGTTTATACATATGTTGGAGGAGTTTTATTCTTCTCCCACTCCTTTTCTTCTTGGGGTTCTCTGCTGGTTTTTGGCGAGCCCTGTACTCAGCTATTGTGAGTGGGCGTGGTCCATCGGCTGGACAAGCCTCTAAAGCCTCCTGTAGGCTGGGCTGAGTTACGGAGGGAGAACTATCCCCCTTTTTTACGGCCTTTTGGCTCGACAAGGTAAGAATACAATTGATTACGGCTTGTCGCCGGAGTTGGACAATTTATTAAGCCAATTGCTTTTAAAGGGAGATTGTCAAAAACTAAACTTTAATTACAAAAGGCATAGCCGGCGAGCCGGCCGCTCGAGGCGCTCGAGGCACAACTTGGGTGTTCGTATTATGTTTCACCCGAGCCATGTCTGGGACTTGTTTACGTAACTGCAACAAAGTGTTGCAGTGTATATGCTTTAAGTATCGTTGGTACAGTCAGTACCAACTATGTGAGCATACTACAGTGACCTGACCTCCGATTATGGGAAGCCAAAGATTGTTTATAAATTGAATAATATTCTTATAAGAACGGGTACGTTAGCTCCCCCCTTCCTTAAATGTGTCGTCCCGATACATTTTGGGTTTCTGAAACTATTCTAATTTCTTCTGATAATTGGGAAATATTGTTTTCTATGGATTCCTCTTTAGGTTTCATGAGCCATTTGGATAGTATAATAATTATTGTTTTATAAATGAAATAAAATATGAGTAATATTACCAAAAAGATTAGTATTAAAGTCGTAAATGGTAACCCAGTTTCTCCAATTCTTATGATTGGGTTTACAATGTTAATGTTGTCAAAAGTAAGTATTGAATCGTTTGATTGTTCATAACTAATTAAATCATAATTACTATATTTAAGATGCGACACATATTCCCAAATTTTATTTACCCCATTAATACATGTTTTGTTATTAATAGTAATTGAGTCGTTGAATATAAGGAGATATGTTCCTTTTAAAATATTGTTGCCTACAACGTTTGTTCCTGATACTAAAATGGCACCATTTTGAAGTAAATCCAAATCCTTATTTTTTTCCCTTGTTTTGGTGCAATTGACTTTAAAACCATTTAGTAAGTTAGTAAAACAATTACTTTCTGAACTTAGTTTTGCGTAATTATTAAATGTTTCTTTTCTCAAGTTATTCATTAAATAATACTTCCCTTTACATTTACAAATTTTGTCACTTATAACTAATTTCCCATCTTGTTGCGAAATAGCTCTTGCATGATAAAGATTACAAACTTTAACAATTACTGGGTATTTTATATAAATTATTATTATTCAGAGTTTCGTATTATTTTAACCGTTGCAATGTCAAGTGAATCTGTTATTTCAACAGGTTGATTTTCGTGTTTATAAATGTCGTTTATATCAATCTTATTTAATATTTTTGTGCTGAAAATGTTTATTTTTGATAAAGTTATTGTATCAATTAAATTCAGAATGTCGAAGGTAATTAATTTTAAACGATGCTTTCTTAATATTGTTTCTTCATTAAAAATGAGGTTCTGCAAGTTTTTTGATAGCAATTCAATCTCCCGGAAACATTTTGAATTAATTATAAACTGTTTGTTATTATTTGCGATGAAATCGTTAACTTTTTCCAGGATTTTTATAAAGTCGTCATGATCAGGGGTCCCTGCTATCCATTTCCAGACAGTTCCCAATTCATTAATTGCCCTTTTTGTAAGTGCACCAAAAGCACTAGTTTAACTAAGTTGGGTGTTTGGGCGATCTCATCTTCATTTGGAACACTTAGTATCGAAAATCGATTGTTTGCTAGTGCCTTATGTGGCACAGTGTTCTCGGTTATTTTAGTTATTTTAGCTGCATTGTTGTTCTTCGCAGTTTGTGGGCGGCGGTAAGAAGAAAGTCAAGAATGCTTGGCGGAAATATGCCCATGAGCTGCCTTTTAGTTGGCTGGTGCGGTACCAGCGACTGGCCCGATCGGTGAGGAGTTCTGTCATGGCCCGAGGCAGCTGATTGGTGTCCACCCCATATGAGAGCGCACGTTCTTCGAGTAGTTCCAGAAATGCAAGTGGGTCGTCCTGTCCGTCGAACCTGAGTCCCCATTTCCGAACCTGTTCCGTGACGTGGGCGATGTAGCTGTGGTGGCGTCCATCTATAGAAGGGTCCATGGCTGGCACGATCCTCTGGGTGGGCGAACGGTTGGTCTACGTAAATGGAGGTCTGGGCAAATCGGCTGGCGTTACGATGCGTGGGGGGCCGGGTGTGCTGTATTCGGCCGCGGTGGGGACTTGTAACCCGGCTTTTGGGTCCGTTTTCCGCTGGTCAGATGGCCAAGGACCAGATGGTCCGGACCAGATGGCCAGATGTGAGGACCTATCTCAGGCTGGGATATGCATCAGTCTGTCCAGGGTCCGCTACAAGAAAGATTTGTAGATCGCAGGTGACTTCAGGTGTCGGGCTGGCTTGAAATGAGCAGGCAAGGGAGAAATGATGATGCCGTAGTTGTGTTGGTTTGTTTCTTTGTTTATTTTCTTTTTTTTCTTTATTCACTTAGTTACTTGTTGCTTTAGTTACTGACGGTAAAATGCGCTGATGGACTGCGTACCTCTTCGGCCGATCTTGGCCCTTTAATGCATCTGGTGATCGCGCCTGACCCGGAACAATAATTAATTATTGCTAACTTATGATTATTTTATGACAATAATTTGTGGGGCTAGTAAGTGGGTCGAAGCGTGGTGCTTCGTTTCGACCCGGAAATAATTGCTTATTGCTAACTTATGATTATTGGGTGGCAATGATTGTGGGGCGTGGTAATTAGGTCGAAGCTTGGTGCTTCGTTGACAATTGCTTAGTGGGTCAGTGTGTTTTGATGAGACTGCGTCCCGGTAGGTGTGGACTGCAGTTGGGAATTGGGTTTTTGCTACCTCCGCATCGCGGAAGGTGATACCTGAATTTGGGTCGATAGGTCGACTTGACTTATTTTGAAATAACGCAAATGATATTTCTTATGTAGGTCGTCGATTGCGAAATGTCGCAAGAGGTGGGGTGTTTTAGATTGGTGTGTGGACAAGAATGTGTAGAGTTGTTGATCGAGAGTTCTTAATTAATTGTGTTGTAATATTGGATTTCCGAACCTGGAGAATATTTTCCAACCTCCGTTTTGCTTGAAGTATCTTTATTGAATATTCTTATGAAATATATCTTAGAACTTACTTGGCTAAAGCCAGCGTAGCTGCGCTGCCAGGAACGCCGGCAGCGGAGCGGCTGAATTTTCGTTTATATATTCGTTATATATAAATTATATTTAAGTGTATTGTCCGCGCTGCGGTCTCCGTCGCTTCCGCTCCGGTGGCAGCAATCTGGTCCTATGGGCCCGTTAACTCCCAGATCCCCAGCTCACGAACCAATGCAATCAATGCCTATGATTCCATCACATGGGCCAGGTGGGCTGTCATGTCGTATCCTCCTTCTACTAGTTATTATAGTTGAATAGTTAAATAGACTTCTTTTGCTGGAGTCCATGGTGATTCTATCATATCGATTGATGTGCGTCCTCCCGCCTCTTCTGTCTCAGAGGGCGTTTTATGGACTCTACTTTGGCCTTTTGTCGGCGTCATAGTGAAGGCTCTTTGCTGTAAGCCTCCGTGAGTTGCTGGCTCCGATCAATCGATTGTGGTTGGACATTCTGTACCACATGAGTACTTGATGCCCGATTTACCTGCTCCATGCTCCCGGCAAAGATGACAGAGCTGCCAAATGGTGCTACTTATTGGTAGGAGATTCTACCGTAAGTATGTGGCTTGTTGCCAATTTATGTTGAAGAGTCCTGGTGACTTCTTCAGTGTGATCTGCAGGTTGTATCCTTTTCCTGTCGCTTGTTGGACAGTTTGTAAAGGATTTTCTGCGTCGGGGTCACCAAAATATTAATCTGTGTTGTGTGTGTGAGTGAATATGCGTACGATACAAAACCAGAACTTGAACCAGTCGGACTGCGCAGAGGGTTTCCTACCGTGAGCAAATGAGGGTCTGAAGACACGGCGACAGCCTCTGATGATTGCAATTGTAGAGTAGAGTAGTGACCAGGCAGTGATGGTACTTGTTTCAGTCGCATATTTATGCAGTAATTAACCTAATTTTGAACCTTTTTCGCTGTGTTGGTGGCTCCTCTATTTCCGCAATGTCTTGAATAGAATTTTTGGAGCGTTTTGTTGCTACCTCCTCTGAGAATAATGGGGCGAGACGACTGATGGGGCGTTTGTATACGCCGGACGATGTTTTGACATCAACCACTCGTACATGGTTGTCTTGCCCAGGATAAGTTTTCATGATGCGACCCATTGGCCACTTCATTACTGGAAGGTTGTCTTCCTTCACCAAAACTAATAATCCTTCGGTCACGTTTGGAGCGGTGGTTTTCCATTTATGCCGAGTTTGCAGTTCCAAATTGTTTCCAAAATGCATGTTTTAAGCGTGAAACCAATTCCCAGCGCTTAACCAGAGTTTTCTCTTGACGATCGGTGTTGACGTCAGGTGCTGCGGTCAAAGGTTCACCGATCAGGAAATGCCCTGGAGTAAGCGCACTTGTATCCGTTGGATCATTTGACATTGGAGTTATGGGTCGGGAGTTCAGAATTGCTTCAATTTCGATTATGACTGTGTTCAGCTCCTCAAACGTCAAGGATGCTGTTTCTGTGGTTGTAACTAACAGCCTTTTCGCTGATTTTACCGCAGCTTCCCAGGGGCCGCCCAACGATGGGGCCCGAGGAGGAATGAATTTAAAATCCACTTGTTTTTTGTTCCAATGATTTGTGATCAGAGCATGTGCCTTTTCGCTAAATATTGCTTCTTTCAATTCCTTTAGCTTGTTATTTGCGCCGACGAAATTTGTTGACGGTTTATGTACCGTATGCATACCAAAACACACACACAAACACACATTGCTGATACTGAAAAGCCTGTCCAGGGTTCCTCTACAAGAAATTTGTAGATGTGCTGGAACTTAAGGTTCGGGACTGGCCTTGCATGACCGAAGGAGTGGGAGGCAAGGTGGAAGGTGGCGTGGGTTGCTTTTTGAGCAGCTGGCGATCGTGAGAGTGACACCGCGGTCTCCCATGAGGTGTCTTATGACGCGGAAGTGTTTCTAACAGTGGAATTTCTCATGTAGGTCAAAGTAGGCGGGGCGCGTTTGGCGCTGTCTCCGCCGATTGCGAAGTAACATAAATGATCGAGAGTGTGTGTGTTTGCTTACGTTGTTGTGATTACGTAAGGGGTGAAGGTGTAAATAAATATAAATATTGTAGTAAAGTATATGGGAATATGCACATGCTTGTGCGCCGTCGGCCATGTGAAATATGCCGACGCTGCACTAATGCAGTACCAGGCATAAATGTGTGAACGTATTTCGTCGCACTTGAAATGTGCCCGGGAATATTTATTGCATTGCGAGGTCCTATCTCAGGCTGAGGTATGCTTCAGTCTGTCCAGGGTCCTCTACAAGAAAGATTTGTAGATCGCAGGTGACTTCAGGTGTCGGGCTGGCACCCTTACGAGGGTGTGGGCGGATACGGCGTCCGTGGTGGCGGTGACCACAGGTTGGCCCGCGTGAAGCGTGATGGGCGTTGGTTGGCTTCCTCCTCCTCCGAGTCCTGGGCGGACGCCGATTCGGCGCTGCTCCAGGTCCTTTCCGTTGGTGTAGCGCCGTCACGGGACTCGTCGTCTGATATTAGTATCGTCGGAAATGCGTTCATGGTGTGGTATTACGTTGGTTGAAAAATGTTTTCTGATAGTTGAGCTCCCGGCGCTTACTGACGACACCTCGGGTCCACGGCTGAGTCGGCCTGGCTGGGGGCCCGCTATAAGAACTAGCCCAGTCGCGAACGGAGAGCTCAGGGACTTGGCAGCCCCCTGTTCTAATGATGCCTTGCCCGGGCAACGTGGATCTCTGCCCGGGCTGCCCTTCTCTGCATCTCATGGGATGACATATGGAAAATAAAAATATACAAAGACGAAAAAAACAAATGAGTATGGCACTCGCCAAACGCCAACAGGGAGCAATCCCAAGCAGGCGAAGGCAGCGGCCCCAAGACCTGGCCTAGCCCGCTCAAGCGCAGGAGAGACCTGCTCGGTGGAAGACGCGGGTAGGAGCCCGGTTGGATCCCGTCCCGAATCTGTGGTGGGTGGCGACTAATGCAATGATACTCCGTCGGCAAAACGCCAGCACTGATGCCCGCCCCTCAGCAGACTGGCTGAAGAAGGTGGAGGGGGCTACGACAGTGCTGCCTGCCTTCAGCATGAATGCCCCGAGGGAGGCTCCTCAGCCGAAGGGTGCAGCACAATGAATCCTTCGCACAAATTGCCAGGGAAAGGACACTCACAAGTGTCCTGGACAGATGCAGTGCCAGTGGAAGTGGGTGGAAGCGGCATTGGCCGACCGCTGCTTCGAGCTGCTAGAAAAGACCCCGGACCTCCCCCAGCCAGCAAGGGATGGTTCCCGGGGAATATAAAAGTAATTGCCTGCGAGGACGAGCGCTCCGTGCAGCTATGTATACAAAGCAGCGGTGGCGCAGATCGGAGAGGTTTATGCCGGGGCCAAGCTCGTTGCAGTAGACTGCAGGGAGGTTCCCAGCCGACCTCGGGCTCGGATTTGGGTGCCTGTTTCTATGAAGGAGCCGCAGCGCATCCTAAAAATGTTGCAGAGATGCAACCCCCATCTACCGACCAGTGACTGGAAGGTAGTCAAGGTTGAGGCGACGCAGGGGCCGATGAGCCAGGCCGTGCTCGTGCTCAACAAGGAGTCGCTGGCCCTGATAGAGGCAGCAAAGGGAGAGCTGAACTTCGGCTTCAGCTCCGTGCCCATAAGGGTCTATAAGTCGGATGCGGCGGTCGAGGCGCGTCCTGTCGACAACTCAGTCGAGCAGGATGTTGCCTCGGAGATCGAAGCACCCGACGAGGAGCCGGAGCCGGTCCAAGACGGCTACACATCGGATTCGACGCTGATGCGTCAGACAACACCACAGTGGTGCAGAACATATCTAGGGATGTCTCTAAGACTTCTTCAGATCAACCTCCACCACTGTAAAGCAGCATCTGCTGCCCTCAGACTCCGCTTGGACGCGAGCGGAGCAGACATTGTCCTAATTCAGGAGCCTTGGGTGGTGGTAGACAAGGTCTGTGGACTAGAGACGAAGGAGGAGCACAAGCTGATTGTAGCTCAAAAAGAAGGTAAGATTCGTACCTGCACTCTGGCAAGAAAGCGCCTATATAACTTTCTGCTCCGTAATTTTAGCAATGGCAACAACACGGCAGCACGCCCAGAGCTACAGGGGACACACCTAAGACCTAAGCCTGGTGTCGTGCTACATGGCTCACACGGAAAGCGATCCTCCAAGTGACCTCGTTCCCCAGATAGCCAACGACAGCGACAGTGAAATGTCGGACTTAGGCCTCACCACACCCAGTGGGGGGCTCGGACACTAACCTAAAGGGTGAGTCACTTTTTAGCTTCATCCTTAAGTCAAGCTTGTTATTATGCAATCGGGTAACGACTATATTAGCCCCAGGAAAGCCAACTGGGATATATATATAGCACGAAAATGGAGGAACTAGAACTAGAACTATCCCTTACAGAGACAACTGGCTCGAGCCATACCAGATCCTCTCCCAGATGGAGCCATACAAATCTTAACAGACGGCTCTAAGCTGTTAAATAAAGTTGGAGGAGGTATCTACTCCGAGAAACTAGCCAGAAGGCACGCCATCAGGCTTCCAGACCACTACAGTGTCTTCCATGCAGAAGTCACTGCAATCGGCGAAGCTCTGAATTGCATCCAAACTCTTCTAAATCTAAAACTCAGCAGAAAAAGGTGCAGTACCATCATACGCTCCTTTACGGGACATTGGCCAATAGGCACTCACGCAAACAGGCTGGGTGCCCCTTATAATGATTTTGGTCGTAGCTGTAGAGACGAGGAAGAAACGGTTGAGCACCTGTTCTGCTCCTGCCCGGCTCTCAGTAGAAGAAGGCTACAACACTTGGGCTCGCCCTTTATAACTCACATTTCGGAAATGTCCACAATCTGTCCCAGAAAGATGGCAAGCTTTATAAGCGCATCCGGCTGGGATAACCTAACCTAAGCTAGGGTTAAGATCCGTGTTTCCTGTGTTCGGTATGGGGATACGAATTAAATACGACCGGATTGTTTGAAGCTCAATTATATTCTGATTCTTTGTTTCATTCTTAGGTTTAAGGTTGGCTAACATTGCTGGCCTTGCTTCAGAATCAGCTCACGCTTCGCTCTGCACTTGGATCGGATGTGTGATTGCCGTGGCCTGGTATTGTTTTCGCAATTGGATCTGATGCAAGTTTGTTGCGGCATCGACGCTGTTGGTGCTTGCGAATCAAGTGTCGTGCTACGTCAGCCGAAGTGGCTTCGCGTCGGCCAGGGCGAGGATAGGTGCTGAGGATAGGCCTTCGGCAGCTTCTCCTATCTTGCTGCTTCTTGACAACCATTCGTCACATTTATCTATTTTTGCCATTGATTTTGCCGCTGCCCATGGAGTGCCCGAAAAAATACTTCTGCTAACCAGGTAGGTGTCATGTTCTTGAAAACCTTGACCGCCATCAATTTTAATTTTCACCTCGTTCTTCCAGGTGATGGAAATTCGGCACATTGCTGGCTTGGTCAGTGATACTCTAGATCTGTTGGCACCCAAAGACATCAAATGCAGCTACAGAGCTACTGGAATCGTTTCATTCCATCCAGAAATCATCAGAGACCATGCATTTGTTCAAACTGTTGACCAAAATGATGCAGAGGCAGAGGCTCGTGTTGATAAAGAAGGATGAGGGATCAGCGACACCAGATCCTTCGACGTCAAGAGTGCCTTGGGCACAGTTAACGCCCAGAGAATCTTCACCGAGCTGCCTATCACTTCTGGACTTCTGATGAAAATCTCCGTGCTTACTGCTCCTGAATGCATTGCTCCTTTGCAGGGAATAGCACCTAACAAGGGGGCTAAACTACCAGAAATTCACAGCAGAGAACACTAGCCAGACCATCAACAAAGCGCAAAAAGGAAACTCCATCTAAACCATCGGCTCAGCACACCAAGGTTCAGGAGGCCGAGGCTCTACCATCTGAGGATGCCGTGGACTTTTGTCTTATCTCTCTGAACCTTCTGCCAAATAAATTGACCGCCACAAGCTCTGATATGTGCTCTGATACGTGCCAACACAAAGATCGAAAATCTGTGGCAGGCACAATTTTAAAGATACGATAAAGCTAAAAACGGCAG
The DNA here is from genome assembly GCA_018150885.1 of Drosophila tristis. Taxonomy (NCBI): domain Eukaryota; kingdom Metazoa; phylum Arthropoda; class Insecta; order Diptera; family Drosophilidae; genus Drosophila; species Drosophila tristis. The sequence goes on from JAECWT010000228.1 coordinate 5,587,667, forward strand.
TATAGTAGAGAATGCCCATATCTATCAGATTGCCGAATCTGAATCAGATTGGATCATAATCATAGCCAGAATGAAGAAATTCATTTTCAGTTGCTTCCCCCACCTCCTCCAGCACGAGACCCGCTACTCATTCTCTTTCTCGCTTGCACACACTCTGCCCTGTGCACAGAAGATGTAGAATATACATTTTAGATGTGTTATCTACATATCAGATGTAGAATAACATGTTATAAGTAGATGAAAGATGTAGCAAAAAATGTAAAATGTAAAGCTTTTTTAAATTCTACGTAAATCATAAGCTGAAAAATTTATATACTGACTGAGTACGGGTATAAAAGTAGAGTCGCGTCCCCAGAAGCGATTCACACGTTTCTTCTCGTTTTATTTGTTTTTCAGTTTATTTATTTATCTATGCTAATATAAATGACTGTATAGAAATGTATATTAATTATGAATAAATTAAAGGAAAAAGAGATATTGAATTGTGCTATGAATTATTCCAGAAGTTTGATTTTTAAAACGATGAGTTTTGTTTTGGTAAAATAATATTTAGCAGTGGTGGGAATTAGGACATTGGACTGGCCGGGAAATGGGCCTGATCTCAGTCTGATCAAAGCAGACACCCAAAACTTTGTCTGAATTGAAAAAAGAATGGTAAAAAACGGTAGTTGAACAATATAAAATCGACACATTATGAAATCTAGTATACACCAAGCAAATGGTGCCAACTGATGTAGCGACATGAGATGACCTGCCGCATCATAAATGAGGAATGGGCAAAGTGGGTGGGCGTGGGCGTAGGCGTGGGAAATAAATAAAATGTAAAAATAAAAGCTGTTATTGGTTTGATCTATTTGAAATTGCACCATGAATATTGTGCAAATGCCTTTGGCTTTCGACTTCGAATTTCGTTGCTGCCGTATTATAAACTTTGTCAATAAATTCCAATATTTGAGAGAATGGTATTTTTCATATGGGCGATTAGAAAACTACGATGCTACCTCGAGGACTACAGATTCGATGTCATCACAGAGATGGTCGCACCAAAATGGCTAAAAATCCTTGAAAGACCGTACGGACTCAATACGACAAGTATTTTTGTAGGGAGACGGGTTCGTTGCATCAAAAAACAAAAATATGCGACGGTAAATAGCTGTTCGTTCCAGTAAGCGGCAGTGATTATTTGTTATAAATACAAAAATACGTACAAATAGCTGTCATAGTCGCCAATGAAAGAATCAGCCGTGGCCTATCCTTCGTGGCATCGGTAATGATCGTTTCTGTTTTAGGATCCGTGTTGAAGGCGAGCAGCATGGGGTCTTCCGAGAAAAGGTGATCCTTGTCCGGGTGCGTAAAACCGTCGCGCAGTGTCCACAGAAAGGCAATCGGCATGAGACTGAATCTAACGCGGTCCATTAGGCGGCGCAGATGCTTCACGCGCCACGTTCATCCAGCGCAGGACCAGGTCCAAAGCTCTGCAGAGTAGCGCTTCAGGTAGAGTCGCTTGAGGAGCTCTTCCAGGTCGTCTACTGATAGCTCTGTAAAAAATTTCAAAAGTCTAACCTAAAAAAAAAAAAAACAAAAAAAAAAAAAAAAACCTTTTGTAAACAAAAAATAAAATAAAAAAAAAAAAAAAAAAAAAAAAAAAAAAATAAAAATAAAAAAAAAAAAAAAAAAAAAAAATCTCAATGCAAGTTATTTGTGGTCCTGAAAAGGACCGATTTGTATAAAGTTTATATGCGCTTGTCGAAGAAATGTCAACTTAAGCACGCTCGCCACGAATACGTCTGGCCAGTTGGATGTCCTTGGGCATGATTGTGACACGCTTGGCATGGATGGCACACAAGTTGGTATCTTCGAAGAGACCGACCAGATAGGCTTCGCTAGCTTCCTGCAGGGCCATTACTGCCGAGCTCTGGAAACGCAAGTCGGTTTTGAAATCTTGAGCGATTTCACGAACCAACCGCTGGAAAGGCAGTTTGCGGATCAGCAGCTCGGTACTCTTCTGGTAACGACGGATTTCACGCAGGGCAACAGTGCCAGGGCGATAACGATGAGGTTTCTTCACGCCACCGGTTGCTGGAGCACTTTTACGCGCGGCCTTGGTAGCCAGTTGTTTGCGTGGCGCCTTGCCACCAGTGGATTTACGAGCAGTCTGCTTGGTACGGGCCATTTTCACTCTCAACGCTTGAAATTCGAATTGACAATAAGCGAACGCACCACATATGCTAGCTTATATAGCATTCTGCTGGTGGAGGGTTGAAACGAGAGAGCGAGAGCAGCCGAAGCGTGCTGTTTCATTTCCCGAGCGAGATGCACACATCATTCGGACTCACTCGTTTTTCTATGGTGGTTTTGGTATAAATAGCAGTAAGAGGGTTGCCTGACTAAACATTCGTTCCTGACATCCGTAAAGTGAAGCAAGCATATTGAAAAATGACTGGTCGTGGTAAAGGTGGCAAAGGCTTGGGTAAGGGAGGCGCTAAGCGTCATCGCAAGGTTCTGCGTGATAACATCCAGGGTATCACGAAGCCCGCTATCCGCCGTTTGGCTCGTCGTGGCGGTGTAAAACGTATCTCCGGACTCATCTACGAGGAGACTCGTGGAGTGCTGAAGGTGTTTTTGGAAAACGTTATCCGTGATGCCGTCACCTACACCGAACACGCCAAGAGGAAGACAGTCACAGCCATGGATGTTGTGTATGCTCTGAAGAGGCAAGGCCGCACGCTGTACGGTTTCGGCGGTTAAGAAACTGTGTACACTGTACAGTCCGCTGTTCAAAAGTATCCACAAAGTAAACAATCGGTCCTTTTCAGGACCACAAAATAATCAAAAAGAGAGGCATATTTTCAAGAATTGAATTTTACTAATAGAGGTTGATATTAATATTATAAAGTAAGGGAAGATTCATATCAGAACAAACTAACCGATTGCCAAGCCAACAATTTGTTGTGTTCCCATCTAGGCAAGGCATGGCTATTGGTTGTACATATTTTTAAATTTAAATACCCTAGAATTCGTCTTTCAGACGCGCAGAGCACAACTGTATTTTCTTAGTCCCATTTATATGTACTTTCCCTAATTCCCTAGCCTTGGATTGGTCGTCCTGAAAAGGACCGAATTGCGCGCATACCTGGCGAGGGATATTGTTTAGGTATAATTTGCCTGGTAAAATAGGGTTCGTTTTTGGTTGTAAATGCACTGGAAAAGGGATCTTGGTCTCAGGTACACGTGTAGGTAAACGAAATATGGTCCCTCCCCCTGACACTCGGTCCCTTGAATTCCGTTGGCATATTCCATTAGTCTTTCAGACGCGCAGAGCACAACTGTATTTTCTTAGTCCCATTTATATGTACTTTCCCTAATTCCCTAGCCTTGGATTGGTCGTCCTGAAAAGGACCGAATTGCGCGCATACCTGGCGAGGGATATTGTTTAGGTATAATTTGCCTGGTAAAATAGGGTTCGTTTTTGGTTGTAAATGCACTGGAAAAGGGATCTTGGTCTCAGGTACACGTGTAGGTAAACGAAATATGGTCCCTCCCCCTGACACTCGGTCCCTTGAATTCCGTTGGCATATTCCATTCGTCTTTCAGGCGAGTCGAGCATAACTGTACTTTCGTAGGCCCTGGTACCTTCTTCGCTATCAAATAAATAACGCGCGAAACCCAGGCAAAAACGTAGCCCCACCCCATCCCAACAGACCTGAGTAGATTATACTTTTAAATGATAATAAATTATGAAAATTCTCTTAGTTCTTTAGACATGGGTTGGTCGTCCTGAAAAGGACGTTTGGGTTTTTATGCATATGTACAAGAATGTTATTTGCTGTGGCTATTGGAACATTTATGCCTTCTTCTCGGTCTTCTTGGGCAGCAGAACGGCCTGGATGTTGGGCAACACACCACCCTGAGCAATGGTGACGCCCGAGAGCAGCTTGTTCAACTCCTCATCGTTGCGGATGGCCAGCTGCAGATGGCGAGGGATAATTCTCGTCTTCTTGTTATCACGGGCAGCATTGCCAGCCAACTCAAGAACTTCAGCGGCCAAGTATTCCATCACGGCAGCCAGGTAAACAGGAGCGCCAGCACCGACACGCTCGGCATAGTTGCCCTTGCGAAGTAGACGATGAATACGACCAACTGGGAACTGAAGACCAGCACGATTCGAACGAGACTTTGCCTTTCCCTTCACTTTGCCACCTTTACCACGACCAGACATTTTGCGAGTATTTTTTTGTTGATTTTCACTAGAAACGTTCACAAACGAATGTTGAATGTGACGCAGCGATTCGATCGCTCGGTATATATACTTTTTCCGTATGCTTGAGCGTTCAACCTAGGGGTGGGTTTTCCGCCTGTATGTTCAACATGAACAGACTGCTCGAATAAAAGTATAAGGTCTTGTCGGCTCGCTGCGCAAAGCATAAACTGTAAAAGTGAAGTGAACTAAAATGCCGCCCAAGACTAGTGGAAAGGCAGCCAAAAAGGCTGGAAAAGCTCAGAAGAACATCACCAAGACCGACAAGAAGAAGAAGCGCAAGAGGAAGGAGAGCTATGCCATCTATATTTACAAAGTTCTGAAGCAAGTCCACCCTGACACTGGAATTTCGTCGAAAGCGATGAGCATCATGAACAGCTTTGTCAATGACATCTTCGAGCGCATTGCCGCCGAGGCGTCTCGCTTGGCTCATTACAACAAGCGTTCGACCATCACCAGTCGGGAAATCCAAACTGCTGTGCGCCTCCTGCTGCCGGGAGAGTTGGCCAAGCACGCTGTCAGTGAGGGAACCAAGGCTGTCACCAAATACACCAGCTCCAAGTAAATTTTGTTTCTCCTCAGAACAAAACCCAAAAAGGCCCTTTTCAGGGCCACAAAACATTTTACCAAAGAAACATCATTTTCAATATTGACAAATTAGATGCTGATAAAAAAAAAGGAGGCCAATAAATTTCTCGAATGTGCAATTTACAGTATTTTTCATTGAGCGGTATTTCTTAATACATGCAAAAATAGCTAGTCATTCATTTCAATAGTGCATGGACATCTGTCCGTCAAGAATGATTTTTCTAGTCAGATACAGTAGTACAGTCTGATTAGAACAAATGGAAATCAAATACAGCTTCGGTTACCCAGAACGTTTTTGGAATCGTAGCATAGGACGAATCATGGGTATGTGTGTATGTATGTATATATGTATGAACATGATGCCACAAAAGTTTATCGCAAGGTAGCTTTTCAACCCAAATGGTGGCCTGTTCATAAGATCAACAGATTTTTGGGCACCCAAAATATTGAAAAAAAGGTGACCCCAAAATGTTCCCAACTATACCACAAAATTGAGTGGTGAACGTTGTTCGACATGGCAAGGGGCGGAAACCATTAATGCTGCGAGAATAGGTTAAAGCTTTTCAAAATGAGTATATGGGAGGGATTCATATTCATATTCCTGTAGAATATTTTTAAAAGCAAAACCATTTTCAATACCACGTTCTTTCGCTGTCAGGCTAAGAATCTAAAATCGTATATGTTATTGTCTGTTAGTGAAGGGGGGGGCTCGGACGGATAATTTATATCTCTCTTTTGACATAGTTTTGTAGCCCTGAAAAGGGCTTGTTTAAATCAATTTCAGATGTACAATCATCTAAAATTTCGAATGCGACCGTGTACACCAACGTGTACGAATTCGCAGTTTACTTCTTGGCCGCCGTCGTCTTTGCTTTAGGCTTCTTTACGGTGGCGGGAGCAACTGGCTTTTTCGTCACCTTCTTGGGCTTGGCAGACGCCGCTGCAGCTACAGCCTTTGCTTTTGGTTTTGGCTTTGCAGGACTCGACTTGGCCTTTGCCGCTGCTGGCTTTGCCTTCACGGTTCCAGCTTTCTTCACATCCTTGGCCTTTGCCTTCTCAGTTTTCTTCTTCTCGGCAGTCTTCTTGGTGGCGGTGGCGACCGTCTTCTTTGCCTTTAGCTTCTTGTCACCGGCTCCGGCTGCTTTTTTGGGGGCTGCTGTCTTCTTTGCTGCTGCCGATGACACCACCTTCTTGGCTTTCACTTTCTTCTCCACAGACGACGCAACCTTTGGCTTGGGCTCCTTCTTGGCGGAAGCCGAGAGTTTGAACGAACCAGAGGCACCTTTTCCCTTTGTTTGGATCAGCTTTCCATTGGCAACGGCCGACTTCAAGTACTTCTTGATAAATGGAGCTAGTTTCTGGGCATCGCATTTGTATTCGGCAGTAATATATTTCTTGATGGCCAGGAGCGATGAGCCGCCACGTTCCTTCAAGCTCTTAATCGAAGCGTCAACCATTTGCTGAGTTGGGGGATGCGATGGTGGAGCTGTGGGCTTCTTTGCCTTTGCAGCAGACGCAGCGGATCCAGATGCCTTTTTAGAGGCCACCTTCTTCTCCGCTGCTACTGGTGGAGCAGCCACTGGAGACGCGGATGTTGCAACTGCAGAATCAGACATTATTCTTCACAAAATTACACTTTTTAGTTGCAAAACGCGGCCAGGGACCATATCCCTTGTTCGAATGAGAAGCGAGTAGAAGGGCAGTGGGAAGATGATTATAGCATTGGTGATTTGTGTTGCAGAAGTTTCATTGAGCGTCTGAATTGTTTCTACTTTTTAATGTATTTTTATCAAGTAATGAAAATACAGTTTTATTGAGTCAGATTCTTAAATGTTTCAAATTCTATTTTAAATAATTTATTTGCTAAATATCGTCCATTATCGATTTTTAATACCTCTGCAAACTTTGACAAGTAGTTATCCAACTCTTATAATTGGGATTCAATGATATTTATAAATAACAATTTTAGCTTATTTGGGAAAAGTTATTTTTGAAACATAAAATTTGATCAATTGACTTTACGAAACTATAGATAGATATTCCAATATCGTTTAGTATGGTATTTTAATATCGTTTTGAAGATAACCCTATAGAGTACAAACAGACTACTTTCTGGTTATGTTCAGCATTGAATTTAGGGGTCAAAAAATATAAATGTTTAAAAATATATTATTGTTAGGCATTTTTCTTAAGGAAATCAATACGATTTCCAATTTAATATTATTTGTGATCCATTTTTTGTAATATTTACCCAAAAATAACATACTTTCATACCCACATATCAGTGGCAATTTAATTAATCTCAAAGTTAAAATCGAAAGAATACATTTTTCGCAAATTTTATTGCTTGCACTAATTTATACGAATCTTAAAAACATTTTCCATTACTTTTGTATAATATTTTTATATATTTACATTTTTAAACGGCCTTTTTATTACATATCAATCGGTTGATTGGTACTCGTAGTTTCAAAAGCACTTCTCAAAGTGCTTTTGTCGTTTACGCATATCGTTGAAATTTCCAAAAATTTCAAAATTACGTTAAAAAGATTTCATATTTACAAACAATTATACTTATAATGGTTTCTTATCTGTTTTAATTTCGCAGGTTCAGCTGAGCTGGTTGCTTTTGACAAGTTTATCCACAAGAAAACCTATTTTGTTTCCCAAATAAATGAGAATTATTTGTATTGCCCCAAATTGCATTAACCCTTATTATTACGGAGCTTACACACATGTTTCATTAACAATTAAACAAAGAACACATGAAGAATATACATATGCTAATTTATTCAATACGGATCATGTACACTATGGATTTATTGGATGATTTTTCCGCAATTCATTTTTTTTTTTTTTTTTTTTTTTGTATTTAAAAAACAAGCGTATTTAATTTATTATGCGAGGATTGGTGGGGAAACTTTGGCTTTTTAGTAAATTAGGGTCACCAGAAAGGCGTTTCTTAACGTTTTGGATTTTACAACTCTTATTTTGTTTAAGTTGCTTTTAGCAGTAATGCCGTATATTAGGAGTGCTTATTTCCATATGGGACTTGGTATGTACATATTTTATTTGGGGAAAAATAATGCGAGTATGTAGAAATAAAAAATCTCAATGCAAGTTATTTGTGGTCCTGAAAAGGACCGATTTGTATAAAGTTTATATGCGCTTGTCGAAGAAATGTCAACTTAAGCACGCTCGCCACGAATACGTCTGGCCAGTTGGATGTCCTTGGGCATGATTGTGACACGCTTGGCATGGATGGCACACAAGTTGGTATCTTCGAAGAGACCGACCAGATAGGCTTCGCTAGCTTCCTGCAGGGCCATTACTGCCGAGCTCTGGAAACGCAAGTCGGTTTTGAAATCTTGAGCGATTTCACGAACCAACCGCTGGAAAGGCAGTTTGCGGATCAGCAGCTCGGTACTCTTCTGGTAACGACGGATTTCACGCAGGGCAACAGTGCCAGGGCGATAACGATGAGGTTTCTTCACGCCACCGGTTGCTGGAGCACTTTTACGCGCGGCCTTGGTAGCCAGTTGTTTGCGTGGCGCCTTGCCACCAGTGGATTTACGAGCAGTCTGCTTGGTACGGGCCATTTTCACTCTCAACGCTTGAAATTCGAATTGACAATAAGCGAACGCACCACATATGCTAGCTTATATAGCATTCTGCTGGTGGAGGGTTGAAACGAGAGAGCGAGAGCAGCCGAAGCGTGCTGTTTCATTTCCCGAGCGAGATGCACACATCATTCGGACTCACTCGTTTTTCTATGGTGGTTTTGGTATAAATAGCAGTAAGAGGGTTGCCTGACTAAACATTCGTTCCTGACATCCGTAAAGTGAAGCAAGCATATTGAAAAATGACTGGTCGTGGTAAAGGTGGCAAAGGCTTGGGTAAGGGAGGCGCTAAGCGTCATCGCAAGGTTCTGCGTGATAACATCCAGGGTATCACGAAGCCCGCTATCCGCCGTTTGGCTCGTCGTGGCGGTGTAAAACGTATCTCCGGACTCATCTACGAGGAGACTCGTGGAGTGCTGAAGGTGTTTTTGGAAAACGTTATCCGTGATGCCGTCACCTACACCGAACACGCCAAGAGGAAGACAGTCACAGCCATGGATGTTGTGTATGCTCTGAAGAGGCAAGGCCGCACGCTGTACGGTTTCGGCGGTTAAGAAACTGTGTACAGTCCGCTGTTCAAAAGTATCCACAAAGTAAACAATCGGTCCTTTTCAGGACCACAAAATAATCAAAAAGAGAGGCATATTTTCAAGAATTGAATTTTACTAATAGAGGTTGATATTAATATTATAAACAAAAAACAAAAAAACAAAAAAATATTTGTTGTGTTCCCATCTAGGCAAGGCATGGCTATTGGTTGTACATATTTTTAAATTTAAATACCCTAGAATTCGTCTTTCAGACGCGCAGAGCACAACTGTATTTTCTTAGTCCCATTTATATGTACTTTCCCTAATTCCCTAGCCTTGGATTGGTCGTCCTGAAAAGGACCGAATTGCGCGCATACCTGGCGAGGGATATTGTTTAGGTATAATTTGCCTGGTAAAATAGGGTTCGTTTTTGGTTGTAAATGCACTGGAAAAGGGATCTTGGTCTCAGGTACACGTGTAGGTAAACGAAATATGGTCCCTCCCCCTGACACTCGGTCCCTTGAATTCCGTTGGCATATTCCATTAGTCTTTCAGACGCGCAGAGCACAACTGTATTTTCTTAGTCCCATTTATATGTACTTTCCCTAATTCCCTAGCCTTGGATTGGTCGTCCTGAAAAGGACCGAATTGTGCGCATACCTGGCGAGGGATATTGTTTAGGTATAATTTGCCTGGTAAAATAGGGTTCGTTTTTGGTTGTAAATGCACTGGAAAAGGGATCTTGGTCTCAGGTACACGTGTAGGTAAACGAAATATGGTCCCTCCCCCTGACACTCGGTCCCTTGAATTCCGTTGGCATATTCCATTCGTCTTTCAGGCGAGTCGAGCATAACTGTACTTTCGTAGGCCCTGGTACCTTCTTCGCTATCAAATAAATAACGCGCGAAACCCAGGCAAAAACGTAGCCCCACCCCATCCCAACAGACCTGAGTAGATTATACTTTTAAATGATAATAAATTATGAAAATTCTCTTAGTTCTTTAGACATGGGTTGGTCGTCCTGAAAAGGACGTTTGGGTTTTTATGCATATGTACAAGAATGTTATTTGCTGTGGCTATTGGAACATTTATGCCTTCTTCTCGGTCTTCTTGGGCAGCAGAACGGCCTGGATGTTGGGCAACACACCACCCTGAGCAACCGCTTGGGAACAAGCGCGTGTTGTTGGCTTCGTCACCAACTTTTTGCCTTTTACCGCTTTTTCGTTTCGTTTTTAATTTATTTTTTTTTCATTTTCCAGTTTTAGTTTCCTTTGGGCTTTTTTGGCAAAGGTACATTTAAAAAATTAATATTAAATGAAAATTAAAGCCATAGAAAATCAAATCAAAACGTAATGTTTGCTGGCGGATGGCATTTGGTTTTTCTTTTGAATAAAGTAATAAATAAATTATTTTTTCGTTTTTAGATGCTTGCAGGCGGTAAAAGCATTGATGCCACTACACTACTCGACAAAATCGAACTTACGAACTGGTTGTAAAGAATTGGGATCGCGATCAGGTACCAAATGTACAACCCCTTTTCGTTTGCTTTGTTCCCAATTGACAAATTGGGAAATATACCTTCCAAAAGGTATTTTTGTTAATTTTTTTCATATTTTAGGTTTGGTTAACGAAAATTGCTCCATAGATTTTTATGAGCAATACCTTAAATCTTTCGACTTTCCCTGAGTTTTTAAAGAAAAAATTTCGTAAAAAATACCGCACAAAAATTATCATTTTTTGCATTTCAATGCTGTATATTTCGCAAACGGTAAGCTGAAATCACAAAAGGTTTGGGCTTAATTTCTAGCTGTTTTAATTATCTTTTTTAAACCAGACGTAAGATACTAGAGGTAGAGCGCTACCTCTGAAAAAAGCTTTACAAGAATACCAGTTTTCAAAAATTCTTCAAAAACAAGATCTGCCATTGAAAAAAAAAATATATCATCAAACCATTTCTAAGCCCCAAATCTTTAGGAAGAAGTTGGTTTTGTTCCTTGAGGAAAACTCGTGTCGACTAGTGCTATCGGTAATATGGATTTTTTAAAACATTCGATAGTGAGCCCCAGAATTCCCCATCAAACTGGTTATTGAAAAACAAGTTTCAATCATTTTTAAGCAACAAAATAATTATGCAAAGTTAAAATTTTACATTTAAAGCTAAAACTAGCTGAATTTATTTGTTTAAGACATAGCTTATATAAGATATTTTCCATTTTTAGATATTGCCTGAAAAAGCTAAGCTGGCAGCACTGATCAGAACTGGCAGCACTGCTAGCGGTGAGTGTTGCGCGTAACAGCACAAAGCGGAATTATTTCAGAGCGCAATGTTATGCCTGCGCTTAATTTGGAATCTACCCAATAGATGCCGCGAGCGCCTGCAGATGACAGTTCATATTTGTAATAGAAATACAAAAAAGACGAAATCTGACAATTGTTTAGAAAAAGGTTCATTGTTTTATTTATGAAATAAATTATTATTATTTACATTGGAAATAATGCACGAAATTCAAATAATATTGCATACGTTGCGGCAGTTAGCACTGAAGAGCACTCTGCCTTGTTCTTCTACACACTCAAAAACAAAAAATCTACAATTATTATACGACTCTAGAAATACAAATACAGGGTGATATATAGAGTAGATATACATACATATATTTATATACATATATGTATATAAGAGTAAAAAAAACTGGAATGGTGCAGCCGTGAGGGAATTACTGTCGGATCTGTGCAGAATCGCAGAGTACATTCGGTGGAACGCGCACTATAAAATAATTCATCGTTCGCTCGTGTTTGCTGCTTGCTGCCTCTGCCGATTTTTGTTGGGTTTGTGGGTTCTGCGCGTGGACTGTGGATCCATTCTATCTAGTATAAGTTTACGTAACTAAAATGCGACTATGAGCAAGTCGATTTGGCTTGGGGAAGCTGCCAGCCGGGCTGGGTATCGATCGCCTCAAGCTAAACCAAGTTACTCATAATTTGGCTGCAGCTGTGTCCTGCCACTTGCTGGGTGTGGGTGTGGCTGTGGCTGTGGGTGTGGGTGTAGGAGGAGTGTGTTTTTGTGTGATTGTGATTGGGGGTGGTGGTGCTGGTTCTTGCATTTCAACTAATAACTAACAGACAAACCACGCCTGCGCCTACGTCTATGCCTCGCGGGCCCTCCTCACGCTCATTACATACAACTAATTCATAAAGAAAAATTTAACTAAAAACCTTACGAAAGCTTTGCGAATAAATTATACGAGCAAGGTCGGTTTGTTCGGAAAAAATCTAAGCACGAGTGCACATATTATAAATATATATGTATATATGCCCACATATTGTAGCTACATATATGTCTATGTATATGTATATGTATATGCATATAAGTATTGACTTGCAAGATTATGGGTCTCTCGCTCTCTCTGTTTGTCTAACATGTTTTCGCTATGAACTGAAAGGTTCCTCCGATCTCCGATCTCCTATCTCCGATCTTCCATCTCCATGTCAGATTTCGGGGGATCGCTTATAAAACTAAAGCGCGAAAAAAAACTTGCTAAAATTAAACAAAAAAACGTTTCGTTGTTGCGCTCGCTCCAGCTCCAGCTACAGCTCCATATCCAGCTCCAGAATCTGATTCAGATTCAGACTCATCTTCATCTTGGATCGATTGCAATTGCCGCTCCACATTTATGGTGATGACCATGGTAGGTCAATAGTGGCCGCCACCACCGCCTCCGCCTCCTGCGCCGGCACCGCCGCCACCAGCACCGCTGTGCCTGTGGTGGTCGCGCCTGCCGGACGACTGATCCCGGTCACGGTAGTCACCATTGCGAGAGCTGCTCTTATGGTGGTGATGGTGGTGGCGCTTCTTCTCCCCCTTCAGGCACACGTCCGACACAACCATCTCGGAGTCGTCGCGCATTCCGTAGTTGTCGCGGCCGCATCTGCTAATGAAAATAATAAGTCAGAATCCGGACTCAACCTGTTTGTTCCCTTGGGATCATGGGGACTCACCTGTCGAGATTCTCGCGGGATCGCTGCATATTGTCGCGCAGATTGTCACGGGAACGGGTCATGCTGGGCGGGTCGAGGGTCTCCTTGCGGCGCAGAGCATTGTGCGAGCTGTTCTTAGAGGCGGACTCGTGCAGGTTCTCCCAGGCCTGGCGGTAGTACCTGCCAAACAACAATCGAAAGCCACGTCCACATTATTGAAGGTTTCAGGATTTTGCCAATTTACGATGCTCACCTGTTGAGTCCATTGCGAGAGCCGGAGGTGGAGCTGTCGAAGCTGGCAACCGTGTTGCAGTCGGGAGAGGCGCGATGGCGGTAGTGTTGCGTGGTTCTATTTCTGTTTATCAGTCGTCGGAGGTGGGAAAGAGGCAAACAGAACAGGAGATTGATCAGTAAGGCGGCGCTTTAACGGGGCAAGGGGCACAAATAATTCGAGTATTTATGTATGTATATCTATGGTAAATATAGCGGGACGCTTCCAGGACGAATTTGTGTTGGTGGGTGGGGGGGTGGAGGTTAGTTACAAGAGCTCAAAGTTCAACGTTCAAGGACAGGGTTAAACACAGAACAACGCACAAAAACAGTAAAAGAAAGGGCAGTAGTACAGAAAGAAGGTGTTGGAAAGAGACAACAAAGTGAAGGAGAAAACCAAAAGAGAAAGACAGGCAGATAGAAATAAAGAGAGACGAGAGAGAGAGAGAGAGAAAGCCAGGCGTGCATGTATGATGGAGAGAAAAAGAGAGTCGAGTAATTTGTGTATTTGATGTATCTGTATCCGTGCAGGTGTATATGAGTGTGCTGTGCTTGTGCTTGTGCTTGTGAGTGTGATTGATGAGTTGATTGACTGTCTGATTGATGGCAATGCAACAGCACAGAGGAAGAGGCGACGGCAGCCCACAGCATTCGTTGGTTGGTGTGGATCAGTGTGGATCAGTGTGGGTCAGTGTTATTTGTTTGTTTGTTTGTTTGTTTGATTGATTCATTGACTGGTTGGTTGACTGTTTGTTTGTTTGGTTTGGTTTGGATTGGATTGGATTGATGTTGTCTTGTCTGTTGATGTTTCGTGTGGTGTACAATATATTGTTGGTTTGGTTTGGTTTGTTGGCTGCTTACATTTGTGTGTACATATGGCCGTTGACTGATCAGCTTCGATCTGATCTGGTTTTGCTTAGTTTAGCTTTGAGTGACTGACTGTATGATTGACTGACTGACTGACTGACTGACTGACTGATAGTTTCGTTTCGTTTCGTTTGCTTCGATTGTAGTTGATTTGGCTGTTCTTTGGCACACATTGCGTATGGGTTTCGTTCCGTTCCATTCTGTTCCGTTCCGTTCCCCATTTTTCTTGAGCAGGTAGTTCGTTTCATTTCATTTCATTTCGTTTTGGTTTTTTACACTTCGGTCCGTTTTGGTATCTTCCATGTTCCATGTTCCATGTTCCATCTTCCATGTTCCATGTTCCATGTTCTCCCGTATCTATTTCATTTTCCGCACTCCAATCACATGTGGGAATTGCTGAAGAGACCTGCCCGGGCCCGATAGCCACGCCCATAGCTGCTGAACTCTCGCCTGCCAAGCTTCTGGTCGTCGAAGGGCAGCGCCAGGACGTTGTACCACAACGAGGGCTCCCTGATGGGCTCGCAGCGGGTGCTCGAACTGATGCTGCCGTAGCCGTAGCCGAAGCCGTACCCGTCGCCAAACAGGCGCATCCCCTTCCCGCTGCAGCGGGTCAGTTGGGCGGTGGACGCGTAGCTGGTGGCGCTGGTGGCCGTCGCCGTGGCATAGCTGGGCAGGCGGCTGGGTCGCGGAATACCGCCAACGGTAGCTGTTCGCTGGTGGGCCTGCTGCTGCCTCGCTCCCCCCTGCGACGAGTACTTCTGCAGTTGCTGGTGGTGATGTTGCTGCTGCTGTTGTTGTTGCTGTTGCTGCTGCTGCTGCTGGTGCTGCTGCTGCTGGTGGCTGTGGTGGTGCTTCTGCTGGTGATGATGATGAGCATGATGATGGTAAGCGGTTAAGTGTTTGGCAAGGTGCCGCCGTTTGCTGTTCGGGGTGCTGGCGAATGGGTGGCCCAAAGACAGAGAGGGAGAAGCAAAAACGAAAAAAGAGAGTTGTACAACGAGAAAGAGAAAGCGTTCGATGTTCATGTGTGTGCGTGTGCGTGTGTGCTGGAGCACGTGTTTCGAGTGTGGGTGTGTTGGTGTTGGTGTTGGTGCTGGTGTGCGGCATAGACTCCTCTCTCGCAAAAGCGCGCACATGCATGTGTTTGTGTGTGTGTGTGTGTGTGTGTGGGGGGATCCCAGAGAGAGAGAGAGAGAGCGAGCGAGTGAGAGAGAGGGGGTGTGAGAGGGATGTGGCAGCGGAGTAATAAACGGAGGGAGGACACCAACGACAGCTGAAAAGGCAAACAATCATGGATACACACACAGACACAGACACAGAGACAGAGAGAGAGAAAGAGATGAACGCACAAAGAGAGAGAGAGAGAGAGAGAGAGAGGGGTACAGCAAAAGTTAGAGAGCGAGAGCGGGTAAGATATGGGGTTACGGGATGTGAACAAGTGGTGACCCCGACAACGATCGACTTTTTTTTTTTTTTAGATTTTTGATTTCGAGTTGATTCCAATTGAACTTGCAGGGACCGAACAGGGACGGGACTCACCTACGCACGAGAATCACAATCGTCGTGATGACGGCGGCCAGGAAGACGAAGCCACCGAAAGCACCCAGAGCCACAATGGCGCCCAGATTGAGCTTCGCCTCCTTGGTCTCCTTGCGGTCGGGGTTGTCGACGGCGAACGGCACGTTGACATTGGGCGACTGATTCTGCTGGATGTTGACGCTGTCGGGGATCTCGTTGTCCTGCGGATGCGAGTTCTGGATGATCTGCTGCGTGTTGCGCGTGGTCGTCTCCACTGGGCGGGCACACTGGCCGCACTGGGTCGGCTGCGCGGTGGCGTGGGGGCGTTCGTGGAGGGTGGCAGCGGCAGCGCATGCTGGGTGGTGGGTGCTGCCGGTGCTGCCGGTGCTGCAGCATAGGCAGGTGTGCTGTTCGGCTTCTTGGGAATGAGCACGGGACGAACGGTGCGTCGCGGTGGGAACTCCTCGCGCACAGTGCCCGGAACGGGCACATTGACGTCCTCCTCGGAATCGGCTGCGGCTGCGGCTGTAGAAGAGAGTGTACACTCGAGATTAGCGGGATAGAGAGAGATGTGGACTATGATGGGGACCACTCACATTCTCCGTTGATCTCCACTTGGGTGGGGCTGATGCTGGGGTAGCTGGCCACTGTGCTGGAGCTGGAGCTGGAGCTGCTGCCTCCGTTCGTGCTGGATGTGGACGCAGGGCGGTAGGGCGTGCGACTGGTGGTGGAGCTGATCTTGGGCCTGAACGGTGGCGGCGTGGCCACCGACGAGGGAGATGTCGGGGCCGCCGTGGGCTGTGTCGAGGGCTCCAGCTTGATGCAGCGCGGCAGAGCGCTGCTCCACTGGCCACTGGCCAGGCAGCTGAGCTGCCGCGGCCCCTCCATGCGGTAGCCATGCGGACAGCTGATCTCCGCCTTTGAGCCGAAGTAGGTGCCATTCGGTGCGTGGATGATGGTGTTGTAGTAGTTCCCTGGCAGCGTGTCGCACTCCACAACTGAAGAGAGCAGAGAGAGAGAGCAAACATAAGAGCTGGACAAGGACAGGCACAGTAACTGGCACAGGAACTGGCACTGGCACAGGCACAGGCACTGGCACTGGCATAGGTAGACGGGGGGAAGGCCACTTACTCTCACAGCGGGGCGGTGGTCCGTTCCAGCGCTCATCAAAGTCGCATGTGAGCAGAGCTCTCCCAATCATCTCGTATCCCTCCTCGCACGAGTACTTCACCAGACTCAGGTAGCCCACGGTGCTGTTCAGCAGGCCATAGGAGCCGTGGGCAATGCTCGCCGGCAGCCCACATTCGATATCTAAGGGAGGGAGACAGGGAGACAGGGAGAGAGAGAGAGAGAGTTAGTTGCCATCAAAGGAGGAGGAAGGATCCTATGCCCACTTACACTTGCACACTGGCGGAAACTCGTTGTAGAAGCCCGTCTCCAGACAGGTGCGGGTGGCCGGGCCCACGAGCAGGTGGTTCGAGTCGCAGCTGTACTTGATCTGGGCACCCACCTCGAAGCCGTTGAGGGCCACCATCGTGGAGTTGGGCGGCTGCTCGGGGCGGCCGCAGGTCTTGGGCTGATGCTGGCAGATGAAGTTCAGCAGCGTGTTGCAGTTGGTGTCGCTCCACAGCCAGCCCTTGGAGCCGTCGAAGCGGGCGCAGTCCTCATCGCCGCCGGGGTGGCTCCAAAAGGAGACGGTCAGCTCGTCGCCGTTGACCCACTTCCAGCTGCTGCGGTCGCTGCCGTCGCGCACCGCCCCCATCCAGTACTGGGAGCTGACGTCGCTGCGATGGCGCCGCCACAGCTCCCAGCTGATGAAGCCCTGGAGGGCCGGATTGCTCTCGCTGATGAGGGTGCCGCCGCGCGAGCGGCAGAAGGAGAGCGCGTCCAGGAAGTTCAGCGGCTGGCGGTTGTAGAAGATGTAGCACTTGCCGTTGTAGGAGGCCAGGGCGCCCGGCGGCTGGTCCCGGAATGTGGGACACCGCTCGATGGGCAGGGCCTGGTCCGTGTAGACGAACGCCTCGCAAATGGACAGCGGATTGGGCGTGCTGTTCTCCAGATGCACGCTCACAAAGGCGCCCGGCATGGGCGGATTGCAGGGCAGGAACAGCGGCTGGCCGGCCTCCAGCAGCCCAGTGAACCGATTGCAGATCGGGTTCGTCCCCAGATCCGGCCGATTGTTGCCCACACGCACCACAATGGTGGCCGGCTTGTTGCCTGCAATGAAGATGCCCGAAGATCCCAACACAAAGTACTGTTATTATTTCTCAGAGACATCACAGACATCACAGAAAGCCACCAAGTATATTCCCCTGCCCTGCCCTGCCCTGCCATGCCCAGCCCAGCCCAGCCATTGTCGTACGCATCGCGATGGCGATGGCTTTTGTCTGTCAGCGGGTCAGGCGGGTTCAGGCAAGTGAAAGTAATCATAAATTTCGGCCCGCTCTGACTCACTGGGTCTCCGTCGTCGTCTTCGGCGGCCCGAGCCACACGAAAATCACATAACAAGAAGCCGAAGATTCGACTTCAGGTTGCTGGCTGGCTGACTGGCTGGCTGACTGGCTGGCTGGCTGGCAAGTGAAAGCATTAGGGAAAGACTGGCTGGCAGTTGTTTGCTTAGCCGCTTTCGGCCACGGCACGGGCAATGGCAAGGCAACCCTTTGCAGCCAACTCCACTCACTCTCCCAACTGTTGACTGTTCGAGAGCTGTTGAGAGCTCCTCCGTGGCATCGTGCAGCGTTTGCCATTTGCAGATAGACAGACGGACAGACGGACAGACCGGACAGAGCGACGGATTGGCAGGCCTGGGAAAACGGGGCATTGAACTGTCCATTGGGCGAGAGAGTCCCAAACAGAATGCGGTCCAGGCAACTCTATTACAGAGTGAGCTTTTTATGCGCGGGACAGGTTTACAATGTTCATAATGTTCATGTTCGCTTGCAGTTGAATAAAAGCGAAACGCGGCTGAATGCAATCAATTCGCAGCAGACAACGGTGAGCGGCAAGCAGGTACGCTGAGATATCCTGCCACGCCGTATCCCCCAGTCAAACGGATCACAGAGCACTGGCAGAGGCAGAGGCTTATACTGGCTAAGGATTTAGGACAGGCCTATAGACTACGAGTACTTACCGCAACAGGATTTGCCAAAGTCCAGACGCACCAGCTGCACCATGTAGGGCTCCAGCAGGTTCACATACCACCAGGGGGAGCGCTCCGATTTGGTGAGCGAGCAGGTTTCCGGCGTGAAGAACGCTGACGTGGAGCCATCGATGGCCTTCTGGGGTGCGCCGGCGCCCTCTGTAGATATCTGCATGGGAGCCTTGCCGGCGGCCACATTGAGAACTGTGCGGGAGAGCCCAGGGAGAGCAAAGGAGAAGAATAAGTAATGAATTCGATGGTGTGGTGAGGTGAGGCTGTCATGAATTGTCTGTCCATCCGAATGGTTCCCAGAGTGGGCTCAAGGCCCGCCTAATTGGCCAGGGACAGGGGCCCTGACACGGTTTGTGGCCAAAACAAAACAAAACGAAAACGAAAACCAGACAATGTTCTGCCTGGCAATGTTTGTCAAGAGCCCGCGATTGGACCTTCGCCGAAGTTCTGGCCATTGTATGCGTCCGTTGTGGAGGCAGCCAAACAGTAAAACAGCCAAACGGATCGAGAGCCATGGCCAGCAGCAGAGGCTGCCTGTGACTCTGCCTCTGCCAGTGCCTCTGCCTTTTACTGGCAAAAAGCAAAAGCAAAAGTGAAATTTAATGTTGGCCCAACTTTTACTTGTCCCGGGCCTAATTACAGCGCTCGCTACGCACTTCTGCGGCATTGGGATTCATTAATCAGATGCATCTGTCGGATAAGACTGGTCGACCACTGAGCGCGACTGAGTTTCAGTTTTCAGTTTTCAGTTTGAGTTTGAGGCTGTGGCTGTGGCTGTAGCTGAAGTCGGAGTCGGAGTCGGAGTACGCGCTCAGCGGCTCATGACGCACTCTTCAAGAGATCGCCAGCTGTAGAAACGCTGTGTGGCTGCTTTCTAGCCCCCCGCCCGCCAGCCCATTTCACTCTCTCCCTCTGTGGGGCAGCAGCAAGTGTTTTGCTGGTGTGACAAATGCCTTTTAATTGCATTTAATTAATTTCCTATTGCTTCCAATGCCACGGCAGTGTCTTCCTGCTGTGTCATGTCCAATTCGAATTGGAATCCAAAATACCGACGCCGCTCCCAGCTTGCCAGCTTGCCAGCTTCCCAGCTCTCAGCAGCATTCCAGCAGCAGCAGCAGCAGCAGCAGCAGACAGACGGCTGCAGCAATTTTCAAGTCGGAAATCTTTGCTTTTGCTTTGTTTTGTGCCTCATCAAGTTGCAATCAGCCAAGGCAGCAGGGGGTTGGTGGCTGGTGGCTGGTGGCTGGAGGCTGTAGGCTGGTGGCTGAAGCCAGGGGCATGCCAAAGGGCAACTGTTGAACAGAAGCAGCAGCAGCAGCAGCCGCAGCCGCAGCCGCAGCAGCAGCAGAGGCAATCTCTTGCAATCTATTTGAACAATTAATGATTCGAAATGGAGCTAGTTTTGAAGGCATTCAAGAACCGATTGCAGCCAGAAAGACATTTTCCGAATCGCTTTCAACTTGGCTTTCGACACCTTCCACTCGTACAGTGCCATATTCCAGCCGGGAAACGCCTCTGGATTGATCGATCGATCGATCGATCGACTGGATGCCAGCATGAATGGGTCAAGGCTGCTCCAGTCCAGTCCAGTCCAGTCCACTCCCATTCATTAATTCATTCGCTCATTCATTCGTTTGTCTGATTTTTGACTGGGCCTACATTTGCTCCGTTTGTGTCAATCAATACCCGTTTAACGGAAGTCCCTGTCCACATATTCGTGGAGAATATTCGTAGAATACTCGTCGTGTATTTGTTGACTCTTTTTGTTGTTTTCTGCGTTTCTGTTTCTGTTTCTGTTGCCACACAGCCCCCCGTCCACACACACGAGTCCGAAAAAGTGGGTCAATCTGTTGGTCGAGCGCGGCCTGGCCTCTCTTCGCCACTCATTCTCGCTGCTCGCTGCTCCCTGCTCGCTTCTCGCTCTCTGCTGGCCTACACACGCATTCGGCTTTAGCCCAATTTCGCGCATTTTGTTAATCATGTTTCACTTTTGGTTAGCCCGTCGTTGGCTTTGCTTCACGACAACTTTGCATTGGAAATGGTATCGGAATCGGAATGCCATTTGCTTGCCTCTCTTTCAGTCAGAGTCGGAGAGAAAGAGAGAGAAACAGAGAGACGGAGAGAGAGAGAGAGAGAGAGATTTTGAGAACGCTTCAAATTTTGTGTTTGCTTTGCTTTGTGGTGAAAGTTGTTCCCCAGCCCCAGCCCCAGTCCCAGTCCCAGTCGGTGTCCAAGTCCAAGTCCAAGTCTGAATCAAAGTCGCGTCCGAAGGCGCTAATTGAGTTGACGAACAGCATGTTCGTGTTCAGAGTCTTTGGTTCGGCTTAGATGCTGGCCTAAGCGGAGCCTAAGAGGCTACTACTACTCACCGCAGAAGGGGATGCCCTCGGGCACCCACTGGCCCTTGTCGCAGACCCGTCTGGCCGGTCCTAGGAGCTCAAAGCCACGCTCACAGCTGTAGGAGGCCACCGTGCCCTGGGTGAGATTCGCATTCGAGAAGACCACGCTGCTGTGCGCCGGAGAGCCGGGAAAACTGCAATCGGCATCTGAAACAGAAAGGGAGAACAGAAAACAGAGAACAGAGAGGAGAGGATTAAATTATATGGTAATAAATTATGGAGAAATATTCTTTGATTGTTTGATTGCCGCGATTCGGATTGGGGAGTTCTCTTTCGCCTGCCACATCTCGCACATTGTTGCCCCCAAGCGGGCGGCAGGCGGCAGACGCAAATCAACTTGATTGATTTCCCAATTATAGAATCGGAGAATCAGAGAATCACAGATTCGCCCCGAAGAATCTTCTAATTGAGTTGCCTTTCGGATCATTTATCAAATGTTTTTCTCGTGAAATAATTGATTAAATATTGATTTTGCTTTCTTTATTATTAATAAAATTGATTCTTCAAATATCTAGTGGGGAAAGAACTCCACAAGACAGAGATCCCTTCGGATTACCCGTTGGATGCTCCCAGTGGGCGAGATAAAATGGATTAAGTGGAGGGTTGGCCAGAATAAGGATTTATTGGATTTCGGGCGAAATTCAAAAGAAAAGAAAAGAGTCATGCACACGACATGTTATTTGTTTTTTTTCTACTTTTGGCATTTTCGAGACACATTATTCGATGAATACATAAATATAATATATGTAAATATAATATAATTCTTCTCGGACTCAGTTCAAAGTTGACGTTCATCAACTTGCATCTACATAAATATCTCAAAGTGTAGTAGATTCCAGGGTGGAATTTATTCTGGAGGAGAGGCTACGACTCTCAGCCGCCTAATCATTGATCTTGGATAAATTCCAAGATGTTTCTGTTCTGTTTTATCTGGACAGGTACTTTGCCCCTGTCCAGATCTCCGCCGATCCGACTTGTCGGGCGATTCGTGGTGTGATTGACAATTAAGCAAGTTCCGTTCCAGTTTGGTCACTCGACGAGTCGTCGCGACGACGCCTGGCAAATATCTCTGGCATGCAAAGATTGCAAAACGTTCTCGACTCAACTCGACTCGACTCGAGTCGGCTGTTGGCAGTTTTCTGTTTGTTGCAGTTGCAGTTGTTGTCAATGCAAAGCGTGAGAAAATTGCAATAGCAGCAGCGCCAGCAGCGGCAGCGCCAACAGTGGCTCTGGCAACAAAAAAGCCATCAATTTAGCTGCTGCTGCTGCTTGTACGGGTATCTATGCAAAAATGCGAGCCGTGTGCAGCAATCAAATGTGTTGCTGCTGCTGCTGCTTGTATGATTAGTTATTCAATTGAGCAGTTCCCAGGCACAGACTTGGCCAGTGTCATGGGTTTGATTCATCCCGTCCGCAGTGCCCGGATCTGGAGGCTGCAGGCTGGGGCCTGATGCTGGCGATCGTTCTTGGCCCGCTCAGAGCTGCTAAATACAATTTTGCATAATCGGAGCTGACGCTGCAGCTGGAGCTGGCCGTCTCCGGCAGTGAGGCTGAGGCATGCCATAAATGCTCGAAGAACTGCAACATCATTTAACCAGCAGCAGGGCAGCTTTCCAGTTTCCAGTTGCCAGCTGCCAGCAACATGTTGTTGCTACACATTTCCAGATGCCTCACCGGGCCATAGCAGCTTCTTCTTCTGGCCTCATCGGGCTGCCTGGCTGCCTGCCTGGCTGCCTGGCTGCGCTTATCCAACAATCTCAATCACAATCCCCAATGCCAATGCAATTTCATCATAACGGTCTGCAAAAGCCACTCCACTCGACGCGACTCCACTCCACTTCTGAGCTCCCCCCCGCTGGGGCACAAACAAATACAAAAATTAGTTCGGGCAAATTGAAATTAACAAAAGCAAAACGCAACTTTAAGCGAGTCATTTGCTATGAGGGGCGGAGGGAGGGAGGAAGGGAGGGGTGGGGAGGGGAGGGGCAAACGCAAATTAAGAAATCAAGTTCACAGCACAACAAATTCCATTCGGTTTCGGTTTCAATTTCGGTTTCAGTTACAGTTAAAGTTCCACCAAAGAAGAAGAAAAAAACAAAGGCAATCAGAGGGAAGAAGCAGCCAGCCAGCCAAGAAGTGATCGAAGTGCAGGATACCCTTTACCAAACAAATAAAATATGGACACAACAAAAGAGCATAAATATGTACACGGAGAATGGACACACCAATGCACTGAGACTCATCTTGCGGTGGCAATGGCAAGGGTATCCCCAGTGCGAATACGAGCCAGAGAGGCAGCAGCAGCAGCAGCAGCAGGAGAAGAATTAGCAGAAGACTCCCACGGGGTGAGTGCGTCAAAAGAAACCGAAAAAGCAACACTTTGGCATATGCTCGTATAAAGATCGTAGGACCGACCGACCGACCGACCGAAAGGTTGCCGTTGCCCAGTCGGCCATGCATGACAATGTGGCGGCGCGGCGGAGTCTCTGACTTGGGGGCATGCAAAGGGTATGGGTATGGGTATGAGTCTCTTTGGCGAGTGAGTGAGTGAGTGAGTGAGTGAGTGAGTGGGGGACTGGGCGAGTGGGCGAGTGGGGGGGGGGGGGCCAATACCTTAAAGTGCAAAGGCAGTAGTTACTCGTACTACCTGCAGCTTGAGGCAGCTTTTGTTGTTGTTGTTGGCTGCTTGTGTTGCTTGTGTGGCTGGGCACTGCTTTCATTTGCTTTCTATGCGGCGCGAACCCAGTGAAAGTGATATCCCGCATACGGACAGACAGACGGACGGACAGACAGACGGACAGGCGGGCAGACAGACAGACACACGAGTAAGCCAAGCCAGTGCCAGAGTATGTGCAGCACGCCACCATTGACAAAACAACAGCAGCAATTTGTACAACAACACAGCCACTTGTATTCGGTATTCGTTATTCGTACGGCATTCGTACGGCATTCGTATGGGTGTGATGGAGTCTCGGTCGCTCGTCTCTGAATATTCATTGTGCGCCGTCGCGGCCGCGGATGAAAATCTCAAGTCCAATAACAATAAGTAATAAGTAATAATAATAATCATTATAATCGTAATAGCAGTTATAATTTGCAACTTGTTTCGGACATGGATCGGACTCGCTCCCAGATCGTTGCTGGCTGCAGCTATTACCGCTATTGTTGCTGTAACAAATCACCCATCAACGCCTCGGCCAGGCCTTTGCTTTGATTGCTTCGGTTGCTGCTCTTGCTGCCACAATTTGTTTAGCATTTCGAGAGCGGAGACAAAGGCTAAATACACACCTACACCACACACACACATACATGTGTGCTTCGCTTATGAAGCGAAATTTCCAGTGAAAAATTTCGATTGAAGGAAATGAATGGCAAAAGCGAAAGCGAAAGCTGGCCAGCCGCAAAGGTTGCAATCAATTTGCGGTTTCATTTTTCGCATATTTTCGATGCGGCCAAAAATAATACGCAGTGCCCAGGGATGGATGAGCCACAGCCAAGTAGCTTCGATTTCTAGAGGAATCCAAACTGCCTTGTGTTATCCGCAGCCCATCCGGCAGTCGTTTGGCAATTGCTGCTTGGGGAAAAGTACATGCGAAAGATATCTGAGATGAACCAGCGGCAGCACATTGCAGCACCACTGACTGGCCTCTCCTCAGCAACCATTATCACATAGCCGCCACGCAGCTTTCTACCGAGCTAATGGTGACCCCAAGACCAAGCCCAAGCCCAAGCCAAGGCCCAGGTTGAGGCCCAAGCGAAGGCCCCTCATTCCACATTCCTGGGGGCATGCACCAGAGTCGAGTCCGCAATTTGCGTATGTCGGCTAATTTGATTTTAAATGCGCGGCGGCAACTCTTTCGAGGCGTGCGCGCGGCAAGGGCCCAGCCGCGTTGCAGTGCATCCGAATGAGGCGCAAATGGCTTGTCCGTGCAATTAGCTCGCCGCTTGCCTCATTTTGCTTCCCATTGTCTCAATCTCAATCTCAATCTCAATCTGCCTCTGCGATCTCCAACTCCATCGCTCCATCTCCATCTCAATCTCTATTTCGGGCTCTGGTTTGACCCGAACGCTAATTATCGCTATAATTGGAGCCGGTGCGGGGTGGGGGGCGGAAAAGGGTACGTACGATTTCTGTGGTATTTTCTGCATTGAGTGCAGTTCTGGGACGTCATGCGCTGATTGCTGCCAGAGGCCCACGCTTCGTCGACTGCTGCTGCCTCTGCTGCTGCTGCTGCTGCTGGGGCTTTTGCTGCCGAAGAAGCGTTCTCCGCTTCAATTACGAAATTGGAGAAAAGTGCAAGTGCTGGGCTAGCTGCCACCTGCCGATGCCGCCTGCCAGATGGCCGCATTGCGATAGGGCCGATATTTACCAGTATTTCCACAAGTGAAAAATCCCCACCTCAGAGAAGTCAACAAGACAAGACAACAATTTCCCTTCCTCCCCGTCCCAAAAAAAAAAAAAAACACAAACGAAAAATAAAAAGAAAACGGTTCCAACCGTTAGCCTATCTATCGGCCGACCATTATATGACCATTATGATGATGGAGGAGCGTCGTGGCGCTGTGCGGCTGCCTGTTGCTGGAGATGCCGTTGGAGGCTGATTGGTATTGGATTTACATAAATTGGCGACCAGTTCTCTCTCTCTCTCGCTCTCGCTCTCTCTCTCTCTCTCGCTCTTTTGTGGGTCGAAAGCGGTTGGGAATGGGGATGGTGATGGGGGAAAGAGTGTTCTGCTCTCACGCAGCTTCTCCAGCGCCTTCTCCAGCGCCTTCTCCCGCAACGCTTCTCCGATTGTCTTGACCCAGTTCGGTGGGGTTTTTGTTTTGAGGCTGTGCTTGTCGGCCAAATTAGTAGAACCTCGTTAAAAGCACACATGGAGAAACCCGACAGCAGCAGCAGCAGCAGCAGAAACATTTCGCAAGTGCCTCGCAAGTTTGCGCAATCTGCTGTCTGCTGTCTGCTGTTACTGTTCGGAGCTTGGATGCGCCTTTGGCTTGTGCAAGCCGGCGCCCCGCAGCACCGCCCCGCAGCACAAAAGTTCGTTGCCCAAGTCTTTTGATTTGAACTTCCGCTGTGGCTTGTGGCTGCAGCTGCAGTCCATCGGCAGTCCGCCCCTTGAGCTTGGACAGGGTATCTACGTAGTCGGCGACTGCGACTGCGACTGGACTGGTCCTCCTCTGGTCTGCTGTCCATTCTTGTCTGTTGGTTCTTGGCGTGCCTTTTGGAATTAATTGCGCATAAAAATTGCCCATCATGCGCATTAAATGAGACATCAAAGAACATCTGCCACCACACACACACACACACACACACACCGAAGCACTCGCATGTGCCTGTGTGGTGTATCTGTGAGCTAGTTGGCCTGGCTAAGAGCTGCTAAGCGTATTAAATAAACATGCGCTACGTCCCGTGCGGCCCCTGCTGCCCACCATCCGACTCGACTCGACTCGAAGCGACGCGACTTGGCTCTCTTTTATGTAACGGTACGCACAGCAGAAGCAGCAGCAGCAGCAGCAGCAACAATAAATTTCAGGCTTAAACAGTTACGTAAAGCAACAGCAAGAATGGCTAGAACCAGACACAGCAGCAGCGGCACACAAGAGGCACAAGAGGCAGACAGAGGCAGTCAGGCAGGCAGCTGAATCCAGGGGGGAAAGAGCTGTTGCTGGTGCTGGTGCTGGTGCCCGAGGCAGTGGCAGTGGCTGTGGCAAAGGCAGTGCCAGAGCATCTTGACAATGACAGCATCGACAGCAACGGGCACTCATTCCCATTCCACTTCCAACTGGTGGCAACATCTTTCACCTGATGACAATCCCACTCTGTCCCTCTGCATCTGTATCTGCCCCAGCCCCTGCCCCTGCCCCGGCCCACCTTTCGTCTTTCTCTGGGTATGCCCCCCTCTAAGCCTTATAACAGGTTCGATATGATTTTGCGGCACTTTTGCGGCAAAGGAAACGCTTGATTGCCGCTTCTAAAGCAAGGCCAAGAAACGGCAATCGACATCAGACAGCGGACAGCGGACAGCCGCAACAACACAAGACACAAGCCAAAAACAAGAAGGAATTACACCAGCATCGGGCGACGACTCAACGAATACCCTTGGCAGAAACCGACCCGACCCGACCCGACCAACCAAACGCTGAGGAAGGGCGCGAGAAATGTGTGGGAGAAATCCGATGGATTGGTTGCTCCCTTCCTCCCTGCCATACAGAAATGAATATCAAATCTGAGATGACTTTGCGCCTACGCTGACAAACGTTCGATGAAAATCATAATACCCTGCTCCATAGGGTGCCAAGACGATCGACGATCGACGACATTGACCGACGATATTGCTGGAAGCTGGATGCTGCTGGATGCTGTTGCCGTTTGCCTGTTGACCGCATTCCGGGCCCGGGCCAACAAATCAATGCGCGAGCGTATAATAGTGTTGGCAGCAGCAGCAGCAGCAGCAGCAGCAGCAGCAGCCCCAGCAGCCCCAGCAGCAGCAGCATCAGAGACTGAAACATTTCTGCTGTCCTTCTCTTGCCAGTGCCACAAACTGGGTCAGCGCTCAGCCCCAAATGCAGTCACAGATAGAATCTGTGGTATGTGTGCGCCTGAGTGTGTCTGAGGCTGAGACTGAGGCTGAGACTGAGGCAGCTGCTGCGAAACACCTGCAACAGCCTGCAACAGTCAGCACTTGGCAGCAGCCACGCCACTGGAGCCCACTGTCGTCTGCCATGTGCCAGTGCTCACTGTGCTGGATGGTTGATGCGTTCCCATTGCAGTTGCTAATTCTCGGCTGCGGCTGTGGCTGCGGCTCTGGCTGCGGCTCTGGCTGCGGCTTTTGCATTTGCTTTTGGTTTCGTGCCTAATTTTCTTTGGGCTGTGAACATTTTCAATGCTATGCGAAGATTGTTTCCAGCTTAGTTTTACGGTTTGTTTGTTTGTTTGTTTTCTTTTGGCTTTCAGTCGTCTGTTTTCTGTTTTCTGTTCTCAGTTCTCTGTTCTCCGCTGCTCTCGCTGTGTGCCAAGCCGACCAAAAGTGGACAAATTGTTGGGCTAATCATTTGGTCAGACCGCTTCCAAAACCAAATACACAAATTACACAAAAAAGGAAGCAGCTACGCAGGGGGGGAGCTGCAAAGCCTATTAAACATACGAATCGGATTCATTTTGGAGTGACATGAAGTGGCAGACAGAACAGAGAACAGATCAGATATTTCTCAGATATCAAATGAATTTGGACTAATAAATCTTTAAGTCTAACGAAGAGTCCAAGCTCTCAGCCCTCGGCTATGCAGCCGCACCTTAGAATCTAAGGCTTAGATCTATGTATTCCATGATACTTTTCTATACAGCAAGAAAACAGAAACAGAAATAGATATACAAATAGAAGAAGTGTCGCCTGCATGGCAATTTGCATAAGAAAGGGCAACACAAAGAACAAAGAACGAGACGCATTAAATGGAGTCGGGAATTTTGGTGGGTTATTTCGTTGTTCTTCTTCAACTTTGATTCGCAGTCGTGCCTGTGTGTTTCCCCTCTCTCTGTCGCTGTCGCTGTCGCTGCCTCTACCTCTACCCCTACCTCTTCCTCTATCTATTTTGTTTTTTTGGGTAAAATTCTTGTGGCGATGGACTTTGTCAACTCTCTTCGCCTATGCAAATGGGCAGCCACAAATCAAGAGCTTTGCCCCCAATAAGAAAGGAAATCAAAAACTGTGTTGGAGCAGCGGGCGACGGAGGTGCAGATGCTGCGGCTTTTGTTATAAATATTTTCACTTTGGAAATTTAAGTTGCTGTAGCGAGGGGCGTGGTGTGGGGAGGGGCGGGGAGTTTGCTTGCTGGTTATAAAATCGATATTCGTATGGGTTGGCATTCCATTTGAATAGTTTTACCGCTAGTTGCGGGGCATTACGACATCAAAAGATTGGGATCAGACATCAGGTGGCGGTGGAACCAGAGCCCGAGCCCGAGCCAGAGCCAGAGCCAGAGCCCGAACTGCAGCCAGCGCTGGAGCTAGAGCAACTTGTTGCAACTTGTTTGCTGCATGTAGTATGTGCAACAAATAACTGTAGCCGATGCTGTTGCTGCCCCTGCCCCTGCCATTGCCACTAGACGCTCTTTTATTGATTGGCGGCCGCAGCTGCAAGAGCTGCCAACTCATCCTGAGACTGCACTTCCGATTTGCCCCCAGAGCGAAGCGAAACGAAACGAAACGGAGCGGGATAAGCCAGCCAGCAGTCATTGAACTTGCGCTCTCATCATCGCCATCATCATCATCATCATGGCGCCATCGCTTCCCCCCTCTGTCTCTCTCTTGTGTCAGTCAGCGTGCAAATGAAACCAAAGCTGCAACAAAAACTAAGCTAAGCAAATTGCAATTTCCATGCGTTGCTTGCCACAGCAATAGCTATAACTATAGCCACAGCCACAGCCCATGTCCATGTCCATATCCATGCCCATGTCCGCGTCCATGTCCGCAATTAGGTAGCTCTCCAGCGCTCCCGTCCCTCGCCAGCCCCATCGAAATCTATGGCTATGACTAAAATATTAAAAGAGCTGCACACAAAAAAGAAAACTGAAATCAAAACAGCTTCAAGAGGTTTTCCTTTTTGATTTTCTCGCGTTGTGGCGGGGATGGGTTGGGGTGTGGGTTGGGGTGGGGTAGGGGACAGGCGGTGCCAGGGTACCGTGCCTGTCGGATCAACCAGACTCAGCCACGAACCCCAGGGAACAGACTGGAAAGTGTGTTCCAGATGGAGGACTATTCATATTCGGACCAAAATCAGGCGAGCGGCTTTCAGTAGCGTAAATGATGAACTTTTCAGCTGATTCCAGACAGAGCTTTGGTATTTGGGAGCAGTCGAACATTCCGCTTCATGCACACGGAATGTAGGTGGTTTTTCTGCGTCTCGAGTCGAGCATCAAGCGAGCGATGAGAGCAGTTGGGAACAGGGACAGGAACAGGAACAGGGACAGGAACAGGGACAGGGACAAATTAATGAATGAATGAATGCAAACCATTCAGATATGTTCATTCGGAAACGAATGTCCGACTTCCCCACATTCCACGATACATAGTGCCATTCGCTTATGGGAAATTTGTGCACCAAATATTGGATTTGAAATGTGGAATATTTACTGCCCTCAGATGAGAGTTTCGACTTGATTCGAGAGCTTCGATTGCCTGACCTTGACCGACTGCCATCTATCGATAATTATCGATAGCTGTGGCAAGCCATCCATCAATCACACAGGCGAATATTTCGTGATATTTGTGTGGGATATTCTCCAGTCGATGGCAATTGGTGGCGAAACGCACCAGCAACCGACACAAAAACACTTAAAGTTATTAACAAAGCAATTATCAATAATAATTTAAATTGTCTGACGCTGCTCTGGTGGCATTGATGGCATTGGCTGTGAAAACCAGTCGTCGTGAATCACAGCATTGCGTCCCCCTCCAATTTGCCACACGGTGGCCATAATCATAATCACAATCACAATCACAATGGCAACAGCAGCGACAACAGCAGCGACAGCAACAGCTGCGACACTACTTGGACATACAACATATACAACGAGTACTCGTGTGACAATTAATTAAATTAAAAACGAATGAATAGAAAAACAGGCGCATAAATTCTGTCCAACATTTTTCCATCCATCGCGGAGTATTCCACTTTTTCTTTCTCTTTCATTAGCAGCTGGTGGCAGTGGCAGTGGAAGGCAGGCAGCAGCTTTCTTGGTGGCCTGGCCAGCGCTAGTTGGCATTTGAATGCGTTGCTAATAGCAAACAATTTCATTTATTTATTAGACTTTAGTTTCACTTTTCGAGCATTTCACTGCGACATTAAAATTTCACACACGACGCCAAACAGCAAGCAGCAGCAAACAAAACGCGAAAGTTGCCCCAAGATGTTGTTGCTACTGCGGCAGGGTGTGTGTCTGTGTGTGTGTGTGTGTGTGTGTGTGTGTGTGGAAATATTTAACTTTTAACTGCAGTCAGAGCCATTTATGTTTATGGCAATTAAAGTGATACTCGCACAAAGGCAACGCTCACACGCCTGAGAATCAAATGGAAATGGAAATGGAAATGTGTGGCAGTGGCAGTGGCTGTGGCAGAGCCCATTCAAATGCTGAATACCGAATGCTGAAGACCGAATGCCGAATGCAAGTGATTGAAATTTATGCGGCAATCCAGATGACACGACACTGACGTGTCGTATGGCCTGTGCATGTGGCTGTGGATGAGTCGCGATGAGTCGCGATGCGATCAGTTTTGATCAGTTCCATACAAGCTGGCACTCCCTTTCATTTAAAATTCTCGTCCAACCACACCCCCACCCAGCCATAGTAGGCAGCTCGACTGTTAAGCAAACTGAGAGCCGCCCAAGGGAAGAAGATTTCTAATGGATATGCACAGAGAGAGATCCATGCCACTGGCAACTTCTCTTACAATATTTAAGGAAAATCATTCCATAACTAAAATGATACTCCTCACTCAGTTTCTTCTGCTGTTCAGTTTCTGTGTATTTTTTGTAGCATTATTTACATATCGAGCAAGGCGGTACTCGTATTTGACAAGGCCATTGACAGTTCGGCGCAAGCTCCGCCCACAGTGAGCCCCACGCTCATGCACACAGGGGAGACCTCCTCCTACGTGCCAAGGTGACAATTGCAGCAAAAGAAACAAGCCACAAAGACGAAGCACATTCAACAAAATGTTGCGTAAAATTGTCGAGTCAAACATACGAGTTCGAGTATATAGGAATACGATTATTTGGTGCCCGATTTGGTCAGGGGAGGCATTTTCTTGTGTGCCTGTGAGCGTTGGGAGTGGAAGATGCTTTTGCCAGAGTTGAGGCAAGATGTGGATGGAGTTGCAAGTGAAAACGGACGATCCCAACGAGTTGAAGGTTGCCCCGCTGCCCACGCAACCGCTGGCGATTAAAAATTGAATTTTCTTGGGTAGTGGTGGTGCTTCCTACTTCCTTGTGGCAGCCATAGATACTCCTCGTTGGTCTTATGTAAGTCCCCGACCGCAGCAGCCACAGCAGCCACAGCAGCATGGAGAAATGATTTTACTGGTTGCCACCATGCATGCGTGCACAGTGCCACGCCCGGTACCGTGCCGCCCTTTTCCACCATCCATAAGGCAACAAATTGCTGCGGCTGCTGTGGTTCATTGTGCAGCAATAGATGGCTGGGGTCTCTGGCAGATACTCTTCGCACAACTGGAATCTTGTGCCACAGAGTTTCGCATTGCAATTAAGCCCAGAGTTTCCGCATCTCTGACTGCCGCTGCCGCTGCCACTGCTCCTGCCACTGATGATGATTATGATGAGCTGGTCATGCATGCTTATACCAGCTCGTATGCCCGCCATCGCAGATGGAGATATTACATGGGCACAGGGCATGGATGGGGGCTGATCATCACCCTTGATGAGGCAAGCATAGGGCCGTTGCCGCTGCTGCTGCCGCTGCTACTGCTGCTGTCTCTCCCTCTTTCTTTGTGGCACTTTTACTTTTCTTATTGTCAACAATTGCCGCTGCCTCTGTTTCTGTTTCTGCCTCTGCGCTGGAGGAAAGCAATATAGAAAGAAATACAACTTTCCCAACATTACAGATTTGTCCCCTCTCTTCTCTCTCCTCGCTTTTCCCACCTCTCTTGCCTCTCTGCCTCCAACAAACCAGCAAGCCAACAAGCCAATAAGCCAACAAGCCAACAAGTCGCAATTGTTGTCGCTTTTATTGTTGTTTCTGTTGAATGACTGCCACAGATCATAAATTTTCTTTTAATTTCGGTTTCGGTTTGTGTTCTTCGGCTGCTGCCGCCTTAGCGGTTGCTTTTTATGTGGCTCTTGCTGCCATGTAGGATTAATTTTCTTAATTAATTTAAAAGATTGTTCCCCGAGTAAAAGTTGGTATATATTTTTGGCCCATCTGTTTGTGCCCTTTCTGGTGTCCCCGGGGCTTCCGGCAGGCGAAGGCGGAGCCACCTGTTGGGTCTGCGCCATCCGATACTCGGCCACGTGCAGGTGGCACTCGTAACTGGATGCCAGAACAAGTTGCAGGTCGCCTTCTGCAGTCTCCTTTCCACACTGCTGGCTGCCGACACGTGCAGGGGCAAGTTTGTTGCTCAAGTCTTTCGTGTGCCACATTTCGCTGCCCGTCCCAGTCCCAGTCACAGTCACAGTCCCAGCTGTCACTCCTCCCCGTCTGTGTGTTTGTGTGTGGTGACCCAAACAAACATCCGTTTCCTGGCAAATGCCACACCCCACACGCTATTCTGCCCCCCACTCCACCCCACCAGCTTCACTTGCTTTTTGCGGCATATCCCACGAAATAATTAACCAGCGCCCAAGCACTTCACTTGTCGCTGAAACTGGAACATAAAGTGGAACTGGGACTGGGGATTGGGGACTGGGGACTGGACTGCGGACTGGGACTGCGGACTGCCGACTGGAGACCGTTGAGCATTGAATGCTCTTTTGGGCTTGTATTTTATTTTTGTTGTTTATTGGCGTGGGAAAAATGCCAAAGTCACTGGACAAGAAACATAATTCATGAGTCTCGTCGTTGCTTGCTTTTGTTTCGAACCAGAACCGGAAATCAAAAAACCAACAAAAAATGTGTATGCAAAAATAATAAAAATTAAATGCGAAGAAACAAATTAATTTCTTTTTTAGGTGTGTTCCACACACACACACACACACACACACAAGCACACACACGAAAATGGGTGAGTGATGAAAATGGGGCCCCAGCAACAGAAGCGGCAGGGGCTGTGGCAGTGGCAGTGGCAAGTGGGATCGGATCATCAGCAGCAGCAGCAGCAGCAGCTAACAAGAACGAGAGAAAATTTTCGTTTGCGCTGGCTCTGTGCGCCGCTGGATACCCTTACCCTGAAAACGGGGTATGCCATGGGTGGGTGGGCTTGTCCGATAACCGATCTAAGCAAAGCATTGTGGGACCTTTGCAGATATTGAATCCCAAACGAAGTCCGAACATATTTTGCTAACAATACACAAGAGCTTCACATGTTGTGTGGTTCCCACAGGTCAGGGCTGTGCATGGAGTCCGAGTCGAATGGCGGTGAAGAACAGCCAACGCATTGAAAGGTCATCGGAGCCCAAGCACCCTGAGAGTTTCCGAAGTGCCGCCGCAATCTTGTGAATATATCGCTGAGACACAGCGATTTCATTGTCAAAATATTCTAAGCGTCGTTTGACGTATGCAGATAGGAAGCTATGAAAAGATATGAAAAATCTCATCCTCGACAGAGAATCACGCCTCGCGGGGGCAGAGTATACGCTCTTTGGTATATTCTTATTCGCACAGAATTTCTCTCTTGTTTTTTTTTTAGTCTTTCGCGTGACACACTCACCTATATTCTGCGCCTGCGCCTGCGCCAAAGCCGACGCCGCCGCCACCGCCACCGCCGCTAGAGCCAGCGGCAGAAGCAGCTGCCACTGCGTTCGCTGCATTGTTCGCTCTCTCTCGCTCACACCTGCTGCGGGGGATGGATCGGATCAGATCTTGCGCGCTCTCTCTCTCTCTCTGTCTCTCACTCCCTCTCGTTTCGGTTGATTATTCTTCTGGTTGCTGTGGTTGTTGTTGTTGTTGATTTTGGTACTCTATTTATTGCACTTTTTGTTGATTCTTCCAGTTTTCTAGCACTTGCTGCAAGTTTTTGACTGTTGTGCAGGGTTCCACATGCCAACAGGTGCTTCTGGCCTGGTCAAAATGTGTGTCAGCCAGCCAACTGGTGGTGGCAACTGGTTCTATCCTTCTTCTGATTGTGCCACAGCGAGCCACAGCCAAAACACACAAAAACAAAAAAAAAAGCGCACACACGCACA
This sequence comes from Drosophila tristis, assembly GCA_018150885.1. Lineage (NCBI taxonomy): Eukaryota > Metazoa > Arthropoda > Insecta > Diptera > Drosophilidae > Drosophila > Drosophila tristis. Next base: position 5,622,699 of record JAECWT010000228.1, read on the forward strand.
CACACAGACACCCCGAAGAGAGAGATGAATGCCGAAAGTTTGAGCACACACCGAAACACCACACCGAATTAGCACCACCGTTAGAGGAGGAGGAAGACACACCGCTCAAAAACTTAACAAAATAACGTAAAAAAAAAACGGAATGTTTTTGCTGGATTGCGCGGCGCGTTTGTCCGCTGCATGAACCGTTCGCTGGAAGCTCTGCAGAAGAACTCAAGAGTCTTTCGTTTGGCTGCTTGGCGTTTCTTTCACTTTTCACGTTCGCCGCTTGCCGCTGCTCTTTCTCCCTCTCTTTTGCGAGCTCTCTCTCTCTCTCTCTGCAAGTCTCGTTTGCTTTGTTTTTATGTTTGGCGGTGCCTGAGTCGAAGAAGTCAAACCGTCTGTCGCCTTGTGCAGCTCGAAAGCAACTGAAAGTTTGTGTCGTCGCGCTGTGCGTCTTGTAAGCCGCTTGTAATCTGCTGTCGCTGCTGCTGCTGCTGCTGCTGCTGCTGCTGCTGCTGCTGCTGCTGCTGCTGCTGCTGCCGCTATTTGCTGTTGCTGCTTGCTGGGGCAGGTATGTAGCATACATGAGGTGGGGTGGTAGGGGAGCTGCATGCGTGCTGGGTTGGCCCAGCAGCACTTGCTGCTGTGGCTGCTGCTGCACTTTTGGCAAGTGCCAAGCTCTGCCGCTGTCTCTGCCTCTGCCGCTGCCGCTGCTTAGCCGTGCTGTGCGATCCGTTCTGCCGCCCCTCGGGCAGGCAGGGCAGGGCGTGCTGATCAATGGCGCAGCTTTGGCTTGGGCAATCATCTTCATCTTCATCTTCCTATGCTCTAAAACGGTAATAACAACTAATACAGGTTATGCAACTGTAACTCTGTGCGTCTCTGTCGCTCCCGCTCTCTCACCATCCCCCATCTCTTTCCGATTGGACCAATTTAGAAGAATTCCTCTCGTTTGACTGGGACTTGGATTACTTGCTGTATGCTGGACAGGGGCCGGCACCGGGGACATGGGACCTGGGACCTGGATCTGGCCGGCGCAAAAACTGCGACCAGCAGCAGCATCAGATCAGCCACAGCGTTGCACATTGTTTCAGCATTTGCATGCCGCACGAACGGACGGGGCAAATGGGAAATGGGAAATGGCAGAAGTAAGCCAAATGGTCAGTAAATTGGAGCAGCCTCAGTATCGGCGGGGATGCAAATGCAGTCCATCTGGACAACGAATTCCATTCCCCCCGCCACCCATGTGTGTGTGTGTGTGTGTGACACATGTGGGGCACAGTCCAAATGGTGCAGACATATGTATGCATACAAATTATCATCATTATTATTGAGATGTTGGATTATGACCAGCGATCAGCTAATGAAGAACCAAAGGCGGCATATTGGGTTCTGGTGGAGCAAGTTTATGGAGCAAGCTCTGGGTGACCCACGAGTGCTGGCAATACAGGGGCGAGCTGCGGGATCCCCCGTAAGGGGTATCCATCAATTCGTATCGCCAAGTGGCGACGATGCTGCACCGATGGCCTTGCGGGCCTGGCCTGTGAAATGTGTTCAGTCATGTCACAAGTTTCGAGTTCATGGATTGATCGATCAATGTTCGATATTCGCTTGGCGAATTTCAATCTTTTCTCTCTCTCTCTCTCTCTCTCTGTGTTGCGCTTCCTCTTCCTCTGTGCCCCACTCAAACGGTTAGCTAACAGCAACAGGTTGCTTGTCTGTGGCAACATTTAATTGGAAAATCGCTGGTGCAAGTGGCTGCCGCTGCCTGCTGCTCTGCTGCTCAGCAGCTCTGCTGGTGGCTAGGACGGGGTGGCTGATGCCCGATGCTCGATGGCTGATGGCTGGGCCTACTCTTGAAGCTGCTATCTGCCGGTCGCGCCCATTGTTCCGCTTTGTTGGGCAGCCAGGCGGCAGATGGCCAGATCGGCAGATCGGCAGCAAGTACTCGTACAACTGGCCGCAACGGCCACGTGCGGACTCCTCCGCCAACGACGCCCACCACTGACCAGTGTGGAGTGACCACACCACAACAAGGAAATCAACTCAGCCGCGCAGGCACACGCAACCCCGCCAGAGAGGGGCTCCGAAAGAAGAGAGAGAGAGAGAGCTGAGAGAATTGGGGACGCAGCCAAGCAAAGCAAATTGCTGCATCTGCTGCCACTTCTCTCCTGTTGCTTCTGTTCTAACAGCAACCACGGACCAGCCCATCCAATTCCATCCCAACCAACCCAACCCATATAACTCCATTCCATTCCACTCCATCCCATCCCATCCCATCCCATACCATGCCATCCTATCTATACCCGTCCCATCCCATCCCGTTTTAGCCTCGCTTCATTTTCCATTTAGTGCTTTATTATTTTTAATTTCCAGCTCATGCCTCTCGAGATTAATGTTATGAGCCGCTGCTGCTGCTGCTGCTGCTGCTGCTGCCGCCGTTGGGCTCCCTTCATCCAGTAATTGTTCCCCCATCCACATTCCCATGCAACCTCGGGGCACAGCCCGAAGAAATGCTCCAGTTGCAAGGAAATGCTTTTATAAGTATTCTTTGTCCCGAAATCAATTATTCCAGGCGCACTGCTGTCAGATTGGCTCTTTCAGTCTTTCAGTGCGTTGGAACCATTTATCAAAGCGTGGAGTCAGTTCTGATCTGCTGATGGGATTTTGATGATGATGATTATGTCAAATATTCATTCAAAAAGTGTCCAAATATTCAAATATTGACCCAAAATGCAACAGGAGAATGTCTGCTTTAGTCAACTTCTTCGAGCAGAATAGGAACTTCCAGAGATATGATTGCTAAAGCCAACCAAGAGAAGAACCAATTTCGATGTGTGGTAGAGGGACGAGGGACTGGAAGCAGACATGAATAAAGCATGAATAATACTTGCTTCCATGTACCTGCGGGTTTCTCCATCGCTTGCCATTCTAGTTTATGATCTATGCTTGCGATGATCCAGCGGAATCTTGCATGGCATGATTGCATATCTCTCCACAGAGTTAGATAACATTCCTACATTTATTCCCTTTCTTTTCTTTGCTTTCCTTTCCTTTGCTTTCCTCCTTTGGTGGTTTTTGGATTGGTGGTTGGTGGGTTGCCAAACCGACCGTTTCCGAACCAAGTGGAAAGAGGTAAGCGTTGGTAGGGGGCGGTGAAGCAGGTGTAGTTATGATTGCGCAATGAGCGCCCACAGAAACTGACTGACTGCACTTGGGGCGGCACTGGTTTCGGGGGCAGGGCGGGCTCACTGGCCAGGCCCAAGCCCACGGCCCACAGCCCACAGCCATCAGCCCCGTGGCAGGGATGGCTATCCCATTCCCCATTGCAGCGCGTCAGCGAAATGATTGCAAAAAGAGGCAGACTCCAGATGGGGCAAAGTGAAATGTGTGTGCGCGAGGGCTTACATGAAACGAAAGTAAAAATCTTGTCTTTTGTCTGCGCCAACATGAGCAACGTTTTCTATATACAACATAGCAGCTACCACATACCCCCTGGATGCCAGCTGCTGGCTGCTGGCTGCTGGCTGCTCCTCTGACAAGTGGAGAGCTCTTTTGTTGCGTTTTTGATATTTGCAATCATTTCATTTTTGGACACTAATGACGATGATGAATGCAACAACAGAAGCAGCCATCGCAGCCGAGTGGAATTGGATGTCCAGAGTGGAGCAGAGAGAATTCAGAGCTTACATAAGCGACCACCGCCGCCACCGCCACTGCCAACGACTGTGTGACAGCAAGCAGCATAAACATTGCAGAAACAAAGAGAAAAAGCGCAGAGCAAAATGAAAAACCAAAGGAAAAATAAAGCAATTGAGGCAGCCAGCAGAGAGGGCAGCCTCTGCCTCAGTCGCAGCCTCAAGTAGATCAGGCCACCTCCGTCTCCGCTGGACAAGTCGCCGGCGCTGATTGTGTCACCTTAATGGAGCAACCGCACAGCTCATTTGGACCAGAGACCCGGCCAGAAGGAACGCTCCGATCCGATGCGCTCCAAGCGAGACTCCGACTAGAAAATACCCGCTAAATATGAACAGACCTTTGCCTGCTTATCTTTTCTTTTGTGAATTGCAAGTTATTGGGTATCTGTGCCTGCACATCCCTCCCTGAATGGCGTTTCATTAATGACTTCTCTTAAACGATCGGAGAGCGTAGTGTCTGCCCTTTACTTTTGGGATTACAAGGTATGCAAACACTGGAGAGATGACATGCTGAATCTGTTGCGAGAAAACGATAATATGTGGCATTAGCACACGCGGAGCGCGGCTTGGTCTGATCTGCTGATCTGCTGATCTGCTGACCTGTGGCATGGCATGGCCCTAATCATTCTGATTCAAGTTCGTTGCCAGAGTCTTTTGTTTCTCTCAGAGAGAACATGCCAGAGAGAGAGAGAGAGAGACTGACAGAGAGAGAAGCAGAAGAGCAGAAGGAGAGAAATTTGCATTTAATTGTTCCACTCTCCCACACACACAAACACACACATGCACACACATGCACACACAAAGTCACGCCCACGCAAAATGTAAGTTCAAATTTCCCATTTGAGTATTCTAAGCACGGCATTCAGTTTGCCAATTTGAACATTTGACAATTTTATTGATGGCCACACGTTACGTGCCCATTGGCCACTGCACGCACAATGATCATCGCCACTGAAGAAAACCAACCTCAAACTTTCATTTTGATAATGATAATTTAATGAAGAGAACCTCCGGATCGAGTAGACAGACGCGACGCGCGCAACGACCCCAAGTTTGGATACCCTTTCGAGGGAACTGGGGATTTCAAAAATGAAAGAATAGAAATGCAAAGCATGCGTTTGTTTACACTGGGATAATACTGGGAGAAACTGGGAGAAAATAAACTAAAATTAATTAAATTTGTATAAAATAAATAAATAAAATCAACCAAAATTAATTAAATTTGTATAAAATAAATAAATAAAATAAACTAAAATTAATTAAATTTGTAAGTATAAAATAAATAAATAAGATGATTTAAATTTAATTAAATTTGTATAAAATAAATAAATAAAATAAGCTAAAATTAATTAAATTTGTAAGTATAAAATAAATAAATAAGATGATTTAAAATTAATTAAATTTGTATAAAATAAATAAATAAAATGAACCAAATTTAATTAAATTTGTATAAAATAAATAAATAAAATCAGCTAAAATTAATTAAATTTGTAAGTATAAAATAAATAAATAAAATGAACCAAATTTAATTAAATTTGTATAAAATAAATAAATAAAATAAGCTAAAATTAATTAAATTTGTAAGTATAAAATAAATAAATAAGATGATTTAAAATTAATTAAATTTGTATAAAATAAATAAATAAAATGAACCAAATTTAATTAAATTTGTATAAAATAAATAAATAAACTAAAATAATTATTCATATAAATGTAATTAAATATATGTTTTATTTCGTGTAGCTAAGTTGTTTGTGTTTATTTTTGTATGTTTATTAAAAATCCCAGGGGCAGAGAAATTATCTGTGCTCAAAGGCATAATCATTACACAAACAATGAGAATCTACTGAGTTTGCGATACTTTGCTAGTTGAAAACTTAAACCATTATAGCTCGAGTAAGAAAAATATTTAGTGAAAATATGAAATATATTCAATTTAAATGTGACAATTATTTAATTAAAACATGAAATATATTCGATATAATAATGAAAAAATTCAATTTGAATGTGAAATAAATTCAATTATAGCAGGAAATAAATATTTATACACCGATAAAAAAAGCCATGAAATTTTAATATTTTAATTAGATTTTAATATTTTGCCATTGTTTTCTGTGGTTGTATTAAAATTGAATATTTTTCACTTAAATTTTGATTTTAATATAGAAATATTTAAATTTAATACATTTCATATTTAAATTGAAAATGTTTCATATTTAAATTGAAAATGTTTCATATTTAAATTTAATATGTTTCTATTTAAATTTAATACATTTCATATTTAAATTTCATATGTTTAATATTTAAATCTAATATGTTTCATATTTAAATTTATATATTTTTAACTAATTGGTTATTGTTTTGCGTACGCAAATTACATTTCAAATCCTCATGGTATAAATTGGTTAAAGTTGTCAACTAGAAATAAACGTAAAATTAATAGAACTGCATTTGTGATTATACCCTGCGCTAAGACAATTTTACTGTGTATTCAAGGAGGCAAAAGCTAGAACCGATTGGGATCTGGGACATAAAGGCATAATATAAACATAGTTAAAATAAATACAAAAAATATTTGATTTCATTTAATTTGGAATATTTAAAATAAAAGTTTTTCCTTTGGATTTTAAAACAAATTTTAATTCAGTCATAATAATATTAAATTTAAATATGAAACATATTAAACTACAAATATTAATATATTATAGTTATTTTAAATGTGACTTTTATTTAGATTAAATATGACCATATTAAAAAAGCATTTTGAAATATATTTATATTTGAATCAAAGTGAATTTATTAAATTTTACTATGTTTGTATTTAAAAACTTTTAAATTCAATTATGATTGTAGTTATTTTTACATGGCTTTTTTCTATCAGTGTATATTTAAAACAAATATGAATTACATTCCATGCAAATACTCGTGGATTCTCATATTAATTAATGCAAGTAAAAACACTATAATCGCATACATATTTAACCTAAGTGTAAATATTAAATTTCCATGGGCTTTTTTCTCGGTGTACATGATGAATAATAATAACAGGATGAGTAATCCGTATAGCAGCTAAATGTAACATGGGATCTCCATCGTCCCACCTAAAATAACCCTTTAGTTATTTTTTATGCTTGGGATAACAATCAAAGTGATATCTCCACTCTCCACTCAATTCACTAAGTACACTCGAATCGCATGCCATATGGGGCAGACCCCCACACACACCACTCCATAGACAGAAAGTGTATATCAATTTCATTTAGAAATTCTTCCGAAAATTCTTTTATGGCCCGGCCTTTTATTGAATGGCTATGTGGGTCTCCAATGAGCTTCACTTTCGATCAGCGGCTGCCTGCCTTGCCCTGTTGCCCAGTTGCTGCTTTGTTGCTGTTGTCTCAGTTGTTTCTGTTGTTGTTTGGGGCAGAAGTAACGCCTCGTTAGGCTGCTAAGCGTTGCCCATCAGCGGCCGTGGCAGTGGCAGGTGAAATATTGGCTGACAACACCTGAAGAGGGCCCCGAAAAGAACCCGAATCAGAGACTAACTGTTTGCTCAGTTGGCTGGCTGCCTGCCCAGCCAATTAACGCATTCCAAGTCGCGTTTCCCTCGGCCCTTGGCCCCTTCCTCGCCTGCTTTCATGGCTGCCTGAAGAGAGTGCGAGAAATATGCAAATACATTTCTGTGGCTCGGTCTTCCCGACTTCTGATTTTGGTTGTGCCGAAAAGTTTCTAAAAAAAATATTCAATTTTTGGGATTGCTTCAGCGGTTGCTGCTTCGGCTACGGCTTCTTTGGGAGGTCAATAGACGACAGGCCAGGCCAGGGCAGGCCAAGTCCAGCAATTTCTGTGTCAATCATTTATTTTAGGAATGGGATTCGGAATGGGAATCGAACTAAACGAGGTCGGGAGAAAGTCACTGCAGCAGCAGCAGCAGCGGCAGCAAAACAAAAAGATTCACAAAAAAAAAAAACACTTGTCGCTGGTTGCTAAATTGACTGAAATTATGATTAGTTGCTGCTACTGCTACTGCTACTGGCAGTGCGGCTGCGGCCCCGACTTCCACTGCCGCTGCGAGGATTGCAGGTTGTCAGCGAATCGAGACGTGTGACGATTGGCCTGAAAGTGCAGTCAGTGCAGCCAAAATCGGGGCTCGACTTGGATTTGGCTTGGCTTTAACTTTGGCTGCAGAGGCAAGTGTAGGCTACAGCAGCCGCACATTTCCGCATCGCAACGCAAGCAGCAAAAGCAGCAGCCACAGCAGCAGCAACAGCAGCAACAGCAACAGAAACAGAAACAGCAGCAACGTGAAAGCGATGGAGATCTGCGACAAGGTTAGCCAGCTGACAATTGGAGATGTGTCAATTGAGCCACTTGGCCGAAAAAAACGTGGCTGGGAACGGGGAAAACCCAAACAACAATGACAGCAGCAGCAACAGCCAGCGGCAACAAATGCCGCAACTGCAACACTTATCATTCAAAAAATCAATAAAAGCCAGGGAAAAAGAAATAATTTAAGGGGGCAAAAACGAAGTTGGCCTGCCCTTTCAGGCAGTTGCAATGCAAAGGGAAAGTTGACCCAGGCCTGGGAAGAGTAGGCACCACCAATGAGGGAAGAGCTGCAAAAGGAGCAGGTGCATCGGGCACATACCATCAGATCGGCCGTTTAATGGAGAAGCTTCAGACTGGGCTGAGACACGATCCCGCAGGGACATGCACGTGCATTGCCAAACTGCCAAACTGATCGTGGGATCCATTTCCCATCATTTCGGAGCCCTAGGAAATGGATTGTCAACATTGGCGCAGCGCATTTCATTCATTGGCTCTGCATCGCTTTTCCAACGAAAGGGAATTGGATATGCAAAGGTTGGGCAATTTTTTTGGGCTGGTAGGTAATATTGTGAATGGGCTTGAGCTTGATTTGAATCGCTAGAATGATAAGTGGCTCCCCAAATCATTCTCAAATTAAAGCTAGAGTGATACGTGCTGAACCGGCGAGGATTGAGTAATTTTCTGATTGGTGCTGAGACATTACCTAACCGGGTATTATCGATGCATGGGCCATTACAAGCCAAATGGAAGCGAAGCAAATGCGAATGGAAGCCCTCTGCTGAGAAGAAGAGCAAAGCAAAAACAATCGAGCTGAAAATGAAAATGAAAATTGTGCATGAGCGACAATGGCCAGGGCTGCTGCTGCTGCTGCTGTTGTGGCTGCTGTTGTAGCTGCTGCGCAATGCAGTTAATATAATTTACAGCCTGGCCAGGCCGTCAGCGTGGATGACCCGCTCATTAAAAGATTCAGCGGCAGAGAGGGGCGGAATGGGGACGGGGAGGGAAAACTGAAATGGAGATGGAAAACCTCGTGACAAATGTGTGAGAAAAAGCAATGTGGGAAAAGCCAAAAGCAAATGCAGAAGGAGAAGAATACAAGCATCTCGTGCCATTGGCCTGGCATCACCCTGCCAGTGATGATGGTGGCAGCAGTCCACCGAGAGATATTTCACTGCAGTGCAGGTTGATTGGCCCCTTGCTCAATCTCCATTCTCACTTTCCGCAGAAGGAACTTTGATTTGGACTGCAAGATCGCCCAGATTTAATTGGCTGGGGAGAGAAAGTGTGCTGGAAAATTGAGAGTTGACAAGTTCCGCGACTTTGATCAGAGCCAAGCCGCCAAAGGGTCTGGCCGCTCTGCTGGGAAGCGAACTAAATGAGACACAGAAATCTAGTCTGGCCTGAAATTGGCTCATCAGATTGTTATCACTGCCTGCCTAATGCTTAATGGCAGTACAAATCGCCTGCCCCATGCCCCCAAGCTCCACTCACATCGCATCAGTTTGATTGAACGCTTCCACTTGGCAGCCTGTGCCAAATGTGCACTCAAGAAAGTTTCGTTCTCGGATGGAAGATGGCAGTTGGAACTTGGAAGTTGGAAGTTGGAGAGTTTTGCTATCAGCACACATAAATCGCGCTCGAGTACACCAGTATCGTAGCCGCCTTCTTTGATCGCAGCATTCCGCTGCCAGTGCCTAATGTTGACTTTCTTAATTGTTTAATTTGCCGCGTGCTTTCGTCGGCGTAGCTGCTGGTACGCTCTCGCAATGTATCTAGGTATCTGGGCATCTGCCCGGTGCCAAGTGTCACTTACGGCCTGCGGATCATGCCGGAGTGTGCATTGCATTGTGCCTGAAATTACTTAATAAAAGTGAAATTATCTCTCTCCCTTCTCGCTCTTTCTCGTTTACTCTTCTCGGCTGTTCCACTGTTTCTCCGAAGAAACAAGTTTGTGGGCCTCAACTTTTATTAAAGATTAAAGCTGAAGCTTCAGCTGAATGTCTGAAGCTGAAGTTGATGTCTGCTTTTTTTTTTGAACAGAAAACGAGAGTGAAATTTCGCAGTCAAACCTCAGAACTGTCCCTCCTCCGAGGCGCGGAGGTCGCGACAGTTTCTCAACAGGCAAAAGTATTCCCTCCACTCGCGGAGTTTTCAATTCCGACCGCACAAGTCCAAGTCTCTGTCCCTGGCCCGAATGTGCAAACAAAGGACTTAGAACACGAACTTTACAGCCGGATAAAGCCAGAGAAAACCGATTCAGTGGGTACCCAGCTAGAGCTACAGGTATGGGAGAGTGGAGGAGACTTTCCGGAGGAGGATTTGGGCAAAACTTTCACCTTACAAATGCTCAACCTGCCACTCCAACCCGACGCAAAGCGACGCGACGCGATGCGACATGGAAATGGAAATTTATTAGCAAATTATGATTTCTGGGCACAGGCCTGACCAAAGACCAGCCACAGCCACAGACCCCGGGACAGGCTGGGGGTCTGACCACTTGCCAAACAGCCCAAAAAAGGGCCAACCATTGCGGCGCAAACGAACTCGCAGCGATTCAGGGCAGGCAAAGGAACGTGACTGCGGCAGAATCGAGAAACGGATGAAAGAAAGTTTCAGTTTGTTTTGATATACCCTCTCCGTGGGCATTGTGATTCGGATAGGCAGTTGGCGTCGCAGATCAGCAACTGGAAGTACACAGAAGTCTGTCCGAGTGTTCGAGATCTGCAAGGGTGTCTCGCTCTGCGACCTGCAAGACCCGCCGGCCTTTCCTTGTTTCGGGCTTTGACTCATGCCTTGCCTTGGAATGGCTCCAGCCCCAGGCAGCCCCAGCCAGCCCCAGCCAGCTCCCCTCCCTCTCACCCTGACCCTTCATCATGAAAATGAAAACAGCGGACAAAGCACAACAACAACAAAACCCAAAACAAAAAAAAGGCAACAACTGCGCAAACAATTTTCTCAATTTCTCGACAGGTTTGTTTTTCCTTTTGTGTGGGGCGGTTGTACAAGTATTTCGGCAACAAGCAAAATATTTGCTTAACAATTTCTACTGTAACAAATAAATAAACTGGCTCTTTTCCCCCTTTCTCCACAATAATGCACATTAATTGTTGTGATGGATGTCACTCGGAATTGGGGGGCCTGTGGGACAGGGGGCGCTGACGATGATGAAACCCAAAGGCAAACCGAAATCGAAACTGAAACTGAAACTGAGGCCGAAACAGAGCTGGGCCTTTGTCTCAGCGATGGGAGCAGGCCGGAGCCGAGCCGAGCCGAGGCGAGGCGAGCCAAGTCGGGCGATGATGTTGCAATCGTCACCCACATAAATGGAGTCATAAAGAAGCGACTTGGACCGGAGTCCGTGCGGAGGATGACTCAAAAGAAAGCGAATCAGGGGGGCAAGCGAAACCGAAGAGCGAAAGTGAAATGCTTTCGCAGTCATTGATGATTCAATCGGCCACGCCCCGCGCCGCGCCGCGCCACTCGGACAATTTTCGAGCCATGTGAATCAGTTAACAGAAACCTGCATCCCAAAAATGCGAAAGTTTTGTTATCATTTCCAAAAACCAAAAACCGAAAACCCAACGCGAACCGAACCGAGCCGAAATATCTCATACATAAAACCATCGTAAAATCTAAGAGCAGGCCGCGAACAGTGGCAGGGGCTGTGGCTGTGGCTGGGGCAGGGTCTGGGGAGACACTTGCATAGTTTACAATTCAGATGAGGGCCAGGCGATAAGCATCTGTTGCATAAGATCTGAGATGAAGACGGGCAGCGATTTGGGATAAACGAGATCCGATTGTCTGCAGCGATATTGGGAGGTGGAGGTGCGAGCTTGGAGCTTGGAGAGCAAACCTGCAGCTGGCAGGCCGAGAGGAAGCGGAGCGAAGAGCCAGCCAAATAATGCTCAAAGCTGTCCATCAAAACGGGCCTGTGTCGGGAACTGGCTCCACATTTCAATACCAACCAGAACACATATCTAATTGTCCATGATGGGAGCGCAGCCCAACCCATCGTAGCTCTTAGCAGCTCCCAAACTACGAGTATTCAAACGCATCGTAACTGTTTTATTTCAGCTCGCTGCAAGCCCGATCCGATCCGATCCGAGCCAGAGTCCCGGTCCCAGTCCCAGTCCCAGTCTCGAATACCCGCCCTGGAGTCGTGTCACCTGTGAAGTGCAAGCCACCGCTGATCGATCGATGGCTGGACTTTGGCTTTCAACTGGAGGAGTGGGCAAGCTGAATATAAGTTGGGGCTGGTGCTGGGGCTGGTGCTGGTGCTGGGGCTGGGGCTGGACTGCGGGCAGTGTTTACCGTTTCGGTTTCAATTGGCATCGCTAGTTGCAATCGACTGGCAAATTTAGCCAAACGGATTCGGCTCGGCATGCGCGGCACGTTGCCGTTCGTTGCCTGGCATGGAAAACTGGCGTCGCGTCGCCTCGCCTCGCCTCGCATGGAAAACACATCATGGAAAAGCTGCGCATATAAATCGACGCCAGTTGTCAAGATGTCGTCGCCGATGTATCTGTTTTGTCATGGCCATGCGCAGGCTTTTGCTGCCAGGGGGATTTCATTACACATTATGCTACACATGCTTCCAGCCAGAGGCAGAGCCAGAGTCAGAGGCAGAGTCAGAGCCTGTTGATGTCGAGGCTGACGCTGGTGTCGATCCGCGTCAAGTGAGACGATCCGCTAAGATTCGATGAGAAATCGCCAAGCTTAACCGATAAGATCGTCAGTGGTCTGCGCCTGCATCGATTGATGCCGCATTAGCCCCAAAACGCAGACAAGATGAGGCAGACCCGAACCCGCACCCGCACCCGCACCCGAATTTAAAAATATTCCATCAATATTTGGTATTCGGATGTGCTCCTCACCTGCAACAGCCATGCATAATCATGCGTAGTACGTACTATAGCCCCATCTTAGTTTAAGGGTCGAGCGCCGACAGTCCATGGGCCAGAAGCACAACTCAAAATTCAACATCGACATCGAGTTTTGGGGGGCAATTGAAACGCCGTTTGCAGTTGTGTGTTAAGCGGCCCGGACCGACCCCAGCCGAGCCGAGCCGAGCCGAGCTGATCTGCGTGCTCATTACGCTCGATAAATGCGGCCGGCCTCGAGCCGATTCGGACGTGTAACGGCCGCCGTCGAGAAGAAAGCGTTCCGCCAAAAAAACAAAAATACAAACCAAAATGCCCCACAGCACGGAGCTGAGGTGAGCCCGAGCTGAGCTGAGCAAACAGCCCAGCAATAAACTCACAAAGAGCCAAATGAAACTCTTTGAGGTCAGCAATTGAAATATGTCCAATGGCCAGGCAGCGGCAGCGGCAGCCAAAGGGGGATTCAATTAAGTTTTCTATCTCCATGGCAGTGTGTCTGTCGGTGGCTTTGTGCGAGTGGGAGGGAGAGTGTGCGGGAGAGTGTGCGGAAGAGTGTGCGGGAGGGAGAGTGTGGGAGAGTGGAAGTGGGCGCAGGTGATGCTGTTGTGAGTGTGGGTGGGCGGTGCCGCAGGTATGCGCATTGTTAACTTGTCAAAATGCAAATGCTGTTGCCAAATTGCTGCCACTACAAATGGGTCAAAACAAAAAACAAACCTACTGAGGGCTCGCCTCTGAGGCCGAAGATCTGGATACACTTGCCGATACATACATACATACAGCCCCTCCGCTGGGCAGCTCTGTGCGATAAGGTGGCGGGGTATCAAATGATTTGGCTCATCCTTTGTGCGAGTCCGTAATCCATTTGCTTAAATTCGCGGGCAGGATGGATATCCGAGTCCATCCAAGTTTTGTCATCATCTTTTTCGGGCCGAATATACATACATGCGTACACATTTCTGAGCACGTCTAAAGACATTTATTTTTGGCCGATATTGGCCGATCCCGCTACGGTGTCCGATGGCGGACTTTGTGCATTGTTAATTTGCCAAAATGCAAATTCCTTTGCCGAATTGCTGTCAGTGTTCCCCGCAGGCAACATCAGACTTCTGACTATACACTCACACGTACATATTTACTCATGCAGATACAGTTATGTATATGTAGTTGGAGCCTTGCACAGACAAAGAGCGAGAGATAGTGGGGAGATGGGCTAAGAGACAGCCAGCCGGGGCACAGAATTGACAGATGCCCAATCCAAAGCTGAAACCAAACCAAAACCAAACGGTGCCTGGCAGCCGTCTTTGGACGTTCAATGTCCAACAACGCATCAAACGGAGACGAAACGTGGACGGAGACATTTGGGAGTGTCGCCCGGAGGGGACCTGCCTTGAATTCCACAGCGTAGACAAATAAGTGAGCTTGGCTTGGCTTGGCTTGGCTTTGCTTGGCTTGGCTTGGTGGAGGCGGAGGCGGAGAGTGTTGCGACTGGGCGCAGGAGGACGTGCAGGAGACAGTCAACCGTGCAGGTGAACCGCCAGTTTTACATAATCAAATGGCAAATTATTTATGGGAATTATCGTGCGTGTTGCATGCTCAAAATAAATGTAAGACACATTTTTTGGCAGGCAGAACGCTCGAAACAAATGCGAAGAATGCGAACGAGGGAGAAGAGGAACGGGTAAATTATGATGGAAATTGAGACAAAGACTTTAGCTTTAAGTAAACATCAGATATGGTGGGGTTGCGAATGCAGAAAAGGTTCAAAGAATTGCATGGGAGAGGAAAATTGAAAGAAAATCGAGTGGATATCTAATATAAATAAAACAGAGCTGACAACAAAATGCCAAAATTCCAGAGAGGTAGCCACAAGTACATACTTGTTCCAGACTTACACACCCCCGATCAAGGGAATAGAATCGATGTAGGGATTATCTTTCTTTGTTTCCGTGCGCTGGCACCGTAATATTTTTTGTGTTTCATTAGAAGAAACTGTTGGGTCAGAGTGAGCTGTAGAAATTGTACAGCTTTGATTTATTTTTATTGCTCTTTTCTTATGCCTATAGCTACAGGATAGGTGACAGCCATAGCTGCTGGAACTTTGGGCTGGCTAAAGGGAGATCGGAGTTAGGGATCGCAAGTAGAGCAGTTTAAAATGTCTTTAATTCTTATATTAGGGTTGTGGCAGTACTTTCAGTGGTTTGATTGGCCTTGGAGGAAACTGTTTTCTGGCGGAAAGAGGCAACTAGGTGGATAGTAATAAGTAGCAGAACAAGTTTCTAGTCTTAAATTTTAGGAATTTTAACATTTTATGGCAATACAATGAAAACTCTCAATAGTAAAAAAACCAACACGTGAAAAAATCCGAGAGAAGCAACAAACTGAATGGGCTCTGCAGTTTAATAGCGAATATAGCTTCAGTACGCCGAGTGAGGAGAAACTCTGAACATTTAGAGATATTAAAACATTAAAAAAAGCTTGTAAGAATTTTCGTTCGGTGTTTTCATCTCGAAATCAAATGACATGGAAGACCGAATTATAAATTGAATTATATTATATTATTGTATTATTTTTATTGATGACAAACTAAAGAAATAAATTTCTATAGCAAAGAATAAAATTAATCCATGTTAATATGTTACAATAAGATATGAGATATATTCTGTCACCGCAAATCACGTTCCAAAAAATTTCCATAGATAATTCGCAGCAGCAGCAGCAATGTTGAGCTTTGGCTCGCCCAAGCTTTCGCTTAAACACATCGTATACAGGTAGGCGCACGCAAAGCTGTGCTTAAAGCTTCTTGTAAAGTTTTGGAAAATGAGCAAGCTTTGTTGGAGACTGGAAATATCCGTAAGCCCCAGCGGACAGCCAAGACACAAGCCGCGAAGAAAAGTCTCCACACGAGTCGCCACTTCAGCGTTAAGCAACACTCTACCAGACAGCTGGCCCATAGTAAAATAGTTCACAAGGTGCAACCAACTTATCAAGCGGAACAATTGGGTGTTCTATTTTATATTTTTATTTGTCCGACTAAAATTTAATGTGAAATTTTTGAGCTAGAAACATAAATGGTAAGTTCGTAATATTCGAGAGCAATGAAAAAGTTTTAAGATGTTAGGAATCCTTCAATATCGTAACGATAAATGAAGCCATAAATAAATAAAACAACAACCATATGCCCACATATTTGCATTACAATGTACATACATATATTAGGTGATGGAATCAGGTTATATTCCAGCAAGAAAAACATCCAACAATATGACATAATATCCAATATGACGCACACAAGCAGGGAGTACGCTGAGATGGCCCTACCTAATATAGTTATACCATGCGTTCAAGTGCAACACGCGTATAGTGCTGCCGGAATGTCACCACAAGCCAGATTCGAATGCAAACTATGAAAAAAAATGGCTAAAGCCGATATTAAGTAAGCAAAAACTTGGTCTAACATTAAATACAAACCCAAAAATAAAATAGGTGGTTGTCATATTGGAAATTTATTTATATTCAACATCCTCCTTTGCTTTTTGCTTGTGTATTTGTTTTGACCATATTCATACGATTGAATACACGCTCTACACGTCAGCACGTCTCCACGGATAGAAAACAGTCATCACGAAAATGTTGCTTATAAATTATTTTGCGGCCTCGGAACAAAATTATTTTGCACATGAACAATGTTCTCATCACAAATGACACAAACTAGATCCGATATTTTGTATGCAGCTATAAAACCTAGAAATGAGGCAGTATACAATCAAAGCTTAAACAAGGTGTAGTTTCACCTTTAAAAATGCTTAATAAAGCCTTAAATTAGTTAAAAAGGCTGA
The DNA here is from genome assembly GCA_018150885.1 of Drosophila tristis. Classification (NCBI taxonomy): domain Eukaryota; kingdom Metazoa; phylum Arthropoda; class Insecta; order Diptera; family Drosophilidae; genus Drosophila; species Drosophila tristis. Next base: position 5,639,421 of record JAECWT010000228.1, read on the forward strand.
AATGGCTGCTCTGCACGCAAGTTGCTAATCTATGAGCACTGCGCTCTCTTTGCACTCGTCGTCGGCTCTGCTCTCTCGGCTTTTGCTACTTTCTCTCGCTCGGTCGCTGGCATATTAACGGTGTGGGGGCGTGGTTCCACCCAATATGTTGCTGTCAGCATGCTGCGCAATAATCAATCGAGGTAGTGTTGTGCAACATGGCAGCAACATTCGAGTTGCGCCTCATTGGGACCTATGGTCAGATCCCAATTTTTTGTGTGTTTTTCTGATCCTCTTCTGATCGATTTTAAGGGTACGAATAACGATAATAATGTTATGTATTTTAGTGGTTTATTTTTTTTATGAATTTAATATATCTCATATAGTATATTAAAGAAAAGTAAGTACACAAAATCAACAAAAATTAAATTAATCCTTTAATGAACGTATCGTGATTTTAAACCAATATTTCATTTGGTTGTTAATATTTTTTCGTCGACATTCAAGGCACATTTTGTGCAAGCTGCTACCCCACCTCGTTGTCCGAACACACCCTGCCGATGGCCAAGAAGCAACATGCGCAACATTCCCGCTTATGTGTGTGGCATGGCAATTTTTGTTGAGGAAAAGAGCGCGCAAATTTTGAATGCTCGTCGAGTCATGTTCGTTGGGAGGTTCGTGAGTCCTTTTAGCCAAAGCATGCCATGATTTTTGCGCAGTTTTCGTGCGGTTTTCGGAGCTAAAGGACGCAGCAGCGGCAGCAACAGCAACAGCAGCATCAGCAGCAAAAAGAGGCACCCGAAGAGGCAGCGTGATAAAGGAAAGCAGAGGAGTTGTGGGTCAGTCAATCTCCTTCCGTCTCACATCTTTTCCCGCATCAAGCCCGGAGGTGGGGGCAAGGCAGGCCTAGGACAATAGCAGAACAAGCAACCCCATTTGAGGATTAATTTGCTTAAATTTGGCGCGTTTCTTGTGCGACTTTTGTCGCCCTCGCAGCGTGGCTTTGCCTTGCCACGACTTGGGGCGGCTCTGCTCCCCCTCGCCGCTCCTTGTGGCCGTTGCTCCTGTTATTGTTGCCGCATCACAACAATCACCGTTATGCTCTGTGTCCGTGTCCGTGTCCGCGATTTGGGTTCGGTTCGTTTTAGTGTTTTTTTGTTCGTGGTGTCGCTGATTGTTTTTTTGCCCAGTTTTTTGCAGTGTGGCGTGTGAGAAACAATCAAAAACAATATTTTGTGCGAGATAGTTGGAAACTCGAGCTGAAAAGGAAACCCTCAAGATTAATAAGAATAGGCATAATACGAGTAAAGCCCGTGAGCAGTGACAAAAGGGGAAGGTGAGCGGGCCCTTGAGCTCTGCAAGGACCCTTGGATTACCTTGCGGGGCAAGCGGAATCAGCCAGCGAATTCGCCGGCGGTAAGTCGAACATACACAGTAAATATTTTGTGGCTGTACTATATATAGTACGAGGGGATATATTTAAGAGAATTAATAACAAGATATTAATGTACGATGTGCTGAGACCTTTTATCCAGCCGGAAAATTTGATTGCGGCTCTCATGACTGAACAGTTGCTGTTGCAGTATCTGTCCTTCGGGCAACAAGATTCCGTCATGTTTTCGGAATCTTTAAACTTATGTAACGTTGATATTAAGATTCATTAATGCCGTGAAGTCGTACAAGGACAGACAAAAGTAGTTTCAGGACTAACGACAGAGTGTCGGGACATCAGAGTTATCCGTTTCCAATGATTTCGCGGTGCTAAACAAGACTCTGGCAGAGAGATACAGGGTTTAGTGACACATCTAAGTACATAGATACATGCATACCCGTACATATGTGTGTACATATGCGAGTACTCCTCACCCTTCTTACCTTCGTGTCATTATGCCCCATATTATCATAATCTTTATTATTGTTTGGCCTTTTTTGCCTTTTATGTATCTTACTCCATCCTCTCGCCCGCACCCTTTGATGTTCAGTTTTCAATAGTTGGCTCAGTGGAAGGGGACTGGGAATGCAAACGGATTGAGCGGTTGGGGTAGTGTTGGGTCTTGGGTCTTGGGCAGAGTGAGTGATAAGCAAGTTGTTCTGCGGCCGTTGATGTCGACGATGACCGTGATGATGAGGGAATGGAAAGCCTTTGTGCCCGTGCCCGTGCCTACGCCTGCTTGCGGTTTTTCCCATTTTTCCTTTGGCGAACCTTTTCCTTGGCTTGGGGTTTAGGGTCAGGTTCGGGGCCGTGAAATCGAATCATTTTGTAGGCTTTATATTTAATTTGCATGGCCCAGCCGCAACCTAAAAATGGTTCAAAGGATGACGAGCTGGCTGTCCAGCAGGGGAATGCTTCCTCCGCCCCGCTTTCCGTTCCCGTTGCCTACCAAAAGGATCCATGTGTGTGGCCTGGCCAGCAGCCTAAGCAGTGCGACACTTTCCAACATATCACTGAATTAGTGGATGGATGGCTGGGAGGAGTCCCGAGAGGAAGGTCGGTCCCTGGACGCAGCTGGGATGTCCAGGGAAATATTTGTACAATGAAAGTTTCTTGGGCAGGGCATCCACGGTAATACATACACACATGCATATGTACATATGCATGTATTTATGCATACGACCAAAAATCCTGAATATTCTCAACGATATTTCCATATTTGTGCAAGGTTTTAATTGTTTTTGTCTCTGAAAATGCGAATAAATGGAGCACGTCCCACAATTGAAAGGCTTAATCAATGTCCTGCAGAGGGATATGTATATGTACGCCAGTATTTGTTTGCTTTTCGCCTTTAGTTATTTTGGCCGGACACTCAGTTTTCTGATTCAGTGATTCAGTGGGAAAAAAGCTAAAAACTTCCCAATGAATTTTACCTTTCTTGACTGTTTCTTCTCCTCATTACTTTTGTTTGCTCTGCTTCCTTTGCCTGCCTTCAATCCCCCGTTTCTTATTATTTATTTTTGATTCTTCTGTTGTTTTCGTTTCCCTTTCTTTACCCATTCGCCTCTTCCTATTAAATTACACGTTAAGCAGCGCTGCAACAAAACGTTAAAATTTGTTTGATTTGCACCAGATATTTGCAATGCAAAGAGGAATAATTCCGACTCTTTTCCTATTTTGACCTATTTGATTCTCTTTGAAGTGGTTTTAGTGTGTTCAAACACCACAGAGATATTCAAATATTTGCGTTCTATTGCGTTTGTGAGGTTAAAACGGAACCAAACATGACGGAAAAGTGTGCCGATAAGTGCTAAGATCTATGCATATGTACATATAATTGTAGGTATGTAAATGCATATGTATGTACATACATATGTATGTATGACTAGGATGACACGCTGAGAAATGAGCCATGTCCGTCTGCCTGTCTTTGAGCCTTCTTTATTTTCTTACCACAATCGAATTGCTACATATATATATATATGTATGTATGTATGTGTGTAAATATGTATGCATTTCTGTGTGTAGCTTATAAACGAATTAGTTTTATGTGGTCTTCGGACTTCGAAGCTTCATAGCTGCTCCTTGTGGGTTTGCGTATAACTTCTGTTACTCGGTTTGGAGCGTTCAATATTCCGTTGTTTCAAATTTGGTTTCTCACCCTAGGTGGGGCGAATCTCCAGCAGAAGCTGACGGAGGAGATACAACGAGAGATAAAGCAGAAGAAGCCAAGCTTGAAGCAGATCACATCTAGAAAACAAGGGACACCAAGCAGCACAGACTGCAAGCAGTGAAAGCAGTGACAGCAGTGCAAGCAGTGCAGGAATCACCGTCGACATTCGCCTCCCATTAAGTGCCAAAAGCGAATTAGAAAGAAAGAAAGAAAGGAAGGTTTCTCTCTTTCTTAACAACATACTTGTAAGCCAAAAAAGACAACGAGGCTGGCGCTGGCCCCAGGGCAGCAGAAGCAGTAGAGGCAGTAGGTAGTAGCAGCACCGCACCGCACCGCAACGACAGAGCCGCGGCGCTGCAGCGGCAACAGAGCAATTGAGCGAGACCAGCAACAGCTGCAGCGACGCTTGCGGGAGGGGCACGCGCACGCTCACTGATGGCAGAGAAGATGCTGAAGATGATGATGATGATGTTGATGCCAGTCAGCCTCAAGAGCCACAAAACAATGCCAAGTGCCAACAACAGCAACAACAACAACAGCAACAGCAACAGCAACAAGAGCAACAACAGCAGCTACAGCAAGCAGAGCAAAAGGGAAAATTAAGTGCCAAAGGCAAAAACAGCCAACAGATTTTCGCCAGCGAAGCAAACTCAAAACTAAATTTACATAACAAAACAAGACAAGAAGAAGCAGCAGCAGCAGCAGCAGCAGAAGCAGGATAAGCAGTATAGGTATAGCCTCCCGAAAACGCAATCAGGAGACGCCAAAAGCAGCAACAGCAGCAACGGCAACCGCAGCAGCATGTCAACTGTGCTGGGCGAGAGCAGAGGGCGTGGCAGCCAGGGAAGCACCTTGTGGGTGCTCCTCCTGCTGGCCACGACCGCCCTCAGTAGCAGAGCAGCGCCCACTGCGGAGGTAGTGGTGGTGGTGCAGCCGCAGTCCGTTGGCCACGGACTGCAGGGAGTGCCCGCCCTGATTGTGAAGCCACCCACCACCAACGCACCACCGAAAGCAGGCAGCAGCAGTGTCACCGAGCTGCCAGATGTTACCAGAGGACCAGAGTTGGAGAACAAAGTGCCAAAAGCAACCACCAAACCATCAGCCATTTTTACAAGCGATACTGGCACCACCAGCACCACCAGCACCACCAAGACCCCACTTACAGGCAATGCAACAACTGAAAGAGCACCACCAACAAAGGCTGAGAGCGATGATCACCTGCCACAGCCACCGGCGGTGCTGCAGCTGATGGACTTGGAGCACACAGAGGCCCCGCCCATGAACAGCGGACACGACGGTCTCAAGCTGACCAGAAAGAAGCAGCTGCAGCAGCAGCATTTCCCCACGCCAGTCACCACTTCACCCACCGTGGAATCCAAGACCAGAGCGAGCAGCACCACCAGAACCACCCTAACAACGACAACGGCAACGGCAACGGCAACAACCGCAATCGAAGCAGAACTGGAAAGGATCCAAATCCCAACCAGCAGCAGCACGAGCACCACCACCCCTGGCATCCCCAAGCAACCAGCAACTCCCAGCCCCACTTCCAGCTTCAGTTTGAGTGGAACTGGGCCGCCAGCCCTGCTGCCCGTGCACAATGGGTACTTGGGTCCGATCTTCATGGGCGAGAAAACGTTTGCTGTGGTGCACCCGCTGAAGAAGCCACAGCCACCCAACCACCTGCACGTGGCCTCGATCGAGTCGCAGCTGCGCAACGGACGTATTGTGGAGATCCTGGCCCCGACGTCACTGCTCGAGCAGAAGACGGAGCCAAGTAGCACCACCAGCAGCAGCACCAGCAGCACCAGCAGCACCACAGCCACACCCACACCCGATCCAGCCTCCCTCTCATCGATTTCGGTGCTGTCCACCACGGTTTTCCAGGTGCCTGAGATGCAGACCAGCACAACTCGTCTGCCCATGAGCAGTGGCCTGGAGCTCTCCGGCCCGGCGCCCCCGCGTACGGAGTCCAAGATCTCGGACATACAGATAGAGGTGTACGACTCCACAGTGGACTCCATTGTGGCGTCCACCAACTTCCGCGACAACGAGGGCTACTATCCGCCGCAAGTGGACTCGGACACGGACACGGGCACGGGCACCGGCACCACCAGGCCGCCTCGACCACCGCGACCACCAGTGGGGCCGCCCCAGGAGCGGTTCACCCAGTACGTGATCGATCGGGCCGATGTCTCGACTCAGCCCGCCTCGGGGGGCTCGCTCCTGGGCAAGCCCGAGCCGGCGGCCATTGAGATCCACATCAACGTGTCGGAGGCCTTTGGCAGCGAGAGCGAGGATCTGGAGTTCTCCTACCGCCAGCCGCAGCTGAAGCCGAGCAAGCATAGCGACGAGATTCTCGTGGTGGAGATCATCGACAGCGGCAATGGGGACAACAGCAGCACAGAGAGCTCGTCGAGTGGCGAGCACATCAACCCGATATTCACCTTCCGTTCGGACAATGTGGCCAATGCCCCGCCTCCGGTGCGGCCGCCCCAGCTCCAGGACGCGGACGAGCTCTTTATGGCGGACCTCAAAGAGGGCGAGGGAGTGCCACGAATACCACCCCCGCCCCCACCACCGCCCCCACGGAAGCCCAGCATCGACCGGGACTCGGACACGATCTTCTACATTTCCAACACGGAGGTGAAGGTGGGCGAGTCCCTGCCCACGGGCAGTCCTGCAAGCGATCAGGTCCAGCAGCAGCGCAAGTTCCAGCTGGAGAACCAGTTCTTCCCGGCCAGCTACGTGATGGAGCAGCAGAAGCAGCAGCAGCAGCAGCAGCAGCAGCAGCAGCCACAGCAACAGCAAAGATCCGCCCTAGCAACACCTCGATACGAGGAGGACATTATTCTATCGCCGCTGCACAATACCGCCGATGCTTTGAAGATCTTTCGCAGCACGGGTCCGAGCAGCGGCGACGGAGCACCACCCCTGGATGTCACCTATGTGGGGGAGTCAGTCATCGAAGTGGAGCAGCAGCCTCCGAGTGCCAGCAGCACACAGGCACCCTTGGGAGGAGGCAGCGACAGCGGCAGCGGCAGCTCACCCCAGTCGGACATCATCATTCAGCCGGCCGTGCTGCCTGATCTGGCCATTGGAGTGCCCGTGATCGGGGAGCTGCCGCCACAGATCGAACTGAAGGAAATCGACTACATGCCCGGCGAGTTGGGTGGGATGGGCATTTACGAGAGTGACATTCAAAGCAACAGCATCGGCATAGGCATAGGCGTCGACAGTGATCCGGATGTGATCGAGAGCTCCATCCAGTATGGCGGGGATCTCATCGATGACGGGGCAGGCGGCGGCTTCGATGGCGTTGAGGGCTCCTATCCCTTCGACAGCCCTGCCCATCGCCAGCTGCAGGACAGTGACGCGCCGGGTCGCGCCGGACAGGATCATCTGCCCCGCCACTCGGGTGCCAGCCACCTGCACCGCGAGCAACTGCCCATGGCGGAGCTTGCCAACGCCACGGTGCTGCTGCAGCACAACGAGAACGGTTCGGTTGGGGGCGAGTCTGGCTCGGGCTCCGTCTCGGCCATGGCCCCGCTCCTCTCCAGCAGTGCTGGCAGTGGGCACGCGCTAAGCAATGCCACAGCCCTGTCCGAGAGCCCTCTGGACGACTTTGATGGTGAGTGCCTCTGAGGCTAGAAGTGGCGACTCTCATTTGCATTTGCATTCGCATTCGCATTTGTTTATTTCTTTGTTTTTTGTTTTTTGTTTTTCAATTGCAGGCTATCTGAATCTTTTCGCCGTCTCCATGGGTCTCATCATTGTGATTCTACCCTCGGCCCTGCTGATCTCCATGTACTGTGCCATTCGGTAAGCATACCCGTAATTCCTGTAGACGTAGTGACGCAGAGACCCAGCGATCTTGCCCCTTGAGGCATCTCTTGAGAGGAAACTGGGCTGCGGACAGTTATCCCAGTATTCCATTCGTAGCCGAAAACACGACTGTACCTATTATTTTTCTACTAATGGTTTCTACTAATTAACGTGTAAATTTGAATTGTGGCCGTTGTTCGAATGCAATCGGATTTATGCTAATTGAAATGAACGTGATTGTAGCGGCATAAATTATGATTTTATTTTATTTCATTTCATGTAATTTTCTTCTTAATTTGATTTACTATGTGGAAGCAATTAAAAATGATAATTTAGGGATTTCAAATTCGATTCCTGCCTCCGATTGTACTCGACACTTGTGCGCTGGGCTGGCCAGGGCTGGCCAGGGCTGGCGGGGGGCTAATTGGTTACACTTCGTGCGGCGCCTAATCAGCTTAGCCAGCGGTGTCGTCCACAAATCAAAAATAATTGCAAGGCATTGCCATCAAAGTGCCCGAGAGCAGGGGAGGGCAGATGCTCAGCTTCAGCAAATCCAGCAACAAATGCGAGCAGCATGGGGAGCCAGCTTAGACAGGGGTGTGGGTGGGTCTTAGCCTTAGGAAATGCCTTAACCCCCATCCGTCTTATTTCCTGTTCGGCTGAAAGGATTCCGACACAGTTTTTGCTCGAATTTGTTGCCTACTTGTGAGGGCCAGGAGAATGCACTCAATTTAAAGCAATTTGCCGCCACCTGACCCCAGTCCTAACCCTCACGGTAACCGCCCAACCGCCCAACCACACAAGCCACCCCTATGCCGGCGTATGCCGGCGTATGCTGCAGCTAAGGCGTGGCAAATCGCATTTATCAGCTTCACCCGTGGCATTTTATTTCTCGCATTGCCAGCGACAGACAGCAGAAGGCGAGCAGCAGCAGCAGCAGCAGCAGCAGCAGCAACAAAACATTGACAAATCTGTGACGGCGACGGGGGACGCTGCGGTGGATGGCCCTACTGGAGTGGCTGAGTGGCTGAGGGGCTGCGTGGGGGCAGGAGAGTGACTGACGCAATGCCAGGAACGCACATCCTCCATCATGGTGGCCTTCAGCATCCACACACACACAGATATAAATCTTAAGCACACCACCTAAATGCGAATTGCTGCGAAGGAAGCTACTTCTGTGGATGTGGATGAGGATGAGGATGGAGAACACACACATGTACATATGTGCGAGTGAGCAGGATGGGTACTCAGTGGGAGTAGCTGTGGGAGTTTAGGATTATAGGGGGGGGCGAGTCTGCGGGCGCAGCCCCAAAAATGAAGGAGCAACAAATCAACGCGGCGGAATCGGCGAGGCCGGAAGCGGAAGTCGCCACACGCACACAACACACAACACACACTCTTGGAGCAGACACATCCACATCCACATCCACAGCCACATCTACAGATGATGTAGCAGCCAGAAGCTAACAAGGCAGGCTCTTTGAGAGAGGTGCTTCAGCTTCCATGATTCCCATTCCCTGGAGCCGCAGGAAAAACGCATAAAACGGCAAATGGTAGCCGCAAACGTTGCCAGTTTGTTATCCGCCACGCCACCCAACCGTCAATGACCTTCCACCACGCCCATCGCCCCCGAAAAGTGCTACCAGCGACGAAAAGCCAGAGTCTCAATAAAAAGGAAATACACAATTTATTTCCCTTATTTCTTTCTTGTTGGGCAGGACACGGCGGGCAGGACACTGCGTGTGTGCGGTAGGAAATTGCACAATAAACTCTCGAGACGAGAAATTAGTTGTGCGTGTGGCAACTTGAAGTTCGTTGAGTGGCAACAGCACTGCGCGGCAGTCAGGGCAACGACGATGGCGCGGGTGCTGTGCTCTACGAGTATGAAAAAGTCTTGCGAAAATTTGTATTATTCAAACGAAGAATATAATACGAGCTGCATGCAAGAGAATGGGAAATCAAAGAGGGGCGACTCTTTTGAACCCACAACCAGACCTAGTCAGCCGCGATGCAACGCTACTGAGAGAGAAAGAGAAGCAAATACTTAATAAACATTGTATGTACAAATATTATTCGCCACTTTGTAGAGTCATCCGCCCTTGTGTAGTGAGGGTATACCCTATGTGTACGTGAGTATGCATGGGTATGCTGCTTGGGTAATTGTAGGCGGCCGCCGCAAAGTAGGCAACAAAATGTTAATTCGAGTCGCGGCATCATTAGAAATGCATTGGATTCTAGAAAGTCTGGCTGAAAAGCAGCGGGGTGTGCCTAGCAGATGGATGGCTGCTTAACAGCTTTCGCACCTCCACACGCCACCCGCCACTCGCCACCCGCCATCCGCCACCACCCCACTCCATCCATCTCTCTCACTCACCCACACACTGACTGGCTCTCGCTCTCTCTTCTTTGCAGTTATATGCTGAACAAAAACTCTAGAAAGGGGCTGTGCGGCGCCCACAACGATGACAGCGAACAGGGCACGGACTCCAAGAATGAGGTAAGTCCTTCATCGAGAGGAAAGTCGAATTAGCTGTGAGCTGTCTCTTTCGTTGGCTGAAAATTGAAAAATTTAAACGCAAATGCCATCAGCGAGTGCCTTGAACTCAGTCCCGTCCCAAGCTGCCATAGATGCACTGCCACAGCCACAGCCACAGCCACAACCCCAGTCCTTGTCCCTCCCCCAGTCCCAGTCCCAGTCCCATCCACAGTCCCAGTCTTGCACTTTTCCAGAGCTTTCAACAAAATGAAACAAGGGCAGAATTTTCCGCTGGCAACCGAAGCGGAGCCCAGAACAAATGTTAACTTTTACTGCAGTTAAAGATGGGCTTTCAATACTGAAACTGAACCCGAAACTGGATGTTTTGGGGGGAGATTAAATGAAATTGCTTCACTTAATGCTTGCGTGGGTGGCTGCGTATGAGCTGGAGAGTTTTCCTTGGAGTATTCTCTCATGTGTGTGCGGGAGAAAGCGAGAGGTATATGCTTTTTGTTTGTGAAGCGGAAGGTGGAGAGTGTGTATTGGATTTCACTTTGGTCCATACAGATGTGTGTAAAATGTTTAAAAATATAAAGATATTACGTGTCCATGTCGTATATTTGCAGCTATTTGTAGCACAAATTGCAAATGGGTACGGAAAATAGCGCCATGGATATCGAACATGTCTGTTTGAAGGTTTCAATTGGGTTCAATATGAGGCAAAATGTTTTTCTCTTTATTTTTATTAAATATTCTTAGATTATAAAGTTATCCGCAGAAGTATCGATAGGTAACATCTGTCTGTTTGTATATGGAATGCTTTTGCTGCCCAGCGTACTGAGAGCGTGCCTTTCCATCTGCCTCTTGCAGTCAACTCTCTCGGCCACATCCACAGCATCGTCTGGCTCCGCATCCGCCTTCGCATCCGTGTCGAACACCGCCACCACGTCCTCCTGCTCGTATCCCAGGCCATCGACCAGTGAGAGGTCCAGTCTGGGCCATCGTCTGGGCTCGGGTCTAGAGAATCTCGAGTTTCAATTCGAGCTGCCAGACATCTGGGGGACCACTGGCAGCGATGAGGGCAGTGCTGACTGGAGTGATGTCATCGCACCCAGTGGCTCCGTCACCAAGATGACGCTCAAGCATAATCATCTCATTGTTGTCACTGAAGAGCGACACGTAAGTCAGTTCGTTAGCAGCTGATCAGCTGATCAGCTGATCAGCCGATCAGCTGTCCCGCGTGCCGTCTCTCCTTCACACAGTCTATCCTATGTTGTATGTAGATGTTGTCGTCTCTGTTGGGCCTGTCAGTGTCAGTGTCAGTGTCAGTGACAGGCAGCACACAGCTGTGGGGGAGAGCTGGGTGTCTAGTTGATGGTGTCTTGTGTGGACTGCAGTGCAGGCAATACATGCATATCTATGTGGAGTAAAGTACGTTATGTGAATGGGAACTGCTCAGTTAATTTCATACAGATAAATTGCACTAAACTCTCAACTCTGAATGGGATTTCCATTGGACTTCGGTTTGCTCGTCTGTGAAGCGGACCTATTTGCGGACTAAATTGTTATGGTGGAAATAAAACACTGGAATAAACCAGATTCGGTTAAGGTACATCACTAGCTATCACTGCAGATCCCCTGGCAACCATTCACGAAGCTCCAGTTCCGTTGGCGCCATCAGCTAGCAGCGCTCTCTTCCCACACATGTATAGATTTCTCTCTCTCTCTCTCTCTGTTCATCTGTGTGCTGTCTGCACTTTGTTGTTTGTTCGTTTCGTGTTCTCCTGTCTAAGTGTTGCTGTCTCTCTTCCCACATGCACTCTGGTTGTCTCGCTCTCTCGCGCTCGTTCTTCATTGATGTACTTTGTTTGCTGTGTGTGTTGACTCCTGCCTGCTCTTCCTTCCGTGTTATGCCTGTACTATAAGTGGCTCCCCACAATCTTTTCCTATCACCCCATCTCTCTCCCTCTTCATCTCTCTATTTAGGTTCATGCTCAGTGTCACTTATTCCTCTCTCTCTCTCTCCCCATCTCTCTGTAAGCCCTGACCTTCAGAGTACTTTAACATCTGTTGTGTCACTCTCTCCTCTCCACTCCACTCCTTCCTTTCCATTTGTATATTTCTCTCATTTATTTGCTGTTTGCTGAATATTTGCTGTTCTCCTATCCTCCTGTCTCCTCCTTCAGCCCACTTAAATTGATCAGTGTTCCCTCCTTACCCCTCATATATATTTCCAAGCATTTGGTGTTCTTGTACTCTTTATTCCAATCTGATCTCCCCCCCCTTTCAACTAAACTTGTTTGTCCTTGGCATCGACGGCCGGGCGTGGGCCTGGTCGTGTCTATCAGCTCATCGTGGGGACCTGCGGGCCTTCATATGCCAGACAGCTTTGATTCAAGAACGAAGCAACAGCCAAGTGTCGTCCATTTGTCACCCGGAGGCCCCAAAATCCAGCAACAGCAACCCAAAAATACCCATCTATCTATCTATCTGTGTGTGTGTGTGTGTGTGTGTGTGTGTGTGTGTGTTTGTGTGTGTTTGTGTGTGTTGGTGTTATGGCATTATTGTACGATGTACGAGTATCCTTGAGTGGGTTGCCAAGGCGTCTCGTCTGGGAGCATGCCACAAGCATATGCAAATGCAATTTTCGACACTTTCCGCATGGCAGCCACCCGATTTGTCTGCTCTGTCACCTCCTCCGGCATCTCCCAGTCCAGTCCAGTCCAGTGTCTGTCTCCCTCCTCTCCTCTCCACACCTCTCCTCTCCTCTCCGCACCACTACTCTCCACGATACTCTATCTCCTGCTTGCTGTTGTCGTAGCTGACTGCATGTTGTTGAAGCAATTGCCTTTGGTTGCCATCCGCCATCCCGCCATCAGCCATTTCACCAGCCATTCAATCCTCACTCTCGTTCGCAGGACATCTCGAGAAACGCGCGCGAGACAAAGATGCACACGGACAAGGATGGGGTTTTCGTTGTGGAAGTGGCGCGCGGCATCGACTCGAAGCAGGCGGCTGACAGCCCCGGCGCCGTCCTCGAGACAACCGATCTGCCCTTCGACACCAAGCTTCAGCAGGCCAACGGTCTGCAGCTGCTGGACTCGCAGACGCTGCCGCCCAGCCACGAGCAGGTCCAGATCCATGCCCCACCCAGCGACTTCAGCAACCCCATCTTGCCCCAGGCCAATCCCACGGGTGGAGTTCTCCATCTCATCGAAGAGGCGGAGGAGCAGCTGCTGGAGGATGCTGCCCGGACACCGCAGGAGGAGGCTGTCGCTGATCTCGCCCAAACTGGACTCTCCCAGTCGGATCTCAGCTCCACCTCGTCGACCGATTCCAACAAGCGCTACTCCTACGGCAACCAGGAGCTATACGTCATCGAGCAGTCTGGCTATGCCACCAGTTCCCCCACAGCCCAGCCAATTTTAGCATCAATCAGGCCCAAGGAGCATGTCGAGGATGACGATGACCAAGACGCCGAAAGGGCAGAGGCAGAGGCAGAAAGGGCGCAGAAGGGGCAGCAGAACGACCGGACTGCAGCTTTGGATACCCAAAAAAAGTCAAAGATCGACGGTGAGGAGCAGAGCGAGCAGGTGACAGATCCACAGCAGAAGACGGACTCGGAGCTGGCCACAGAGCATAAGTCCGATGCGGAGATAAAGCCGATTGCTGAACAGGAGATGCAGGGCAAGAAGCCTGATCCAGTGCCGGAGACACAGTCGGACATAGTCCAGCTCGAGCTGAAGATAGAAGCCAAGCCGGAACAGGACCAGGAACAGGACCAGGAACAGGACCAGCAACCGCAAACCGTAGCTGAAATGGAGCCCGAACCCGAGCCCGAACCAGAGCCCGAGCCCGAGCCCAGAGCCCGAAAACAATTACGACAGTCTGATGAGTCTGCCGGCCCCACCATCCACCGAGGAGATCAAAGAGCTGAACGATTTCTCGCTCATCGAGTCGAATCAATTGGACTCTCTGCCCCCACCGCCACCACCACCACCGCTAGCCGAAGCCGAAGCCGACGCTGACGTCGACGTCGACGCCGACTCCACCAATGGAAAGCCAGAGCAAGAAGCTGAGAAGGAGAAAGATGGGACTGTACTGAAGTCGCAGGCTATCATCAGCAATGGAAATGGGAACGGGAACGGGAACGGAATGAGTAAGGTGTCCGCCGCCAACAGTGGTGCAGAGGAGCCGGCCACCCTAACGCCGCCCGCTTCACCACCGTCGCCCCAGTCGCCGACCACAGGCGGAATCTATGGATCCAACGGCCTCCCCAACGGCCTCCATGCCCTGGCTGTGGTCGATGTAAACGGCAGTTAAGAAATGCCAGGTAAGAGCAAAGACATAAGCGAAGATGCCAGCTGTTAGAGAGCAGCAGGAACAGGAACAGGAACAGAAGAAGAGGGTTTTTTTTTGCATCAGACCTCCTAGAGATCTCCTCAGACCGCGAATAGTTCTCGTTCCCTCTAGGGTGTAAGCAAGACTAGAAATACTTAAGAGATAATATCCCCAACTGTGGCAAAGAACAAACCGAAACCCGAGTGGGGAAGGTGAACGATTTAAATTAATGAAAATATACAAACGAAAACACAGAAGATGAAAAACAAAACAAAACCAAAACCAAAACCAAAAACTAAAAACTAATGAAATAAGGGAAATTTCCACTTTACAGTTTGTTGATTTTCAAATATTACGCATAACAATTACAAGCGATTAATACTCGTATAAATAAATCATATTTAATTGATTGTCTATTTGCGGCTGGCCCAAACACTGGGCCCTCCCCCCACGCGAACCCCAAAAAAACCACCTCCATGCCCACTCTTCTCAACTTTTGCGGGGAGGTGAACGGCTGACGCGTATTTAAATGTCTATCCTTACCATAGCAACTAAAATGAAATCAAAAAAAAAAAATAATAGAATATTAAACAGAAATATCCATACGATCTACGAAGTAAGCAAGCGATTGAGAGTGGGGGAAATTGTAATGAAAACTGGCAGATCCAAATGGAAACCGATAAGGTAAAATAAACATTTGCAAAACAAAACCATTCGAAGCGAAGCAGAATAATTGCATACATATACACTGGTGTGTAATAATGCATAATTAATTAGTTTTAATCATTTACACACAGAAACGCCAAACGGTAATGAATGCAACACAATTGTAGCGCAGTTATTAGTACATGTATTGTGTTGCCAGACTTTAAAGGGTGCTCTGTGTCCGGACAACAGCTGAAGGAGATCAGTTCTGTCAGAGGTTACCATAGAGAAGTGCATTAAGTTTAGCTGGAATTTAATTTGTTCACTGTCAAAGCTCAGAGTTGCAGGAACTTTGACTTTGAAAATCGGATAGGTAACTCACGAGTTGTAGTAGTCTCAGCAGTAGCTCCCACAATGAATTGGTTTCAATGGGCCTCCCATAACATTTCCCAGTGTAATGAAATTGCATACATATTTTCCAATATAAATTCGCGAATATTTCAGAGTTGCTTAATTGTTCGGAAATACGAGCCAAATGAATCGGGCATGCTGAATGCTGGATGCTGGATGAGTATCCCTGCAGTATCCTTAGGCTTAGCTGCGTTCATTAATTGGACTGGGCACAGAGCACTGAAGAATAGTCGTGTATCGCGATATGGCTACTTTTCCCTTTTCCCTCTTCCCGTTTCCCGTTGCCCATCACAATTCACTTGATAGACACAATTTACGAAGAGAGAAACGAACCATTTATACAATGGCCATGCGGGTGATTGCGGCAGAGAATACTTAACCTGTTATCTGCTAACAGACAACAACAGAAAAGCCAAGTTAGTTCTAGTAATAGTCGATATATCAGTCAGTATATGTATGTATATTTTCTCCGTGTGTGGGTGTGGAAGCGAGGACGTCGACTCGCAGCTAATGCAAATTAAATGATGGCCGACATACATAGACCTAAGCGATCGATTGGTAATTTATCGTAGTAAAAGGAGACACTTTTCAATATAGTATTTGCCCGACATAAATAATATATAAACAGCCACAAGTATATGTAGTACATTTTCGAATATACTATGGATAAATTATAGATCGAAAGCCAACTCTTTGAAAATAAATACGAATGTAGCGGAGTCATCTATCCGAGCTGGAACGGGCGAACGAGACAAGAGCCGTGCACTGCAAGTGGCGCGCATGTACTTTGTAAGTAGTAAGAATTATATACATATGTGTGTAAGCCCCCGAATAGAACGGATCCGATGCAGCAGATCCCAGATTCGGATGGCACATTATAGGTGGAACATAATCCCTGACTAACGATTAACCACTTTTGTTGTTTAAGTTTGTTCCAATTGTTTTATTGACAATTAACCCAAAAACAAAAAACCAAAAATAACAAAATAAATATGTATGAAAAGAAGTGAGAGAATGCCAATGAAAAAAATATTATGAATATTATAAATGAATAAGATGACCTACTCGTAAATCAAATATAAACGTTAGGAAAAGGCAGAATTTTTTTTGGTCGAAAGAAACAAAAAAAAATAAGTAAATGTGATTGTTATTTAACCTTAAGTTATTATTAAAAACTTAACTTAAACTGATATGTGTGTTTAAGCAGATAGAAAAGGACAAGAACAAGAACAAGAAACAAGAAGAAGGAAACAAGAAACCAGAAACCAGTTGAAAAGCCAAATGAATCGAAACTCAACCAAACGAAAAGAACAGAAATTAATTAAAGCGGATCGAGTGGCAAAGGCATGCTCTGAAGAAATGGCTGAAGGTAAATGACAGCTGGCAACTAAGTATGTAAGGCAACTAGCCGAGAGAGCTGGCTGCCAATAGATGGAATAAACCGATATAAATGAAATTCAATATTAAGAAAAATTGCAACCAAAAAAAGGAAAATACACACAATAGAAAATTAAAGCAAATGCGTTTTCCTTTTGGGGCTGGAATTTCGGAATTTTTCATTTTGTAGAGTCTTCTCCATGCAGCTTGAATCGCCGTTCCATCGATGCCCGATCGATTTACTGGCAGCCAGCGAACAGCGAACAAGTCTCAACGGAGCCTACAGAAGCGTAAAGGCAGAGCAGAACATCAGCAATGGAGGCAGCTATGACTGCGATGTGAATGGAGAAGCGGTTCGGAGGCGGCCAGGCAGGATTGGACGGTCCACAGCCCGAAATGAGGGCAGTGGGCAGTGGGTGGGCAGTGGGGCTGGCGAAAATGCACCCAGCTCCTAACTGGACGTTTTGAATTTCAACCGAGGCCAACATCTGCACCCAGCATTGAGGGCTACCCTGCAGCACTGTATGTCTGTATTTGTCTCGATGGCCTCAGCACTTTTGGGGATCTGAAAAATGCACAGCGGCTTAAATGAGGAAAACGCATTTCCCTATGAGTAAGTAAATCAACAAATGCTTACTGATCAGCTTATATTATTTATTCGTAGAATAATACGAGTACATTTCATTTCTGAACAAATGTTACATTTATTTTGGATTATTTATCCCGATTATAATTATTATTTGTACTGCCTGCTGCTGCCAGTTTTATTCAATATATGCTGTTGTAATTGGATGAGTGACGAAGGAAAAAGGGTATCCACAATTTACGTGCCACGGAAATTGTCAGCCCGGCTTGCTTCCACTTAATTGCAGGGCAGCTCATGCTGTCTTCTCGTTCAGCTGGGGCTTTAACTTTTTACTAATTTTAAATGGCGCTTCCCTTGGCTGCAGGGCTGCAGGGCATGGGCGGGAATAAAGTGAAGCGGATTGGAGTAGAGTGGAGTGGAGTGGAGTGGTGTGGTGTGGAGTGTAGAGGAGCCGCCTGGGGGAATGGTGGGTAAGTGGAGGACATGGGTGGTGCCGCTGCTGCTGCTGGTGCTGGTGGTGTTTGTGGCTCTTGTTGTCAAGTGCTGTCCTCCTGTGTGCTCAAAAGTTGAGTCGACTTGAAATTTTAATGAAATGCGCTGCTGCTGCTGCTGTTGCTGCTGTTGCTGCTTTCGAGCTTCATCCTCATCTGTGGTCCTGTCCGTGTCTATGATTCTGATGGGCTCTGGGCGCCGCTGGCTTCTGGCTGGCTCCTGGCTGGCTCCTGGCGCTTTGGGGTGTCTGCATTTCAAATTATTTTTAATTGTCATTTTTGCGGCAAATGGTGGCTTTTGGCATTTTTGGCCATACTACGGACCTGTCAAAGGCATAATGGCTCCAGCCTGACGCTCGTTTTTGGCCCCGGGCATTTTGTGGCAATCAAAATATTTATGCGGCGGACAGTTGATTAACCGCAAACAGGCAAACGAACTCTTGTCGGTCGCCGCCTCTTTCATAATTAAAATCAAATTATGTCATGCACACACACACAGACAGCAGGAGCAGGAGCAGAAGCAGGAGCACCACCAGCGGTACCCAGGAGCGGGTTTGTGGCTGCACAACGATCGCAACCGTCGCCATAATTTTACATTTCGGTCAGCATTATCCAATTTGGCCGTTTCCCCATAATTTCGATTTCGATTTGCATTTCCAACGCCCTTTCTACACCGAACCACAAATCAGTGCAATCGGCGGAATGGATAGAATTTATGCAGGTCCAAGGCGGACTGGAATGAAATTGGCATTTGGCCATGGCTTAAAATGCCATTCAGTCATTGCCACTCTAGATGGATTTGTGAAGGGAATGTGAATAGGAATGTGGACAGGGGCAGGGGCAGGGGCAGGGACAGGGACAGGGACAGGGAGAGGCACAGCAAGAAGATGGGCAAAAGGGCCGTGGGCTGCAATCCGAGCTGGGACATACATAGATCATTTAGCAAGCAAAAAAAACTGCATTCAAATGGACAGATTTGTGGCAGACAAGGGAAAGCGATGGAGCCGTATCGAATCACTGATTCTGCAGTAATCTGAAGGGTAAAATGGAATAATTGAGTACATGGAGGCGTGATGGGGAGGAGCGAATAAATTTCACATTTTCGAGCATATCTCATTTTACATTATTTTACAATTGCCAAATTACAAAAGTTGTATATCAATGCGTGGGTTATGGAACCTGCAATAGGAACTAGATACCATCGACAACATCGAAAACAAATCAAATACCATTCTTATACATACAAACGTGAGTATATAAATATATAGGTATGTGTTATGTGTGTAACCTCTCCCATTTATCCTTAGAGATAAGGTTTCCACTCCAAAAAGCACACTGACCCCAGTTAAATGCCTTGCGACTGCATTTTAAACTGATGAAATTAGTGCGACAGATTTGGCACATTGCACCGATTGATTGATTGCTCGATGGACTCCCTGATTGATGGATGGACGCGACACTGCAACAAAAATGTTGCAGAATTTATGGACGCATGAATATGAATGGGGACCATAATTGAAATCAATTTGGCTTGGTCCACTGGAGCCCCACCGCGATGATATATGGCGTAGATCCATGACCATGCAATCACACTATTCCAGTGTACAGTACGTCCCATTTGTGGCAATTTCTTTCTGGGAATCGAACTAAGCGGAGACTCGTGTCGATTTGATTCGATTCCATCTTTTAAGCTTTTAAGTTTCGTTGAACTTTCATAGAACTCTCCATGGAGAGAGCGAAGCCCGCAATGAAAACAAAAAATATTCACGCTTAAAGAAAACCAAATAAATCAAAATAAGTCAAAATAAATCACTAAAGCCGAATGGCCGACGATGAGTTACCAGAAAATGAATTCATTTAAACAATTGCAGCGATTCGCACATTAAAACGCCGATATCCGCTCAGGCCATGGCCGGCAAATCAAATTGAAATGCCAATCGAATGTTCCATCCACATCCACATCCACATCCGCATCTGCATCCGTGTCCGTGTCCGTGTCCCACATGCCGCCCGTTTCGCCCTGCCATTCCCAGCCATTCCAATGCTCTTTCGAATGTGTCCGTAAAACTCTCGGCATGAATTTAATTTTGATTTTTATTTGCTTTGAAACCGTCGAACGATTTAATTGAATTGCTCACGGTCCCCGTGCCCGTTCCCAGCGCCCAGCTCCCAGCTCCAGCCCAATCCGCTACTCGCCTCGGACCATGAGTTATTATGCAAAATGGGAAGCGTTGCTAATTTCATCGCTGGCCACGCTCTCGCCGAGCCAGAAATCAAATTGACCGACCACTGAGACCGGATGGAGGGCACAGGGTGGCAGAGATCGCCAGTTGGAGCCTTGCCTTTTTCATGTAGCCGCAAATTGAACAAGCCGGATGTGAAATGTGGCGTATACCACACACACACACACACACACCCATACACCCATACACACCCATACACCCATACATATTTGTTTTCGGCCATAACGATGGGCAGCCGCATCTTGGCCCCACTTTAAGTGGTGCCCAGTGGAAATGCAGCGCCTGGCCTGCCACACGGCCTGCCCCCCATAAGAGGGGAAATGCACTCCTTAAAGCCAACGGGCCGACATCCGACACAAGCTCGCAAAATCGTTGAATTGAGTTGTGTTGAGTGGCCACTTCCGCCCATCGGATCATCGGATATCCATCGTCGTTCCAATGGAAATCTCCATTTCAACTTGTGCCGCCGCTCCCTCTTCTGCATCTTGACAGCCTGCGTCGTGTTGATTTGCCTAATTAAAATGGCTCGCTGAAGTGGAAACTTGACACGCCGCCATACATACATACATACAAATATACAGCTTCAAGTTTGTACATACAATTAATATTTGTTTCTGTATATGCAGATTTAAGCACCGGTATTTAAGTGATTATTCAAATACTTGACTTGATACGTTTGTGGCACTGAGTTAAATAAACAAATATTCAATTTTATCGTTACACTGGAAATATAGTCAGTCCTGCAGTGAATGAGCCTGTTATTGGGTCCATGCCATGCAGTTCTGCTCTTAATATCATTCCTCCCGCTTGTTCCGAATCGACTTTGCCTCAATCGAATTCTAATCAACTCCAGCGTCCTGGCGAACGCGACAACAATGTGTGCTCGTACCTGTTGCACCTTGATGACAGACAGCCTCTGAGTGGTGCTCCATCTGCATTTATGTGGGAAGAAAAGTTATGGGGTGCGCGTTCGCCTGCCACAAGCAGGGCAGTAGCTGTCAACATTGTCAGCTCTATGGATTATCTACGCTATCAATCGGGAGCGTAAGTTACATTGCATCTATCTGGAAAATGCGGCCATTGCGGGGAAGGCTCGGCCACTGATGCTGCTCACTCGTATAGCCCCGTCGGAATGGGGTCGGAACACACAAAACTTATGCATCCCTATACCCTTTTATTATCGGTTATAATGAACGGATGTGGGATTTCCATTGCGTAAGCTCAGCTATGTGAGTTGAATGCGAAATTTGTGCGAGAACAGCCAAAGAACGTAGCAACTTGCCCGAAACTCTATGGAATGGCGTACAATGGTTCGTAAAGAAATTAAACAAATGATTGACAGTTACAGCAGCAGAGCTGCAGCTGGAGCTATAGCTGGAGCTGGAGCCACTGGCACCCCATGCACGCCGAACGAACAACTGATGCGCACTGCAGCACCCACTCGGACGCACACACAGTGGCAACAACTCCAGGAAAAGTGAATCGTTGCCATGGACCATGCCATGGCAGGAGGTGGGTCCTGGCAGCTGCAGTCTAAGGTCTAAGAGAATGGGGATGGGAATGCACTGCGCTGCGTATGTCCTTTGTCATTTATCATTTGCCATGGTCCGGCGACGTGAGTTCTTTTTCCACATTCACATCCACGTCCACAACACTCACTCCGCTCATTCCACTCATCCAACGCATCCAACTCATCCCACCCATCCAACTCATCCCACCCATCCCACTCATGGCTCACGTCATGAATGCGGGTCAACGGAACGGGCGCAGTGTCACTGCACTGACCACGCCTCCAACTGCATTGACAGACATGGACCCATCGCCCTCGCCCCCGCCCCCGCCACCACCCTGTTAACGTTGTATAATCGAAACCTTCTGTCATTTTCTTGTCGCTCTGTTTGTGTGTCTCTCTTGTTGTTCTGGCTGTACTTCCGGCTGTTCCGGCGGTTCTTGTTGTGTCCATGAGCGGACTAGGAGTCGAATGGAGGAGACTTATGTAGGGGCGGTCGGACGTCCTAGTCCTGGTCTGACACACAGCTTTTTCCACTCTCGTATTCTTCATCTATCATCCTGCATGGCATCGCCTCCTCCATCTCTCTTTCGCTTCATGTAGTCAGATGTCTCGCTCTTGTTATTTTCGTTGAATTCTTATCTCTCTTTTAATGACTACTTCCACTTTGGATGTAGCTTTTCTCTTCCATTCATTGCCTCTCATCGATTGGTGCTTGGTGTGGCTCTTGTAGCGTATTCAGAGCGTCCAGCATACCCTTTCTGTTCCAAATTGTACATTATTTGTTTGGTTTTCGGCTTTTTTTGCCATGTTGGACCAATGTGTCAATGTTGGGCATTATTGCAGCGCGGCCAAAGTGTCGCTTACGCACTATGCGGACAGCTCTTGGCCGTGTTCACCTCTGGCTCTTTTTGCATTGTTTGCTGGCTGCTGTTTGTTGTTGCATTAATGCACCAGAAATGTCATAACATGCCCAAAAAGCCAAATAAAAACACTGGAAAAGGGCGGAGAAGCCTGACCTCATTTATTGTGCACATGCATACATATATGTACATAGATACATATGTATATAGAATATGTATAGCCAAGGAGGAGGTTCTGGCGAGTCACAAACGCCGCTTCTGTGCTACCAGATTTAATTGCAAATTTTACGCTTGTTCTAAATTTGTTATCCCGCACACACACGCGCACACGCACAGCATATACATACATATATACATTGAAATTAACCAACAAAAAAAAAACAAGATAGAACGCAGAACCGTACAGCAACACAACCGAAAAACCCCAACCTCAACCTTTTCCATCTCCCGCTCTGCCGCTCTCTCGTTCACCCGCTCTGCCGCTCTCTCGTTCACCCGTTCGCTCGTTCTGCCTTTCATAATTGCAAAATGCACCGAACTCCCTTTACCACAACAAAATCCCCTCTTCTCCCCCCCCACTCCGACGATGTCAATGTCGTGTTCATTAGCCAGCGATTCTCTGACTATCTCCAGCCATGTACATTTTCCTGCTCTCTTTCCTCTTTTTTGTACTTGCTCTCCTTCTCGTTCGCTCTTTGGCGT
Source organism: Drosophila tristis (assembly GCA_018150885.1). NCBI lineage: Eukaryota > Metazoa > Arthropoda > Insecta > Diptera > Drosophilidae > Drosophila > Drosophila tristis. Next base: position 5,662,475 of record JAECWT010000228.1, read on the forward strand.
GGCCATGTTTTTTGGGACAACATTTTCCAGAAACCACAACAAAATGCACAAAGCGGTTTTCAAGCTCCTCCTCCTCAGCCTCCTCATCCTCATCCTTCCGCTTGCTGGGAAATTTATGATTTTCTGGCGAAAAAAGTGTGCAGCCAAAAAGGGGCAAAAAAATACTTCAGTCAACGTCATTTGTGTTCGGATTGTGTGAGGAATGAGCTGAAAGTTGGTCTAATGAGTAAACAGCAAATAGTTGAGCGTCGATGCATAATGCACGCAGCCAAAGGATTTTGGAGTCGTTTAAAGTGCATTATTTTCGAATAATTAAAAATACAAATTTCCCCTTGCAAGGCAGCCCAGAAGGAGTTCCGATTCGTCAGTCAGATATGCAACTGCTCTGTAGATTGGTTTTCCAAAAAAGGTATTCGATAATTGCTTTTCTACTCAATTAGAAATCAGTGCATTTTATATGCATTTTCTGATGCGCACAGGTAAATCTGGTAAAGGGGCTGTCATGGCTTTCAAACTAATGTATTTTCCGCTTGAGTCAATGAATCCCAGCCAGAGCAAATAATGCCGTGGGTGAGCTTCGATGCAGTGCGAGTCTTAGCCTAATAGGCATATGAAAGATGTCTAATGCAAATTCTTGTTAAAAGGCGCACAACAATTTTCTGATGGGCATGTACGAGTGTCTGGTAGATTTGTATGCATTCGTTTTTGAGTGGCGGATTGAAGGAAATTGAATGCAAATATAAAACGCATAATTGTCAGGGCAAAGGGAGGAAAAAGAGGAGTTTAGCCAAAAGAAATGCAAACCGATGCAATCCCCAAAATGGAAATATTCGTTTGTATCTCTGCCGTAGTTGTGGCTGTGCAGTCGTAGCTGCATCTGGATCTAATAGATTTGCAGTGACAGCACCTGTATTATGTATCTGTATCTGTATCTGTACCTGCCACTCTGCATATGTATGTATTGTATCTCTATCTCCATTCCAATCAGTATCTGCATCTGTACCTGCATCTGTATCTGTATCTGTGCATGAGTTTGCATAGAAATTAAATAAATATTTGCGTGCAACTAAATTGGAATCGGAATTCTGGCTCTGGCTCTGGCTCTCCAGCACTCTGACTGTACCGACTCGCTGCCTGACTGGCTGCCTGACTGGCTGGCTGGCTGCCTGGCTGGCCCACAACGATTCCAAATCGAATTTGCATGCAAATTCCAATGCAACCCACTCGCAGCAGCCCACACCACACACACCATCGGCTACCTCATAATTACCAGCAGCAGCAGCAGCTACCAGTATATCATTTCTAATTGCAATTTGTGCAAATGTCGGACAACATCATAACGTTCGTTTTATGGCCCCAACGATAGCAATCGCCCTCGCTTCTAACTACATACACATCTACGAGTATCTGCGAGCATTTGTGCGACATTCTGCTTGGTGCGAGTGTCATGAAGGTGAAGGTGTCATGTTGCTTCTTCGCAGGGCTTAGGCCCAGGCCCGAATTCCTCCAGAAAGTCATATTTGTATGTTGATTGGTACACAGGTACACAGGTACACGGTTACGCGGGGACGGGAGGTTGTATCTGGTTGTAGATAGCACTACCCGACACGATTTCGCCGCTTCGAACCAGACCAGATTTGGGGCCTTAAACATGCTTGGAGATACCTTAGTAAAATGGCTATATGTGCAAAATTTGTTTTCAATTTTTCTTTAAAAGTGATAGCTGCCTGTTTGTTTTGAATATGCAGTTCTTATCTCTTATGTTTGTGCTCAGCTACTATAAATTCTCGTCTTCTTTGAACTCCATCTGTGGTACCGTTAGCTTAAATAAGAGATCAAAGTCGAGCTATACGTAGAAAACGGTTATATGTGCATTCATGTTTATTCATGTTTTGAGAGTGGCTGTGTTGGCATCGTTTCAGAAAAAGTGACAAGTTGATTGATTTAGTACGTAAATACTAAATTTTGCATCAAACCATCGCAAATATTACATAAAATTGCAGTTTTAGTTGAAAATGCCTCGTGGTACTGAATTGTCTGAGGAAGAACAAGGAAGGATCAAGGGAATGAAAATAGCCGGCATGAAAACTGGTCGAATCGCTTCACTAATGAATCGACATCGAAATACTATTTCCAAATTTTTAAAAGATCCAGATGGTTACCGCATAAATCGACGCCTTGGTCCAGTGCCAACCATCAGCAACCGGACAAAACGGCACATGCGTCAGTTAGCAACCGATGACATGATGAGCTGCAACAAAATCAAAGCAGAACTCGTATTAACAATCACCAGGCAACGTGTGAGCCAAATTTTGGGCGAAAATTTTAACCTCACATACGAAAACAAAGTTGGCAAACCCCGTTTGACTAAAAGGCATAAAGATGCGCGCATGGCTTTTTATGAAAAACACATATTCTGGGACGTCGAATTTGAAAATATAATTTTTAGTGATGAAAAAAAATTCAATTTAGACGGTCCAGACGGCCATCATAAATACTGGAGGGATCCGCGTCATCCACGAGTAACTTGTCACAAGCGGAACCATGGCGGTGGATCGCTTATGATATGGGCTGCCTTTAGTGCTAAAGGCAAGTCTCCAATATGTTTTGTATCCGGCCGAATGAATGCTCAAGCCTATATTCAACTATTAGATAGTGAACTTCTTGCATTTGCTGAGCCTTTCCATGGTGACCAATGGACGTTCCAGCAAGATAATGCACCGATTCATGTTGCCCGGGCTACAATGGGTTTTTTCGAGACCTACAACATTCCATTGTTGAAGTGGCCGGCAATGAGTCCGGACTTAAATCCCATCGAGGATCTCTGGGGCATCCTTGCAGCAAAAGTTTATGCCTGTACAAGGCAGTTCGATACCTTGAAAGATTTAAAAAATCTATCCTTGCAGAATGGGCCAAGATTGAATTATCAACTCTACAAAACTTGGCAGGATCAATGCCCCGCAGGCTGCAGAAACTTCAGGAGAATAAGGGCAACTCTGTTAATTATTAACAGAGTTAATTTTTCTAAATACTTTTTCCCTGAAAATTTTTTTTGATACAAAATATGTTTTTGCTCATATAACCATTTTCTATGTGAAATATACAAAACTTTTTTTTTTTGGTATTTAAAAAATATGTATGGAATTGGTTAAGCCTTTTTGTTTTGTAGTTATAAGCAGCTAACCAAATAAAAATATAAAATAAATCAAGAAAATAGGTGTTGAAAAAAAACGCCATTCAAAGCAGTGCACATATAGCCATTTTACTAAGGTAATTACACAAAAATATAAAGGACATAGGAAATGTTTTTTTTTCCACTTTTCCTGAGTTTTTAATTCCGAAATTTCGTAAAAAATACCACACAAAAATCAAAATTTTTGCATTTGAAAGCTTAATATTTCCCAAACGGTGAGCCGAAATCAAATATTGTACATGTCTTATTTATAGCTGCATTTCTTAGCTTTTCGAAATGGCAAAGTTCATTAATTTATGTGAAATAAAGAATACCTCTGAAAAAAATTCTTTAACAAAAAAATGTAATGCTCCCAATCTATCAGAAAAGGTTAGTTTGGCTCGAAGCGGAAAAGAAACTCCGTTTTGTCGAGTAGTGTATTCAGTGTCTGATTTAAGCTTGGAGCAGAAAGATCTGATCACATGGAACAGGTCTGGAAGAAGCGGTCAAAGACCAGGCTAACATCGTTGAATATTTCCGAGCAGAATTTCTAGTCTCATTTCGTAAAGTCTCCTCAGCGGCATGGCCCTGAACAAGCACAACATTTTTGGAAGCGAATTGGAAGCGATGTTAGCTGAGTTTTGAATTCATCAAAATTCAAGTAAAGGAAGAGCAGCCTTCGTTTAGCTTTGTAGGTATCGATGGCTTCCTCTCCCTCCAGCTCATTGCAGTAGCATCGTGATCGGTGTCCGCCACTTGCTCCCTTTTATTCCGACGCTAAACAAAGGCAATTCCGAGAGCTCAGTAAGCATCATGAAGAATTCTGCAGGCTGGCAATATTCCAAGTCGGACATATCTTTGGGATTGTGCTTAAGTTCGCCTACACTGGCCTGCTGTGGCCTTCACGAATGGGCTTGCAGTCAAAGTCACTGACCCACTTGTTATATTTTCAAACTAAGTGCTAGTCGGCAATCTTTTTATTTGCTCCTAGGACGGATAAGGGTAAAAAGCTCTCCTGGTCATGCATTGAACTGGTCATTGACTCCTGGTCTACTCCAAGGAATCTGAGACCACATTTCGGCAGACTGCCGCATCTGTTAGATCAAACAGAGCGATCCTTTTGTTTTATTGTAGTTGCTAAACTTTTGCGATTTAGGCAGGTGAAATTGGTGGTGAATTAAGAAGGTTCTGAGAGCCTTTTTATGTTAATTAATTAGTTATGAAATATTCAGCCAGATGCTTAACCAAACCAATCTGTGACTTTGACCGAAGATAGATTCGGGCTTGAAGAGCAATAAGGAGAAAATAAAGCAATAAAAACATTGCGTAACGTATTTATCCAAAGGACTGTGTCCACGACTTGTAAAGGATGCGGAAAATGGAATCTCGTCCACGCACGGCTGCCCCAAAACTCGTACTCGTAGGTCTCAGCTTCCGACCTTTTGGTATCCCCTTAGCTAGTCCCTTTGCCCCTTGTTTTCGTACCCGGTAAGCGCAGAGTCCAGTGGTTTTTTGTTTTGTTTAAATTTAATTTTTATTGTCAGACCAAAGGGTTACCCACCCCCACCCAACCTGTGAAAAGTAACTGGCACCTAGAGGGAAGAAAGCCATGTCCTTAATGTAGTATGTTGCTGTTGGCAGTCACGCAAACCTATCATTTTCATCTTGGAATATTTCTCAGATTTATGTATGTATGTATTTAGTTCCTGAGTAGCGATATGTCGACTACAGCACTCCTAGCAGCTCGCTAGCTCTGCTTCTTTTCCATTTGCATGCTTCGAGATGCCAAAAATTGCTCTCCAATGCGTGACAAAGCAAAGTGAAAAGCCCAAAGTAGAATGGAAAACTAGCAAGAGTCTCGATAAAGGACGTTGACGGTGATGGAGGGAGGTGATGGTGGTTCGGTGGGCGGGGAGTGACTGGCGGAATGCCTGGCATGCTGCCTAACGATCTATTCACGTTGAGAGGCGTCTCGAGACTCCTGGCGACGACAACGAGAACTATTGAAGCGTATTAATTCTTTTTAATGCCAAAATAATAACGACGCCATTATGCCGGGCAATGCCAACAGCAGTAGCAACAGAAACAACCCCCCGTTCCCAGCCACGTCGCTTCCATTCTTCGCTGGTCGGAGGGGGGTCCGTGTCCGTGTCCGTCGCCAGTTTGGCGGGCAAGACGGCGACCAAAAGTCTGCAACGAAATGTTTTCCAATTGACCAAACAACGCAAAAATAAAAGCCAGCAACAACAATCGACAGAGACACCGACATTTCCACACAATGAAGAAAACGCACAAGATTTTGAGGGCCGAAGTTTCACACACCCTCGCACAATACTCGAATATTTCAAAAGCAGCCGTATGATATATGTGGCTATCCGATATCAATAAATTTGGCTTCAACTATCTCGCATCCCGCATCAATATTTGCCATTTCTCACGTTGGTTTGGGTTTTCGATTCATCCGACGGCGAGTTGGCAGCCAAACGATGTACTGAGTTACTTCATTTTAGCGCTAAATATAGCTAAATAATATATTTAAAACGATATACTGTTTGCATTGCCACTGACTGACGGACGTGGATATTGTGAGTTTAGCTGTGAAAGCTATTGAATAATGTATGAGTAGGTGCTCGGTCGGGTCGGGTCGGGTCGGAAATGGTTTCTTCCTTCTCTCAGCTGCAAATTAGTCAATGCCCTGAAAACCCTCCTAAAGGGTATACGCACACTCGTGTACACTGAGAGCACGTGGTATTTCAATACAAACATGGACATATTAAATAAAATTATGTGAAAATAAATTAAATAAAAATTGCAGTTTAAAATGTTTCATATTCGCAATGAATATTCTTCTGACTTGATTTGAAAATACCTATTTTGAAATGAAAGGGAGAGGCTCTAAAATTCCATTTTAAATTAAATTTATTGTTTTTTGCTTATCTTTGAACTAAGCTTATATTTATTTTTTGGATGGCCCATCCCATCCATTTCGCAACTGGTTCCAGCTGCTGCCGCCTTGAATTCAATTCTTCTGTACCTACTGAGGTTGCGATTATTTCTAGTTGAAAACTTTGACCAATATCCCGCCATGAGGAGGTGAAGTGTGAATGTGAAGTTGAAGCCACTCTCCTCGGGCTGTGGATATTTAAAGCCAAGTGTAAATATTTAAATTTCAGGGCTTTTTTCTTTCGGTGTAAAAAACGGCCGGAACGGCAGCAGAGACAGCATGAGAGTGTGTGTTTAATACTTATAGACATAAAAACTGATAACGAAATCAAAACGTCGAGCCAAACGATTTGGAAATACTTCGACAGCAACAACAGCAACAACGAAAAATCGACACAGGCAACAACAATAGGCCTCCCGAACAACAATGGACGTCGTCCGGCCATAACATCAATGTAACGGCCATACAACATTATTATCATCGCAAATGGCAAGTTAGACAAACACATTGAGTGCCCATTTAATGGCCATACCCAAACCGAAACCCAGGACCAGACCCAGACCCAGTCCCAGACTCAGACCCGAATCAAGCCCGGACCCAACTCAACTCAGAACAAGATGAAGGCAAGAGAAGTCCAGCATGAATGACTGGACATGCCGCAGGAGGAAGAGCAGGAGTGGCAGGCGGTAGAAACGTTGCTGGAGAAGATGGTTATGGGTCTAGGCACATAATGACCAAGCTAAACAGCAAATGAACTTTTAAACGTATTGAACTGACGCTGGGGAGGCCCAAGCCCATGAACGAGGCGTCAAATGAGCCGCCGGCATCCACGCCAAACAGAAGAGGGGAACGAAGCTGCTGCTAAAGGAAGGGGCAGCAGGAGCATTATCAATGGGAGGCACAGAATGCTTGACACACTGTCACACACATTTAAAAAATACATATGTAGCCACACGATGGATGGCTGCTGTAATACTCGACCAACGGGCAGGAATCATAGAAAAAAAAGGAAAAGGTTAAAAAATTTCCCAAAGGAAATGTGTGTGAGGCAAAGCAGTGAAAAGCGTCTGGGGGAAAATAAATAGTAGTTGGGAAAACCGAAAGACGCTTGACCAACAAACCATGACTTATCCCTGTGATCGAGGAAGAGCTGCGCCGTGGGCTTTGGGAGCTGCAAAGATTGCGATTTAAAATCCCCATTGCAGACTCTGCTCATGAACCAGTCAACAATTTTTAGTCGTACTCCTCTACCGAGAGGAATTTACGTTGAATTTGGAAATAATTCATAGCTTTTGACATGATTCTTTAGAGTTTTCCGCCCAGTCAGTACCCTGAGCTATCAGCCCTGATTGCCACGGTGTACAAGTGGCACTGTGAGCTGTGACACTTAAATGTGTGAAGAAAATGAAAGGCCTGACGTCAAAAGTTAACTAGAAAATAGTGTGAGCCACAGCACGGCCGGCCACTTGACGGATACTCTGCAGACGCGTATAAATCAGCCATCATGCACCGACAAATCACAGCTTAGTACTCAGTACTCAGTACTCAGTACACAGTACACAGTACTGGTACGCAACTGCAGCCTGGCCGTGAATTCGGCGAGAACAAAGAAAGTTTTGGCAATTTATTATGGTCACGATCGTTCGTCACCTCGTTCCGTTTATAGTCGGACAAAGGAGAAGCGCATGGGTAGACCCGACCCATGGTAGAAAGCCGTGATGTGATGTGATGTGATGTGATGGGTGGACGTGACTGGGCGGAGCACTTGGACTACTCTCCTCTCGGGCTGCCAGTTGATTTAAACGATCCGGCATGCAGATGAGTTTTTGATTTTCCATTTGCCAGTTTTGTGTGCTGTTTGCGTTGCTTTTGGCTGCTGTTTGGCTTTATGTATATTTTTTTATTTTTTATTATTTGTTGTTTTTTACGAGTTGACAAACAGACGAACGACAAGTAAAACAACATGAAAATAGTGAACGAGACGCGGCAATAACAACCAGAGAAAGGCAGACAGACAGACAGATGGACTGGAGAGGGAGGTTGTCTGTCTGTCTGTTGGTTGTGCTCCTGGCTCCTGCCACGCATCATTTAACATTTCAGGGAGGCAACAAACACCCCTGCTGTGGTAGGGGAGCACGAGCACGAGCACCCTCCCATGGCTGGCAGCAAATTTCGTGCCGGCCCTGTTTGTGTTTACAGTTCGTCTTAAGCTGCGACAAGATGCCGCCATATATTTGTCACATGGACGCCATTTTTACAGTCAACTGAAGTGTGCCCGGAGGGGTGACGAGGAGTGGTGCTGGCTGGAGCAGTGGGACAACAATCGACGAGTGGATATCAGGCACAACAGAAGCACATGGGGCAACAGACAGCAACAGAGGGCTGAGTGAGGGAGGGCTGTGGCAGCGGAGTTTGTGCAAATAACCTTAAGCCGGAAACTCGTCAAGTGACTTTGCTGATACTGATGGGACGGACTGTCTAACAGTTCAGGCCCAAGCCCAAGCTGAAGCTCAAGACCAGGCCAACCCCCCCGTGAAAAGCTACATCATCAACGTATCCAAAGTATTTGCATTTTGTATCACTTAAGCAGCAGCAGCTTTCGCCATTGTTGCCAGTGGTCACAGGAGACATTTATAGCCAAACACACTCAATGCCACTCCCCACTCGCACTCGCACTCCCACTCAGAGTCATAGTCAGAGTCACACATCCTCACACATCCACACCCACTCAGGGGCAGATAAACTTGTCCTTGGCTTGGCTCCACTAACCCCAATGTACTCGCACAGCCCCCACGCCTCGCCTGCTGTTGCGTGCTTTGCTCGTATTTGCGACTCAAATGTTAAGTAATGGAATTATTTGTGCGCCCAAGTGGACGAGTGGGCGGTCTGAGCGTCTTCCCCGAAGTGGTACCCCACCACTGGGAGGGAGCTGACCCACCAGATCCTCAGCACCTCCTGCAGAAATCGCACTGCCCCTGCTTCCATGCCCCGCCACTCATTTGACAATCAAATTCGGCTTGGCAGCAAATTTTGGACATCGCAGGACGAGGCGCGTGTAATTGCCGGCACAAACATTGTGTTAAGTGGGCTAGCACATACATACGTACGTACATGCCCTTATACATATGTACCAGACAAGGCATAAATGCTTGGGAACATTTGTGTTTGTGTTGGTAGTTGGTAGTTGGTATATTTTTCTTGGCTGTGGCTTCAGCATTACTTGGCTCTGACTCTGACTTTCTGGTGGGTCAGCTTTTGAATGCTTCATGGGCTTTGTTCTATCTGGAAACTTTCTCGTTCCCTTCACGATCCTTTCTTGCTTGATTTGTTTGCCGTGACCTTCTACCAGCATGCCTTCAAGAAGAATATTCGATGTACATGTTTGGTGTTGCTCCTTTATCAGAGTATCAAATTTTCCAATTTATTATTTATTTATTTATTTATTATCTTATGCTGCCTCCATCCCAACCGCCAGTTCTCAATTTTCTCCATCCCATGAGCCTCATCGATTCAATTTTTGGAGCATACTTATTTTTAATCACCCTTCAACCTTTCTTTGAGCCCCGCCTTTCTCCTGCTCTGGGGCCACATAACTTTCGACACCCTGGCGTTACCAAACAGTAGGGTGCGGTATTAGCCGCAGTTTCCAACGCTGCGAAGCACATTCGGACCTAAACATGTATACATACATACATTATATTCTTGATCGGAATGTTTACTATTCCATATGTTTATTTCTACTTAAGACAACTCGAACATATGTCACATTTCCTATCTGCTACGTATATTATATTTACTTTTATATTTGCATATGTATGTACCACATGTACTTAGAAGGGATAACGAGCGGCGTAGAGGGAGGAGCAGAGTCGAAGCAGGTGGAATGGGCGGAGTAGCGACCGGGCCCAGATGGTGATGAGGGTACAGAAATGTGCAATTAATCACAATTAAAAGCTGGTCTGAATATTCTTTTTGCTCTACATAATATACGCTTACGCATATACATAAATATATACATATGTATGTATGTATCGTATCCTGCCCATAATACATATTTATATTCGCGTTTTCCTGCCTCGCAACACAACTTTCTCTGGTACGACTCTTTAGTCGGCGTCATCCGCATTTAATTATGGAAATATTAATTTGTTAGCACTTTAGCCGGGGGCACTCCACTATACCCTTCCCTACCCTTCGCTCCCCATTGCTATGCTATGCCCTTTCTGCTGTGCTGTTGTTAGTCGGCGGTAGGTGGACGCTCGCCAACTGCCGACCATTCCAAAGCGCTACGAGTCAGCGAAATTTTCATGTTTAGTTTTTTCGCCATCGCGCCATTAATTTTCAATTAACACTATGCCAGGAACAGACGCAGACGCCGACGCCGACGACAACGACAACGACGATGGCGGTGGATTGTGAGGCAAATGGAAATGGAAATGGAGATGGGGATGGGGGCGATGCCCGCCCCGCCCCCCCCCCGTGACAGGGTAAACGTCATGCAAAGGCAACAAAGCAGTCAGAGGAAGTGTGCTACCCTGTAAGACGTTGTGAATAGTGGGGGGTGCAGCACATGGACAGTGGTCATTGATGACATGTGAAGCTGAAAATTATTAAAATTATGGAAATTAAATTATGAAAATTAAATGATGGGATCTGGACAGTTCCTTTGCATTCGATTCAGATTAAATCTATTCCTTAAATTAGTATTTTTGAAGACTAGGCTATATGATGTGAGGAGTCTACGGCATGTGTTCGTTCTCGGGCAGACCGAAACCTTCCAAGTATTCAAAGGCATCCACTAATGGTACCCTGAATATCCCTCACTTTACTCGTTATTAATCGCATCGCCAGTGTCCTCATTTGCACCCAACTTAACCCCATCTAGCCACACCCAACGCTAACCCTAACCCTAACCCAAACCCAAAGCATAACGTAACTTAACCTAACCCAACGGCAACTAATCTGTTCCTTTCCATGGCCCACCTGTAGTTCACCTCCATTGTTGGCAGTCCCAAACAATGTTCAATCCATTGTTGTTCCCGCCCTCGTTCCTCTTTCCCCGTTCCCTTCCCTTTGCTCATTATTTGTGCTTACGCCATTAACTTAAAGTGCCATTGGCCCCGGCGAGGAGAGACGGAGAACACGGGGCCCGGAGACAACCAACTCTCGCAGCATCTGGCCATCTGCGCAGTCTGGGAGCACTTAACTTAAGCGCTCTAATTGTATTAAAAGCGTGTCCTGTGTCCTGGCCCAGCCCTGCCATCTTCTTCACGAGCATCGGGGCTTGCCACATAGTTGACGTTGACATTGGCACCATGTCCCAGCCTGTCCAGCTTTGCCCTGGCCTGCTACGCTCTGCTCTGGCTTGGTCGGGAGGTCTTTCGTGAGGTCTACTTTGGTCTTTGGTCCGCTCTGATGTGGTGCTCTGGGGCTAATTCAGCAAAGTGATTTTCATTGGCCGCTTTTCCACAGTGCGTGCGACGGCAGATTTGCTATTTTCAGTGCTGCTTCTTACTTTCTGTGCTGCAAGATTTTTTTTTTTTTTTTTTTTTTTTTTTGCCTAATGTTTTAATTACGGTCGGGTAAAGGAGGGTTTTTGTCAACATGCCGCATATTGCAATTAGTTCCGATGCCAGAAACTTCTTCATTTGCACGGCCATTGTCTCCAGGTCGTTTCGGTCCGTTTGCAGGCTTTGTTATTCACTCATACTGACTCGTACATACCTCTGCGGCTTCGGCTGCGGCTGCGGCTGTCGCTTTCCGTTCACGATGCGCTCCGCATCACCTGAATGTCCTTTGAGTGGCATGTGACCGTACATCCCCCCTACGAGAGCACTGCTCTGCTCTGCTTCATCCTTCACTGGCGGGCTGCTCCCATTTCGCATTGTTGCTTATTTTCGGCTTGTAAACGCGCATAACTTGCAATTTCAGCTGTGGCAGGCACTGTGGAGGCACTGGGGAGGCACTAACAGGAAAGGGGGCAGGGAGACGTTTGGGGGCCAGGCCACATTGTAGACATGCCAGGGCTCTCGCTTGGCTGGAACCCGAGTAAATGTTAATTAAGCATCATTTACGCATTCAGGCCGCCATAATTTGCAGCGACAATGACACTGACAGCGCCACAATGTTGCGACAACTTTGACAAGCCCCAGCCACGACATGGCCCTGACAAGGACGCAACGCACGCAGTCGGAGTCGGAGTCGAAATTAGAGACCCCTTCCGCCCGGGCGCCGAAGACAGGAGGCGCCCACCCTACCACTCGACACCACGCAGTCAAATTTAATGTAACATAAAAGGTTTTCCATTTCATTTTCCTTCTTTAATGGATATCGTAATGGCGTAATGGTTCCATCAGAGCTACCACAAATGCCTGTTTGTATGGCTATAAGCTTTTATCTGTGTATCTCGGGCAAGCAAAACCGCAAGTGATTGAAGCCTTTTGTCTACTTCGGTCATAACCAAGTGCCATGCAAGTTTATGCAGGAGATAAAATAAATATTGTAAAGCGCCACTCACAGGTCTGCCAGCTATTGGCAATCTTTGATTTGGCCGCTACCCATCGGACCCATCTGTTCAACTCACCTGTGTACCAACGAGAGGTCTTCTTGTTCTGAGGCCGCTTTACTCCCTTTCAAAGACCCTCTAGCAATCATCTTACGTCCGTGTGTTCATCCGGCGCCATCTAAAACAGCAATTCACTTGTCGGACTGTCAGCCTGACTGCCTTCCGGTGTCTGCCACAGACAATGCATACGGCGGCCCAGTATTAGCGGGTCGAAACTGTTCTTTGGATGCCCTGAGACTGAGGCATCTTCATGCATAGTTCATTCGTGTGGCAACTGGCAAGTCAGCCAAATCTATGGCCACTTAGCGGCCGGTGCATGCACCCAACAACTGGCCAACAAAATTCAGTGACATCGGCAGACCATCACAAAATTCAACAAATGGCCAGCTGTAAAAAGCAAAATAATACTTAAGTTCTAATACTTGTAGAACAAAAAGCAGCAGAAGAAGTGAAGAAAAGGAGGGGGATGTTGAGAGATGCGGCAAGGGCCGCGGCTCTACTTTTATACACTGATAGAAAAAGGCATAGTCAAAATAACTACAATCATATTTGAATTTAAAAGCGATTTTTAAATACTAACATAGTAAATTAAACATAATTCACTTTGATTCAAATATAAATGTATTCAAAATGATTTTTTAATATGGTCATATTTAATCTAAATACAAAACACTTCAAAATAAGTATAATATATTAAATTTGTAGTTTAATATGTTTCATATTTAAATTTAATATTATTATGGCTGGAATTAAAAATTTTTGTTTTAAAATCTAAATGAAAACTGTTTTATTTTAAATATTCCATATTAAATGAAATCAAATATTTTTTGTATTTATTTTAACTATGTTTATATTAATTTTTTATGTCCCTCGAATTCCCAACCGGTTCTAGCTCCTGCCGCCTTGAATACACAGTAAAATTGTCTTAGCGCAGGGGTATAATCACAACCAATGCAGTTCTACTCATATTGCGATTATTTCTAGTTGACAACTTTAACCAATTCACACCATGAGGATTTGAAATGTAATTTGCGTACGCAAAATAATAACCAATTAGTTAAAAATGAATATAAATATAAATATGAAACATATTAGATTTAAATATTAAACATATGAAATTTGAATATGAAATATATTAAATTTAAATATGAAATATATAAAATTTAAACATGAAACATATTCAATTTAAATATCAAACATTTTCAATTTAAATATGAAATATATTAAATTTAAATATTTCTATATTAAAATCAAAATTTAAGTGAAAAATATTCAATTTTAATACAACCAATCTTGGATGAAAATCAATGGCATAAATATTAAAATCTAAGTGAAAATATTAAAATTTCAGGGCTTTTTTTTTTGTTTTTTTTTATTTTTCACACTGTGAATTGGTTCAAGTTTTCAACTAGAAATCATCAAAAAAATAATATAAACATATTTAAAAAAATACAAAAAATATTTAATTTCATTTAATATGGAATATTTAAAATGAAAAGTTTTCCCTTTGATTTTAAACCAAAGTTTTGAAATCAAGTCATAAAAATATTCAATTTAAATATGAAACATATTTAACTACAAATTTAATATATTATACTTATTTTGAAGTGTTTTGTATTTAGATTAAATATGACCATATTTAAAAAAGCATTTTTAATACATTTATATTTGAATCAAAGTGAATTATATTTAATTTTACTATGTTAGTATTTAAAAATCGCTTTTTAAATTTAAATATGATTGTATTTATTTTTACTATGCCTTTTTCTACACCGATAGAAAAAAGCCCTGAAATTTTAATATTTTCACTTAGATTTTAATATTTATGCCATTGATTTTCATCCAAGAGTGGTTGTATTAAAATTGAATATTTTTCACTTAAATTTTGATTTTAATATAGAAATATTTAAATTTAATATATTTCATATTTAAATTGAAAATGTTTGATATTTAAATTGAATATGTTTCATGTTTAAATTTTATATATTTCATATTTAAATTTAATATATTTCATATTCAAATTTCATATTTTTAATATTTAAATCTAATATGTTTCATATTTATATTTATATTCATTTTTAACTAATTGGTTATTATTTTGCGTACGCAAATTACATTTCAAATCCTCATGGTGTGAATTGGTTAAAGTTGTCAACTAGAAATAATCGCAATATGAGTAGAACTGCATTGGTTGTGATTATACCCCTGCGCTAAGACAATTTTACTGTGTATTCAAGGCGGCAGGAGCTAGAACCGGTTGGGAATTCGAGGGACATAAAAAAAATAATATAAACATAGTTAAAATAAATACAAAAAATATTTGATTTCATTTAATATGGAATATTTAAAATAAAACAGTTTTCATTTAGATTTTAAAACAAAAATTTTTAATTCCAGCCATAATAATATTAAATTTAAATATGAAACATATTAAACTACAAATTTAATATATTATACTTATTTTGAAGTGTTTTGTATTTAGATTAAATATGACCATATTAAAAAATCATTTTGAATACATTTATATTTGAATCAAAGTGAATTATATTTAATTTTACTATGTTAGTATTTAAAAATCGCTTTTTAAATTCAAATATGATTGTAGTTATTTTTACTATGGCTTTTTTCTATCAGTGTATCAGTGTATGCGATGTATCTCCATTTTGCTCGCACTTGTAATGAGAGTTTTTAAACTATAAACCACTAATAATAGGTATTCATTACTTTGTTTATCCTCTTTTATCCCTAATATTAAATATTTTGAGGTATGGAAGTGAAAGACCTGGTGTAGTTACTGACTCTCCGTTGCAGTTTGGAATCTTTAATATCAACTATATTTTGTGGCATTCGTGTGAATTAATTTCGCAACGGTGCATTGAAGGACTTGAAATAACTTCATAAAAAGGTTATAATTATTAGTAAGGTGGTCCACGTCATGGCCAGTAGTAATCAGGATTTGCTACACTGACTTTTTAAGCAGCAGAACTTGTTCAAATATCGAATTTACCCTAAAAGTTATTACTTAAAGTACTGCAATTACTACTAATCCTTTTCCCCTACGTATATTCGAGCATTCAAAACAGACGTGGAACATGTATGCAAGGTAACTTTATCGTTTTATGCATTAGCAGATTATCGCAGTAGTTCGCTTAAAGCCATAATTATAATTCCCTTTTTTCACAAACAATATTACGGAGTTTGCAGAGTTAGTGGTGATTAAAAAATATACGATAAAACCCATAAAGCTCTTTATAATACGATTATTTTAACCTTTAAGGATGTGTATACCCAATTTTACTTCGGATGCGACCTTGTGTTCGATGTAGATCGTAGAAGAACCCAGTAGGAAGCCCAATAGAGACTATGCCACATACTCATCCGACTGGCGGGGTAAGATTGATAAGGTGAAAGGCCAGGCCCCAGTCGCAGCGAGTCGCGCACATACATACGCGTCCCACACCAAATGCAAATAAAACGACGCCTCGGAATTGAAATACTCGTAGAAATAGAAAATTGCCAAACAAAAATGGCAGCATAAACTTTTGCTGTTTCCCCACTTCCGCACGTCATTCGCTCTCCTTTTCATCCTGCCTGCTCTCTGCTCTCTGCTGCCGCTGCCCCTGCACTCGTAATTCTTTCGCACACACAGAGACACAGTGGCACACATACGAGTACGCGCCGAGCGTCGGAGGATGTCGGAGTCAGCGTCGGCGGAGTCTGTATGTGGGTCTGGGTTTTCGGGCTGCTGCCTGTCGACATTTTGGTAATAAATTGAGTTTTATGGCAGTCATATTATTCTTTATTAGTGGGTAAGAATTGTTGCCTTTTGCTGGCTTTTGTTGCCGAAACGATGTCTCAACCAGGCTGCCTCCCTCCCCCTCCCCCCGCCCCATCCCCACGGCTCTCTTTGCGGTTCGCCTTGCCACCTGGACCTGGACCACAGATGGATATCATTGTGTTCACTCTCTATGCTTGTGGCTCAAGTGGTTTCAGCATTGCTTAATTAATTTGCCAAAGCCCTGAACTTTGGTCTCACAGTGAACGGGGCAAAGGGTACAAAATGTGAAAGGAATTCCCAGAAGCAAATCAATCAACGACAACGCCTTTTCCAGTCACGACGTATCTTCGTGCCCGTATTTACATTTGCCAGGAACGTGGCAGCGTATAGCAAGTCTAAAATTCGCCTCCAAAACTCGTAATTTAGCGTTAAATTAGTCTCAAGACACTGCGCCACTGACGCCAAGGACAAAGCACAAAGCACAAAGCACGACACACAGAGCACAGAGCACAGAGCAGCAAACAGTTTGGGAATACTAATCAGGCAAATAGGGAAAATAGGCAAATCCATCAAGGAGCCACATTTCTTGAAGCCTGAAGCCTGATTTTCACGGCTGTCAACGCAGGCCCTAGAATGGATCGGCGAACATTCCTAGCTGCACATCATATCTAGCCAATTCAATTAGCTATCAGGGGAGACTCCTACTGTGACTCTTTGGCGCTGATGATCCTTAAACCTTCCAGGGAACTTCGCCCGCCCGCCTCCGCTTTTTTACAGAAACACTCGCACCAAAAGCAGTCTGAAGGAATGGAACGCTGCGTAATGTTCCGCTCGTGTAATTTATCATCCTCAGGTTCGGCTCGCCATGGCCAGCAGGGGGTACACATTCAAGTGGGAGTCCGGGGAGTGGGTGAACCTTTTAGCCAAAAGTTGAGTGCCCGTGGGGGAGAGGGTAGCGGCGTTCGCTAATGATTAATTGCCAGAATGTCCATTCGAGCGGGAAATTCACAAAACATTTTTATCATCAAAGTGAAACTGATTTTTCAGTGGCCAGCGAAATTCACAGCAAAAATTGTCAACGATGGAGCAGCACCCTGAAACCCTGGCAGACCGAGATGGAAGTTGACTTTGACCTTGAGATTTGAAAATGGTTGGATTCATATTAAGGTATTTGCTTATAGCCCCCAAAATCCCCTTCCAAATTAAATTAGAAATTGATTAAAAATCGTATATTTTTAGGCTGTGCTTTTTTTTTTGGCTGGAAGTCGATTCTTTTACCATCAAGAGATAAGGATACGGAGCAGATCAGCAACAGCTGGGCCATAATTTAGCGGTCTGTATTCCCGGGTGCTTGGAACGAGTCCCCAGCCTGATCAAACAGTCTTTAAACGCCGAGAAGGAGCCCAACTGGGCAGAGGGATGGCGGCTAGAGGGAGCTGAAGGCCCAACAAAATTAAGGAAAGTCCAACCCCTAGCACAAAGGATTCTTATTGTTTTTTTATTTCGCAAGGGGGAAGCCAATCAAAAATATGCAAAGCATTTACAATAAAAACGGCAGACAAGACAAGTAAGTAGAAGCTGGAAAAGAAGGTTTCGGGGTTGGAATGGAGATGGCAGGAACAGGAAAAGCCAGAGATAAGCCAGAGCCAATGGCCATAAAATAAATCAACAGACGCAGGCAGCAAGAAGGGGAGCAGTAGGGTTCGTGCCAAGGACTCCAGCGGGTCTGAAAGCGGGCATTCAATTTAAGTTTGACTTCGACTTCAAGGTAGGCACCCCCAGACACACAGACACACAGGACACACGGACACATAAAATGTCAGTTCAATTTGATGACTGCCCGCCCCATAGTCACCAATCTCGGTGCCAATCCAAAAGGACTCACTCACTCCATTGCCTTCTCCAGCGGCATTCTCGTTCCCGCTTCCATCTAACCCGTGTGACATGGCCGCATCGTTCGGACAATCAGGGAGCCATCGAGCCGTCGAGCCATCATTGGTATCAGTACGGTCCACTGTCAGCCGTCTGCATCCATCTGTTTCCCATCCCCAGCGCTCGCCTTGGGTTTGGCTCTGCCTCTTCTTTTTCTGTGCTTTGCAATCAGAAACTCATCATGGCCTATTGATGATTTTTTGTATTTTTTCTGTTGCTGTTGTTCGAGTATTTTGTTTTGTTCTATTTCTTTTTTTGGCATGGCTCCCAGGGGAAAATGTTTGCTTGTTGTGTTGTTTTTGGACTTGATGGCGCTGTCCCTGGTCCCTGGTCTGCTCTGGTAATTTATTGGAATTTGCCAAAAGGATTAAGTACGCCAATAAGCGTTGCTCAACGTCAATAGCCGCGTGAGCTCGTCCTGATTCACTCTTTTCCATGGCCATGGCCATGGCCATGGCAATGACGATGACGATGCCAGCATCATCAGCTTCGCTCCAGCACTCGTCCTAGCCATCGTCGTCATTGCTGCCAGGCCCTGCCAGCCCTTTCGCCTGTTTCCGTTTCCGCTTCCGTTTCCTCCAGCCAGCAACTGATAAATACCGCTCGTGTCGAATGCTTGCCTGATTTGTTTGGCTTAATATTTCAATTTTGTCTTTCCCTCTATATATTGTGCCTATAGGGCATACAAATCAGGGGCACTCAAAATGTTGGCTTAAAGGAAAATCCAACGCAATAAGGAAGCTAGCTTCGTCGCAACGAATGTGTTCTGGGCGGATATAATATAGTTTACCCTGTCTGGCCAATCCCAACGATGTGATCTGTACATATCTACATATGTGTGATATAATATTGGGAGACTAGATAGCATACAAACTGATAGACCTATTCACTCCGATCAAGAAAAGATCTCAATTCACAAATATCCAGTTAGGGTTATTTCTGCCTCATGCACTTAACATTCCTCTGTCTCATTTTTTGATTTAACATTTGAATTAACCAATCAACCATTTTTGTAATCTTTACTCAAGGCTTGTTAGTCACTTTGGCTGCTTCCGACAACCGTTCACCCGTCAATGCTCTTTTCCTTTGTTACTTCACTTCAACTTTTTATGCACATGTACATACATATGTTTGTAGTTTAGTGATTTTTGTTATCCTAATCCATTTATTTCATTCCCTTTTGAGTAGCTCAAATACTTTGTAATCAACTCTGTGAATGGGTTTTATCTAGTTTAGTATCGGAATATTGCTAACAATCGATAAACCTAATAAAAGAGAATAAAAAAAGAATCATAAAATACTTAGTTTGCCCTTTATTCCCTCTGAAAGAGGCCGAATGTGAAGAAAATGTAAATCAGTTGCTGCTCACTGAAAAAATTGTTAACGTTGGTTGAAAAGGGCTCCCCAAATGGGGAACTTTACCACCACATTTGGGCTGAGGCCCCACTGTGCCTTCAGCGTGAAATTCCTGCTGCGCGGATAAGCATGGGTAACCCTAATGGAAATTATATGAAGCACAATTTGTTTTAATTTCTGGGCTTTTACCGCTGCCGCCGTTGAGCGACTTTGTCGACTGCTTCCCGCCGGCTTCAAGTTTTCAGCGCTTTATCTTCCAGATCCTGAGCGCGTTCCACCCGTGTCTGCTCGCCCACAATCCGTCAGCTTAACCGCCTGCCACTCGTTGCCATTGTTGCCTGTTTATTTTGGGAGCTCAGCGCACAACGAAAACTTTTGCACATGCCACGCCCAGACGGCCTCTGTGCCTGCCTGCCTGCCTGCCTTGGGGCCACCAAACAACAGATAAACTAAGCGAGAAAAAGGACAGTGTTGGTACACACTCAAGCACACATATATAGGGATATATATTTGTATACTTCTACACAAGGTTCCCCAATTTCACTTTAAAAAAACCCCTAAGGGAAACCACCAAACCACACAAAATGTCTGATAAAACTTAGACTAAATCAATAAATCCAGAGAAAAATACATACAAATGCACTACATTTCGACTAGCTGTTAGAGCATAGCCGCTGCTACAGGGTGGAAACTACACCGATAGAAAAAGCCTGATATTTTAATATTTTCACTATTTTAATATTTCGTTAAATTTTGATATTAATATAGAAATAGTAAATTAAATCAATTTTATTTAAATTTTATATATTTATAATTAAAATTAATATTTTTTTTTTTAAATTAAAAAATTTTAAATTAAAAATTAAAATTTTTTTTTTTTTTATTAAATTTTTTTTTTTTTTAATTTAAATTTTTTTTTTATTTTTAAATGTTTCATATTTAAATTTAATATATTTCATATTTAAATTTAATATGTTTCATATTTAATGTTAATTTGTTTAATATTTAAATCTAATATGTTTTAAAATAAAAAAAAAAAAAAAAAAAAAAAAAAAAAAAAAAAAAAAAAAATTGTGATTATGCCCTGCGCAGAGATAATCTTATTTTTATTCAAGGCTGCAGGCGACAGTTGGGAATTGAGGGACATAAAAAATAATATAAACATATTTAAAACAAATACAAAAGTATTTAATTTCATTTAATATGGCTGATTTTAAAATTTTTTTTTTTTTTTTTTACATTCATCTCAGCTGTTAGAAGCATAGATTTTTACTACTTACTATGTTTGTATTTAAAAATCGCATTTTAGTGTGGAAATATGATTCTAGTTATTTTTAATATGCCTTTTTTGTATATAGGAAAGTTCTACGCCAACGCTTGGCCAGAAAAGGAAAAACTTTCTCTAGCCTACAAATTTTCTTTTGCCACAGAATTGGGTTGTAGAGGTGGGAAGAGGGAAAAGGGCAGGACAGAAGGAAACTTTTACTTGCGGCTACTTTCGCCGCTCAGTCACCAATGTTGCAGCCCCTGATCCCTCCTTCCAGGGACCGCCAACCCGCCAACCCGCCAACCCGCCAACCCGCCAGCCACTACCCACTTCCGGGCCAGATTCGAATAGGTGCCCTGAACAGTGATGAGGCAATAATTTTCCGGCACGCAAACTTCTCACATATTAACCAGCCAAGGAGATCACTTCCACGAAATATGGCCCGTCATTGAACAACTCAATTCCAGGGAATCCCAACTTGGCTTCGCCTTCGCCCTCCCCCTGGTCCGCTCCTGGGAGACCATCAATCCCGAAGTACACACAATGCGCACACATTTCGGTTGCTAAGCAAATCACGTAAATTTCTTAAAACGAATTACTTTCAAATTATCGAATGTTCGCCCAGGTGCGGGAGAGCTGCTAAGCAGCTGAGGCGAGTGTGTGCCATACGTGTGTCGGAGTATGTGTGCAATCACACGAGTGTGTGTGTGTGTGTGTGTTTGTGTTTGTGTGTGTGTGTGCGCTCTTTGCTTTTTGTTGTTTGTTTGCGTGTTTCCCAGACCATTAAGAGGAGAGTTTTAAATAAATATTTTTGCTTTCTGTTAGAGAATACCAACTGGAACAACCCACATCCCCACATTCCCGTCCGCACCACAGAAACACTAACACTCCTTCCGCAGCTGGTAATTTATTTGAAAACTTTGTGCTTGCCAGGCCAGGCCAGGCAGACTCGTTCCGTTACGTTGCTGAGTGGCTCAGTGTGAGCGAACAATTGTGTCCCAGGCACTATCGGCATTATGTCATGATCATCCAGCGATTTTGATGTGTGCTGCAGTGGATTCTGAGCTGAGACCTCTTCAATGTAAAGTTCCTTTGACTCGCCACGCCCACTAATCTGCCACATAATATGCATGCATGCACATATATGTATGTATGTATATACAATCGGTTGCATGGGTCCAATTTATGCACCACTTATGTTGCTCTCCAACGCTACAAAGCTACAGCAGAAAAAACGGACCCAGTTTATAAAGTAGCAACAAATAATTGACCACACACACACTCACACAAAAACACGAACAGGAACTGTGAAACACAAAGAATGAGTAAACGAGGGAAGGAGGACAGCAGGAAAGTATGCTAGGGCATGTGCATTGCCAGTGCGGTGGATGGATGGAAAGCGGAATGTGAGAAAAAAGCTCGACGCAAATACGCGCCCAAGTGGCAATCATCATGATGTGGACGATGATAATGATCATTCCTCGCCGCTGCACTTGGCAATTGTTGCCAGCGACAAGTCCCGTCCCGTCCACCCGTCCACCCGTCCCACCATCCAAACCAGCCAACGAGTTGAGTGCTTAAAAATACATTGCACGTTCAAATTGAAGTGGGAATGCAACGAAATGCATACAAAAAAAGTTCTGAACAACGCGCGCTGGCTGGCCACGGAAACGCTTTCGCCTGGGAAACGCCCAGATGTCCCTCACCCGCTGGTCGCCTTGGTGGAATGCTGCAGAAATCCTTTCTGGGAACGGGCACCAAGGAGGGATGCTTGGTTTCGGGGGATCTACTATGCGAGTATATCGCCAAGGCCCCTGACTGAGGCGTTAAGCAACAAATGCAATTATGAACTTACGCCGCCAAATTTTTATATTCTCTCTCTCTCTCTCTCTCGTTCTTTGTCTTTGTCTCTGTCTTTGTGTTTGTCTCGTTCTCATTCCGCGCCGGGCTTACATTATAATTGAGTTGCAAGACCTAAGCTCCAAGTGCACCGCAGCTGTGCCTGGATCTAGCCACCGCGGTGCACAGGCGGGGAGCCCCACCGTGCCAATGGTTGGGTTGGGTTGGGTTGGGTTGGGCTGAGATAAGCCCAAGGAGGCGGCAACACCATATGATGTATGGCGGATCAGGGGGAAACCCTGAAACAACGAGAAATTGATGCGCTTCGGGTGCAAAAGACATCAAACACTTGAAATATTTTGTGTAAACTTGAAAAATGACATGAAAGCGGCCCCGAAATAACACACAGAGCAGCAGCAGCAGCAGCAGCAGCACAGCGCAAGGGTGCGTGAGTGGAGGAGTTGGCAGGCAGGGAGGGGTAATGTAACGGAGAATGGCATGCAAAAACAAACAAACCATTTTCGGTCCTTTAGCTAGAGATGGCCATGGCCGGGACTCAATTTTGTGCGTGACCGTGAGAGCCTCACATGAATAAGCACATGTGCAAGTTTGTATACATATTTATCTATTGTTATGCACCATAAATTGGTTTCCCGACTGATTAAAGATTAAGATTTCATAAATTGCAAAAAATTGCCCATTGGTCCCATGCAAGCTACATAGAAGCTCCCACAGCCAGGTAATTTTTAATGAAATCCTTGATGAAAAACGACTGGGAATGCTGTGAGCCGTGGCAAGTGCCGCGGCTCTATTTTTATACCGGTAGTCAGTACATATGTAAGTGCAGGAATCGTTATCGGGTTCCAAGACTGCATATTCTCTTTCTTATTTGGGTATCATTGCTCGCAAAACTGATTGACAGCTTGGTTCAATGCTTAATGCGGGTAGGTTGGGAATTTTGGAAGAACAGCTAATGCAGCCAGCGATCTTTCCTAGTTTTTCTCACACTTGTCAGGAGAGAGGGTAACAGCCTGGAGTGAACGAGAGGAATCCCGACAGCCAGTTACGGCCTGAGGTTAATTGTTTCACTTCGCTTGTGAGCTATCCCATACGCTTCCCTCTAGCTGTTACAAACACCTATGACCTATGACCCCAAACTCTGCGAGTACCGGGTAAAAGACGCGTCCCGCGTCCATCTCTAATCGTCACGTGTACACTGTACATGCATTTGAGTAAGTGGGCCAAAATATTTCAGCGACGTCTTACTTGGGGTTGCGTGGGGGCGGAGAGAGTGCGAAAGGGAAAAGTGTTTCTGAGAGATGATTGATACGATTCGAAGTGCTCTGCCAGCCTTTCTGCACGCTCTCTCATACAGAGTCGTGGCAGCACGTTATTCGGCGCTGTCTGCGGCTCTCTGCGGGGAGCATCATAAGCGGTGGCGTAATGAAGCGGAAATCGATTTGGTGCGCGTCTTCAACCCGTGCCGGGAAATCGCTTGCCGGCTGCAGGCGTGCGTGAAAAGTTTGACGGCAGCGGCAGCCAGGAGAGCTGGCAGGATGATGAACCACCGCTCCAGACCACCCACTACACCCACTACAGTCCTCCCTCCCCCTTCCCCTTCCCGCACAAAGCGTAAACAAGAAAATATTAAGCAGCTACGAGAGAGCAAAACAAAAACGTTACGCACAAAACAGGGAGAAGAAGGGAAAGGGAAATACTTACAAGCAGGAGGCGAAGATGCGCGACACAACTTTTTTGGACGGGTACGGTTGTGGGTTGGCGTACGGTACTGCCGTACGGTACTGCATAGAGGGGTACGAAAACAACCAAAATAAAATAAAGCAAAGGAAAACAGAGCCAGCACTCGCCGGAAGGGGTAGAAGGGGGGGAGGAAAAGCGATTTCCGCCGCTCGCTCGTAACTTTTCACTTAAGCATTTTTGTCACGTCTGCCATTTTCCCTTTTCTTCACCGCCTCCTCAGCGTGGCCCTGCTGGCGGCAGGCAGTGGGTGCTGAGGGTCTTGTGTAATACATTTTTGTAATATTTACTCTACGCTTTGTTGGATCCTCATGCCCTTGGGCCTGGAAGGCATATCAACTTTTCCATGTGACGGCTCCTGGGACGAAATGAAGGATTTCGTACGGATAATATCGAAGAGTAGGCAAAGCTTGAAGAGGTTCTGTTAAATATTCCTCGAGCTGAACAGAACTAGCCTTGTGTGGAAATATGTATAAACTATATAAATAATGCAATTGAATCCCTTCTGTCGTTGTTTTGTTTCTCCCATGCGTCTGCTTTGCAGAATGCTCACAGCCCAGCCTTCCGCTCCCCTTCTGTTGATGGGGAAAATGCCCTTAGATACTCCCTTTGACAGCTACTGAGAGGCAGGATCATTGGGAGATTTCACTGAAAGGTAGACAAGGCTTACAGATAACCGAAATACCAATGAATTTTGGCCCATACCCTTGTATAGAGTATTTGCAGTTCGGCGCTGGGCAGGGCCCAAGAGTGGTTTGCTCTCGTTTTATTTTCCAGTATACAGCATATACACATTTGTTGTTGTTTGTTCTTCGGCACCCTGATTCCTGTGACTTGGTGTCCTTTTGGGTTCCGGCCAGTTCCTTAATTTCTTTTTGTGTTTTCCTTTCAGATACGCTCCCCGCCTGCTGCCCACAGCCCCACAGCCCCACAGCCCACTTGCTTAGGAAGAAAGAAAAAATCATATTTTATTGTTATCGAAATTTAGTGGCCACCCGTAAACATAGACGCGGGCAGGGTCAGGGTCCATGAGGACGGACTTACATGCTCCGATGCCTGCCCCACTCGCCCCATCCGCCGCAAGGGAGCGTGGCATGCAGCACTGCGTTCACACAGAGCTAAATCTGTGCCCAGGACCTACAGCGCAGTTCGTCTGACAGACAACGGGAAATGTGATTCAAGTTCCGGTCGATGCCATGCCTCGCCTCTGGCATTAACTAGGTCAGCAGCGAGCATTGTCAACGCTGTCGGGCCCGTCGGCTCGTCAAACCTCTCTCGGACAGCCTACGGTCAGCTGCACTCGGGACTAGTCCCGGTCGAGGTCCAGGCTCATTTTTAATGCTGCTACTATGACGCATTGAGGTTGGGCCTCATCGGTCCCAGTCCAGTTGCAGGTGGCAAAGGCAGATTGCGCTGAGGATGCCACAGACAATAAGTTAAGTTGTTATCCCGCTGGCATTCAAACATTTTCTGCTGCAAATAAATAAACACGTCACTCATATGCATTCTCCTCAAATATCTAAATACGACACCACAAATCGAATATCAACGATGCTACGTCGCATAATTTGTTGCAAGGAATGCCGGATTCCAGTGGCAAACACCCAAATAGGGGGTATTTATGGTATTTATTTCACAAAGGATCTGCACTTGCACTATCGAATTCCGTAAACTGTCTTACGTTGGACTACAGTCATTACACAGGCCTGTGCATGTGCTATAAAATGGAAGGGCGAGGTAAATTCACACATGATCCTTATCACTAATACCTTTGACCAATAGCATAAATATTATAAAAGACAACGCTTGTTGGCCCCCAATTTAGATATAAATATCCACCTATCTGTCCGTTTAATTGTGCCAGTGTCAGTTATGTTTGCCAAGTCATGTCCTCGTACTCGTACGTCATCACCACAGCATGTACATACATTATAAATTTCGGTGTAGATTATACATTTAATGGTCTTGGTGATGAAAATCGTACATCGTATTTTCATCCATTTATCTGTGTTTATGATCAACTGTAATTGGTATAACACTTGCGGAATTCCTTCCGCTCAAGGAAATCCACAACTCATTTTTATCCATTTTCATTAGCCACAATTTGGTCATTAAAATAGGCGGCAAGCACTCAAGTACGTGGCTGCAGCTACCCCCACAGCACCACTGACACCTCAGAAGGTACTGGTAAGTATTTTATGGGTCTGGCAGCGCCCTCGACACCTTTGCGCAAAAGGTGGGGGAGCATAAATTGTCGACTACGGCCGTTAACTGGATAAAACTAAGCCGGCAATCCATCAAACCGACCAAGTGGGGAGTTTACCAAGCGCCGACCGCAAATGGGGCAAATGAGAGGCTTTCGGTTTTCTATTAACTGTCAGCCCGTTTAATTTACAAGCACTTTTTGAGCACCTCGCCCACACCTAGGAGGTGGTCCTGGTCCACTTGGCCATGTGCTCGGGCGTGTGGTGTGGTGTGGTGACGTGTGAAGTGGTAAAGATGGCCAATAAATAACCGAGCAGACGAAATTTAATGTCTATGACTGTGCCTATGTCTGTCTGAGATGAGTGTGGTAAAGGTCAGATGTATTCCAATTTAACATGCCATTTAATGCCATTTTCTCGTGTACTTTGATGAAAAACTTCAACATTGATATCGACCGTACGACTCAAACGATACGAAGGCTGCCATACCCGGCTGCTGATGTACCGTTCAAGCAGACAACAGTCCTTTGCGTACCAGTGGGTGGTATTTAACTACCTCTGGAAATGATGAAACTCGAACAATTTTAGCGCAGTGCGCTTCATTGAAAGGAGAATTTACAAACAGTATTATTTACAGCTGTTCAATATGTTTTTTTTTTGTCGGTAAATGCTCCGGAAAAGCCCCGACAAATATTGCAAAATGGGAGAACGAAAATTACGCAGTATTATGTGAAAATATGTAGTCAAATACCCACTTACCCTTTGTTGTACCTGCTGTAATCAAATGTTTACCTGCATGGAAAAACTTCTCTTTGTCTGGTGCAACACCAGTTCGGTAGTCTAGGAAGCACCGAGCTAGATGTACTTCATCATGCACTTTAAACACCCACATTGTGTTCTTCCAGAAGGGTGCACACCCGTGGGCTTCGCTGACAGGTGCTCCAGTACAGGCGGCTTGGAAGTTTACCCTGGCGAAAACGAAGACCGTGCTAACATGACGAGCTACTCGAGATGAGCTTAGGGACCAACGCGAGGCGATCATCATCATCGAATGGTTGATAGCGCACGACAGCACCTCGAACGCAACTCGATTATGGCGGGAACACGGGCTGGACAAGCCAATATATGCATTGCAGAATCTAAAAAACTATGTCGAAAGAGTGGAACGAATGGCTGAGTGACTACTTAGTGAAACTAGCTAGAAAGCTAGACGCAGTCTGTTAGTAGGCCAACGGAATGGTATCTAATAAAACGAAGGGAAAAGTGAAGATGAAAATCGAGCATTCAATCAGTATTGGACGTATGAGTTGCATTACTATAGACTCTTATGAATTCAATTCCTATTGGCTTGATGAAACCCCATTTCGAAACGTTCTAGCTGCTTTTCGCAGTTCTTTTGGCCATGTTTTTATCCGTACTCAAAAGAGTTAAGGGGTATATTTTATTTGTGGTAAAAGTGGATGTGTGCAACGCTCAGAAGCAAGCATTTCCGACCCCACTATGTATATATATTCTTGATCATGTCTGTCGCTCCGTCCGGCCGTCAGTCTAGTTTGTTCTCCGAGACTATAAGAGCTAGAGCAACCAAGTATTGTTCCCAGACTCATGTGATATCACACTGCTACAGGTTTTTTTCAAAATTTAGCCACAATTTTAAAAACACGAGTTGCCTACCCCGCACCCCTCAGCGCTACAGACGCTCACATATATGTATACTGACTACGTACGGGTATAGAAGTGGAGTCGCGTTCAGAGAAGCGACTCACAACGTTCCCTCTCGTTCCATAATGTAGGTATAAACATCGGAAGCCGCTGATCGGCTACGCGGTGGCTGTAGGGGCGTGTCAAGGACAGGAGCGAGTCCCGCCCAACAGGATAACTGGCAATTGTCATTTGGCTGTCTCCCTCTGCTTCTGCCCATTTCCATGTCGCATGTCAAACGATGCGAATTCTAATTAAATTTTAATTGTTTATACTTTTCGGCAAGCAAACGGAAATGAGAACGGAAGCGACAAAGGCTGGGTCACCTATTCTATTCCTTCTCCTTTATCCTGACACCCCGACACTAATGGTTGTCCGCGATGTCCAGCGAAGGTCCATGCCCATGTCCATTAGCTCTAAGTATTGTCGTGCTTGGCGCGTTTAATTGTCGCTTGGCCTGATTTACATGAACGCCGACAGAAGTCTACAGCACAAACACTGAAGAACATTTTGGGTGGTGGGAGGTCTGTGCCAGGGGTGGAGGGTGGAGGTACTGCTGGGTGGTGGGTGGTGGGTGATAAGAGGTCGCGACTCGAACGTGACTCGCATGCCAATAGAATGCTTATCAAAGTGTATAAAATTCATAGAAATTATGACGCGAGCGCAGAAACTTGCGAGCGGCAGGACCAAGAAAAAGACGTCTGACGTTGACACAATCTTATATCAGTGTGTGTGTGTGTCTGTCTGTGTGTGTGTGTGAGCTGAGCTGAGCTTGGGCGTGGCAAAGTTGTGTGCTTAAGCGTTTTATTGTCTTTAAGCTTCATTAAGTCAAATGGCGTAAATGCTTAGGGGCCAACGAAAAGATCGTCACGACTCGTGGCAGTTAAAGTGCCTCTTGGCTGGGAGTCGAAAACCAACCGTGAATTACTTACCTAATTAAAACTAAAAGGTGGCGAACTTTCCACAAAATCAAATTGTGCTCGGCAAATTGTTCCAAAATAATTCATCGACATATGTGTGGGTCGAACATTCTGCTTCTAAAGTGCAGAAATTATGTGAGATCAATCGAGCCTGAACAATAAAATCCTCTTTACTGAATCAGAAAGTACTGAAGTACTGACAGATGCCTGTTTTTAAGGATTTTATCTATGGAAAAACATTATAGTTTGGCTATAAAGCTTACAGATGGGCCAAATTAAAAGGGGGTTCCCGAAAAGGTTCGCCATGGCACATGCCGTGCGATTGAGGTATTCTTGGGCATTAGTGTGGCATCCATCAATTGGATTTTCCATGAACACCTCGGGGTAACAAATGTGCGCTCGCGGAACAGGATCTTCGACCACATACGTGCACCAGCCTGAGGATCCTTTGGCTACATGAGCCAGTTTGTGTTACTTTAAGTTGTGCGCTTTACCATAAAGTATCTCCTTTATTCAGCTTTTCCCCCTTGACTTTCCGTGTACTCAACACAGTGATGATAACGAACAAATTCTGGGAGAGACACATATGGAAGTGAATAGAGGCTCCCAGATACTCCCAGATGTACGTGGCGCACAGCAGGATCCACCATGTCATTGTCATCAAACCGATTTCAAAGAGTCAAAAATGAATAACAATCGTGTTGCACAAGTCACGAAAACTCCTCTCTAGCCAAATACTCTTTAAACGATAATTGTAATTAAAGTTAAATACACATGAAATACCTTGGCACAGATAGACAAAGGATTTAGTTCCAAGCAACCCAAAAAACAAATAAACCGGACACAGGGTGTGTGCTCGTATATTTATACTAAGGGACAAGGGCAAGCCTGAGTCATAAGAGTTTCTGCACGCAAATTCTTGAGAAATCGCGGTCCATCGAAGGTTTTTGTTGTCGTTGCCTTTGATGTAATCCGTATAATGGAATTATTGGCATTAGCTATTACCATAGCAGGCACACTTCGCCCGATATTTTATTTTCGGTGCCTCCTCTTATTTCTCTTGTTTCTCTTCGCACCCAGTGCAAGCCCCGCCCCGATATACCGTTTGATTCACTGCAACCCGAAATACTCACCAGACCGAACACACTTAATCGGCGAGCCCAAACGCAGGTGTTGAATATTCTTCTGGAGGTGCAGTCCACGGCTGCCATACGCTTGCAAGAGACATCGCGTTCCAGATGGTAGTTGCTAGCACTTGGATGGTTGCCATCAGTCAGCAAACAAATTCTGATCATAAACAGCACTTGGCTTCGATTCAAGCAAGAGGAAAAGTCTACAGGAATACAACCAAATGATTCAATGTAAGAATGAGAATCGGACTGCTTTCATCAAATTTTGGGCGGGGAAAAAAGTGAAGTTCGGCTGAGGATGATGACGGAGATGATGATGATGAAGGCGCTGGGCTACTGGTGGACTCAAGGAGCTAGCTTGCCGGCTACTTGCTCCTTCTGTCATTTGTGGCTGCTGGTCTGCTTCATTGGCTTTTGATTGTGTTTGGCTGCTTTATTTATTTATGGGCAATGAGCCCAAGCGCTCCCTCAGTGGGGCGGCTGGGCTGGGGCAGTGGTGGCTTTCATAAAATATTATATCTTGTTTTTATCCGCTGTGGTTCGACACACAGACATACGTACAGACACAGCTATATGTATGGATGTAGGTGAAAGCTGTGCCCAACTTATGGAGAGCCTTCGCTCACAGCAAAGTTAAATTGCAAACAACATGAAGGCACAGGATGAGGCAGCCGCCACAGGAAGAAGGATGGAGAGCTGGGAATAGGGAGCCAGCCCAGGGCCAGGGCCAGAACCAGAAACAGAAACAGGACCGGGACCGGGAGCGACTCGGGGGGCTGCTGGGGCAAGTCGTGTGGCGAAGTTCGCTGGCTTTTTGTATAACTTTTGATTAATAGAGCGACGACGAGGCTGTCAGGCAGCTGTCGTTGGCATAATTGCACCACACACACATTCCTTCCTCTGCTCTGCTCTGCTCTGCTCAGCCCCCAGAAGCAGTTCCTGACAACAACTTGGGCTTGCAGCTGAAACTTCTTCCGCTAAATTGATTCCGTTGAAAACAAGTGCACGGACTACGAGTACGACAGGCAGACATGAAGGAGCCAGAGCCCGGGGACCGTGGACCGGGGACCGTGGACCGGGGACCGGGCAGAGCAGTGTGAAACAAAAGCTCATCAGGATAACAGACAAATGCACTTATGCAACGCAGCCGAGGAAGACAGCTGAATACATCACATGCAAGCATATACTCGTACTCGCACTCGCACTCGTACATCCAGCAAAGCAAACAACTTGAGCTTGGGCTCGGTGGGCTCTATCCGATATCCATATGCCCTCCAAGACGGCTGCATCACCGCTCGCACTTCAACCTTGCCCAAGACGCCCACTGCAAGCATATCGAATGGGCTGCAGGGTCTGGGGCATGGGTGCGGGTGCCCGCCCCATTAGTGCCAGAAAGTGCCATGCAGTTACACTGTGCAGCAGAACATTGCGAATTTCAAACGCAATCGGGTAGATTTGTCCTGAGGAGGAGATCACATTATATTTTGCAGGTTCCTTTCACTAATAGGGACAAGAGCGTGTTCCAAGACCCTTCTCTCGCTCTCCGCATATACAACGAGGAGAGTTTGCTTTTCCCATTTTCCCATTTTATGTACATATTTTCTGGCGCTCAGCTCCAGATATTTTTACTGGAACTATGGATAACCGATTTATAAATGTACGTAAAGCCTTCGTGATGCTCTGCGATATTCGAATCCAATTATATCACAACAAAAAAATGTGGAAACTGTGGAATCAAACTTAGCCACAAGTTTGCATAATCCATTGCCGGTAATCAAACTGTTTGAAATTGGTTGGTTCAAACGATGTGGTTCAAGTATTCGCACATTTATAGCCATTTCAGTCTTTTTATCAGGCTTCGACGAACAGTTTGGCATTTGAAATCCATTGCGGAATCTTTTAATGCCTTAAACCGTATTAATCAACATTTCGTAGCCGATACATAAGAGTTTTACTCGATTTATTTCACAATTAAACTCCGAAATACATACATACATTTTTACACTCCACAAAAACAGTCCTCCCGATGTCATCTGTGGTAGCACAGTGCCGCCGACACTGACAAGACAGGCAAGGCACGGCACGGCAAGGCAGACAAGCCAGCCGAGTGAGGACAGACAAGCTGACAGACAGGCGGATGGTGGCGGGTGGTGGCGAGTGGAGCAAATGTGGCCAATAGAAGCTACAGAAACAGCCAGCAGCGACAGCGGGTATGCCGAAGGAGGGAATGGCATGGAATGGAGCATGTTACACTGAGCATTTACATTTGAAAGTTTTGGATGAATAGTTCGGTTCAGATTTGCGCTTGATTTGTTTTGCGGCCAGGCCATTTAATTGCATTTGAGCTGCTGTCAGTTGGTCAACCCAGACCCAGACGCAGATGCAGTCAGCGACATAGACATGGACATGGACATGCACATGGCCATGCACATGGACATGCACATGCACATGGACATCCACATGGGCACAATGGACGAGTGGGTGTGGAGCGGAGTGGCCGTTGAAGTTAAGGCTTAAATCAAATTTAAAACTATGCTGTGTCCTGCCTGTCCTGATAAATTATCCATGCATGCATATTATATGTATGTACATATGTACAAACACACACACACACACACACACATATATGTGCATACATGTAAAGTAAAAGGGGGACTTGCACATGGCGTCCTCGTAATGCATGCACACTTAAAGCCTCGAGAGTGCCAGCCAAATGGCATGACAGAGATAGAGTCACCGGGCTAGGAGGCTAGGAGCTCCCTCCACTCATTTCATCTCATCTCATCTCATCTCGACTAGACTGCGGGATCGGGGCACAGCAAAGCTTAGCAAAATACTTTCATAATAATCTTTATGGCACAACGAGAGGGGGAAAAAACAAGCCGGCTGGCACGAAAAATGGGCAAAACTGTTACAAAAAAAAACACCAACGAGGCAAACACAAAAACACACTGCTAAACGAGCTGGGGGCTGGTCGTACTAGGGCAAAGGGCAACCGAATGGAAATGGCCGAGTCCGGGGGCGGACGCTGAACACTGTACACTGTTATTTGGTTGCACGGCTTTGCCCTGCGCTGCGCACTCCATGCATTTGTTTTTTTATTTTATGAACTAAATGTGTGCTATACTTCTTGCCCCAGCCACCGCCCGCCCCACAGCAGAAGCTCCAGAATGGTAGTGGAAAAAGCTTTGGCATTGCCAGGTTGGACGTGCTTTGAGGGCTTAAGGAACGCTAACGAATCTAACGAGTCTGATGCGCCTTTGGTTGTGGCACACCACAACAGCTTACGATTTCCGTACAACTTGCCCGAGCTGCGAACTTTACATCTGACGGACCCATCAATGATCGCGCAATCGTTCTCAGCCTCCCCGAGCGATCCTCAAGAGATCGTGTGCCGCGAATGGCCGCCTTTGGGGTCAGTGTAGCTGGCGTGTGAGCACTTCTGCCAGCTTGTTTGTTCTGTTCTGGCAAATGCTAAAAGCAAAGTTGGATTATATATGTACATGCACAGAAATATATGTATGGCATGGGAGCCCCTGCTGAGTGTGGGTCCGTGTCCGTGTCCGTGTCCGTGTGTGGCCCGAAAGTTGAATGTGCTCCGCCTCGACCCGAAAGTCGCCACCCCACCCGTGGCAAGGTGAGTTTTATATGCAATAATTTTTGTTTTTTGCCCGCCTGTGGGGCGGGGGCAAGCCAAGAAGTGGCTGGGGTTTGGGTGGACGTGGACTTGGACCTGGACCTGGACCCTTGTGCGAGTGCAAGCATGAGCTTGAACTGGAGGTGGTGCTGGTGCCGGTGCTGGTGCTGGATTTAATAAATTCTAATGTTTGCTTACCTTGCCCGAAAGGCTTTCAACCCCAAACCGCACCCACACATGTGGCGCAGAGAGTGGGGAACAATGTAAGAGCAGGTAGAGCCGGAGCCGGAGCCGGAGACGGAGCCAGGTGTATCCGGGAGCTTCTCGGCGCCACAGCAGATTTACTTTTATTGCAAATTGCAATCCTGCACTCTCCTCTGGCCCCTCCTCTGTCCCTCTGCAGCTCTTATGGCTTGCTCCACACCGTTCCGTCTGCATGATATAGACATTTGGATGAATGAATAGACAGATACACAGAGGGACTGTGTGGGACCCACTGACGGACAGCCCCATCACTGCCCCTGGATGCTAATATGCAACAGGACGCGGCATATGCATCGCATCTGCATATGATAACCGCAGGTTCCCACAGTGATGGACAGCTCCCGCACATGTACTCGGCCAACGTGTGATCTGACGAGCTGCAACAAAATCCTCGATAAATGCAATAACATAAATTCAGAATTCAGAATTTGGAATTGAACTGTATGCAGGATACATACAGAATTTATTTGAAATACTTCTAGTGTCAATGCAGATCTCTTTGAATAATTAACGAAACTTTGTTTTTGTCGGTCTGAATGGGGGCGTGGGGTGGGGGCGTGCATGCAATTTGGAGTCTTGATTTGGTTAGGGTTAGGGTGGTAAATGAAACCCGCACTTAGCGGAACCAGTGCCAGAATTTCCACCATCTATTCGAGCGAGATGTGGAGCCACTAGGAGCTGGCATGGGTTGCGGCGGCGTCATGGGCATCAGTGGCGGCCCCTCGTCGGCCAGGTCGTCGACGCGGTCCTGTGTGGCAAGGATCACGCAGTTGCGGTACTCCTCCATGGCACTGAAGCACCTGCATGCGTACTGGCTGTTCTGGCGGAGGCAGCGTTTCATCTTGTTGGCGGCCTCTGAGCATGGTCTCTCCTGGTCTTGCACCTGGACGAGCAGGCGATCGAGCTCCTGGTGGATGGCCTCGGCTGCTCTGAAGCACGCGAATTTCACAATTAAATGGCGCTGGGCGAGAGATTTCTCCGCAGGTACTCACAGTCGTTTCTCAATGCCCATCAGATTGCCCGACTTGGATTTGGTCCGCTTGCGACTGCTCGGCTTGGGCGAGAGCGACTGTGGCTTGGTCTCCGAAATCTCTCGTGGAGCCGTCTCTGTCGCACCTCCTGACTGCGCTGTGGGCAGGCTTGCCTGGGGACTGGGACTGCCCAGCACGGCACCCATTCTGTATGATCTACAGCGCAATTCGTTTGCTAACCAAAATTGGGCTCAGTGTCTGTTTTGTCAGCGACGTGGAATACGCCCGACTGGAAATTTGACAGTGCCAAATGAAAGTAAAATCAAACTAACTCTGTCCAAAAATATATATAAATATTCAGACCCTTAGCAATGGCTTCATGATCGACGTTGCTAAAGTCTCCATCGATATCTTTCTGATGAAGACATTTCTGAAGAGATTTCATCTCCGCTTACACCCGCTGGCTGTCTGGGACTGCTTATTTTCTGTACTTTCCCGCAACCTGCGACCCGTTCGGTGGCCTTAGCTAGGCCCCCTATGAGCCACCGCACCAGCTCATTGATCCACACAAAACTAGAAACAAAATGCTAACCGATAGAAAAAGCCCTGAAATTTTAATATTTTCACTTAGATTTTAATATTTATGCTATTGATTTTCATCCAAGAGTGGTTGTATTAAAATTGAATATTTTTCACTTAAATTTTGTTTTAATATAGAAATATTTAAATTTAATACATTTCATATTTAAATTTAATATATTTCATATTTAAATTGAAAATGTTTCATATTTAAATTTAATATGTTTCATGTTTAAATTTAATATATTTTATATTTAAATTTAATATGTTTAATATTTAAATCTAATATGTTTAATATTTAAATCTAATATGTTTCACATTTATATTTATATTCATTTTTAACTAATTCGTTATTATTTAGCGTACGCAAATTACATTTCAAGTCCTCATGGTGTGAATTGTTAAAGTTTTCCACTAGAAATAATCGCAACATGATAGAACTGGTTTGATTATGCCCTGCGCTAAGAAATTTTACTGTGTATTCGGCGGCTGCAGCTAGAACCGGTTGGGATTGAGGGACATAAAAATAATATAAACATAGTTAAAATAAATACAAAAATATTTGATTTCATTTAATATGGAATATTTAAATAAAAGTTTTTCCTTTGGATTTTCAAACAAAAATTTTTAAATCAAGTCATAATAATATTAAATTTAAATATGAAACATATTAAATTACAAATTTAATATATTATAGTTATTTTGAAGTGTTTTGTATTTAGATTAAATATACCATATTAAAAAGATTTTTAATACATTTATATTTGAATCAAAGTGAATTTATTAAATTTTACTATGTTTGTATTTAAAATCGCATTTTAAATTCAAATATTATTGTAGTTATCAGTGTAGATCAAACCAAAAGAACGACAACGATTTTTAAGAACAACTTCAAAATGCTAATTAATCTAAAACGAATTCAGCCCTCATTAAGTAAATCTATCGTTACACTCAGATAATATGCTTAAAAAAAAACGAGAAGGAACGTGTGAGTTTCTTCTGGGGACGCGACTCTCCTTTATACCCGTACTCAGTCAGTATATAAATATATTCATATATATTTATATATTTATATATATTTATATATATATATATATATATATATATATCTCTAGCCCTGTACATTTTATACGACGTTTAATAAATGTCTGTACGTACTAAATATAAAATCCCAGCGAGCTTAAGGCCTCAGTAGCTATGGCTTCATTTCCAGTGCCAGCATTAAATGAATAAATATTTAAATAATACTCTTAAAAGTAATCTTGACCAAGCTCTTATGATGAAAAGTCTGCACAACTGCTGATTCTGGAGGGTCATTCTTCAGCACAAATAACGTAATAAAAACACAAAAACTTGTCAGCAATGGGCAAAGGCAAATAGCAAATAGCAAATATTTGGAATCATTGCCATCACCTGTCGCGATATGGTCTGGCTGAGCTACGCCTTGATGCGAGCAGCATCCATCCACCTGCAGTCCACTGAGTATTCCTTCTGGGTCCTGCTCTGCAGTGGGCAGGGTGTTAGATGCGGGGAGGAGTTGAAATTTTAGCTTAATTGCGCATTAGAGGGAAAAGTTTTCTTGTTTCCTGCAAATGGCCGCCGCACAGCGCAACACATTGGAAAAGTTGAGCCGGGTCAGACAATTTGGCGATGAGCAACGTCCCCCAATTGCAGGTGGCTTTGGCTGCTCCCAAAACCCAACTCTGGCTGCATCAGTGGGTTCGTTCTGCTCATCTGCCTCCTTCTTGGTCCAGCACTAATCAAGCAAAAGTGTCCTGCCCTCACCCCACCCCACCTCACTCGCCGCCAACCAACGACTCACCGAGAGGTTCGGACGCACACAGAGACTTCCTTTTCCCCTCGCCACCTGACGGGCATAAAAAAGTCAAGAAGTTTGCTGTTGGCCTCTCATCGGCGCTATTTGGCATTTCGCTATTGGAATTTTCATTGGACACAAAAATACTTTTTCGATTAAACTTTAACGGCGCGTAAAATGCCGAGCGATGCCAAATAGCCGCAAAAATTCCCAGAGAGAGTGAGCGAGGAGCGAGGAGCGAGGCAAGGCCCCAAAAGCCCAAATGCCAAATCAGAAAATGATTAATTACAAAATGTTTTGGTGGATGCCGTTGCTTGTGCCGTTGCCGGTGCCGGTCGTAGTCCCAGTCCCAGGTCCTGCTTGTCCTGCTTGTGTGCCTGGTGGCCTGCCAAATGCCAATTAGCGGAAATATTTCACGTAGCCCCCATCGCCGACGACTAATGGAAATAAATTAGTTTCGCGTTCACGGCGAGCCGCCGCATGATACCAGGGCTGCCCACATCAAGAATGTTAAATACGAAGCACACTCACCCAAGCCCCAGTCCCAGTCCCAGCCTCAGCCCCAGCCCCACATCCACGCCCCAAGCCACGCTCGCCCAGCCAGTACCCGGGGTGGGGCTCATTGAAGCATCTCCCAGCCATGTCAGCACTTGGTCAGGCCATTGGGGAAATGGTCAACTGCCTAATGGAAATCAGCATCGCGGACAAAACCAGAAAGGAGAAGCACGCACAGGAGCCAACCACTCGTTAACAGTTGCAAAATATTCACCCAGAAGGCAGAAAATGTCACATTCGTATTCGCATTCGCATTGCTGCAGGGGCACACTCCATTCTCCATTCTCCATTCTGGATTCTGCATTCTGTGCTGGGCAGTGCAGCGATGCGGAAAGTTCATTGGATGCCATCGGCAACAATGACCACTGTGCCTTCTGTGGCACGGCACTCAGTGCGCATGTTGGACCACAAGAGGAGCCAGCAGCCGTAGGCAGCATCCTCGAAGCGAGCCAGTTTCCTCTCCGCCTCTGCAGTCAGGACGGGAATCAAGCGCTCCGCAAGTTGTTCCTTTTTTCCGGGAACCAAAGTTTGATCCATTGCCACGCCCTTGCCAGTGCTCCTCCTCTGGCTGGCTCTGGCTATGGCTGGCTCTGGCTCTGGCTCTCATGATCATGCTGAAATATAAGGATTACAATCAACATGAAAATCAAGCGTCAAAAAGTTTTACCACCACCACGTAATCCGCAGCAGTTTTTCATCTTCAGCGACGGCGTCTGCACCGCCCGCTGGAGCCTCGTCCTGCACGGAGCTCGGCTCTGCCAGATGTGCGATGTGGCGGCATCGCGGTTTCAGCAGCAGCAGCAGCAGCAGCACAGCATCAGCTTCGGCTTCAGCTACAGCTACAGCTACAGCATTAGCCGAGCACGTTCAACTTTCCAGTGGCACGCGAAACCGCACAAAATGTCGCTGCCCCACCACTTCCAAACCTCGTACTTTATCACTCCCTCACGCGCTGCCCCTGCCCCTGTCCCTGCCCCTGTCCCTGTCCCTGCTCCAGCCACTCCCTCTCCCTCGACCAGCTTTCTGCGAATTTTTCGCACATTTTTCGCCTCTTCTCATAGGGCACCAGGAGTATATCCCATTCATGTAGTTGTATGTTGCTTTTAAAGTTACACAGAAGGCAAATATGCCCTAAAAGGATCCGTTCGGTCGCCTGGATCTCGCAGGCTGTGGTAGCTGCAGGAGCCGCGTTCGGTTTTTGCCAGTAATGGAAACTAATTTCATGCCCTTCTCAAATCATATTTGCACACGAGCTGAGGGTATCTACTTGAGGGTATCCTGGTGCCGAAATAGTCTCCATTCGCATTTTTACTTTCCTCCGTTGCTGTGGCTGTTGCTGTTGCTGCCGCTGTTGGCTGTTGGCTGTTGGCTGGCGGTAGTAGCAGTGGCAGTGGCAGTGGCAGGGCTGCTGGTGGTCGGCACTGGCTTCGCTCTCTGTATTTTTCAGCATATAAATTTTCGTTCAAGTTGAAAAGTTTCACATACTCCTGTCACGTAACACGCAGAGGGGTCCAGTGGATGTAGCTGCCGCTGCCACTGTGTCGTGGCGTGGCGTGGCGTGGCAGGCGTGGAGTCTACGGTCGCGTGCTGAGCTGAGGTCATGCCATGGCAGCGGGGCTGGTCGGACGCCTTCGTCCGCGTCGCTAATTTATGGCCTGACATTAGAATGCAATCATATTCACTTAAAAAAGTGCATAACTTTTGGCTTCTTTATTTAAAAGCGTTTGTCATCGCCGTCTACCCGCTGTTGTTGCACAAATAACTTTTATGGCACTCAAGTTTAATTGCTGAACAGATTGTTGCTAATCGCGCGTGTGCTGCGTGTGCTGCGTGTGCTGCGTGGGCTGCGTGGGCGGGTAGGTTGAGTTTTGTGGCTCTGCCACCTGGTCGGCTGGGACACTACCCACTGGACGTTAACCCCCGCTATAGTAGTATTATCTGGAATAACTTAATCCCCTATTATTGATCACTGAAATGTCAGGCCGGATCAGCTGTGTGCCATCATTTAAGTTTAATTTATCACCATTGCCGGTAGCGACGCTCTTATTATTCGGAATATTCGAATTTTGTTTCATTTCATTGCAAATATTGGCACTTTTCTGCCTATCAGTGCAATTATCACCACTAATGACAACTAAAACTAAATTCGGGGGAAACGGTACCCATATTCGCATAATCCTTAAAGCAAATACTTTTAATCGTTCGCATAATTAGAGAAGCGACTTTTGTAGACCCCTTAAGACCCCGTCAAGACACAGGGTCGGGCATCATCGATGGCTGTCATAGTGTGAGGAAGAACTACCGCAGTTAAAAGGTTTAGTACCGGAGTGTAACTAGGCTTACACATCTGTATGTAGCGATCAATTATTTAGGCATCGGGGATCAGTTTTGCGTTGGGATTTTTTTTGGCTTCCTTCACTCAGGCAAACTGTGCCGGAACCTACATGCATACATACATATTTAGCTGGAAAGTTTTCACACAATACTATTCCACATTTGTATGTAGATTTGTATGTATGTATGTACACACAGGGCCGCAGGCCAGTGCACTGGCAGCGGGCAGCGGGGGCACAGGGCACCGGGCATAAACCCCAAAAAAAGTGAGACAAGAGGAGCAGAATCGAATGAATAAATCTCATCATAAGCATGCATATGCAAATCAATAAAATCTAAGCCCATCGGTGGGTGGCACTGGCACTGGCAGCAACTGACCCGTAACATGTGTCGCATGTCCCCAGCGATGCCTGTGTGTGTGTGGGTGTGTGTGTGTGTGTGTGTGTAATATAAGCCGCAAAAAGATTTCGACAACGAGCGCCAGCAAAATGTGAAAACCAAAGAATTAGTGCCCTGTCGCCTGTCCCTGACCCGCATGGCCGCTGCCAAGACATACCAATAATAAGGTAAGGCAGCAAAGAGCGTTTTCAGTGGCGTACTCGAGGGACCAGGACCGGGCTACGGTAGAGGAAAAGACAGCAGCTACTGGCGAGCACAAGATGGCAGCCGCGGAGGCGGTTCGCCTCACCTTATTATTGTGTACCTCGGGCCGAACCATGCGGAGTCTGTGTTGGAAGGCGTGAAAGCAGAGCAGTGCGTCCTCGCATAATCTTTGTCCCATTCTCCAGCGTCAACGTTGGCATCGACATCACACCGTGGGGTCGCACCCGAAGAGAGGCTGCAAAATTAATTTCAGTGAGTGCCTTTGGTAATTTTATTTTATATATAATATTACTCGTATATTTATTTATTCCATTTTGGCGTTCGATTGCATTCGTAGACTCAATAAATAATAGTTTAAATAGTTTGAATAATCGAATCGCTTTTATCACAAAAGATGACAACAATCGGAGGCACGGACTTAAAGATATAACCCAAAATATTACCTGATGTTAAGTTACCAAAAACGGAAGTGGGCTTTGCACCTCAAAACTCCGTGAATTGGGTGGGACCATCTGTGCCGCACTT
The DNA here is from genome assembly GCA_018150885.1 of Drosophila tristis. Lineage (NCBI taxonomy): Eukaryota > Metazoa > Arthropoda > Insecta > Diptera > Drosophilidae > Drosophila > Drosophila tristis. The sequence goes on from JAECWT010000228.1 coordinate 5,704,325, forward strand.
TTTGTACAATTAATTCACTGAACATTTTCCATGTTATCTATACTATAAATTTGTAAAATAAAAAATATTAATATAATATAATAATAATAATATAATATAATAATAATATAATAATAATAATAATATAAAATAATAATAATATATAATATGTTCCATCAAAATTATCATTGTTTCATTTCGATAAATTCCTAAACATTAAATTAGTAAGCAGCGAAGCGAGCAGGTCTGATAGTTACTTATGTATATATTTCCTTTTTCCAAATTTTGTTGTTGTTAAAAATCCGCAGAGGCGGATACGTTACTGGCGATACGTTACCAATTTCCGGGGTAATAAATGCTAATAAAAAGTGTACCTTCAGCCGAGACTGGGAACCTTTTCTGTTAATATTAATATTTATGTTAGTTTGTGGAACAACATTTATACAGAATCTTTCTGTTTGGGAGTTAATTAAAAAGGAAATATGACTCAAAAATACCAAGAACAAACCGAAAAATTAGCTTTTTGATTGTAACAGGGTTTCCACATCAAAGTTAATGAATTTGTAATTAAATATCTTGACAGAATTAAATGGAAATGTTGGTGTAATGCACCAGCAACAAAGATGAACGCTGGCAATGTTTTGTAGGGCTTCTGGATATAGCAGCAGAACCGCAGCACCACGATGTAATCGTGCAGACTGCACTTTGGAAGATTTTCCTTTCGTAACTTCTCTCAGAAGTTTTAATTTAGAGAGCTGAAATGGCCGAGGGCCCCACTGTCTTGCGATGTATCCCCAGGCTGGCAGTTTACAATTTACAGCACACGCACAGGCACAGGCACGGCACACACTCCCAGCCTCACAGCCTCACAGCCTCACTCTCACTGCCTCACTGCGCTGCTTCTCCCGTTCGTTGCTGTTGATGATGTTGTTCTCTTTTCATAAGCGTACGTGTGTGCCCCAGTGTGTGTGAGGTGTTTGGTTAAGCACATAATTAATACGAAATTTGATTGCCTCTGCCGCGTTGGGACAGGAAGAAGCAGCAGCAGCAGCAGCAGCAGCGACAGGCGTCGGATGCGGGTGTGGTGCTTGTGTGTGGATGTGGATGTGGGCGAGGGCTAGGGCTAGGGCGTGCAAGGGAGTGAAAGAGAGACGTCGGTAGAAGGTGGAAAGTCAAATTAAAGTAAACCTGACTGACTGACGCTGTCTTCCAGCCATCCAGTCTTCCAGTCTGCCACCCCCTTACGGGCGCCCCGTAAGCGGTTTGCCGCTTAAACGCTTGCGGTTTAATTAATCGACTCACTAGCCGCCGCCCTCCCTCCCTCTGCCATCCGTTCCGCGCACCCGTTTGAGTGACTTCCTGTCGCTGCGGTTTCACCCCACCTCTCGCGTGCCCCGCTCTCTTATTGCTTTATGTTTTTCAATGTGAAGGCTTTTTAATAACTTGGCCAAGTGCCGTAGCCGGCGCCAACTCCATCCCCCATCCCCAATCCCCATCCCAAAAGGGACCTTTCTCCCAGCCAGCCCTGTCTGGCGGAAGATAAAAACTTTAACTTTTGTTGGCGGTCGCTGCTTATGGCCGAAAATAAATCAGGCACCAAACTACTTTTGGCCCGAATGATTAATTAACTGCATTTTTTGCTCCACCACGTCTGACGCTCGTTGCCTCCACCAGACTCACAGCTCCAGCTCAAACTTTGGCCACATTCCGGCTTCTGTGTATTTACCATAATGAAAATGTTCCGAATCAGTCGCTTAAAATTAAAAATTCATTTTCGCAGCGACAGGAAAACTAGCATGAAAACTTAAAATTCTTAGTGTGGACCTGCCAGTATGAATATTCTACAATTGTTATGGTTTGGAGAATGAAAAAATGAACACACAACAAATTTACATACCCTGAAATATGCGATATCGACGAGCCATCAGATGACACATCAATGACAATGGGCTGGCAGTCTGATGTTTGGCGATGACTTTGGCGATGACGTGTAAGTAACACGACCTCGAATTCAATTCTTCCTCTTTTGGCACCTATTTACGATATCTTTTGTGAGCTGAGCCGCACGTTCGCAGACAAGTAGGGCTGCCCTGATCCTGTACAATAAATAATGTATGCATTACTACTCCATCGGCAGATACCTACTATAACCCGTAAACTACTACTAATATTTCATATCTTATAAGCATCAATACAAGAGTTGCAGTATTAAGGATATATTGATGTATGCTGATGCGCCGCTGCTTTCTTTGTCAGTAGATCATTATAGATATATATGTTTCCAATTAAATTGCTGGATAAATGCATCATGGCTTTCAACTGTTTATTGCCATTAGTATTTAAAACCCATTTTCTATATACCCGTAAAAGCTGTAAAAGCTGTAAAAGCTGCAGCTTAGATAAGTGGATCCATGGGTGGATCTGCATAGAACTAAGATCGGTGTTCGCCACGCACACATTCTGTGCTGACAGCAGGCAAAATGGATCCACAGATGACGGAAACGATGACGGCTATTTTACCAGGTGCCGACCTTTGTTGTGCACTGTACGTGGAGAACTCTTTCCCATGCTTTTGTATATAAATGTACATACTTATGTGGGTGTGTATACCAGATTGAAAGTTTTTTCTTTCTCTCGGATGCCCTTGGGTTGGATGCTCCAGCATCAGTTAGCAGTGTTCCGTGGGCGCCACTTGAAAGTCTGCGCTAAGATATTATTAATGTGCTTGTTAGCAATGGCTTCAGTTGCTTCTATTTCTGTTTCTGTTGCTGTTTCTGCTTCTGCTGTTGCTCCGAGTCCGAGTCCGAGTGGCATGAATTATGTGCGCTTTTTGCGCCCGTTGCCATCGCAATTAACCGTAAGTGATGAGGCGGAGTCCAAGCACTCCGTCCATCCGTCCATCCTCCATCCTCCAGTCGCCATCCTCCATGCTTCCTTCTGCCTGCTACTTTCGCCTGTAACTTCATCCCCTGGCAACGACAAACGATTCTGTTCTATGATTGTTCTCCGACATTGTTCGAGTGGTGGCAACCCACTTCGAATTACACTCGAGCTTAAGCAAAACAATTGAAGGAGTCTGGATATCGATGGCTCTGCCCCTTCCTTCCTTCCTTCCCTTCTCGCTTCCCTTCTCGCTTCCCTTCTGGCAGCAGTTATTATGGATATTTCATTATATTATTCGATAGATTAACTGCAGCCCCGAGCAACGGAAGACAATAGCGCGCTTTCAGTGTTCATTTGCATTGTTAAGAGGCTGCCAGTCGGCTCCGGTGTAATACTTGAGCTTCAGCAAATAGGAAATCAATCGATGGACCTATTCAGTGAACTTTCGGATCTCTTGGCATTTCTTGTAGCTTCTGTAAATTGGGAAGTTGCATTGCTCGAGCACTGCGATTCAAATCATTGCTAGCCTGTGGCCATTGGACAGTGCTGTACATTAATTACCTTATGACTGAAACTTTTTATACATTTCTTTGAAATTTATCAATAGATTAATCAAACTGACAATTGAATTTCCGGGCCACAGTCGCTGCGCAACCCAAGAAAAAAATGTCCAATGGCTGGCCATTGTTCAAAGAAATCCAATTAGTGCTCCAACAAGGCTGCGTGTATGTGTATCCCTCGCCACCCTCGCCACCCTCGCCACCCACTGAACGCCTCGAACGACCAAACCCCCTGGGATAATAAGCAGCTTAAGCTGCTGCAGCAGTCTGAAGTCCGTAGCCAGCAGTCGGAATGTCCGGAGTCGGACATCCTACCAAGCGTACGGAGCGGAGCGCTCATATATATGTATGTGTATATGTATGTATGTAGGTATAAATAAGTGTAAGAAGAAAACTTGTTAACGCCAAAATCGAAGCGGAAGGAGCTGGAGCAACAGCATTATACAGATTGAATTGAGATGTTAGGCGAATGACAGAAATGGAGATTTCCCTCAGGTACGGTACCCAAGGCAGCCACGGCACAGGGACCAGAACAGCAGCAGCAGCAGCTGAAGGAGCAAAAACTGAGCATGGCCATTGTGTAAGCCAAAAATGGCAGCTCTCGATATGATAATGATACAATTTCGATGAAGCTTAACAAGGATTAGTCAACGAATCGAACGCTGGAGCCACGGCTGGATGCTGCAGAGGGAGTGCCAGCCATGATGGCAGCTAATTGGCAGCGGGAATCCTCCACATCTCTCCATCTTCCCATCTTCCCATCTGGTTCTCGCACAGCCAAATGGCAATCAACCATAATGCCCCAGCAGTCGGGGCAAGTCTGGGACACAGCGATGCAAGTGACAATTTATTAATAAACAGAAGCAACAACCAGCCGGGCCGGGGGGAGCAGGAGCGTCTGTCAATTACCAGAACGGGCTATAAATTGCATGTCAGTCGCTTGGGTTGCCTTACCAATCGGGTGCTGGGAATCGAAGATAGAATGCTGCGTTTAATGGTACCGATAAATTCTGCAGCCTGTCAATGGGAGGCAGGCAGGCAGACCAGACACCGACGTCGACGTCGACGGCGGCAGCCGCAGCGGCAGCGGATTAAATAAATTGGAGGCATGGACATAGGAACGATTGACATAATTGGAAGGACAAAGATCGATCGATTGCGAGAACTGAGACACGATAACAGATCGCACGTCGGAGAAGCAACAAATTAAGCACTGTGCATTACGTACTCTCTATTTACGAGTATGTACACAGAGACAATCATCGAGTACAACAAAAGATACAGCGGCAATCCACAAACGTTTAACTTTAACTCATTTCAATGGGCCCTATCATTCACATCGTAAGTTCGTAAGAACCTTCATTCAATTTAATTAATATACATATAGACTCCCGATTGAGTTCCCCAATCAGACATTCAATCAACTAAATCTCCTATCAGTGAAGCCATTCAGGAGAAGTCCTCCGACTAACCAAAACTTCCGATGGTCAGACTTCAGTCGAAGACTTGCAATTCGAAGTGGAAGTTCAGCTGGCGTACATTGACCGGCGATCCGTCTCAACCAGGTCGGAGGCTCCAAAAAGTAGGGCAAAGACACACAATCAAAGCCAAAGCCCGGGTGCCAAATGCGGAATCAAATTAAGCAAAGTGCACAAACACTGATAAGGCACTCTGGCCAGGCAGGCAGGCAAGCAGGCAGATGGATGGGATCCGTGCGGCTGGACCGAAACTGCAGTGGAATCCAGCCTCGAGTGCAGCTCGCAAAAGAGCGAGAAAAGGCAGGACCAGCAGCAGTACCAGGCCCGCAGTCAGCGCTGAGGTTGGAGCCGCAACCGCAACCGACCAATGGCGGCCAGTGGCGGGTCGGGCCGGGGTCGGGGCCGGGGCCGGGCAGGCCACGTTCTGTGGGTTGTCAACTGTAAAGTAGGGTAGATTACATTGCTTTGCATGATGGTGCCACCAGCGAACGAGCAAAGATGCCAGAAACGGTCCGGCCAAGAAGGAGCGAACGAGTTTCGACCTGTTCAATGCCTCTTAGAGGGGCATTTGTCCGCTACAAAATGTGCAGCTATTCAGTTGCTGAATTTGTGCCACGTGTGCCGACAGGTGTCTTCTTACCATTTTCCGAATAAAATAAAATCCAAAATAAATGTGCTGGTATGTGGGAAAAGCCACAAAACTTTCCGTTGTATTAAATTCGATATACCCCATGGAAAATGAAGTCGTGGGCAGGGACCGGGACCTGGCGCCGGTCCAAGGAAATATCAGCAGAAAAGGAAACAGTCGAATTGGAGGAAGAACAACCAGAGAGACATTGTCTTTTGCAAAAACCAAGGCACAACTAATTGAGAGAGTGTGTGTGTGTCTGTGTGTAGATGGGGGATGGTGGCTGGTGGATGGTGGATGGGGAGGGAGACCAAAGGAGAAAGGCTAAAAGGCAGGATACGTTTCAATGACATCCTACGGACTACGTACCCCGGACATGCACTGGGCCAGTAGCTCGAGTAATTGGTAGCACGCCCACCACCCCCTCCTATCCACCTACTCACACTACTTCCACTTAGTCAGTCACCTCCCATTGCCCCACCCCCAGCCAACGGACTCCATCGACCCAGTGCCGTTTCTCATCTTGATTGTGTTGCGGAGGGCGGAGGGCGGAGGCCGCAAATGTGTCTTTGTCAGTGCGTCAGTGGAGCGTGTCGCATTGCAGTGCCAGCATCATGAGCTCGGAAAACTCCCAACTCTACGCCCCGCATCCCATCACACTACGCACACCACCCACTCACCACAGCCCCATCCTTCTTGCCAGACTCACGCAAGATGCTTTGGCATATCAAAAGTGAAACTTTGACACATAATTTCTCGCATGGATTTTCACTTTGACGGCATATAAAGGATGACAATGCCGCATGCCTTTTTTGTAGAAGCCAGCCGAAATGACTCTTGCAGGGAGAGGAACGAAGGTGCACAATGACATCTCCGTCTACGGGGCTCCCTTATTGCTCCTGGCGACTCTCTGTTGGCGTTCGAGTGGCTTGTATGAGACACCGTATCTCGATACCGCATCGATTTGGGTCCTTGGGCAGGAGTTTCTCTGCCAGGCAGGTGGACAGTCTACACTTTGTGGCACGAGACTGGACTGCAAGGGTAAATCTATACACATGCATCAATCAATGTCAATCCACAAGTATTTAAGAGTGCAGTTGCCAGCTGGTTGTGTTTAAAACTACTTACCAGTTGTTGTACTTTCATATCCGGTTCTAAAAGAGCTTACGAATGCGAGTGGTGCTAGGGGTGTACGACCACGTTTGATATCGATTAACGATAAATCACAAACTCATCTCATTCAAAAAAATTTAAATTTAGACATGGAAATGCCTCTGTCATGATTTTTCTGCCATATTTGAGGTGGATTTTTAAGCCAAGAATGCTTAGATCAACTTAGTTCAACTTTTATTGATGAAGCACCATGCATTGCCAATGTAAAAAGCTTGCATCGCGATAATTCAACCGTGGACGTCCTTCGTTGCAGGACGAATTTCGTGAAGGTAGTTTCAAAGGGTATACTCGTATACTTGCCTGGAGAATTGCCATTTCTCCATCCATTAAAGTCTTTCCGTTTTTGGTGTATCATCGGAGGAAGAATTTGAATAAGAGAATTACATGTACCTCTGCATCTGCATCTGCAGCTCTACCTTGGAATTGTCGCATCCACTCAGTCAGTAGTGAACAGGTCTTGGAGCGTTGTTTTCTCTTGCGTGCTGCTTTAAATGTGAATGAATAGAACGTAATTATTTAATAATATCTGGAAGTTTTTGCCATTGCTCTGCAGCTGTGGACTGTTTCTGGCTTCGCTGGATATCTGGTTCACTGGTTATTTGTGGTTGGGTCGCTGAAGCAGCAGGGAGTGTGCGTAACATGCGAAAGCAATATTCGTAGCTGTTTTTCTGGCTGTTGGCTCCGTCCTCCAGGGCGGCTGTTGCGGCAGACCTTTTTGTTGGATTTGGCGCTAGCGGAGGCCTCCCCGCTGCGTCTCTGCGTCGAGAAAATTGCATGGCTGCCTACTTGAGCCTCTTGTATTCCCTTTCTGAGACAGCTAAGACCTCGAGCTTGTGGTCGGAGCAGTTGTTTATTCGGGAACTACGGCTCAAAGGGTATGTAAGACCGCGAAATCCGGTCTTTTTTGCTGGCTTTTTCCTTTGGCTGCTGCTGTTTTGTTGTTTTGTTGTTTTGTTATTCTGTTGGCATCCTGCGGGCCTCTCTCCATTTTTGTGCATGAGCGTTGACAATGTGACTTAAATTTAATTAAAATCGTACTTACTGGGCAGATAAACAAACACGGTGCTCTCCATCATCGTTGGGCACTCAAAGATGTCAATTGAAAATGGAGCACTGAGCGCGGCCCTGGAACAGGTGTTTCCCTGCCATTCGCATGTCAACTGTACATTGACGTTGACGGGACGACACGTCAAAAATAACTTGGTGCCATCGGTCGCTGATGGAAGCTATAAATAAAAGTGCCCCATCTCGGGCAAGCAAAATGGCGAACACCAACACCTCGGAAGATGTCGACAAGTGCAATTGAATTGCGACTAAGTTTTTCGAGGGGTAGTCACGCCACGTGCGGCACGTTTTTGACGTACTCTCGAATTGATTAAATTGCACTTGGACCACTCAGGGGTTTTAAGCTACACGAGCCCGTGGCTGGGGGAAATCTCCATTGAAATTAATATACTCAAAGGGTTCAGGCTCAGGTTCGTATGCTGGATTAATGGTGAATAAAAATGCCCTGCTGTCCAAAAGCTGTGCGATCTACTCCGCATCTGAGCTTATGTTGATTAACAATCGTCCCATAATTCACATTGGAGGAAGTCCTTGGTAGATTATGGCCAACCACAGTGGAAGCGATTCGTATGGGATAGATAGCTCTCTGACTATAGTCAGTCAGCTCATGGGATAGAGTCTCCTGCTCTGTGGGTCATTCTTTTCATGCGAAAGCCAGGAAGCCACTCTCCCTCTCCCTCTCTCTCTCTTTCTCTTTGTCGGTCAGCAGTTTGCTCTTCTTTTGACTTGATGACCAAGTTAAGCAAACACACACCACACAAGCATGAGCCGGCTGCGTCAGTGGGAACAGCCGTGATGCAGCCGTGTCCAATTTGCATGGCTATTGTGTACGAGCTTCTCCTCCTGCTGTAAGCCAGTTGGTATCCGGCTCTGGGTCCGCCTCCTCCACTGACCGCACTGTGCCGGGCCGCACGGCCAGAGGGGTGGATGGAGCATTCTGATGGGGTCTATGGAGCACATTTCCTGCATTTATCAATGGTAATTTCGTGTGTCAACTTTGAAATTATTTCAGTTCACGGAAACGAGTCTATTCAAGTGTGACTTGTCTGTCCGAGGGCGTGACCAAAGCCCAAAAAAGTATATTTATCTTTCACATTATCTCTCCATAGTGTAAATAGGTGCATATGTATACAGATTTACATAAAACGCTGTGCACGTGAGTGAAGCCAAATGCGTATTTTGCGCAGAGAAATGGTTTGATATTTCGGGTATCTGTTTGTAGGCAGTTTGGGGTAGAGCGAGTGCCCTGGGAAAGCCGCGCACATCCCAAACTTGAGCTTTTATTGCCGAAGTTAAACATACAATTTCATTCTTTGAAGTGGATTTACATAAACACAAATGTATATACATATGTATGTACATAATTATTAAATCTCTAATCGTAAATTTGCGGACCCGTCAAAGTCAGAAATGAAATTATTAAATACAAGTGATTAGTTTTCCCAGAGACAGTCCCAAGTCCACTCACCACCCAATGGTTAGTGGCAAGGCACTGTTTCCTTCTCTAAGGGGTATACGAAGTGTCTGAAGTTTTCACCTGGAGCTTCTCCCAATTCCTTCTCTTCGGAAGCTCTCTTTTCATCTTTCTCTTTCGGCAGCTGCCTTTTCTCTACCCCTTTTGGGCTGTGCTGAATGGTTCTGTGTGGGTCGGAGGAGGACATCTTGTAAAACAATGACAAGGACAAATTTGTGCGACAGTCAAAGAGAGCGAGTTGTGTGGGGTCTGTGGGTGGGGTGGGGTGGGGTTGTCTGGGGGGTCAGTTGGCCGAAGTGTCAATGCAAATATAAATCAATGTTGATTCCAGATTCCAGCCCAGACCAGTAAATGCTGAAATGCCTAAGTAGTTGTTCGTCTGGCTGTTCGCCTGGCTCTGGGCCCGGGCAATCAATTTTAACAAGCTGAAACTGTATTTCCCCCCCCACTCTCTTGATACATTCTTCATGTCAACAAAATTCCGAGTCGCACCTCTCCCTAATTGGTTGCTTTTGGTTTTTCGGACACATTTTGCTTTTGATTCAGCCTAATCAAGGTGCCAGTTTTGGGTGCCAGTCATAATCAATAGAAACTCAGCCGACTTGCTTCCAGTTCGAGGCATAGTGACTTCGGGGGAGCAGTCTTCCCCCATCCAGAAAGGTTCATAGTGGAAAACTTTCTAGAATTTCATTTAATTTGCAATCCCCGGAACATTCAGCCGCTGCACAACTCTTTCACTGCCTTTCTGAAGCGCAGTCTCTTTCTGGACGTGACAGGTAACGTGTGTTACTAGCGGTAATTAAAGCAACAGAAACAGATAGTGAGAGAGAAGGTAAAGAGAGAAGCACAGCTAGAAAACTCGCGCTCCTCCCCATCACTGGAACGGAAAAACTGAAAGGGAACATCTCACTTATCAAAGACCTTGTGATACATGTGAACAGAAGTCATTTAATAGATAAATATATGTGTGGGTACATGTGAAGAAAAGAAGTTCATTAGAAGTAGGAATTAATGCAAGACTAGAGGGAAAAGCTTTTAGTACCCGCGCAGATGTGTAAGGCATTCGGTCCCTTGCATTATTTTCTATTTTTGTCAGCATATATTTCAATTTTGTCATCGCTTCACACAGTTGGGTGGGCGAGGAAGAACCTTAGTGTAGATTTGGAAACTGAATTTGATCATCGACCTTGGGGCAATCGCGCCCGCAGAGAGTGTCGTCGAGTGGCTTCTGAACGCCATCGAAAAAGTTGAAATCAATGTTCTTGAGATGTTTCTGACGGCCAGCGCGCTGTGTGACCAAGACTGGGCGCTTGGTTGGGGTCAGCAAATTTTTGTTGTCGCTGCTTGTCGGCGGCCTGGATAATTGGTTGCACTCACAACGCGTCTGGTCGGTATGGGTATTAGCACCACCTTGTTGCTGATCTTGCACTTCGCCCTGCTGAAGCTGTTGGAAGCCCTGCTTCACAACATCCGATCCCAGTCGAGCCCATCCTACCTTAACTGGAGTGCCCAGGTTAGCGGTAATACTTTCGATCTTGGCTTTAGGGGGGATTTTGGTACGGGTATTAGTATTGGTAGGGAGCTTTTGCTGCCGGACGAACAACTTGTCGGTGCTGCAGTGCTTTTGCTCTTCGCCTTGTTGGGGCGATGGTGGGCTTTGCTTTAGAACATCCGATCCGAGGCGAGTCCATCCTCCCATAAGTGGCGGACCGGGCTTGGGGCAGGGCTCCATCTCTTCTACGTTACTTACTCCCTTACGGTCCAACCCAGATTTGGCATTTTCTGCTCGTACAGTGCTGGTCTCGGACGCCGTCTTTGCACCTATAGCTCCTCCAATCCAATAGCCAGCTGGTTCATTGTATTTTCTTTGCCAGCCTTGTTTGGTCTTTAAGTCGGTGAAAGTTTCATTTCGATCCTGCTGCTTTAATGTGCCGCCCACTTGTTGTGGTTTTCCAATTTTCATCTTTTGTCCGATCTGCCGTGTCGATTTGTCATATTTTCCGTCAAGATTCTGATCGTGATTTCCTGCCTGTGAACTCATTTTGTAGTAGTACTAATATCAAAATAGAATAGAATTCCGTTCTCCGACAACACTGGATGTAGATTGACATAGCCTGGTCTACTGTGCTTCATAAGAAACTGCCCAAACTAGAAATATAAACACATTCTCTCCCATCTAAATATGATTTAAGTTTCGTTTGTGATATGTAGGGTAGAGGGCTCATAACTTTTGGCCAGTTGCATATTACACAAATATGTGTGTACCAGCTTAAAGCTGGAGGTATTAGCTAAATACTAAATTGATTCCTTCATTCAGAAAAAATATAGACCTAGCTGTGGACACCCCCGAGAAGTCCGCTTAAACTAAAACATAACTCACCGAGTGACTAGCGCAATAAAAACAAGTTTATAATTGTAGCGTTAAGATAAAGCATTAAATTAATAAATAAATAAAGTGGAGGACAGCTGCTCATGTGGAATACATACATACATACAAACGTACTATATGAAAAACGATCATATAAATAGGTAGGCTTGTGCTAAAAAAGCGTATCAACCGATCTCTAAGAATATTTCGGCCAAAGTCACAATGCCACGAGGTACTGCAGCCCGAACTAATATTTATGTAGTTCAATGGTAGATCCATTTACTGTGTCGGCTATATCTTTGATAAAAGAACGATTCTCCATTCCAAAACAAGGAATCAATCATGCAGTGGATCACATTTATACTGAGATCTCTATTTCTTTAGGAGTAAGAAAGAGTAAGAAAGAGTCGTTCGTTGGTTTGATGAGCTCTGACAAGAATGCCAATTCTATTTGAAAATTTCCTTTGCCATTTACAGCAGCTACAGTGGAACAGTCCTGCAGTACCTGAGGAGAGTGAAGACAGGCAGAACGGTGATTAAAACCCTTTTTATTAACAAGGTTTTCATTTAATACGCAATCTGAATTTGAACACATAGTATATGGAAATGTTGGAGATATTTTATTGCTTGCTTGCTGTTCCTTGAGCACTTCTCTTCGTTAGCGAGTCGGAGATCCACGAGGAGCCTCATGACCGCGGTCCGTGGGTCGGGTGTGACGGTCAACGAAAGTAGCCGCATAAGTGTGGCATTGTAGGTGTGACCTTAGTGTGAGCCTGATTATATTTGTTGCGAGTCTTTTGCCAAGTGTACTTGTTACCAATTGGTCTAAGTGTGTCTATGTGTATGTACTCACTGAGGAATGCATCATGGAAGAAGACCCTTTATCTGCGCTGATATAGGAAGAGCGTTGGTGGGAATGGTGAGGATCTGCGTGTAGCTTCTCTTTAGAACTCTTTACTTACAGTGTAATAAGCTATTACAGTGCGGCACAGCGGACAATCAATGTTCGAGCTGTATTTGATGGCTGTGCGCAAGCAGGCCCCGCAAAACGAATGTTTGCAGGACGTGGTCACCTTATAACGGATCCGGTTCAAGCAAATCGGGCACATTTCTCTATTCCTCGGCATTTTCTAAAATTTTTATACTTTGATTTGAAACTGAAACTTTGAAACTTTGAAACTGAATAATGATTTCGAAGTTTATTCAAAAGGCAAACAAACAGACTACAAAAATTGAAGCATACTCAAATGCACATGTGTTTCCTGACAGTTTGCGAGTGCGTCAGTATTTATGGCAGTCAACAAACTGTCCCTGGACTATTAACGAAATGCAAGGGGCACAAGGATACCGCAATGTCTATCAAAGCAATAGTGTACGCAGCAGCATTCGTTGTTTTGTTCTCCCTAATGCCGGGGTTAAAAAACCATATCCGTTTGCCAAATAGTTTTTGCACCTAAATTCATTATAATTCGCGGTCTATCAACTTGTTTTTTTTTTTTTTTTTTTTTTATAGAGGGTCAAGCGCTAACTGATTTAACGCCCTCGTTGTAGAATTAACTCAACTTTTAAGTCACCGGGCCGAGTTGAGCTTCAAAAAACTTGTACTTTCGTTCCACTTTAATGTACATAGCTCTATGCCGGCCCTTCCTTTGCTCTACTGGAGCTTGTTCTATTTTTCATAATTAAAGTAAAGATTAAAACTAGCTGTCAGACAAACAATTGCAATTATATTGCGTACATACTTTATCCTGCTGTTTATGTTTCCATTTGGTTTCTCTTCTCCATCTGGCCCTTTTTCCCCCTGTCGCTCCTTTGCTGCGCTGGCTGGACAGGCCGCACAGGAGCATAATTCACTTTTTATTATGTGATATTTTAAGGAAACTTCTAGTCGCCAGACGGGAATGAAAGATGGATGTACCGGATGGTGTGGTATGGTATAGTTTATTATGGTATGGTATGGTACGGTACGGTATGGTATGGAGCAGGAGCACCATTTGTAACGCTGTACACTGCACTCGTTTGCCGTTTTACCTCTCCCTTTCTCCCAGCCCATCTCTGTTTTGCATTTAATTCATTTTAATTATGCTTTTAGCGCTGTATTTGCTGAGCTGTTCTTCGGATATACATATATAGTATGTATGCATTGCACATATGTATGCGTGTACACTGTACATATGTATGTAGCTTTAATTGCAATTATGCACACAAAATACATAAAAACACAAATAAACACACACTAAAATAAATACGATATGTCCCACACAAAGAAATATTGAAAACTTTTGCAATTAAAGCGCAAAGAGCCACCTCTCCTTTCACCTTCCACCTCTTTCGCAATCATCGTACAGCACGTTGCCCAAATATCAGCACGATTCGTTTAAGCCATTTGCAAACATTTTACGGAACGGAAGATGCTGCGTCTCTGCCACTTGGAAGAAAACTTACTTATACACAGCTTAAGTAATTGCATACATTGCATATATTCATTATTGAAAATTATTCAGTTTGTATTTCACTCAGCCTCCATCTATGGGTAATAAACAAGAATCAATGTCATTTGAATTATAGTTGAGTTGTTTTTAGAGTAAAATGCTGAATTTATTCTCAAAAAGCTCACAATTGTGATTAAACAAATCATAGCAAGGAGTAGTGTGCTTAAGTATACAACATTTATTTTTTTTTTTTTTTTTATTTATTTTATTTAATTTAAAAAGTGTAAGGTGACTAGTAGTAGATAAATTATGGGAGAGGAAAGTACAATCCGAGCATAAGACCATAAGTATTTCGATTTGCAGAGTGCTAAGAATAGTTTCCAGTGGATCTTATAGGAATATGAATAAACGTCTATATTCTATTTTTATACTCAAGGGGTTAAGGGGTACATTGTATTTGAGGTACAAGTGGATGTGTGTAACGCAGAGAAGGAATCGTTTGACATGGGGAAAATTCTGCTTAGTACTTCCAAGGCACCAACACCTTTAACAGCAAAAGAAATCGCTGTGTTAAATGAATGAAAGTTGTTACTCGAACCGTTTGAGATTGCCACTCGTCAGATCTAGTCAGGTGTCTCAATTATAATATCCCTGCTTATATCAATTTCGTTTGGGTTTCTTTCATCAGTTTTTAATTATGAATCGACTCATGCCTTCACCAATCAATTCAGATCCGTCAGGGCAAAATATAGCCAATACGGGGAAAACAGATCGGACCGATTCTATAAGTGAGCTAAGCCAATATATATTAGCGGCACATGCTCGACGAGAAGCAAGTCCTTTTTGAATCTTGGGAGGTATGTAATACATGTATATCTATACATTTATTTTATATAAATCCACAAGTCGATAAAAAGTTGAGCTATGGTTGCGTTTCGGTTGCGTTTGTTCGATTCGCCGCTTATTTTAACCCTGTTCGCCTGTCCTGTGAACTATCACCACTAGAAACAACAACAAAAACATGTTGTTTATACACAAAAATAAAGGAAATATGTAAATTCGCTCACATTACTTAAAAATTATACTTTTAGCCAATTTTATCATTAGAAGAGATTTTTGTAGACGCAAATAGGTATTTAAAGCAACTTCTAGACTTCTGGAAGAAAAATAAAATGGCTTTCGGGGTGTACGGAAGAACTCTCACATACTTGAATGTAACTAATTACAAATACATGAATTTGAATAATTGAGTTGGTTATTCATTGAGAACAATTCATGAAATGTAGCCCCAAATCTTTTCTGTCCATATTAATAATTTGGTTGATATATAAAATGTTTTTGAAAACACTTAGAACGTGCTCTTGTCAAAACTCATAACTCAATTACTCGAGTTTGGGCCAGTGTAGACGCCAATTCTGAGTTATTGAGTTAACTCAACAATCGATAGCTAACTCATGTCAGTGTAAACAGGCTATTAGGACATGAGTCCGAGAAACATTCGGTATTTATCGAATGGATCGTTCTTAATTTTCTTTGCGGTTACACCTCTCTTCGAGACTGGTTCAAACGCTTCCTTGTTCCTATTCCTGTTCCTGTTCCTGTTCCCGCAGACTGTTTTTCCCTGTTACCGCATCCTTGGAAGATTATGAAATTTGAATTGTTCCCAATTATGGAAGAAAGGATGGCAGCGGGCAGAGGTTGAGTCAGAATGTTAACGAAAACCTTAATTAAAGCATTTAAAACGATTGCTTTATGGCCGTTGAGGTCATAATGAGCAGGAAGCGGGCTGCGCACCGTGCCTCCTTGTCGCTTGTCCTTTATGATTAAAAATTGTCTAATACTAGGGACACTCGGGGGAGACTGTCGCTATTAAGTCGATTGCCAAGGCAACTGCTGGCGGAAAGGATGGAAATGCACTCCTTGCAGTGAGGACTGGGAGTTGTCGTTCTCCCCGTTCGTCCTTCTGCCCAGCTCTCTATTCTCCTGTTGTTTAACTTCTTTTGGAAATTTTCCTTTATTATTGCATTAGTTGTCTTCTTTTTAGCTCTGTTTTGTTCTGTTCTGCGCGGGTCTTGCACTGGCAGTTAATAGAAAAATCTGCAGCCAGCAATGTCTTTCAAAGTTTTGCCGCTCCGTCGCGCAGTTGCGCTTTTCTTTGGCAGCGACTACATTTCATAATTTAGCCCGGCTTTTCGCTGCACCGGCACCCCTGCCACCTCCTTTGCCAGCAATTTTGATTGTGCCTGGCCACGCCTTCGGCCTGCTCTAGGCAGGCAGCGGGCCAGGCAGGCGGGGCAGGCGGGGCCCACACAATATTTGAGTTGAGTTAAATTGATTTTCCTTTCTTCTCGCTGCTCCCTTTCCTCTGATCTCCCATGTCCCTTATCCATATCATCCGTTCTGCTCCACTCGGCTTTGTTCCGTTTTTTCCTCTTCTGCGGTCTTGTATGAAATTGAATTAGGTCAATGCGTCAAGGAAAAGTGCCAAATGTATGAATTGCAACCTACAAAATACAAAGGAAAATACAACAGAACAGAAAAGAACAGAACAGAACTGTAAATGAAATATGCTTCGCTCTCCCCTTGAATCCACTTCCCCAAAGAGATTGCAATAGCAAAAGTTTCAAGTGAAGAGGAAAGTGAAACTGAAAATGATGAAAAGCGCAACAAAGTGCAGTCCAAAAACTTCCGCACCCGAATGCGAATCGGGCGACGCTGGAACTATCGGAGTGGGCGGGCCACGAAAAATGTCGATGCGAATTCGATGGGGATTTCGCTGGGAAGCGCTACTCAATAAGTTTCTCAAGGAGAGAAGCTCATAAGAATTTGTTGAACTTTGTTGGACTTGAATTTCTATGAAGACAATGCAATCTCCAAGAGCTTACTTTCGCCACACCATAATTGGGTAAGATTTAATCTCGGCTTCTGACCAGTGACTGACATTTAAGGCTTTTATAATACCACAGAATATATTTTGACATTTTGGACATTTTTCATTTAACAACACGCCTTTTTGTGGTATTTCTTGCTTGTATTTTATGTTTCGATATCAACCCCCTTCACTCATTAAGTGAAATCCCCTAAAACAAATTGAAATGGGAACAAAGAATAAAGCAATGAATTAGGAGATCTAATCAGCCCATGGCCTCCATTATTCAGCTAGACTTCAAGGGACGTGGAGTGACAAATGGGGCAACTAAATCATAATTGTGCCAGCAACTGTTGCAGGCACGATGCTCTGCACAGTTTTGCCGGATCCGCCCAGCTGAGCCCAGCCAACTTTTAATTATTTCGCATTATTTATTGGCTAACATGCCCCAGCGAATGAGCCCGAGAGTATGCCACGCGCAGGAGGAAAATATAGCAGCAGCAGACAAAACACCAATATTCCTGTTCAATTACAAAGAGCGTTCGTGCTGTTTGCTTGTAAAATGTATATATGTATATGCCTATATGCATCTTTGTATGTACTTATATTTGTATGGGCTCATTAATTGAATGTGCACCCTAATAGGTCCGTAGGGCATTTAGAGAAAGTGGGCGCGGCATACTGAAAGTGCCTTATTAGCGAAGCTATCAAGTAGGATGGCAATAGCTTTATTGATTTCTGATATACTATTCTGATGAGGAGGGAATTACGACTGCAGAATGTCTTCAAAACTAAAAAAGAAGACCCAACAGGCCATCTGAATTTCGTTGAACATCTTGGGGATTAACAATTCTTGCGCGTCTCCGACGACCAAGAACAGAGCAAAAACTTTCACACAACATGAGAGCAGAAGGGATTGAGATCTGGCACACGGATGTGTCCGAATACGACAATTTAGATAAATGGACTGGCGTTGTTGGACCAGAATTCCACAAGGCTATAGCCATGGGAAAATCCACAACCATCTTCCAGGCTGAGATGTAGAGCTGCTCACATTTACATATATTTCCTCATGCAGCCAGGAAGAGGTTTTAGTACCAGGACACGAGGGATATGAAATGGCAGATGCCATCGCTTGACACAAATAGGAAAAAATAATCGGGAAACTGGAGAAAAAAGAGCAAACGAAGCACAGGAACAACAGTGTGGGCCGAAGGCAGCCCGAGTAACTTCTCATGCCGGAGAAGAAGCTCTCGATGCGAATTCCCCCAACTGGAATACGATCGACAGTCGGACCTACAGAGGCCTTACTGAGGTATCACCCCAATAAATTCCAGAAGACTGAGCGGGTGCAAAAGTGCCAACGAATTGCTTGACTCCATTAAAAGCCCAAGCAAACAGACATTTTTCTTGCAGTGCTTATTTTTTTGAGCGAGATAAGTCTACGAGTATTATACACTGATAGAAAAAAGGCATAGTAAAAATAACTAAAATCATGTTTGAATTTAAAATGCGATTTTTAAATACGTAAAATTAAATATTTGGTCATATTTAATCTAAATACAAAACACTTCAAAATAATACTATTATATATTAAATTTGTAGTTTAATATGTTTCATATTTAAATTGAATATTATTTTGACTTGATTTCAAAATTTTTGTTTTAAAATCCAAATGAAAACTGTTTTATTTTAAATATTCCATATTAAATGAAATTAAATATTTTTTGTATTTATTTTAAATATGTTTATATTTTTTTTATGTCCCTCGAATTCCCAGCTGGTTCACGCTGCTGCAGCTTTGAATAAAAAGTTAAATTATCTTTGCGCAGGGGCATAATCACAATTTTCTAGTTGAAAACTTTAGCCAATTCACAGTGTGAATCTCACACCATGAGAACTTGAAGTGTAGTCCGCATATGCAAAATAATAACTAATTAGTTTTAAAATGAAATATACTCAACATAAATATGAAACATATTAGAATTAAATACTAAACATTTTAAATTTAAATTTGAAGCATATTAACATTAAATATAATATAAAATATAAATATAATATAAAATATATTAAATTCAGATGCGAAATATATGAAATTTAAATATTTCCATATTAATATCAAAATTTAAGTGAAAAATATTGAATTTTAATTCAACCACTCTTGGATGAAAATCAATGGCATAAATATTAAAGCCTAAGTGATATGAAATATTAAAATTTCAGTGCTTTTTTCTATCGGTGTACGCTATTGAATCTTTTACCAGCAGAAATGTGCATCGAATTTCGATGCAATATTTTGCTTGCACAAATGAGTATCTGTCGCAGTGGCAAATGAAAGAGAGCAATCGATATGATGGGTGGTAGTGGGCATAGCTTCGTGGGGCGACTCCTCCTTCCAGTTGCACTTTAATTAACATTAACCCTGCGTCGCCCTGAGCCCAAGCATCATCACATAGTCAAAGCTGAAAATTGTTTTCATTACTCGAAAGGAGCAGCACGAACGTAGCATCGTCATCAGCACCATTATCCATGATGATGATGTTGATGGTGGCAGTACCAAAGGCAGGCCACGCCTACCGGGCCGCACGCAGTCCCGGACCCGGACCCGGCACCAGTCCAGATCCGGCCCAGCTCGAGCTTCGGCAAATTTGCATTAACCAGACGTGGATGAGAAGGGATGAGCTGAGTCAGGCGCTGAAAGCAAATGGCAATGAGGATGCGAATGCGGATACCATCAGTACGGGAGACCTGAGTGGCGGGTGCAGCGACGGGCCGTGGCGGGTGGGTGGATTGAAATAAAGGTAAGGCTGTACCTTCGCGCCATAAACAAAAACTCATTAACCCAATTTCAATATTAACGCAAAGAAAGTGCAACGATGCCAAAAGCAAACAGAGCGGACCAAATATAAAACGGAATCCGGCGGATAAACAGAGCCAGGGACACACCAGTCCAGAAGAGGGGATATACGAGAGGGGGGGCGTCATATACCGGCAATATGATGGGCGACCACAGTTGGGGCCCCATGGCCCAAAGCCATTCGCAAAATGAACTCCTACAATAATCACTCAAAGTGCATGTCATTAATTTTCATTAAATTTCGAGAGGATTATTTGTCAAAAAACCATTTTTCGATGTCCAGTCCCGTCCGTGTGCCATTGTTAGTCTGTAATAAATGTCTACGCGGGTGGACTGGCCAGCTGACTTGACACCCCAGCATAATGGATAACACCATAACAATCGAGGGGAGCAGATAGGGCGGAAATGACAATGTTTAAAGCTTTCCTTTTTTTGAGGCAATTTCCAGCGGTTGGGGCCGTGCAGAATAGACCAAAATAGACAAATTTAACTGTTTACGATTTGCATTTAAATATTAATAATGGTTTAAGAATCGTGACAGTGATTCTTAATTGCCCTAAAGCCCATCAATCAATTCAATATCAGCAGTCGAATCCGCAGATATCAATCCGTACTTTCCGCACACGAATCCCGTGGAGTGGTTGTCCACAGACGAGTATATCCCGATCAATCGAATTGACGCCTGCGGCTGTTAAGCGTAATTAATGATTGGAAATGCCATCTCAAATGGCACCCGGCCAAAAAGTGGCGACAAAAAAATCTCCAAGATCTCCACCAAAGCATTGACTACGTTACCTGTCGCCGGGAATAGCACGCGAGTGGGGGAGGGACCGCCATCGCCGTGCTGTCCAAAACAAAACTTTGGCAATAACTGCAAATGCGATGCACTAAGCTGGACCCCCAGAGAGGGTCAGAGTGGAAAGCCTTTTCCCAATCCCCACCAATGCGCGCTGCCACTCAGCGCACCTGTCGCAGAACTGGCATTAAATTCACATTACAAAATTGGTTGCCTGCATTTGGCGTATCAGTTTTTGGTTACCATGTTGCAGTTTGCGGCGGGGCGAGCGGGGTAAAGGGGGAAGCCATCGGCTTCGATGCGCTGCTCTGCTCTCCACCTGCCCGAAAAGTTTGTTTTAATGGACAAAGTTGGCAGCTCCGCACCGTTCTGCCGCGCTTCGGTCTGGCCAGAATTACGGCGACTCGAGCAGCAGCTTTCGCCCGGCTCTATTTGAGTTTCAAGTTGTGAGCCGCAGCCGAGAGAGGAATTTACCAACTTCTTCCGCCAACACACAAATTAAATTATAAATCAGGCACTGGGGTAGTGGGGTGGGGATGCGTATGCGGATGCGGATGCGGATGGGGCTGGCTCCCACCCCATGGTGAGCCTCCAAATGACTGATCCTATGAGGACGGCCCATTGCCGGCGCTCGCTTTGAGTGATTTTCTTGCTCGTTAAATTCGGCAGCAGTCGCTTCTGACGATGCCTGGCGACAACGTGGCGTATGCGTAATCTGATATTGATCCACAAAGCAAACTTTTCCCTCGCACACACATGCAACTTGGACCTGACATTTGATTTTGATTTTGTTGGCCGGATTCCTTTTAATTTGAGAGCTCTGAGAACTTTGGCTGGCAACGAATGAGTGTGCTCCAGCCTCATCCGCATCCGCATCCGCATCGGCAGCCGCAGTGAGAGGAGACTCAGAATGAGAAGCCCCGCATGGAGCTCTGAATGAGAACGAAATAATTGCTAAAGCAATGCCAACCATCCATTATTCGATGCCACAATGTGTTTTGTCTGCACTCGAGGTACTTTCTCCTATTGTTTGATATTTTAAGAGTTGTGTTGGAAATGCACATCCAAAATCTTTCAACTCAGATTCAGATTTCCAGCATACAAATGCCAACAATTTTACTTCATAATGTTTCATCCCCGTCTGCGAGCTCTTCAAGTAGTCCTGCCTGAGCAGTAAATACCATAAATTACAGTAAATAAATGCGACAAGCAGACAGAAGTGTACGGATTTGTTTTGCTTTATAAATCAATCACTCGATTAGTCGATACGATATAAATAATTGAGGAAGCCTGTAAGTTTGGTTCCCATTGAGGATCGTTGTACCAGTCCATGTCTAGTCCCTGGACCACGGGTTCTCTTGCTGCGGTTGTCGTTTGTCGTTCATGCCATATTTCCTCGAGCAACAATTCAGTCCTGTGTTGCCGTCAAATGCTTGAGCTGCTTAATGAAGAAAATTAGCGAAGCAACAGACAAAAGAGGGTTGGGACGGGAGGGGGAAAACTGGTTAAGAATAGTTTTATGGCCGGAGCCAGCTGGAACCAAAGGGAAGACAAATAAGTTGCGAACAAAAAGGCATCCAGGGCCAGTGTTGCATTATGTTGGCAAAAGTTGCAAGGCTTCAGCCCTGGCAGTCGGCGCCCCATCAGTCACGACTCGGGCCGGCAGTCACGCCCCATCTAGAGCACCCATCTGGCGAGCCAGTGGAGCATGCAAGTTATGTTTTCTTTGAAGTTCATGAAGCAAAATGTCTTAATTACTGAAATGAGATGACGCCGAGGCGTCTCGGGGGTGGGTCCAGATAAAAGCAGCAAGGATGGAGCCCACGACGAAGTGGTAGCAGCTGAAGCGGCTTTGGATCCAGCAAGAACCTCCACTACAATTAATTTGTTGGGGATGCGTTTAACCCAGCCAAATTCCAGCGAAATCCAAGCCAGACAGAAAGCCAAATGCAGCCCTACTTCCTCGGGTGGCAGTAGAAAAAACGAAGCGGAACGGAACGGAACGGAGCGGGGCTAGGGCATACACATACACATACTCGTACTTGTATTTATACAGAACGAGTATATGCTGGGCGTCGTGCTGCACATCCTGCGGCAATAACTCACGACCACTTTATGCGCTTAAGTGATTTCTAATGCAAACCAATTTCCGAAATCAGGCACCAGGCACTCGAACCCTAGGACAACGACTGAAGGCTGCTGCCAGAAGGGATATCCCGTTGATGTGGCACAGAGACAGAGACAGAGACAGCGACAGACAAAAGAAAGAATACGGAGAGCTCTGGCAGAAGACTAGGAAGGAGGCCTCTCTACTGTCAGTCCAGGCCAATGACAAGCGCATCCTGTTTTCCCTGTCGCTGCCTGCGATTTTTTCTGTATGTGTTCCGTTTCCTGTGTCCTATGTGCAGACTGTGTTTGTCTTCGACTTGGTGCTGGCTTAATATCATAGGAAAAACTATGCACATGATAGCCATGATGCCAGCACAGGCCCAGACCCAGGCCCAGACCCAGACCCAGGCCCAGACCCAGGCCCAGACCCAGACCCTGGCAGCATTCTCATCCAGTATATCCAGGATAGTCAGCGTGCAAGCAGAAGGGTCAGGCAGCAGCAGCTGAAAAATCATAAAGGAAAATATTGAATTTACTAAAAAAAATGCAAATTTTTCCTGCTTTGAGGCCAGCAAAAATTTTCGCTGAACTGGAAGTACGCGGTAATAAGGGGTGTATGTGCTTTGTCAGTTCTTGAGGAAGTCGGGAACAGAATATCTTTCCCTGCGGTCGGTTCTCTAGCAGAGCTCTTCTTATATTAAGTAGAGTTGCATAGTTCTTTACGAACAGAGCACTCTGAGTGATTCAGGGTAAAGTAATGTTTACCATTATACATGTACGTAATACGTATGCACAAGGCACCTAAATTGGCCATAAAGTGGATAAATGAAACCAGCAAAGCTGGAAACTATGTCAGCTTGCGGAATTATATTAGCCCGGCGTTATATTAGTTCGGCCACACTGCCAAGTCCTTGCGTCCCGCTTGGCTCCTAGTTTTCTGAGACTATACGAGCTAGAGAAATCGGATTTTGACTCCTGACTCCTCCACACTAAATCAAGTTTCTCCTAAAGTTCTAGCCCTAAAATCACGAAATGTGGTGAAATCCAAAAGGAAAAATCCATAGTGCATAGACTATACAAAACATCTACCAATGTATTGGTAAATATATTGAATCAGGGTTTTATCCGAATGTTAGGACAGGTTTTCCTTTCTTTTCCCAGCCAACAGGGTACCGTTTGGTCCAGCCCCACTGCGTGTCCGCTGCGCCGAATCCCGATGTCAGCATAGGGACTCTGGTGACTGGACAAGCAGTGTATGCACAGGAGCCACCCCCAACGGCGAGGTCTCGCTGCTGCTCTCTGCTCTTCATTGAAATGAGAATGGTGCTCGTGGAGTCTCGCCCTCCTCTGTCAGTCTGCCCCTCTCTCACACGCCGTTCATATATACATTTCTTTGTAGTCCCTCTGTGCAGCGTATTTCAGTGTCAGTCCCCACACACGCCTGTTTAATATTGCAGAAATTTCCAGCAGAGCGCCAGGGCGGGACAGCGACCAAAGCAATAAGCCAACACCATGGCTAACCCCTACACGACCCGCCCCACTAGACTGGGCAAAATTTGGGTGAGCACCTCTCAATGCAATGAAGAGCAGAGAGCAGCAGCGAGAAAGGGCAGGCGAAAGGGGTAAAAGCAGGGAACCCAAAATGTTTATTAAGGAATACCACGAGCAATAAAATTTAATATGAGCAAATATGATGCAGAGCAGAATGAACCTGATGGAGAGAGCTTCAAAAACAAAAGCTGCTGGCAGAGGCCATGACAATAAAGATCAATAATTGACGGGCCAACCTCAAATGCCCAAACTTTTGATACACTTGCAGATCCATCAAAACAATGGCAGATTTATGATACACCGATATCCCCTTTTGATTTACTTTGGTAAAGCGGAAATAAGCTCGGCTGTTGATGCTGATACGTACATACGAGTTTATTCTGAAAGTGCATGTATAATAAAGAGCCTGGCGATGCATAGTCAGAGTTATGCAATGAATGTGTCCCTTTTAGCCCATGTGTGTGTTTCGTGTGCTGGTGTGGGAGAGAAGGAATATCTGCCGCGTGTGGACTTGGATTAGTGCGTGTGCGTGTGGGTGCAGGCAATAAAATGAACAATTCAATGAAGTGAATATGAAATGGTAATACGAAGTAGCTCTGGGAGAGCAGGCGTACCTAGATACAGCACACCGACACACCCACAGATCGGAAGAGAAACGACCACGCAATTGAAGGACACAAGAGGCAGATTAAGAAAGAAAAATTCGCACAGTACAAATTAAACGCACAAAAATAAAAATAAAAGTTACAAACAGCTGTAACAATTACATGCCAGTTACAGTGCCGCGAACTGGTACCTTCGCACTGGCCAACTGCCAGTGTACACAAAGAAATCCTAAGCAAAAAAGAAACAACGAGGGGGAATGTTGTGAGCCGCTGCAGCTTCTTCAACGCTACTTTTACACTCGGAACTCAGGCAGTCAGACTGAAGATTATTATTATATGTTTATCTGTTTCCATTTTTTCCCAATATCAGTCATTTACATCTACATCTACATCTCTCTCTATCTCTCTCTCTCTTCTCACACCGGAGGGCGCACACTGCACGAGGCATCCAATTCTACTTCCGGAATTGCGTATACTTAATGTATCGCTTACTTCAGGCTCAATGTTGCGTTTATTCCTGAATACCTCAATAGATGGTATCTTCTTTCTTTGTGACTTAAACGAACCGATTTATGAAATAGTCAAAGTTGAAGAGTTTTTGGATGTTTTCTTACTTTTTCAGATAGCTGGTTAGCGTGTGAATCAATAGTAAACATAATTTTTTGCATACCAAATCATCTTGTCCCGTAGGGAGTTTGAAACATATGAATGTTTTTTCATAATTTTTTGTCTTTCTGTTGATTTTTTTTGTTAATGTTCCTTGCAGCTGTTCTTCCCATGCTGCTGTGCCGCCTGGCCGGGCTGTGAGAGAACATAATTCACTTTTTATGATCTGATATTAACGTTCAGAGAGCCAGGCGAACGATAGCATGGTATGGTAACGCGAGAAAGACAGAAAGAGAGACAAAGCGGTACCCGTGGTGCCTTGTAGCGCCTTCCACTGGTAGCACTGGTACCGTTTTTTCTCTCTTCCTGTCTCCCTCGCTGTTGGATAGTTTCATTAACTTAGTTTATGCTTTAAGTGCTGTATTTGCCTATATGGATACACACATATGTACAGTACCGAGAAGCCGAACCACGTAGAGAAGTTAATAATGAAAAAATTAAGCGCTTATAGTCACCTCCATCACGCACTCCTTGGAATTCATCCTGTTGTGCGTTTGGAGAATATCAGCAGCGTTCAGGGCTTAAATCAAAAACAAACATTTCACCGAACAGAAATTTAACGCAGTGTCTGCATTGAGCTTCCACTGCTTTACTTAGTTTTCTGCAATCAACTACAGCGACTTTGATGCATATGAATAATCTGCTTTAAGCACACTTTTAACAGCCAAAAAAAACCCTCACATCACTTAGCTTTCCAAACAAAATTTAATTAGAGTCCCAGGCGGCAAGCTTGATCTACAAAGTGTTTCGAGACGATTGATGACTTTTCATTAGCTTTTTAGAATTAAGGAGTACTATAAAATAAGGTGTAGCATCATACTCCAGTTATGTGGAAAAAGCAAGCAATACCTCTGGAAAACGCTTTACAAATAATACAATTTTTAAACTGTGAACATTTCGAGGATATTCATTTACAAATACATATCTGTGCTGTTTGAAACGCGCAGTCCCTAAGACTTTCAACTTGTATGGCATATCCAGAAACGCTAGATCTTATATCCGTAATCAAAGAGTTAAGGGGTGTACATTCGTATTAGATTTATGGTAAATGTGGATATGTGTAACGCAGAGAAGCAAACGTTTCCGCACCCATAAAGTATATATATATTCTTAAGAGTCGCGGCCACAGCAGCGACTCACAACGTTCCTTCTCGTTTATTATGTATTAATATTATTGGACATAGGACAGTCACAAAGTAAAGTGACGATCTGGCCTTACCAAGCCTATTGAATTTATATCGTTTCTCGATCATTATTCATAGTTAATTTTAAAGGTAAACGACAATTTGCATTGGGCACTGCCGCACAGGATCCTCGGCGGGGGCTTGAATGGTTGCAGGATAGCGGTGTCAGTCGTGCCCTTAGCGGGTGGCGCCCGTTATGCTTGGCACAAACAACTTGGTAATTAAAATGGAAAGTAAATCATGTGTATATCCTGGCAAAGAATAAGTCCGGAATCAGAAGAGGCAGCTTCAGTTTCAGCTTCGGGGCTGTGGCAGCTTTCGCTTAATTTCCGTAGAAAAAACCACGCACTGCAGATCATGACACACTCTTGTGCCACATGTGTATCCGCAGTGGGCAGTGGGTTGTTTTTAAAAGCATTTGCTGCAAATTTATCTCGAACTTCGCACACTTGACTGCCATTCAATTTGCATTGGAAATTAGTTTGTTCGCTTTGAATTGAAGTTGGCCCCACGGGCCCAAACAAGGCCAAAAGTACGAGCACAGGAACTGTACTCTCAACCCCCACTAGTCTCCGACCACTCTCCAAACAAGCGCCAGGCAGCCTAAATGTGTTCCATCTGCTTTCGTATGTGCACATTTATGCGTTGCTGGCTGTTGGGGAAAGTGCGAAAATTCCACCTTGTACGACTAATTCCACTGCTTCTGCCACTGAGGCTGACTGCCACCGCAGCTGGAGAAGGGACCGTTGGCAGAGGGGAGCAGCTTCCACATCTGTCGAATAAATGTGCGACATTCCCATTGCATGAGAAAGTGCTAGTAGTGTGGCCCGAGTACTGGAAAGTACTGAAAAGACACTGAACACTTTCAATCGACAGTTGCTCGCACTGTAAGCTTTTGATCATGCAATGAAATGCCTCTTTAGACACATCGAAAACTTATATTTACGTTTTTCAGAGTTTTTCAGAGGCAGCCGCTTCTTTTTTTCACATAACTTAAGCATCTTACATCTGGTTGTTATGAACTTTGCTCTTCGCAAAAGCTGATGAATGCATATATATAAAAAAGACTGGAACACTTCGTAGCTTCGGCTTACCGCCTAGGAAATTTTAAGATTTTATATGCAAAGTTGATGATTTTTGTGCGTTTATTTTTTTCAACATTTTTACTTTCAAAGCTCAGGAAAAGTCGAAGAAAAAAGTTTAATATCCTGTTTCTTTACATTTTTTGTGTATAGGTGCATTAATTATGCGTCGTTAAAGGTATTGTTTATAAAAGTGTAGGGCTGAGCAAACTGTTTCAAAATAAATTAAGTTAGTTTTGTTTAAGTTTACATTTTTTTCTGTCAGTATACATTTGATTTTCATGGTAAGGAAGAAGGTTCAGAAACACCAGAATCACGACGTTTTCTAGCGAATACTCAAAAATAGAGTAGCTGTTTTCAAATGACTTCATTTGGAGCTGAGGTTGGTGATCAACCCGGCTACAGTCCGAGTAATAAGGTAATGGCGTCTTTCTCTTATCAAAATAAAGGATTAATAAAAGTTTGCGAGCATTGTGGGGCGCTGATGTTTGCTGGAGAAATGCCTGTATTGTGATGCCTTTACGCTCCTGGTGCCCTTTTATCGTGGAGCCGGGAAAGTGAGAGCGATGGCAACAGGCTGCGTAACTGGAACGCTAACAGAACTGTTTCCCCGCTAGAGCTGCTCCCACCCTAAACACATACGATATGTTTTTAGGTGTAAGGAGACCTATATTCTATATTCTGCATTCCATATAACTTTCCATATTATATCTTATCTTCGTGTATGTACTTTTGTTTATTGAAAATTTCAGCTTATTACACTACGAGTATTTTTCTTAGTTTTTAATTCGAGTGTTAATGTTATTTTCAGTTTAGGGGCGTGTATTTTTTGTCTTGTAATTTAACAGGATAGTTTGCATATTTATTACAGATCAGGTCGTGCATAAGTACTGATAATAGTTCAGAATCGTGAGATGCCTGGATGGGCCTAACAAAAGATTTGATCAGGTAAGGAATCAAGGGAATTTACAGTGCAATAATTTCAAAATTCGAATAAAGTTTCCATCGAATGGTGGATGACGGGTTCCTTCCCCTTCTGGGTAATTGAAGGGGTATTCGATTTGTTGACAAAGTCGTAGGATTCGTAGTGCTCAAACTTTCGCGAGGGCTCTGTGAACTCTTTATATTTTGGAGGCGACTTCCTGGATGGCAATATCTCAATGCGATTTAAAAATGTTAATTCCGAAGTTTGAAGTAATTTTAGATAGTCAATGAATTGCTGCATACTCAGGTAAGTGTGTGCGTCGAGTTTCGTGTCCTTGTGGTACGGACACATGGGATCTGTTATCCAGACTCGGGGTGTTGGCCAATCGTTAGAGGGCCCCGCGCCATGTTCGAGTTGGAGTAACATGGTCTCTTTTAGGCACACACGCAGCTCCTGTGCCAGCGCTTCCGTAAGCTCAGCCACATTGTCCGCCCAGTGGAGCACAAGGTAGGATGGCAACAGATTGAAGCGAATCGCGCTGAGCAAATGCTTGATGTGTTTTCTCCGACTCTTGTAGTCATCGTAGAGCCAAATGACAGCGGCATAGAAGACCTGAAACAGGGTACAGGTACAATTAGGAGGCCAAGGACGAATGGGAATAAGGATATGGGATATGGGAAATGGGAAATGGAACTACCTCGATCTCTGAGTGCACTCCCAAATGGTTGGAGCTTAACAGCTCGTGCACACACTTCGCACTGAGTAGACGGAACCCCGGCGCTGCTACCAGAACCAGAAAGTATTGGCTCGCACGCGCCAGCCACAGTTGGGCCAGGCCATCGATGCCCGTTTCGATGGCGTCGAGGTAGCAGTAGTAGTCTTCTCTCGCGGTAAATTTTCTCGTGTCATTGAAAGATTCCAAGATGCCTCTTGATAATCGGCGGCTTTCCAGGAAATGAGCGGAGACCAGCAAGGCGACCAGCTCATCGCTAGGGCACAGGGGATCCTTGTTAATCATCCAAGCGTAGGCCAGCCCGAATGTGGTGGCCGTCATTCCAGTTGTCAGCTTGATGGTATCACCGACCTCGACAGTTTTTTCAAAGTGCCTGCAATTGGCAACCAGCACCGAGTGATTGCACAGGAAGATCTTGTCCCCAACAATTATTTGAACATTATGGTCTTGCAGATTCCTCTCAAGTTTTTCAGCCAGCAAGCCATTCGGTATCGGAACCATTTCGTGATACTGTATCTCTGTGCGGTCGGACCCCATTGAATCGGTTTCTTCTGGATTTCGATCCATGGCAGCGGCTATTTGAAGTTTCACTCTTAATGTCTGTGTTTGTATCTGATTGAAGTTAAAAAATCAGGCTACTTGGATACTCCGAGAGGCACGTACAGAGTTAATTTGCTTAAGTGCTTGGCTCTAATATGCGCTAGAGCTGCAAAAACTAGCCACGAGCCACTATCG
This sequence comes from Drosophila tristis, assembly GCA_018150885.1. Classification (NCBI taxonomy): domain Eukaryota; kingdom Metazoa; phylum Arthropoda; class Insecta; order Diptera; family Drosophilidae; genus Drosophila; species Drosophila tristis. Next base: position 5,734,477 of record JAECWT010000228.1, read on the forward strand.
ATAGTATCGTTGGCGACATCACATCACAGTTCGATAGTGGTAAAAATTGAATTTCAACCATCACTACTTTTTACCAAATCTCGCTGTGCAGTAAAAATGAAAAAATTGTCCAAACAAATGATTTATTTTATTTTATTTAATCTTTATTTGTTCTAAGAGTGTTGTTGGAGTTTTGTGTGTGTTTGGGTTGACGGTGACGGGATGAACAAGTTTTTAGCAGGTTAAAGCAAGCGGGGTAATTAATCTACTACTATGAATGTCGTTTGATGTTTATTGTCACAAGTTTTGAGTAGAAGCCGGAGCGACAACCAATTCGGACGACGAAAATTAGTCAAAACGAAGGAAGACAGAAAAGTCGAGAGTATGGGAGTTCTTTACAAAATTGCTGGGTATGTAGCAAAGTCTACAAAACTAGTGGCAATACTAGCAATTTGTGGGACCATTTAAAGAGGCTGCACCCAACTCTAAAACTAGAAAACATGTACCCACCTATAGGTACAAGCTAAACATATTTTCAGCAGAAATATGAAACTGGATCTGCACGCAAAAAAGGTCTGGACAATGATCTATGTACTTCCACTTTCTGTAGTTGAAAATAAATTTTCAGGAAATTCACTACGAACCTCGATCCACGCTATGTGCTTCCAAGTCGAACCACACTACAGAATGTGCACATAAAAAATGCAATGAAATGCAAGCTGCAGGATCTACTTAACGCTGTAGATCATTGTGCTGTGACTACGGACTGATGGACTTCAAGTGCAAACGAATTGGAGGACCAAACAAATGACTCTGCCTAAAACATAAGCGATTCCTTGTGCTCTTGGGGAGTCGAAAATGTTTGATAAGGTGATAGCTATTGTTACAGATGGTGCCGCGAATATGCTTGGAGCTTGCTAAAGCATTGGAAACACAAACCTTCCTTGCTTCGCACACTCTTTGAATTTGGTTGTTCACGATTGTTTGGCTCAAGAAGAAATTAAACCACTTATGTCAAAATGCAGGCGAATCGTTTCGGTTTTCAAGAGTAGCTTTACAGGATGTGCCAAAACCATATAGACTAAAGCAGGAAGTGCCTACTCGGTGGAATTGTGGTTCTCGCCTTTAAAAGGAAGGATTCCGCTCTCCTGTAAATGCAACAGAAGCTTAGAAATTGTTACAGGATGAGCTTACCTTGCTTTATACATCCGGCATAAATACTGACCCTTCTTTGGCACCGTCAACACCATCAGTGCTGTTCATTCCAGCAACATCCACAGAAAGCGAACGCATGTCCAGTAAAGCTGGATATATTTTAAGTGAGAAACGCAGCGCTTAGAAGCAAAGCATGTCGACATTCTCACTTTTCAAAATAGAAACGAATGGATCTCCGATATATGGTTAAAGCCCGATCTTGATATTTTTAAAGCAAAAAATATTAAATTTGTCTTTTTGTTTTTATTGTTGTTGTATTTTTATGTTAATGGATATCTTTAATTTGTATTTTTTGGTACAAAATATATAATATAATATAATTTGTCTTTTTTCATTTCTGAATTCACGATATATAATATATATTTACATACTGACTGAGTACGGGTATAAAAGCAGAGTCGCGTCCACAGAAGCGCATCACACGTTCCATCTCGTTCAACTTGGAATACTGCAAGTGTCTCAAAAAAACACTCCTTAAAGCGGTGAGGTGCGGCTCTGCTATTTCCATGACCACAGCTGTACCTGCTGACATTTAACATTTTATTTAGCTAAAATACAACAAATTTATGTCAAACATAAATGTGTACAGAATGCCATAAAAAAACATGCCTTTTCGTCCAGTACTCGAACAAAGGTCGAATCCTTCTCCTACCAAGTTCTCCGAACGAAGTTTGACATTGGGTTGGGACTGCGTTTAGTTGAGGGCGTCGGTGTGAGTGTGGACGTGGGCGTGGCGGTGGTGACGCATGTGGCAGGCAGACGCAGTGCAATTCGAAATTTATGCACAAGCTGCAGTTCAACTGACAAACAAGCACATAAATCAATTCATCGGCCAGAGCAGGGGATGAGTGCCAATATCCATCTATGGCAGAGTGCAGGCTACACATTTGTGTGGGCTACTGTTGGGGTAGGGTGGCTCGGGAAGGGTTGCAACTCTAGGGCACAATTATTCAGATTTGTTTCAAAAATAACAACCACTTGGCAAAGTTTCATCGTCCGAGTGCAGTATGTACCGCAATGGCAGTCGATACATATGTACATACATATGTACATACATGGCTTTAACTGGCGAGCTAACAAACAAGGAGATAACTTCTCATCATTGGAATGGTTTTCGAATCGAAACTTTTTGGTGGAGGGTATGCGGCGATGCGACCCACTCTTTTGTGTTTCTCCGTCCCAGACTTACCTGCTCCCTAGTCCAACCCCCGACTTTGAATTTGCTTTTTGGGGCTGTGGCGCTACAGACCCGCAGGCTATTTGCAATTTACTTTTGATTTGTTTCATCAACTTTCATTAAATTTTATTAAAATCAAATTGGTCCGTGTACATGGTGCCACACTGAGTCTTCGCAATTCCCCTGGCGTCCTCTTGGAGATATCTTCTGCTTGGCCGCGAAAGAGCCAGGCAGTTGCAGATAAGATATTTCAGGGATTCGATGGCCTCGGATTCATCGCACTGCTGCTGATGCCTTGTTCGCAGTCAGACAGAGACCTGTGAGTATTTCCAGTGACATGCTGCTGTTCTTCCTTGGTACTACAAAGTTGGCAGTATGGTTTCGAGTGCTTTTGTTGGCGTGGACCTCATTGGCCACGTGATGCGGAGCAGGCTGTCGCTCAGTTTTCTCCTAAAGCTTGTTGCACGTCTGCTTTTCGATGTGGATCCACATCCAGTGCATTAGAGCTGGTGATGGGACATCTTCTGTGATGCGGTAGGTGGCCTCCTTCACCCTTTCCACAATATTGTTTCAGCTTGCTGTCCGAGTTACTTGACTTGTGTTTTGAGGTAAATTTTCGAGGGGAATTCACGTCGTTAGCATCTACTTCTTGGTAATGCGGTTGAGGTCCGTCATATCCGCGTGGATACTGAGCAGTCTGTCGTCTGCACTTGGCTAAGATGCCCAAAACGAAGGACTCGAACTGCCTATTCGCCAGCAAGAGGCGACGCTCGACCGAGAGAGCCATCAAGGACACTCCGGCGAGCAATCCGGACCATGATGCTGGGTGTGCTGCAGCTCAACTTGCTTCATTGCCCTCTGGAGGGAGGAGCTTTAACTCGACTAGCAAGACATGGGCGATGGGTGCTGTTGGCCGCATCCATCATCTCCATTAGCATCTCCTGGAGAATGTCTAATATATAAATTATGCAGCCCACAGCCCAGGCTGCCATGTTGGTCCGGCCTGGACGGGAACTAGAATTGGAACTGTGCTCAATTCTCGGACCGAGGATGATTAATCCGATCTGGCAGTCATCTACGTATTGCTGTGTTTGTTAGCCTTAGCCTTAGCCTTCCATCTCCATCTCCATTTCCATCTGCGCTCATGTTGCTGGCGAGCAATTAAATTTTAATTACGTTTTTAGCGTTTGCCCCGCTAACCAGCTACGGAGGAGGACCAACAGAGGCAACAGCCACGTCTCCTTTTCCAGTTTCGTTTTAATGACAATTTATCGCCTTGGATATGGCCGGCGTCAGGTAAAAGTGTGCTGGAGTTGGGACTGTGACTGGGACTGGGTCTGGGTTCAGTTTGGAGGCCAGATGACGTTCATTGCAAATTAGCCGCTGCACTTGAGCAACTGTGAGTGGGAGTTTGAGTGTAGGTGGAAGTGAAATGGGAATGGGAATGGGAAGTGGATGGTTTCCATGGGCCACGGGCAACGCTTCGTATGCGCAATAAATAAATCTGGCGTAATTAAAACGCGCCCTCTGCGACATCGCTTCAACTGTCATCCTCCATATACGTGCCCGCAGTGCCTTTGTCTCCTTTTCTGTGTCTCTTCTCTGCCGCTTGCCGCTTGCCACCCGCTGCCCGCTGCCCGCCCCCAGCACTCATTTTCCCACCCGCTTCTTGTTCCTTTTCTCGTGCTGTTACCCATCGTCAATTCCGTTTTGTTGCCTTGGCAACGGCGCACAAAATTCCAGGCTATAAATTACTGTGTTTCCAGGAATTCGACAAAAGGGAGAAAACAAAAATGCTTAAGAATGAAGAGTAAAATTAATGAAGAATGGCAAATACCCTTCGCAATAACGAAGGGGATCCAAGGAGGCTAACCGAGAATGGAACTCCTGCCCGAAGCTTCTGCAGAATCCACTGCGATCACGTTCATCGATGTCTCCAATTGACTACAGAAATAAAGCTTATCAGCAAATAGTCCCAGCCAGACTTGCCTTTGATTGCTCCCTAGGCAGATCAGCATCGTTTGAGGTGGTAGGGTATGCTCGTACTCATAAATTGATATTTCCCTTCTCGGCTCCGCTCTTGGCATCCAGCGAAAAGATAACGCAAACAAAACCCAAACAAACTCCGGCAAAAGGCCAAAACGCGTTCATAAATTGCGCAATGAAAGCATACCCCAGGGGCTCGGCTCTATCGCATCTAAAGGACTGAAACCGAACGAAGGACAAACCGAACAAAGCTGCCAAGGTGCATGTGGAATGAAATATTCGAGTACGTACGCCGGACTGAGTACAACTGGATTTCACATTTCACATTACACATTTCACATTTTATTTTTATTCATTTTCCACTACATATTGATTGGGCTGGACAACTGGCGTGCGCTATCGAATTTAGTTTGGGCTTTGTTCATAGCTCCCTTTGTTGTTCTTTGAGTTTGGTTACGGTTCACACAAAATCTTAGAATAGTTGGGAGCCCCAAACTGGAATAACTATATAGCCAGGGACATTCCAGCCGAGAGGCCAGTACCGACTTTCATGTGCAGTGAATCAGTGAGGGGAATATGCAAATTCAAGCAAGTAGCTATCCCAATATCGCATAATTATAACTTTCATAACAATAAATCTGTCATCATCTGTGTCCATTATGAGCTGGCGAATGGGACATGGTCTGGATGGAGTAGACAGTAATAAATGGCTTATCATGTAACAAGATTCAAGCCGACTTACGAGTATGCACATACGATTATGTATGTGTGTATATGCGGCACCATCTTTTTTGTATCACTCCCAATCGATGTAGTTCTGGAATTAGGTACCAAAAGGGACCTATCTATCGCCGTCAGTAGATTTGAGAAATGGAAACGCTTTCGTTGCTGCAAATTAAACCTCGTAAGAAAAGTTCACATTTTTTTGTGTCGGTGCAGCTTTTATTTTTGCTCTTTCGCCATTTCTTGCACGAGTTTGGGATGCAGGCTGTTCTTTATTGTCTTTTTCTGCTTTTCTAACCATCCTTTGTGGGTCTAGCCTTGTATCTCTGCATCTCATTCTTAAATCATTGCCCCTGACTGCCTTTCCCTGAAGTTTTCTCACACCGCTGCTTGCAGTGGTGCCTGGTGGCTGCTCGACAGGCCCCTGGCCATTCATCTCTGTTTCTATTTGGCTGGCAGCATGCATGACAGATGCCACGCCCACGTGAAAGGATATGCTGCAAGCGTTTTCGCGGTCCTGTCTTGACTTGCCAGGTTGCATGCTCGTAGCTTGCGGCCATCAAAGGAGCTGCATTGCAAGGCTGCTGGGCATGGAATGAGCCTCGACTTTCGCTGCCTTGAGGGGCTGGCGAATCCGCTTAGCGACTGGTGCAGACTTCGTCACTTAGTTTGCCATATGGCTGCCAGCTTAGTTTAATGTTTAATCCCCTCATATTTTTATGCTTTGTTGTCTTTGTTGTGGTGCCAGACTGAGAGACATGCCAGTAAATGTTGCTTGTGGCGGTTTGAGCACCATTCGGTTGCCCAGCTAGGGCAGGGAATACCAAATAATGTTTGCCATACGTTAAGCCTTATTCTCTGTGCCTTGTTTTCTTTTATTTCTGCCATAGATTATCGTAGCTATATAGGTATAGGTATATTGTCTGGCTCTCAGTCCCCGACTACTTAATGAGTGAGTCTCCATCACTATTTTTCCACCCAATGCGAGATACTATGTGGGGCATTAATCATCAGACCGCATTCAATTTGCATTCAATTTTTCGCTCGTGTCTGTATCTGGTGAACGCCATGTATCTGTGGCTTGCTGTTTCGATTAAAGGATTCCCCCGGCTCCCGATTCTCGTGCTGGCGGCTCCTGATTAACCATAATTTATGTTGGCCAAGTGGCGACCATTAGCGCCACCTCCTCCCGGTCCTCTTAGTAGTGCACGCTGCTGGCCATGATAAATTCTCCGCATTAGTGTCCAATGGCGGCCAACAATAAATTCCCCCACCCCCACCCCACACCCAAGTCCGCCCCCTGATTGGCGCTTGTTTGGTTAATTTCGCTGCGGGAATTTTAAATCATCTTTAAATTAGGGTCATGCAAACTCAATAAACCAAATGCGGAAGTGTGCGGTTCAGCTGGAGCGGGCTGGGAACGGGCTGGGAACGGGACCTAAGCTGGCGGTAAGCTATTGCTGTGGGAATTCAACTCTTTCTCCCTCCCATTCGCCGTGCCGTTCTGTTACACTAATTGAGTTGATTCCACACACAGACAAGAACAGCAGCACACGGAGCGACAGTGCGCGGCGCCTCACTCACACATTCGCCCCGATTCGGCAAACAAATCACGTAGCAAATGCTCAGGCCATTCCTCACCAGTGCCTCAGCCTCAGCCTCAGCTTCAGCCTCAGCCTTGGATCCAACCGAATTAATAGACCTCCTCCGATTCCAGCAGTTGCAGGGCCGTTACATGGCTCCCGAGTCGGCACCATTGCCTAATATTTTTATTAAATTTTATTAAGGGTAATGGTACCGCCGCTCAGTTCGGAAATCCATGCCCAAGAGGAGGGCAGAGAAGGTTTACTGTTCACACAGCCCAACACCAACTTTTGTACGTTCAAATAGACTTTTCTGAGATGTATGTGCTGTGCCGCACACTACATTAGTTTAGCCGATACTCAAAGAGAATGGGAAGGCTTTTGGCACTGATGTGAACTAGTTAGTTTCTTATAGTTGTAGTTGTGGCAACGCTAATTCAATACTATATGGATTTGGCCTATGATTATGTGTATTTCTATGTGTGTAGTATGTGATTTGTGTGGCTGATGCGTAGTTTGAGTGAAGCCCGCGAGACTCTGGCACCGACTGACGCTGACTCTCGCTCGCTTAACCCTTCGAACCTCCTGCTCTTACTGATCTCCCTCTCCTTTGCTCAAGAATGGCGTTACTCGATTTTAATCTCTCTGCACTGTGGACCCCATCCCGATTCCTATATATATTAGTTCGTGAAGTGCCTGGAGAGGAGAGCAACTTGAAACTTGAGTCTTGAAATTCCGCAGATATGTTTGCTATTGACCGACTCCCTCTGACGGATTAAATGAGTTGTGAATTGATTATGATACTTACGAGCTTCCAATACAACGTGACATTGGTATAGCCTGCCTGGACCAGAAGTAATCGTTTACTCTGATGCCATTGCAGTCGAACTGTTTGGTCCGAGGCTGTCGGAATATATCAGTCAGTGCCTGGGACTTGACTTTGTAATTAGCAGTCGCAAATTTCCGACCAGCACAGAGATCAGAGAGAAGCGAGTTACCCTCCCATCAGCTGCCAGTAGTGTGGCAGATCGATGGCAATCCATTAGCATGGATTAACATTTTTTAAATTCTAAAATTTCCATCAGCCCTAAGCTCGTAGAGTTTTTAATTTAATTATTTCTCTTACTCGCCCCCTTCCTTCCATCTTCTTCACTGTCCCTCCCTCCCTCTCCCTCTCTATTGTGCTCGTTCCTATTGTAGTTTTCGTGGTGTTGCAGAAAATTTCCATTTATTTAATTTGCCTTGGCCCCAGACATGTAAATGTTCTGCTGCACTTCGCAATGCTTAAATGTTGCAGCTCTCACTGTTCTCCTCCTCTCTCTTTATGCCTGTCTCCTTCCCTCTCCCACTCGCTTTCGCCGTGGTAATCTTTGTCTGCCTTTATGCATATGCATGAGACTTAAGCAGGGCCACACCTCGAGGCAGGCACCGGCACCGGCAGCGCTACCCACTACCAAATTATCGACACTTAAAATGTTGCAAGCTTCGCTGGCTTGTCCCTGCCGCTGCCACTGCCACTGCCATTTCTGCCGCCTCTGCCTCTGCCCCATCAGATTCTTAGCTCCGTTCCCGTTGCCAGCGCACAGTTTCTTCCCGGCCTCCTGTCGCTGTCATGCCGAGGAATTCCCGTCGACGCTTATGTAATCTTAATGTTTATACAGCTTATGCTTCATAAATTCGTCTCCATTTCTTCCACATCCATGCTGCAACCCCTTGCCCAATAAACCCTCGTTTCCCCCCACCCCTTCATCGGCGAGTCTTCTTTTGGCGCCACGGCATCGTCTTCCGGTGGCATTTTGCGCCACCGTGGCTGCAACTATGAACTTTTGGTGCGCGAATACCCTGCCACAGGGTATTGCAGCTATTACAGCATTGCCCTTTCTGTTCAATTCACTTTCAAGATCTTCTGGAAAAAATAATCTGTACTAGTGGGTGCGTATTTTATTTAAATAAATAAATAAGTAAGGAATGGACACACAACCTGCCCGGGCAGGGAGTATTACGTATACGTATACACACATGGCTACCTCTTAATATAATCCATCCCCAATTTACATCGGTGATGACGCTGAGAGTCGCGGCAGCCGTTTTAATAAACTATATCCAATAAGTATTTCTACATTTCATTCAACTCTTTTCCTCTCCCTCGCAACGAAGTGAAATGACGATTCGGCCGTTATAGTTCCATTCCTCGATCAGAGGCCGCCACAATGGACGATCCGCGGCAGATTCAGCCATCTAGTAGCTTGGTTTGTTTTCTCGTATCTTCAAGTTTGAGATCAATCAATTTCAGTCAATCAGTTGCTCCAGCTCTTGTGGTCTCTGAGATCTACAAAGGTACTTACGGCTTACGGATGCTGATCAAGACTATATATTTTGGCTCATGTACTCGTTGGGTAACTTTGTCTAAAGATGTCTATTTGACACACGTGTGCCATGCACGAATCGATCGATGTGAGGGACAAGGGTATCCGAAGCCTCGATCCGCTTCAGCTGGCATTTCGCTCTTTGCTGCTTTGCTGCTTTCCTCTTTTGTTGCCTTTTCTCCACATCCGTTGCCGTTTGTATTTGTTTATTGCCAATTTCATTGCTTCATTGCGAATGCGACGCTTATCTGGAGCAGCTCCTGCCCTGCGCCCTGCGCCCTGCGCCAAAAGCAGCTCCATCTTCATTCGCATCCCCGGCCACATTGCTTCTACTTTATTCTGGCTGATGGAAATATTTTTACGACAAGTTTTTCGCGAAGATTTGCAACATTTGCAGAAAAGGCAGCCAGGCTCCAGGCTCCAGCCAGACATCCAGCGGAAGTGCCAGTGGCAGTGGCAGTGAGACTTGCGCGAATCAGCGCAAAAATATGAGCAGCGAGGGCTTTTACTGGCAACAGTGGCTCCATTTCTGTTTGGTTGCTCGAGCGAGGCAGTCCGGAACGAACACACACATTTTGGCCATAAAACGCTTACCGTTTATGTGTTTTACTTTGATCGCCCCGAACACGGCATGAACCCATCTGACCCCCCCAATCAAGGCATCCGTGTCCGGTTCATCCGTAGGTTCCGGAGCTCTCCTCATGTTAACGTCAGGGCCTGGCCCTGGATCTTAACGGCGTCCGTCCCCACGTTCATCGCGCTCGTGAATTTTGCATGCAGCAGCAGCAGATAGTGCAAAATTATAATTAGGCAGTTGCTGCGTGACACGAAACGCGAGCGGAAGAGATATGGCGTGGCCTGGCCTGGCCACTCCTTCCGTCAATCGGTACATTTCTCTCCCACTCCCACTCCCACTTGCTCTCTCCTACTCTTTGTTATTTTTGCTGCTTCTGGAGTCCACGCACGTTCGAGCATAAAGTACATTTTATTAGCTTGCCTTTTGCATTCGGATTGGAACTGGAACTGCACTGCCGTCCTTATTTTGTGTCCTCTCCTCTGCCCTCTCCGCTCTGGAAAATGCTATGCTGCCTGATTATTGTGACCAGATCACATTAAGAGACAGCCCAGACCTGTCCGTTATCCATAAAAATTGAAATTAAACCAGTCGTTAGTTTTTACCTCATATATAAGTAGATACATACAAACGCATATATGTATGTAGTGCATACAATAGAACAATAGAACATGCAACAGAAGACAGGGCATGGCCCTGTGGAAATACCTTAATGTAATCTTATGATTCGTTTGATTTATACAATAATATTTAATATATTTAATTATATATATGTGTGAAATTATGGAGATGCACGTATAACAGTATGATTCAATGCGAGTTTGGATGCAAAATTCGCCTGCTAGACCTTAATATCCAGATCTGCTTATTTAGAATGAACTTTATGGGCTTGGCAGCACTTGATTCTGTTTGTTGTACTATTGTTTTGTTTTTTACTGTTTGATTACCGAGTATAATGATTTAAAGTCTATTGCATAAATATATTTATACTCTGAAGACAGTCGATCGGTCCAAATAACAGACAAATGGGGACACATTTTTAATTCGCATAGAGCTAAATATTGTTTGGGCTGGAATTCGTTTTGGGCAATACAAAGAGTTTGTTCCAAATTATGTATGCCTAAGTAATCTAATGGCTTTGTACACTCGCATAGGAATCTTTCGTGAGTTCCAGACAGGAGGGTATACATCCTCTCTGCAAGCAAATACGTCGTCGAATTGTTTGCCTTTAATTATAATGAAATACTTTTAAGTGCAACTAGAAATACTATAAGGATTTTCCCATTGAAATTTCCGTTCCATTCTCTTGGGTAAACTTGAGCGGGTAATTGCAAAATGCCAAAAACTGTTGCACCCTGCTGTAGAAACTTCAAATAGGTAGAGCCGGTGTGCATGCCACTTGGTGCACTTGCTGCAAGAAAAATATGGAGCAAAAGGTCAGTCTTTCTTATAACCATTAATATGCACATCCGATCACAATGTTACATGGAGGGACACGTGTCGGCTGCCTTTTGTGTTGTATGATTTGATTCAGCTTTTGATTGCTGCTGAATGCATATTTGTTGTTGCGCCACACACAGCCACAACCGCAACCACAGCCACACCCAGCCAGACCCCACCCCGACCACTTGCAGTGCAAATAAATATTTAATTGCAAATGGCTGGCGGTAACATGCGACCATGGAGACGAGACTCATTCAAAGAAGGAATCTGTGCCCTGGGAGCGAGGTGGGGATGGAGGGGTGGCACACGCGAAACGGACGCGTTTAAATTGCAAATTGGGCTCGTTTTCGTTTGCAAGCAAATGAAACAAATACTCGCGGGCCTGCCATTCGGCGAAAGTCAGCCGTCCCGCGCCACGCCACGCCACTCCACCGCCTAGCCTCAGACCGGAGCTCCTCCCTAGTCCGCCTGCCCGTCTGGTTTTAGACAAATGAAGCCTCGTGCCGCAAAAGACAACTTCGCTGGTCGACTTGGTTGGTTGGTTGGTTGGTTGGTTGGTTGGTTTTTTGTCATCCGTGCTTTTGGGCGCGTAATTAGATAAGCAGCCTGGTGTCTGGCCCCTCCTGGCCCGTGACTGTGTCGCAACAAGCGGCTGACAGATGGAGCGTCATAAAGGCAGCAGCCACCTGCCTATCCTGTGGCCCCAGCCACAGCAACAATGCGCCGCACAATGTCTAAGGTGAGGCATGCGAATGGGAGCATGGATTTGTCACGTGGCGTGCGACTTGCTTAGGCGTGTCGAGTACAAGCAGGCGGACAAGGAAACAACATGCAATTATACGCAATCAACATAAATCATTCAAATTGCCACACACAAAAAGCGGCAGGCAAATGTACATGGAACACTTCAGCTGTGGTCGAGCCTGGTCCTGACGCTACGAGAACAGAGAACAAGGTGGAGCAGCTCGGCCAGAAAGTAGTTGGAATTGCCAGACGCACATGGCTAGACCAGAGATATGTAGTTCTGGATAGGCGTTGCCGTTGACGTAGGCTTCTGGCTAATTTGCAATTGAAATGCCGCAGCCGTACCAAAAGGCAGTTCTGTGTGCTGGCCGCATTACGCACTTGGCCTTTAAAACTTTAGCCGTGGATGTTCCTGAAGGGGACACATCAGCTGGCTGTGCTCAATGCAATTAGTTGCTGAGAGTATATAGTATATAGTCTCTCCTTCGGTCTCTCGTACTCTATGATATTTGGCGCACTAGCCGCTATTAATATTTATTTCGGACTTATTCAATTGGCGAAATTCAACTCATTTAATTGATGCGATGGTTCATACGTATATTTGCATGACAGAGAATTTCGGAGAATCGAAACTGGAAGTTTCGGTAGGCCTTTTCGAGAAAGCGACCGGTGGGGGTCAATTAATTTTGATTTTTATCATTCTGTAAATATTTACAACGAATTTTCAGAACTAAGCTCGAGCGAGTCCAGTACGAAATTCTGGAAAAGTGCCAGCTGTAGCTGGGCATATGCAAATACCGCTTCGTAGCAAAAGTGAATGGCTTCCTCCAGGGTTACCCACTTGTCGCCTGTCTCACCGACATAGAATACATGCATGTGCAATGCCCCATCGATTACGGCGTGGTTGAAGATGCTCATCATGTTGTTTGCGACGCCAGTCATGCTGCCGTTATTTTGCCAGTTATTGTTATCGTTTCCGTTTCCATTTTCATTGCTGTTGCTGTTGCCGTTGCCGTTGCCGCTGGGCAGGGTCATGCCAAAGGCATCGGTTAGGGTGGCTGGATTCAGATTTATAACCATTCTGAAAGCGCTGAGTGGCGAGTGGGAAGGCCAGTGAGATCAAGTCTCGGCTGCAGACAATCAGGCTTTGGCTTACCTCAATAGAATAAGCTGCTAGAAGGGTTTTCCAATTGTATTTTGTATTTCAATTGCTCCTCAGCTGATGGGTGCGAACGATGAGTCCTCCAGTCAATGTGTGTTCCTGCCGTGTGTGGTGCGGTGCGCCGATATTGTTTTCAGTTTGAGTTAGTGTTTATCTTAATATATTTTTTGAGTTCTGTGTGTAGTGGTTCTGTGTTAGAAATATGTCTATGAATGCCCTTCCTTTGGCTACTATATGTACATACATACAGAATAAAACTGAACAGCATTGTTTAAGCTATACAAATAAAAGTAAGAAAATAAAATAAAATCAAAATTGTTTTCTTTGTTCGATTTCTGCTGGAAAGTAAAGACTTTCGGAGGTTCATCTGGTGGAAAAGAGGATTGAAGCCAGGTCACAGCTGCCGCTAATACTTGTTGCTCTCCACCCGGCCCCAGGAACCAGCTGGCGGGACTAGGGCGTGTCTTAGGAACTTTGCAGATGCTGCTTGGCAACACTGATATACACATATATATATATATAGATAGGATGCCAGCTTGCCAGACTGAGGTGTCATCGCCTCCTAAAGCTGAAATAAAACTTGCAACGCAAAAGTTGTTGACATGGCAGCTGCCTCCCCCACTGCCGCTCGCCAGGAACTGTAGTCCTTTCCACAGAACTGTATTTATAGCGGCAAATGCACCGCGCAGAGCGAGATAGAAGCAGCGCCAAGAGGGGCGAGCTTAAGCGGACCAGCAGAAGCCCCAATGCAATTAACTGACATTCTGGGAAGGGGCACAAAGGACAGATGGAGCCAAACAATCAAACGGAAATTAATTGCGGGATGTGTGTTAAAAGTGAAAGCCAAAAGCTGTTCTGTAAATGATTGCCGAGCGCGCAGTCACAGGGCAGAGCCATAACCCTACCCTGCCGCTGCCTCTGCCCCTGCCCCTGCCACATCCACTTCCCCTTGCCGAGAACCATCTGATTGATATCTGGAAGCGTGGGAGCATTGACTTCTGCCCTTTATCGGGGCAGGGTTGGGGGAGGGGGAGCATGGCAAGCTGTTTTGGCATTCTGCCAACTCACTGGAACTCATGTTAAGCACAGCAGAATTTTCCATTCTCATGTCACTGCCATTACCGACTCCAGTGATGCAAGGGACGCAGCTTAATTAAGACATCATTACGAGCACTTTTCCGAAGGGATGGAGCGCGATGGTACGCCTCCGCCAAATTTAATCCGGATCCGGCTCATGATGAGGCGCCTCGCTGGATCGCCGAGTGCGTTAAATCTTCATGAAGCATTTGTCAGGTTCACTTGCTGACAATCCCGGAACCCCGGAAAGCCTTCGAGCAAAACTCTGCTTTAAGCAATCATTGCCTCGACTGCCGTTCTGCACTTGTTGAGCTCCAACCAAGCGTATCATATGGCTGCAGCCACAACACAATGCAGGCAACTCACACTCGCCACCAGGCGAATGCAACCGCCATTCCCACAGCCACGCCCCAGACCATTTATCGGCCACTTTATAATGCTGACAAGTTGCACAGGTTGTGTGTTGGGGCTGGGTGATGCTGAAATATTGAAACTTGATGTTAAAAACGGGAAAAGCTTATACGTAAATGGACGTGCCCCTACGACTAATGGAAGAGTATTATATAATTTTAGGCAACATCTGTTCCAGAATGCACGGCCATCTTTTGGGCATTATTTATCAACGTCTTCGAAGTGCAACAATGCGCTGACTTTTTGTTTTGTACCTTCCCATAAATTTAAACATTTTTTATACCCCTTTTCCGACCACTGTAAGTAGGTAGATACATGTATGTATGTAAATGTTTCGTAGGTTCATGTATTTTTGTGGATTTTGAATTTGGAATGAATAAATAAAAACCTATCGGACGATCTTGGCCGAGCCAAGAATTTAATCTTACAACATGCCCCCCTTTTATTTGTAATTTTTATAATTATTGAAATTTCTCTTTTTCTTACGCCCAGCATTGCCTGTTGCTTCTGCCCCTAAAGGTTTTTGCCCTTTCTCGAAGTTCTTCAACCGACGAGAGCTGTGAGGGAGGGAGGCTCGTCTGCGTGGCAGAGGGCACTTCAAAATCTATCATCGTCGCAAGCAAACGTATCGTCGGTTGGCACAGTAACCTGTCTGGTTGAAACTTACACCCAACTCCACCAAACCTCTCCCTGTAGGCGGGGGGGGAACACGATTGCCATCTGCAGGCTTCGAGAGATTTCTGATGTCTGCGCAACTGTTTGTGTGATTGACTCATGAATGGCAGCATCAGCGGAGGAGCAGCAGATTGCCAACGGTCAACACGCACTCAAAAACATGCACACATGTAGGGACGGGGCAGCTGCATTTACCTTTTTATTCAATTTTTCACTTGTCTCATTGCTGTTGGAATTTTACATATGTAAATATGTAGAGTAAGAGCAGACAAGTCAGGTCCAGCCCAAAACCCATTCTAAATAAAGCAAAATAAAACATCCACAGTCCACATTTCAATCCACAGTCCAGGATTTGACACATAAACAATTTATGCACAACAAATTCAACTTTTTAAATGGCAGAGAACCGAAAAGGAAAAAAAATAGGTGGAAAATGAGATAATCTTAGAGTTTGGAAGCTTTAAATACACTCACAGACAAATCCGCTTGCATATGTATGTATACTCGTATTCAAAATGTATAAAAAGACAAGTCAAAGAGTCAGAAGTGTTTCAGCGCAGACTTGCGACATTATAAATGCTAGTTATAGCCCTTGAGCCCTACAAGTTTAGTTTTTATTGCTGTTTCGGCCACCCTGCGAATCGGATGGTCCGATTATATTCTGAAAAATTGTACGAAATTTGCTAAACAAGGCAGCTGGCGTTTAGAAACGTATTATCTTTGTAGAGTGTGATATTCGTTCTGGACAGGATGGAAACACCCCTAGAGATGTTACGAAGGAAGAGCACGCTCCGGCTTGCAGTTTAACAACTTTTTGCTGGGTTTGTTGGCTAAGCGCAAACACGGAGACGCAATGCAGAAAGAGGCAAAGAGAGGGACAGAGTGAAGAAGAGATTGAGCAGAGGGAGAGGAGAGGTATGAGGAGAAAAGTGCGGGTCATTTGATTGTCTGTTTGGCTGCAGAGACCTCAACACCATCGATGATAAGCGAGAAGTCAACACAAAATGGTGGACAGTGGGGCCCGGCCTGCCTTTAAAAGAGTCAGCGTCAAGACGGGAACGTGCGGATAGTTGTGCAGTGAGGGTTATTGTGCGGAGAGCGAGAGAGAAAGAGTGAGTGAGTGAGAGAGAGAGAGAGACAGCTTGGTGTGTGTACAGAGAGACACGCAGAGTCAACGCCAATGGTAAATATTTAGCTCTCGGCTGCACTTGAGATTAACTTGGACACAGATGCAGCCATGAATGTGTTGGTGTACGACCATCTGTTTGTGTGTGTGTGTTTGTGTGTGTTTGTGTGTGGTCGGACTTGTCGCCAAGAGGAGCCGGGCAAGAGCAGGAAGTACTTCAACACAAAACCAAAGTGAAGCAAAATACAAACACACTCAAAAGTGAAAATGGAAAAAGTTTCAATGGTTTTATCATGTTTACTTTTATTTGTGTCACTGAGTGGTTGTATAAGCCCCGGCACGACCCGGACACAGACCAGGCCATAGACACGGTCCAGGGGTCAGGTCAGGGGACGGGACACACACACACACACATGCACAAAGCCATAAGGACCTTATGTTCAACGCACTCGAGGGAGATCACTGGCTGCCGTGAAGTGCCCGGACAAGTGACAGCATTGGATTGCGATATGGAGCCCAGGACACTGAAACTGTCCTTGGACAGTAGCTGGAGTGGTCTGTTGCTGGGAAGAGGGGCGGCACTGGAAGTCAAAGTGGGTGTGGGACTGGAATGGGTTAGGATGGGATGGCAGGGGATGGGAGGGGAGCCTTTAGCCTTGCGTCCTGTCCCCAAAACTGAGTACAACTGAACCCCCCCCCACATGCCCCTTTCGCGATGCAACATTACTGTCAGCTCACCTAATAGTCGTGGTGCCGTGTGCACCTCCTTCCTGTGCTATTCCACTCCGGGAGTCTGCCTTATCCGCTCCTGTGCCCCACAGTCCGTTGCATCTGCCCCCAAAATCCGGCCGCGCACGTTTGTCAGCACTTCTTATTGGGTCTTATCGGTCAAGCCGCAAACACCATTTTTAGGCCGTTTCCGAATTCTGTGTGAAGTGGAAATAAAGTATCAGCTATGGAGTACGTAGGCTGCTTTTGAGTACGGACCAATCAAAGTTATTAAAATGCACTTCTTCGGCTGGGGCAGCTCCTCCCCAGGCATATCCTGGGCTCCAGAACATTTTATTGGCAAGGTAATGTGTCTGACTATCAGAAAAAAATATTTGTTTTATATTTATGAAAATTAATAAAGAGAATACATTTCTTATCGGTTTCATACGGATATCAACCCTGATTCTGTTCGCAAGGTGTTTTTTTCGATCTGAGTACAGGTGGCTGGAGTTGCCTAAGCAATAGACAGACATAAAGCCGAAACGGAGACACCGATGACATAAGGAGGAGGACAGAGAGAGAGAGAGAAGAAGAGAAAGCAAGAAGCGCAGGTGTCCAGGCATTCTTCTGACATTAATTCGTTTGTCGACAGCAGAACGGAGCAGAGCTTAAAAAAAAGAGCCTGTACAGAAAAAGTTAAAAATTGAGATTTAAAAAGAAATCCAATTAACCAATTGCTGCTTTTTGGAAAACCATCTAATTACGTAACTCACGCAGATTGAGCAATTCTTTTTTTTGTGACTGTCATCGATCAACCACGTACAGATTTAATTGTCATTTTCATTTAAGTGTTCGATTCGATTCGGTCTTTATTTGTGGCTTTGAATATTTATATTTTCCTGACACCATGGACGAAAATAACGAGGAGCGACAGAAACTTCAATGGGCCGTGAGAGAAGCCGTAAGTTGAGAATGTAAGGTCGTGACTTGCTGGACTGATTGTGCGCTGACCGATGGTTCTTTTCCGCAGGTGAACTACTATAGGAATGGCGACAAAAGTTTGTTTGTGAAAACGCTCGAAACAGGCATCAAAAAGTGCGTAGTGCCGTACGCCAACTACAAGTACGATCTGAGCAGGTCATACATCCTGTTGGCGGCCAAAGTCATCCGAGAAGCTCACAAGGCGATGAAAAAAAGTCGGCCTGCTTTGCTAGCCAAATTCATAAACCTGATTGAAATGGTCGACACGGAGCTCATGTCGAGCGACTACCAATACTTGCTGGCTTATGGCTATGGCCTGATGCTGACAGCGCGCCGCGCCCAGGAGGCGGACAACATGTTTGCCAATGTGCTGCAGCGGAACGACGGCTGTGTGCCGGCCCTGATCGGACGCGGCTGTCTGGCATACAATCGGAAGAACTATTCCGAGGCGCTGGCGTTCTTCCAGAGTGTGCTGGAGTATGAACCGCGGGGGCAGTGCGACGTCCGGGTGGGGATTGCCCACTGCTTCCTGAAGAACAATGATCTGAACAAGGCCCGGCGCTTCTTTGAGCTAGCCATCGTGCAGAACGGGCGCTCACAGGAGGCTGTGCTGGGCTTGGCCCTGCTGCAGCTGCGGAAGAGTGAGCCCCAGGCCATGAAGGAGGGTATGAATCTGTTGAACGCAGCCCATGAACTGAATATGGAACACCCCTCAGTGCTGAGCTACTTGGCCCGTCACTTTTTCTTTGTGGGAAGGCATGATGTGGCATTGGCCCTGGCCGGCAAGGCCGTGCACCTCACCGACCACCCCGTGCTGCTGGCCCAGATCTGCTACCAGATTGCTCGCAGCAGCCATGCCACCGGCAGGTTTGATAAGGCGGTAGAGTATTACAATCGATCAGTGCGGACGCACCCAGTCGCCTCCGCCCTGGCCCCCAACTATATAGGGATGGCGCAGATGTGGCTGCTGCGGGGTGAAGAGGATACGTCGGTGCGCATTCTTGAGATCCTGCGGAAGCTGCGGCCAGAGCACCCATTTACACTGCGCCTGCTGTCCGCGCTCTACCTGAAGGACAAGTCACCAAAGAAGCTGCTCCAGGCCACTGATATGCTCGGCATTGTACTCAACAAAGACCCAAATGACTATGATAGCTGGATTTTGCTGGCCCAAATCTATGAACTGATGAAGCTCTGGAGTAAGTCTGTCCATGCCTACCAGCAGGCCATCCACGTCTACGTAACACAGGGCTTGACGGTGCCCATCGAGTGGATGAATAATCTGGGCAACGCCCAAACGAAGAACAAGCAGCCACAGGAGGCCATCGACACCTTTGACCAGGCTCTGGACAGAGGAAGTGACTGTGAAATCATTAGGTTCACTCTGCTACTCAATCGGAGCCGTGCCCTGGAAGAGCTGCACAGATTCGATCTGGCCGAGATCTCCTACAACGCCCTGCTCAGGGAGTACCCCGCAAGCTCCGCTTGCTCTCTGAGGCTGGGCGTAATGGCGGCGAAGCGAAGGAAATGGTATGAAGCCGTCGAGCACTTCAAAGATGCCTTCGGCAAAGATGTGTCGGACCAGCTGATTGCTAGGTAAACTCTAGATCATTTTCATTTTAATTCTTACTTGCTTTAATGCTGGCCACAGGTTCAGTTCATTGTATGTGATCGATGACACAAGGGAAACCCGGGTTCCCTTTGTTGATTATAAACTGAAGACTTTACTCCTCATCGGGCGATTTTAAAACACGACCTCAAATTAGTAAACAACTTTAATCAGTTCTCAAGCAACACACAAAAAGTTCAGTTTTGTTCCCTTGTGGAATAGTTTTGGCACCTAAGTGCCAGAGTTGACAGGAAGTACAGTGATTTTGTGTTAGTTTGGAGTGCATTAATTACATTCTACGCTAATATTCATTTGCCATGGCTAATGGCTGCTATGCGCTACTACTCATCATATTCTGCCTCGTGCATGAAATGTACTCCGCCCTCTGGCGGAGTAGGTAGAGCGAGTAATAACGGCTAACGGCTGGTGTTGGTGTGGGAAGAGAGACCTTTGCAGACCAATTCATTGCAGTGTTGCGGAAAAATCAAAACAGAAAGACTCTAATGGAAAGGGGATAAGCGAAACATAAGAACCAACATTAGAGCATAACTAGCGGTTGCTCTCTGTCTTCCCTCTTCGTTATTTCCATATCTCATGAAAAGTGCGAGCATTATTAACAGTGATCGCGGAGAGATCCCCACCTGCCGCCATTACCCACAAATCAATTTCCCCTCGTACGAACAGCGATACCAAAAGGAACACAGAGAAAATAATGCATGTGACAGTCATCGGCTGCGCTCCCAACTCTTACGTCTAATTACAAATACATTGCATATATGTATATGTATACGTGCGTATATACGGCTGGGCCAAAATTTAACCAAAAAACTTATTCAATTCTGTTCTTTGTTATTCAATAAAATTATACAATTTTTTTTGTTTATTTTAGTTTTATGTTTGGGGGCTGCTACCACGAAAAGAAAATACCCTTTTTTGGTTAAAAATACATTAAAAAAGTTTAATTCGTCGGTTTTTTCAAATAACATTGAAACTTAGAAACTAGTCCATATTGATAATAAGGTATTTTTATTTTTTTTTATTTAGTTACGCTTACAAAAATTAATGATTGGTGAAATTAAAGAAGTTTATCTGAGGTTGAAATATTTATATATTTTTGTATTTATATAGCTCGTTCGCAAAAACTTGTGCAGGTTTTTTACTGCCAATAAGTGATTAATGACGATATGAATGGAATCAATATACATACATATATGCAATAGATTTCACCAATTGTCCAACTCATTCAGCAAACAATTTTTGTACAATTCGGTAGCAACCTCTACAAAATTAAAAAAAAAGAAAAACATGTTAATTACTATTAAGTCCAAGGTAACAGAACTAGGGGCTGTCCCGTTTGAATTTCGAAACAAAAATTTGTTGGCCAACCTAATTAAAATGTATGTATATTGTCTGAGTACCTGTTACAAACGTACAGCCGCGGCCCTTGCCGTATATCTGGTCTATGGCGGTCACCAAAGCTCACCCAAGACACTCGCACACATAATGAAATTAAGGAGTATACCTCTACTTTTATTACTTTTATATACTTACATACATATATGTATTTACTTACAGAATTTACTTGATCAACTGTTATGCGAAGATGGGCCAAAACCACAGCGCATTGAAGAACAGTAATGTGATCCTGACTCGCTGCGACAAAATGTTTGCCGACAGCTGCATGGTCGTGGCGGGAAACTTAAGCTTCGGCAGTTTGCAACGTTGCCTGGCGAGGGGCGAGATTACTGATGCCGACCGTCTTGCAAATAATGCCCTGAGCTCATATCGAACTGTGAGACCATCTGCCTGATTTTTTACTGATCATATTCAATATTGAGGCACTTCCTAGGCCCTGAAATATAACAGTCAAAATCAACACGCAGCCAATGGTATTGCAGCCGTGTGCAGCACTCTTGGTGTTCTGCGACAGTCCCAGCTAGTTTTCAAGACGATCCTGGAGTCCCGTGAAAAGTGCCCAGAGGCGCTACTAAATTTGGCGCACGTCACTTTGCAGCGAGGACAGTACAAGGAGGCGGCACAGACCTACAAGTTTTGCATGCGGCAGGAGGGCAACCAGAATTCTGTGGAGGTAATCCAGGGCTTGGCCCAAGCGCTGTATATGATGGAGGAAACTCGCGACGCCAAGATCTGGCTCCTGAAGGCTCGCCTTGTGGCACCCGATGATCCAGTTGTACTTTACAATCTGGCCCTGGCCATCAAAGAGGATACGATGGCCGTCTTTGACTCGTCCCAACCAAAAATCCACCAGCTCGAGCTGGCCGAGCAGGAGCTGAAGGTGGCCCTCAGGTGAGTGAAATATTAAAAGAGGCGATCCGAACGAACGATGTTTTCTACCGCAGACACTTTGAGCACCTGTCGACGCTCGAGAACGAGGAACAGATCGACATTGAGGAAGCTGAAGAGCAGGTTGAGTCATGCCGTCAGCTTCTGGAAAATCTTCCTCAGGAGCTGATACGTGGCCGTGAGCTGGCGGCTCAGGAGTTGGAACGTCAGCGGCTGTTGGAGCAGCGCTATCAGATGTACCAGAGCGATCTCGAACTGCAGCGTCTGAAGCGGGATCAGGAGCAACGTTTGCTGAGGGAAACCCAACAAGCTAAGCGGAATGAGATCCTGGAGTACATGAAAAGATCAAACAAGCAGAGCTCTAATACATTCAAGATGTATGCCCAAAAGCGTTCCCAACCAGACGACAAAGCACAGGAGAGCCCGAACCGAAAGAAAATGAGATCACCATCCCCAAATACATCCCCACAATCTTTCTCCAGTAATTCAGACTAGCGCAGTGGCAGAGCGGTAGATCAAAATGTATTTGAAAATGATTTATTATTAACCGAAGATCTATCTATTAATATAATTATAAATACATGTCTGTCTGTACGTATTTGTGTACATATTTTAGATGGCTCCGCTCTCACTCACAGAACAGTGAAAGTTCAAATAAAAATCTACTATAATTTTTTTGTATACTACTCGTATAAGCGTTTAATTACAATTAATAATAATCATCAGCACAAATTATTCGGTATGAGTTGCTCCTGGAGCAAAGTGCTGAGTGGTATATCAGAGAGGCTTAAGGTTAAAGGTTCTAGACTACATTCAAGCGATTCGAATAAACCCAAATTATTCATTCCTATTGCCGCACATTAATTCTGAGCTAAATTCTCGCCAGAACGCCATTACTTTCGAATGCAAGCACCGGGGGTGTGCTCCGGGAGTACCCGCTACTCAGAGAGTATAGAATTCTGATTAAGTCGAAGCATTATTATAGGCAGAATTAGTCTAAGGAATACAATTTCCTGTGGAAAGTCTTCGCTCACACGCGGTCCCACTGACCGTAGCTTGTCCAGGAATAGGGTCAAGACAAGAACCGGAAAGTTCAAAGTGTTTCGTGCATGGGGGAAGAGAAAACACGAGAAGACCCATGACTGTCTTGGGAAATTGGTGAGAGTGTATCTGTATCTGTATCTGTAGCTGTACGTCGCCCTCTGTCTGCGATGCGATGACCATGGATCCCCTTTGCCGTTGTTCGCTGATTGAAACATCTCACCAGCGCGTGGCATTAAAACTTGAATGTAATGGCTTTCGAAGGGGTCGGGCGGGGGGAAGGAAAGTTGAATGTGGAGAGCCACTGGCAATGCCATTGGGGCTGCAAGCTATAAATTGGACTGCACTGGCAGTGCAGTAGGAAAACAGCACTCCAAGCTGGCCCTCGAACGAAACCGGGCTGGACAGCGGCCACAGCACGCACATTAAGAGTTCAAGTGGCCCAAAAATAAAAATCCGCTTAAAAGTGTAAGCGCCCCCGAAACGCGCCGGGGACAACGGAGGAGCACAGACAATACTGTCCAAGCTTAAAGTCAGCCAGTGGCAGAGGAAACAATATATTAGATAATGCCAGACCGAATTGTGCGAGAGTTGTTCTCGGTACAGTTCCCGTATTACATAGCATCCGTGGGCCACTCCATAAGTTTAAGTATATAAGTTAACACATATTACAAGTTATCGCACCACCTTAACTTCATCATCTTGCGCCACCCCACACATAAACATCTTGCAGCGCTCAGTTCAGTTGGCCGTCCCTCACTCCATTGGCCAACGGCCGTCGCCTGATTCTGGCGGATGTGCTGGGGTCAGCGAATTCCATTCTTGCATGAATGGTTCGCGAGCTGGGGATCTGGGAGTTAAGTTTTAGTTTTTAGATTTGAATTAATAAACGAACGGTTGTTCGCCTTCAAACTCCGACTCTGTCGTAAAATCAATTGCACCAGCTGAGCCTGAGAGGCCAGCGCCACAGGGATCTAAAACACTCCCAACAAAGGGGCAGCCACCTAGACGTCGCTGCCACCACCACCCTCGCCCCGCGAGAACCTCCTGCTGCCGCCGCACGCCGCCGCCGCAGCAGCACATCAAAACATAATTGGCGCCCAACGGGATTGGAAATATCCTAAGAGAATCCACGTCCCCAAAAAGATAAAACCATGCAAGTGACTGTTCGCAAAAGATAATAGATTTTGAAAAAAGCAAAAGAGAGAAATAAAAATAAGAAATTAAAAAGATTTTTTGTTCATATATAAAAGAAAAAAATATAAATATAATAAATATAATAAATATAATAAATATAAATATCTGACAGTGCAAGTGTGAACGTCACGCAATACACTAAATTTTCGTTCTGAAACTGAATGAGTGCGTCTGTGTGGTTTGTAGTGTATTCATGCAGTGTGTTTGGCCTAACCAATTTAAGCACCACCCCAAGGCCAAGTTGCAATATGATATATTGATACATATATTGATATATATGCATAAATTGCAACAAAATTTCAATACCCTGCGTTACTGTGCGAATATCAAGTGCTGATCATCACCAGCACAGAATATAAAATCAATTAAAATCACATATTTTTGCAAACACAAATTGCAACGAAAATTTTTAAAATTACTATGTCACGGTGCGAACACCAAATACTGATCATCGCTAGTGCAGAATTTAAATTCAATTAAAATTACATACCTTGAAAACACAAATTGCAATGTAATTCTTGATACCCTGTGTCATTGTGCAAACACCAAGTACTATTCGTCGCAATTGAAAAATATAAAATTAAAACAATTCATATACAAATATCTTCACAACAAAGTAATGTATTGTAGCACTGTGCGGGTATCAGGTTTCGTTCATCGCAAGAATGTAAACAAAATTCTAGGTCACCATATGAGCATCGAGTACCGATCACCATCAGGGCTTGGGAGAACGGAATTTCTCAGCTGTATATGTATCAAGAGCTGTTCATTGAAATAAACAAATACAATGTCCGAGAGGGCTTACAGAATTTGCTTGCCTTGCAGTTAGCAGTTAGCAGAGGTGCTAGCACCTCATTAAACACTTCAATCAATACAACTCTCAACCCAACAGATATTCTGGCATTCGTTAAGCAATTACCTACATTTGAGGGAGTCCAGGGAACCCTAGAAAAATTCATAGTAAGCGTAGAAGAGATAATCATGCTCATTAGGGGAACCGACCAGACACCATACGGACAACGACTCATATTCGACATACTGGACAAGGGCCAACCACTAGTAAAAGTGAATTTAGGACCAGCTAGGGTAGTAGACTCCTTCAGAATTATAAACCACATTATTCACCTAGACGATGACGAAGTTGCAGCGTATAAAATCAACGAGGGTATTGACAATTTACCAAACAGTGAGGAATTCAAAGACCTAAAACTAACCTTACAAAAAAAAATTAGACCAAGTCGCTCAAAGAATAAATACATTGATCCCACTAAACAACAGATCTAAGAGAGCATTAATTAACGGACTGGGTAACATCGTAAAAATAATAACTGGAAATTTAGATGCCGATGACGAAGTACGAATAAACAAAGATTTGGCAAATTTGCAGGAAAATTTAAATTCAAACACGGCATTCCAAAAAGAAACACTAGTTAGATTTCAGAACATTACAAACCATATTAACAAAGAGCAAGAAACCATTAATAACTTCATGAATACCTATCAAAATAAAATTTTTAAAGAACTTGATTCCGAACATCAGGATATACAACTTATCCAGTACGTTGATAGAATAAATTACAATATAGATATACTTTATAACCATATAGATAATATAGCAGAAAGTCTACTTTTTACTAAACTTAAGATAATTCCGAAATATATACTAAATCCAAATGAAATCGGGAAAATAAAACAAGCCTTAATAGACCAAGATATCGAAATAAAACTCGACCACGAAATTTATAACATACTGTCACTAGATTCTGTTACCATAAATAAGACACTAATATTCAAGATTAAAATTCCAATCTTTTCTCAAAGAAAATATAAGTTGTATCACCTCATACCTCTACCGGTAAACATAACAAAATATTTACAAATACCCCAATTCATTATTAAAAATAACTCGGAAATTAGAAGTATAAACACTCCCTGTATTAAACTAAGTAAAACTTATGTTTGCGAAGCCCCAGTACTCCCAACAAACCTTGCTTGTCTCCAAAACCTTTTCAACAACCAAAAAGCAACATGCGACACGATAAACGGAGGCCATCAACCACAAATCTTTGTACCAGAAAAAGGACTGCTATTAATACTGAACGTGGAAAATTTAAATATCACGTCGGACTGTCTACCTGAAAAAATATTTAGCGGCTCGATGCTTATACATTACGAAAATTGCTCGATTACCGCAAACGGTACGAAATACGTAGACGCAGCTACAACTAAAAAACCTCACAACAGTCCCCGCAACCGAACACCTAAACCTTCAATACCTGCATTTGAAAAACCTAGAGAATGACCTGGAGGTCACCCAAATAAGGGACCAAGCCACCACCCACCTGACAATTGTATATGTATTAATAGCAACCTTATTAATTGTCACAATCGTCGCATGGATCGCGAGGAAAAAAACAATCATCTTCGCACCCCCCACCATGGAACATGTTGTCACTCCGGCCATACCCTCGCTATGGCCATCGTTCCAAGTTAAGGGGGGAGGAGTTACCGCCTCCGCGGTTACGCCACCGTCACCCCCACCCAAACCCCCGCGGACATTGACTTACTGACGTTGGCCGCGTCAGCAGAATCTGCCACGAGCGGCCAAATATGAGATTCCGAGGAAAACGTACTCGGACCGAACATCCGGCGAGGAGCTGACTCGGCGGCTTCACAGCATATACATATTGTACACTAGACATAAGATTTGTAGCTTCAAGTAAAGAGGCATAAGAATAAAACGACATTCAGATTTTGACACAGAAGCGAGACGGTTCATTTATTGAGCTTGGGAACAAACCTACTATAGGCATATCAAGGAAACACTTCCAGGAGACGGCCAACAGCCCTACATACTCCACCATCAGGACTGAAACACTTCCAGGAGAAACCAACAACCCTATCTACTCCACCACCAGGACTGGTAATTCGCGCACCATTTCCTTGGCCAATCGCCGCTGGCGGAGGAGTTTTGCTTTCCTCCCTCCCCCGCTTTTTTTCTGTCTCCAGTTTGTTTCCACCGATGGCGTAAGGGGCGAGAGGCCTCTCACGCTTAATGTTTGCCGCTGCAGTTGTCCGGGGCCTATGGGCTCAGGCGGTGCCGGTGCCGGTCATCGCACGGGTCGTTGTACGCTCTATGTAGCGCTGTCGGTGCCTTTTCAGGTCTTTATCTTCTTTTACATTTGTGATTTGTTTGTTTCGGTTGGATTTTTTTTTTTTTTTGAAAATCCAGTAATTTATTAGAGGCAATTTAAACGTGAAATTTGGAAGTGCAGAATTATTTTTGGGTCTGACTGTTCACGGTCATTTGGAAGTGTATTTTAAATGCACATTTTCTTGTTTTTGCGTGAAAACTGTTTTTGCAGAATTATTTTTGTTGCGTTAGCCACATAAACTCGAGCTTATAATGTTCCATGTAGTATTTTCCAGTTTCATTCTCATGAATGAATTCTCCTTTTGTTGTTGTTACATTATTGTTATATAGTTTGGTGTTTTTCACATTTGATTTTCACATTTTTCACTGATTTCGAAGTGTAATCGAGTGTTCGCGAAATGTCACGGTCGCCATGTAGCCACATAAACTCGAGCTTATAACCAAGTACATACGAAAATGTCCAAAATGCCAAAAAGCGAAAATAACTACGCATACTAAAACTCCATTAACAATAACTGATACACCTGTACATGCTTTTGACAGAGTGATAGTGGATACCATAGGTCCATTACCAAAATCAGAAAATGGCAACGAATATGCAGTCACTTTAATCTGTGATTTAACAAAATACCTAGTTGCCATCCCAATAACAAATAAAAGCGCAAACACGGTAGCAAAAGCTATCTTTGAAAAATTTATTCTGAAGTACGGTCCAATGAAGACGTTCATTACGGACATGGGAACAGAATATAAAAATTCAATCATTAACGACTTATGTAAATATCTAAAAATAGAAAACATAACGTCAACAGCGCACCACCACCAGCCAGTTGGGACAATCGAAAGAAGTCATAGAACTTTTAATGAATACATACGATCTTACATATCAGTTGATAAAGCTGATTGGGACGTATGGCTTCAATATTTCGTTTTTTGTTTCAACACGACCCCCTCAATGGCACATAATTACTGTCCATATGAGTTAGTATTTGGTAAAACAAATAATTTGCCAAAACAATTTAATAGTATAGGTAATATAGAACCCTTATATAACATAGATGACTACGCTAAAGAAAGTAGGTATAGATTAGAAGTAGCATACAAAAGAGCAAGAAATATGCTCGAATTAAATAAGCAGAAAAATAAGGAAGTATATGATTTAAAAACTAGGGATATAACTCTATCAATAGGAGATAAAGTTCTATTAAAAAACGAATCAGGACATAAGCTAGATCCCAAATATACAGGTCCTTATACAGTAGAAAACATTGGAGAAAGAGATAACATCATAATCTCTGATGATAGAAAAAAGAAACAAAAAGTGCATAAGGATAGGATAAAAATTGTTAACCCTTAATCATTTGTAGCATGGCCATGCATAGGAAAAATTAACATTTAGGAATTTTTATAACATTTGAAATTTTATTACCCATTCACGAGCGTATCAATTTTAATCTTAGCAATATTAATTCAAATTCAATAATTCAAAGAAAAATGTGAACAACTTTATTTTGGAAATCTTTAATCATATATATGTATTTGCTCAAAGAAAATTTCTTTTAAACTCCTATACTTAATACATACTATTATTCCTTTTTCTACATACTATTATTACAATAATTTTTATAACTAATAACTTGTATAAAATAACTCCAAAATATTACGTTATTTTTCAAAAGGAGGGAGATGTAGTATGCATACATAGGCAATACCCACTGTACCAAGTGTACTTAAGGGGAACACACTGTAACACTCTGTTGCAGTGTTTATGTAATTAAAAGTCCCAGGCATAACTTCAGCTATCGTATTACGATCGCCCAAGAACGCCTCGAACGACATAAGTGCAGCGTCAACATATTCCCATGACTTGACGGCACATGCATACACATACATTTACATATTCCCTCGCGCCCTCGCTGTCAGCAGCGCTGGGCATATGCACATATACACATGTATATATATGAAATAAATAAATGCGGCCGCTCCGCTGCCGGCGTTGCTGGCGGCGCAGCTACGCTGGCCCTCAGCCAAGTAGAATTTAAGAAACATACAGAAGATCATTCAATAAAATTATATCGAAAAAGACGGAGGTCTTTCTCTCAAAAATCCTAATACTACAACTTACACAAAATAGGACAATACAAAGAGCTACAGTGAATAGGCATGCGACCGTATTAGTTGAGTGTTTTAACGAGGCACGTAAGCTAATACATGAAAATAGAGAACGCATAAAAGAACAAAATTGGTCGCAGGTATCAAAATTTTTGATCAGACTTCGATCAAATTTGATATCGATTCAAAGGAAATTCGATTTGGATATTTCAATTCCAACAGTTTTGAATACTCCATTGACCATAGACATAGAACAACCCGGAACAAGTCAAACTCAAGAACTTGACCGAGAAGTTGAATCAATTGATCAAGAAACAGAAGTGGAAGAAAAAGATCTACACGATCTAACGATCCAATGTAGTGTATTCATGCAGTGTGTTTGGCCTAACCAATTTAAGCACCACCCCAAGGCCAGGTTGCAATATGATGCAGTTTCGGCGGCGGTCATTGTCGCTGCCCAAAAGTGATGCGTCTGCATCTAAACCGTGAGAACCTTACGCAACAGGGCTTTGTTTCCCACGATAGAACACCCGCATGGAGGCAACTCGCCCCAACGATTTTGTATAAATATAAGCTTCATTTAAATAAAAATCAATTATAACTGAAAGACCTCCAAGCGTACTACATGGCGATCCTGCCATTATTATATATGTATCAGCGGCGTTATAGCGCCAGATATATAATATAATATAATAAACAAGAAAGCTTATCAGCCAAACCGTTTATACCAGAAATACCCAAAATCAGCCCAGAAATCACCAAAAACCAAAAACCTGCATGGAGGCAACTCGCCCCAACGATTTTGTATAAATATAAGCTTCATTTAAATAAAAATCAGTTATAACTGAAAGACCTCCAAGCGTACTACATGGCGACTGCATAGTCTCCTTGGTGGAATTTCGTTACATTCTACATTTTGCTTAAAAAGACTCGAGGTCTAACCAATAAATAAAAATTCATGACATCGGAAGGAGAGATACAATTCTTGACAGGGGAGCCTTCTATCCAGAAGGACCCACCAAGAATAGAGGAGGTACTGGAGCAGTACCCGGAGTCAGGACCAAAAAGACTCACCATCGAGAAATACAAAGCAAGGCAGAAGACAGCCAAGCAACAAAGGAGCGAGGAAGCGACCCCGAGTAAAACAATTCCGAAGGCAAGGAGAGGACGAAAACAGGCTCGCCTGATCCGCACTCGTCGCCTACTAATCGAGTGCGAAAAGGCCGCACGAGGATCACCGGATGACCAAAGGCGAGGTCTAACCAATAAATAAAAATTCATGACATCGGAAGGAGAGATACAATTCTTGACAGGGGAGCCTTCTATCCAGAAGGACAAGCTACCAGAAGTTGACGGCAATGCACATTTGTGTGCAGTCAAGGACAATTTTTGGGAAATAAATTTGATGAAAGACCTTTCAAAGGCACCGACAACGCTACAGAGAGCGTGCAACGACATAACAATGACCTGTGCGAAGACCAGCACCGGCACCGCCTGAGCTCAGAGGCCACGGACATCAGCAGCAGCAACAACAAGCGTGAGAGGCCTACCGCCCCTTACGCCAACGAGGGAAAACTGGAGATAAATCTCCTGAACGCTGCTCCTATCGAGCAAAGGGACAAGCCAAGCCTACAGGAGGCGTTAGAGGCTTGTCCAATCGATGGACCACGCCCACTCACGATAGCTGAGTACCGGGCACGGCAGCAAAAACCATCAAATCCCCAAAATAAGCGGGGGGAGACGAACTAAACTCCTCCGCCAACGACGGCTGGCAAAGAGATGCTAGCTGTCGCAACGGAAGACGAGGAGAAAAGGCAACACCAGGAAGAAAAATCAAGATCGACAAAGAACTTTGCAAGAGCAAAGTAACGTAAATAAGGCTGCATTCATTTGCCATTGCCTTCATTTACCATTAATCTTAATTAAAACCCTCAAGTTGCTGCGTGAAAACGCTACTTGAACAAACTAACCAAAAAAATAGGCTTTGACTAATACATATGGCTGGTAATTTAACTTTAATTTTACCGATGTAAACCAGCCATATGCCCTAACTACTATCTTCATTATTTCACTATTTCCTATAATTTCAAAAAAAAGAAGAAGAAATTTTAACAAAATACATAAATACATATGTAAGTTAAGAACTAAGTACATAAGTTATTCTCTTTTGTGTCATACATTGTCATTCACTCGATCATAAGTAATTTGGATGCCCTCAGCAACAAATTACAACAACACTTAACACACAGCCTTAAACATTCTGTTTGCCCTCAGCAACAAAGTAGTATTTTGTAAACAATGCTGACTCGCTACTAAGAGTTCTGCGCGCAGCAACTGTAAACGGACACCGTGTTGCTTGCGCAAGAATGCTGAGTCGGCACGCCGACTCGAGCGAATGGCGTGATGCATTGACTTTGCAGGGCTAACTTAAGTTTGAATATTTTAGGTAGCCTTCAGTCTTAAGAACACAATACAACCAAACAGTTCGTTTGTCAAATAAAAGTTCGTACTCCGGTGAATTCCGTAATCGTTTAATTATTGAAGTTATTGATGTTGACTGAGCCTTAGCCAGCAACACGCGTAATAATAAACCCCACAGCAGATAACTCTGCCAACATCCCAACATAGCAGCTAACCCTGCCCATCAACGACGTCCACATACGCACCCGGCGTGTCATCTACTTGAGCTACGCCATCAGAGACCACGCGGGACAGAATTGGATTAATTGGCGCCCAACCAATAAATAAGAACCCATTGTCATGTAAGTTCATAAGTGATTTCGGTTTGAAGAAATTATTACCGATACGTGTGATCTTAAAAACAAAAAACAAGTAAAGTAAATATTGCTGCCTTTTTTTCTGCCAGCATTTCATTTTTAAACGTTGCATACTTTTGCTAAAATTTTTTGCATACTTTATTTTATACTTTTACCAGCGTTATTTTTCAAAAACATTGCATACCGTAAACAAAACTATTGCATACTTTTGTTAAAAATCGTCGCATACTTTTACCAGCGCTCTTTTGATAAAGCATTGCATACCTTACACAAGTAATTACTGCATACTTTCGGCAGCACTACATTTTTCTGCTGCACACCCCAAGTTACAATACTTTCTATTATTGCCAACAGTGTTACATGCCGACCTTTCACGATCGGCCTAAGTTTTGAAAAGTGCCAACCATAAGCCAATGAGTTGGAATTATAGAGAGGTAAAAGTTGAATATATAGTGACGATAGTTGGGAGGGGAAGTTAATTGCTCAGTAGATCCTACTCCAGCAGACACCGCTGTAATTGAAGAAATGGAGCCAGCTCAAATTCAGGCTCTCGTTGAGGGTGCCGTCAGGCAAGCTTTAGCGCAACAACAGAATCAATTTCAAGCACAAATATCCGCTTTGGCTACACAAGTACAGAGTTTGCAGGTAGAAGCGCCCCAAATCATCACATACGAGAAAATTTCCGTCGATCCCACCGCTAGATGCGATATCCCCTTAGACATTATTAAGTCTGTGCCGGATTTCACCGGTGCGCAGGACGAGTATGTAGCGTGGAGGCAAGCAGCCATCTACGCGTACGAACTATTCAAGAATTTTCCAAAGAGCACTGCACACTACCAAGCGGTTGCGATCATTAGGAATAAAATCAAAGGCCCAGCTGGAGCCTTACTGAGTGTCTCACAATACTGTCCTTAATTTCGATGCAATACTAGCTAGGTTAGATTGCACATACTCGGATAAAACATCCTTGCGTTTGTTGAGACAAAGTTTGGAGTTAGTCTCGCAGGGCGAAATGTCCCTCATGCAATACTACGATGACGTTGAAAAGAAACTCACGCTCGTTACCAACAAAATCGTAATGTCTCACGACCAAGAAGGCGCCGATTTGCTCAACCGGGAGGTTAGAGACGACGCCTTACACGCCACTATCTCCGGGCTTAAAAGTCATTGAGGGCGGTTGTGTTTCCTGCACAACCAAAAGATCTACCATCCGCTCTGGCCCTGGCCAGAGAAGCAGAAGCTGCATTGAGAGAGGCATGTTTGCCAACTCTTACGCTAAAGCCTTGCAGGACCGAGCGCAAATTGCTGAGGGTAACGAAATCCGTGCCCAAGGCAAACCGACCAGATTTAACAAAGATGATCAAAATCAGGAGAGAAATCCCCATTTTGTGAAGCGCCAAAGGGCGGTCCCCAGCCCCAGGCCCTAAAGACAATCAAACCGAGGGCTCCTCAGCCCGTGGAAGTTGACTCTTCCTCCAGATATAGACAAAACCGACTATAGCAAGCGTCAGGCTAACGAATCCAACGCACCAAAACGCAAGAGTTCGTCAGACCGTTCAACAGGTCAAAGACGCCAACGCGTTAACAATGTTGTACAAACAGACTCCAAAGAAGCTGTAACAGGAGTACGAGAGGGCAGCCAAAGAGGCAGTTGAAGAGTTAGAGAGTGAGAGCGAGTACGCACCTGGTGACGACTCGGTTAATTTTTTAGGGAACACTCCCGGCTTCCGTACATTGAACGGCGGTTGGCTGGGGAACTCTGAAGATGTTGATTGACACTGGCGCGGCAAAAAATTATGTTAAGCCCTTAACAGAGCTAAGAACCATAACGCCGGTCGCCAGTCATTCTCGGTAAACTCGATCCACGGGTCTACCGAAATCAAGCGCAAATGCTTGATGATATTTTCAAACATACCTCCCATTTTTTCTCCTCGACACCCTAAACTCTTTCGACGCGATCATAGGCTTCGACTTGCTAACACAAGCCGGGGTCAAATTGAACTTGGACAAAAAATACTCTGGAATACCAGGGTATATCCGAAAAGCTACAGTACTATCCAATGTGCTGACGTGAACTTCACCGATGTCAACGACATCGTAGTTTCCCCCTTCCGTAAAGAAACAGTTCAGGGACATGATACTCAGAAACAAAAAAGCTTTCTCAAACGCAGATGAAGCTCTCCCTTTTAATACTGCTGTCGTCGCTACAATCCGAACAGTAGACAACGAGCCCGTGTATTCAAGATACCCGAGTCTCATGGGTGTTTCTGACTTCATAAACAAAGAGGTCAAACAACTGCTGGACGATGGCATAATTAGGCCCTCCAGATCGCCCTATAACAGCCCAACATGGGTGGTTGATAAAAAAGGCACTGACCCTTGCGGTAACCCAAAAAAAGGTTGGTAATCGACTTCCGGAAACTGAACGAAAAAAACCATACCGGACCGTTACCCCATGCCGAGCATCCCTATGATCTTAGCAAGTCTAGGAAAGGCAAAATACTTTCACTACCCTCGACTTAAAGTCTGGGTATCACCAAATCTACCTTGCGGAGCATGACCGCGAAAAGACTTCGTTTTCGGTAAGCAGCGGCAAGTACGAGTTCTGTCGCCTGCCGTTCGGCCTGCGCAATGCAAGCAGCATATTCCAAAGAGCAATAGACGACATCCTGAGGGAGCACATAGGAAAGATTTGCTTTGTCTATGTTGATGACGTCATAATCTTTTCTAAAAATGAAACGGAGCACATTCAGCACATTAACATTGTGCTAAAATGTCTAATCGACGCCAACATGCGTGTAGGTCCTGAAAAGACTCAATTCTTCAAGGAAAGCATTGAATTTCTGGGTTTCATTGTAACCAAAAATGGAGCAACATCCGACCCCCAAAAAAGTTAAAGCCATTCAGGAATTCCCTGAACCAAAGAGTGTCTACAGTGTTAGGTCCTTCTTGGGGTTAGCCGGCTACTATAGGGTTTTTATTAAAGACTTTGCCGCTATAGCTCGTCCGATATCGGACATACTTAAAGGGAAAATGGTTCGGTTAGCAAGCGTATCAAAAGAAAATCCCTGTTGAATTCAACGAAGTTCAACGCGATGCATTCCACCGTCTGCGGAATATTTTGGCATCAGAAGATGTCATGCTAATGTATCCAGACTTTCAGAAACCATTCGACTTAACCACGGATGCTTCGGCCAGTGGAATTGGTGCGGTTCTCTCCCAAGGCAATAGGCCAATAACAATGATTTCTCGCGCTTTAAAACAAGCCGAACAAAACTATGCCACCAACGAAAGAGAATTGCTGGCCATTGTGTGGGCTTTAGGCAGACTGCAGAACTTTCTGTACGGCTCTAGGGAAATTAACATTTCACAGACCATCAGCCGCTCACGTTTGCTGTGGCAGACAAGAACACAAATTCCAAGATTAAGGATGGAAATCTTACATTGACCAGCACAATGCCAAAATGTTTTATAAACCAGGCAAAGAAAATTTGGTGGCGGATGCCTTTTCAAGACAAAAACATTAATGCTCTACAAGATGAGCTCCGTTCGGACGCTGCAACCGTTCACAGCGAACTCTCCCTGACCTACACGGTCGACTCAACAGACAAACCATTGAATTGCTTTAGGAACCAGATTGTCCTGGAGGAATCGCGTTTTCCACTAAAGCCGAAACTTGTTGCTGTTTCGCAGCAAAACTCGCCACCTCATCAGTTACACTGACAAAAGCACAATTCTTGATACGCTCAAAGAAGTTGTGAATTCTGGAGTCGTAAATGCAATACTTTGCGATCTCCCCACGTTGGCAAGTTTCCAACACGACCTGATTTTACTTTTCCCTGCTACCCAGTTTTGGCATTGCAAAAATCTAGTGCAGGATGTAACGGACAAAAACGACCAGTTAGAAATCATAACTGCCTGAACTACAATCGAGCGCACAGAGCAGCTCAGGAAAATACTAAGCAAGTACTCCGTAACTACTATTTTCCCAACATGGGCAAGTTAGCCAAAGAAGTGGTGGCGAACTGCAGGGTCTGCACTAAAGCCAAGTATGATAGGCACCCGAAGAAACAAGAACTCGGGGAAACGCCTATACCAAGTTATACTGGTGAAATGTTGCATATTGACATTTTCGCGACAGACAAGAAACAATTCTTGACCTGCATAGACAAATTTTCCAAATTTGCAATCGTCCAACCGATATTGTCTAGAACAATAATCGATATCACAGGCCCTCTACTACAAATTGTTAACCTTTTCCCCCGCTACCAAGACAATTTATTGCGATAACGAGGCAGCTTTTTAATTCGAGACCATCACTTCGATGCTCCGGAACGCCTACGGCATTTGCATTGTGAATGCGGCCCCGCTTCACAGCACCTCAAACGGCCAGGTGGAACGCTTTCATAGTACCCTGACCGAAATTGCGAGATGCCTCAAGCTAGACAAGAAAATCAGCGACACTACAGAGTTAATCTTAAAGGCTACGATAGAATACAACTAAAAGTTTGCATTCAGTAACCCAGCGAGAAACCAATTGAGGTTGTTCACGCAGCAGCCGGTGATCGTCGCGAAATCGTCAAAGACAGGCTAGTTAAAGCACAGCAAGACAACATCAAAAGATGCAATGCATCCAGGCAAAACCGCGTTTTTGAGGTAGGAGAAAAAGGTGTTCCAGAAGAACAACAAGAGGTTAGGGAACAAATTAACTCCCCTTATGCTCAGAGCAAAGGTCGAAGCAGACCTGGGAACGTCTGTCCTCATTAAGGAGGGGTGGTCCATAAGGACACCTGAAATAGGTGTCCCACCACAATTAGCTAGTAAGTCAAATTAGAGTTAGAACAACGTCTTATACTGTTTATCCATTTCAGGTTTGCACTCACCTTACTTGTAGTACTAGCAGCGGTAAATGCTCGGATTCACCGACTTCTCGCATGCCAACTACATTCCGGTCCTAGACGGGGAAGTACTGGTGTTCGATCAACGTAGCTACCTGAGGCACTCGAGTAACATTTCTGAATTCATTAGTATGATAGATGAGACCGAAAACTGTCCGATTCCTTTCCACAGTCGCATATGCGCAAATTACTAGACGTAGATACAGATCACCTTAGAACCTTGTTGTCCGTTCTTCGTTGCATCACAGATTTGCACGAAGCCTCGATTTCTTAGGCACTACCTTGAAGGTTGTTGCGGTGCTTCTGATGCTTCAGATTTCCTAAAGGTCCGCGCGTTACGGAGGCTCAGTTGGTGGAGTCTAACTCCAAACAAATCATAATAAATTCCGAAACTCAAAAGCAAATTAACAGATTGACAGACACTATCAATAAAATTATCAGTTCCCGCAAAGGCGATTTGGTTGACACTCCTCATTTATTTGAGACACTGTTGGCAAGGAATAGAATACTAATACAGAAATTCAAAATTTAATACTCACGATAACGTTGGCAAAAGCAAACATAGTAAATCCAACAATCCTTGATCATGCCGATCTGAAATCACTTATTGAACAAGATACCCCAATAGTTAGATCATTAGAAGCTTCTAAGATCAAGGTCCTTCAGTCCGAGAATATTATCCACATATTAATAGCTTACCCCCAAAGTTGAATTTAAATGCCAAAGGTCTCTGTCTACCCCGTCTCACATCAACTAAACCATTCTGCGACTCGACGAGGACACGCTGGCGGAATGCGAAGGGATACATTTGCAGTTACTGGATGCACTGTGACTACGCGTAACACCTTCTGCGAACGGGCACGGCGCGAAACCTGTGCTAGCTCCTTCATGCGCGGAAACACCGCCAACTGCCACACTCAACCCAGCCACCTGAATGCAATAATGCCTATAGATGACGGCGTCGTGGTAATCAACGAAGCGACAGCGCGCGTCAGAACTGACGATGGCGCGGAAGTAACCGTCTCAGGAACCTTCCTGATAACTTTCGAACGGTCTGCAGCTATCAATGGCACGGAGTTCATAACCTTGCGCAAAGCACCAAGCAAACAGCCTGGCACCGTGAGGTCGCCACTCCTAAACATCATCGGACATGACCCTCACTAAACATACCACTCCTGCATCGTATGAACATCAACAACTTGCAGTCAATTCTGGACTTCAAGGAGGAGGTAATTGGCTGGCTCACCTAAATTTTGGTTCGCAGTTGGTGCAGTCCTGAACGTCGGACTAATTTGCTCATTCATCCTTTTATGGCACTAAGGAGAAAGCGAGCATCACTGAAGATACAGAAGGCTTTGGACAACTTTAATATGACCGAGGACGGTCATCATTCTGAGGGGGTAGTTAAGAACTAAGTACATAAGTTATTCTCTTTTGTGTCATACATTGTCATTCACTCGATCATAAGTAATTTGGATGCCCTCGGCAACAAATTACAACAACAACACTTAACACACAGCCTTAAACATTCTGTTTGCCCTCAGCAACAAAGTAGTATTTTGTAAACAATGCTGACTCGCTACTAAGAGTTCTGCGCGCAGCAACTGTAAACGGACACCGTGTTGCTTGCGCAAGAATGCTGAGTCGGCACGCCGACTCGAGCGAATGGCGTGATGCATTGACTTTGCAGGGCCAACTTAAGTTTGAATATTTTAGGTAGCCTTCAGTCTTAAGAACACAATACAACCAAACAGTTCGTTTGTCAAATAAAAGTTCGTACTCCGGTGAATTCCGTAATCGTTTAATTATTGAAGTTATTGATGTTGACTGAGCCTTAGCCAGCAACACGCGTAATAATAA